>CM076463.1:4630818-5230818 GCA_038419695.1 Scomberomorus guttatus
GAGAAAATCAGCTGGTACTCTCATCGTGCAGATTTGCCTGGAGAGCAGGAGCAGGCGCGCGCGCACACACACACGCACACACACACACACACACAAACACACACACACACACCAAACCTTCTGTCTCTCCTCTCTGAAGCTTTATGTGATTTCCTCTGAATTGTCATAAAGTTGGGGAAATAATGTCTCTGACTGTGATGACGACAGAAACGTTTTTGTCACAGACTTTAAAGGGTCAGTTCAACCAAATTACAAAAAACTATTTCCTCTAGTGGTATCGAGCCATCTCTGAGATTTGTGTCTCTTTTCCCTAAAAAAGTGAGGCGACTCAAAAAGGATATTTAAGTTTTTCAGCAGTAACATCTCTTTACAAAAACAGTGTTGCAATGCTGAGAATAGTTTTAATTAAAGGGACTAATTTCTTCATTAGAAAGTAGCTCCAATCACATCTGTTTGTTCTGTGGACTATCCAGAGTAACCTGGATATCATCTTTGGAAAGGTTTAATGCTGATGATTTTTTAGGTTCAGTCTCAGTCTCTATTGTACTGCATTTGGCTTGCAGCAAAGGCAAAAACACAGACATCAAACCAGATTCATCCATCAGTAAAATAGGATGATAAACAAAAAATAGTTGGAGAAAGTAGCTGTAAAAATAATAAGTGGTAACAATAAGTAAAAGTAGATAAGTAAAACAACTAATAAAGAAAAAGTTAAATAAAAAAGAAAATACGACAAGAACTGTGCTGCTGGTAGGGCAAAGAAATGAAGTGATTTTATTAAAGATACTAAAAAAAGAATTCCATCTGACCATGTTGGGTCTATATCTCCACCTTAAAGGAATATTTCAACATTTTGGGGAATATGCTTTTTCAGTCTCCTGCCGAGAGTTTGATTTATTGGCCGAAAGCAGTTGCCAGGCAACGAGTGGAGACTCCCGGAAGTCACTGTGCCCATCTCAAGCCCCCAGGAACAGCACGGGGTTTTGACATAGTGTCCAAAATGTGGAATTACAACATTCAGGTCTGACAGAGGCCCAAAAAGCATTTTTCCTGAGCACAATCATGGGAACAGGAGCAGCTGTGAAAAGGTGGATACATTTGTTTGAAATCCTGCGAAATGACTCGTTTCACTATCAGAATTTGATCCATGTTCGATAACATTTGGAAAGTCTAAAGGAGCCGCACGATATAATTATTTTATCCCTATTCAAGTTAGCTGGAGGGCTAAACCGGAAATTAACCGACTCAGCTGGTGGAAGTCTCTGGTGCAAACACTCTTCATAGGAATGAACAGAGCCCCGCCTCCAACGCCGTATCCATTTCTCTTTATGTATCCATGGCCCAGCTAAGAAATAGTCCAGCACATAACCCTCCATAAAAAAATCTAACTGTAATTTTTACACTTCAGTTTTTGTGGATAAAATAAACAAATGGTATTGAGCTTCTCATCTAACTCGCCGCAAGAAAGTAAGTATGTTTATTTCCTAAAATGTCAAACTATTTAACCCATTAACAAGCAGAGCCTGCTGTCATTACAAACTCATGTTAATATGCAGCCAAACAATATTTCTAGTTGATGGATGGTGCAGCTGTTAATAAACATAGTGTAAACATCATATAGCGTCAGTGAAGAGCTGGAACAAGCTGATACACAACATGCATACAGTATATAACAATATATAACAAACTAGGGGTGGTGGGTATCAGGGGCAATTATGTTTAAAGGGTAAAAACGTCAGTTTCGTAGCCTTTGTGCTAAGGTTGTTTCACAGGTTGTTCACTCACACCGGATCAGTTTCAGGCTCAAACATGTACAGATGTATTTGAGAAGTTTATATTTTGAGTAAAGAACAAGAAAAAGAAGCTAAATCTGACTACTATTGTTTATTTATGTAGCCTATGGAGCCCCGGATGGTTCTGGCAGCTAACCAATCAGAACAGAGTGGGCTCATCGGGAGGGGGGCCTTAAAGAGACAGGAGCTAAAACAGCCTGTTTCAGACAGAGGCTGAACTGAGGGGCTGCATAAAGAGTCAGTATAAGATAAATAAGGAGTTTTAACTGTAAATCATGCAAAGATATTCCAAAAGAGCCCCAGAATAGAAATATAAACCACACCAATAATTTTACTGGCTGTCTTTATTAACTAATTGTTCAGTTGTTTTTTGTTTGTTTTCAGGTTATGATACAATGCTAGAAGACCAAAGATTAAAAGTGATTTAATGGATGATTTGTAAAATGGTGAAATATATGTTACTTTAAAGCACTTTAAGCTTTAGATACTGTGTTGTTGATTTATTAACCAGTGAATTTTCTGTCTATAATTATGAACTGAGTGGTGGCAACAACACCTGTGATTATTTTTTCTTTATTTTTAGTGAAATGAGTTCCTCACTTTGTTGCCAGGAGGCCCCTTAGTGCCCCCCTTCCTCTCAGCGACCCTGTTGGCTCCTGGGCCCCCCTTTGGTATCTACCACCCTCTAACAAAACCCCTATTAAAATGCATATTGAGCCTCCCTGGGCACCGCATCAGCAGCACGGATGACCTGTTTGGTATCAGGTGTGATGTGCCACTAAAGTGACCTTCTCCATCTGATCCTCTGGTCTGCTACACAGGGAGACGGAGCTGGACGGGCCGGCGGGAGCCCCGATCGATTCTCCAGCGAGAGGTTATCTATACGTGGTATTTTAATGTCACGGAGTCAGGCCAAATTGATAGTGATAAATATTTGCCGGAAGATTAGGTGAGGGGAGTGTGTCGAGGGCGCTCCATCTCAGACCTGTAACCCCGGCTGAGCTGTTCCTCTCTGTGTCGGATTAGCCCCATCCATCCAGTGTCAATGGCTGTCTTGTTGAGAAAATCAGTGAGTAAACACGGCTGACAGAGAGAGAGGAGTGTGTGTGTCTGTGTCTGTGTATGTGTGTATGTGTGTGTGCGTTAGGTGGTAGATGGGAGGCTGATTACTCATACAAATAGACTCCAAACTCCGCCCGGTCCCTCCCGAAAAAGTGTTTTCCCTCCTCTCCTCTCCTCTCTTCTCCTCCTCTCCTCTCCTCTCCCATATTTACACCCCCTGCTGTCTCTAAGGACCCCCCTCCCCACCCCTCAACCTCCGTCCTGCTGTTCCCACTTTGTCCCCCATCAATCACTGCGGCATTGTGTCCTGGATGTTATATAGAGTGACTTAATATCCCCTCCTTCATCTCTATTCACTCCCAGAATCATTCTCCATGAGGGTGCAGCGCTGCGGCCGCATGTGTGAATGTGTGTTTATGTGGAAAAAAGGGTGATGGGGGGTATAAACGAGGAGGCAGAATGAGTTTCTGAGGAATAAACACACCCTCAGTAGCGTATAACATCATGATTCTCACTGTACATTTGATCTAAATGTCTAAAATGAAATTTAATGGTACTTATGCAGATGTGTAAGGCTGTGATGAAAAGCTGTAAAAACAAATCAACTTGCACATCCTCCAATTGTTAACCCTGACATACTGTTCATATTCTGGCCCTTCACAGTATCTGCACATAATTAGTCTCTATACCATATTTCTGATCCACACATCTATTTTTCATTCATAAATGCCCCCATCAGTCATTAATAAATGGGTGATTTATCCTTAATGAAGCTTTCAGAGAGTAGAGTGTATTCTTTAGTTTTTATACTACTTTTAAAAAATACTCACAATCACACTATATTATGGCCCTATGGTACCTAAAATAGGAGACATCATTGATTCAGTGACTGTTATTCAATGTAAAAAATGCAACAACAATTTCAAATGGTGATTTTGAATTTTTTTTTATATAAATACTGATCAAATTTAACCTGGAACACTTTTTACTGTATGTACAAAAATGTGTATCAGCTGCACAAAAATAAAAAAGTTGAAATATTTTCATTTTTGTATATTCTGGGTCACTTTAGCTCTCAAATGTAAAAATGGGTCAAAAAGTGGATCAATTAGGATCGATACCACTCTCATGTATAAATGCTAAATATGACGTTACCACTAGCAGCCAGTTAGCTTAGCACAAAGCAGGTAGCCCCACTCTGTCTGAAGATACACTTTGGTTTTTATACGCATTAACAAACGAGTGTTAATTAGTGAGCTTCAGAGGTGTTAGTAGGTGGATTTTGTTACCTTCAGCGAGTCAGTCTTTATGCTAAGCTAAGCTAACCGACTGCTGGCTAAAGCTTCCTATTTAACAGACAAATATGAGAGTGGAATTAATCCTCTCATCTAAATCTCAGCAATAAAGTGAATAAACATAATTCTCAAAATGTCAAACTATTCCTTTAAGAGCCCGACCGAAATTTGGTAAAATATTCAAACAAATGAAGCAAATTTTCACTAAATAATATAAAAAAGGCTAAATAACTGAAGTTAGTAAAGTAAATAAACTCATTTTAGTCACTATTTAGAAAACACAAATAGTAAATCATTCAATTTTTCTCTGTGATTGTTAACTAATTAACTTTGTTGGATGTAATCTAAACTTAAACGCTTTCATGCCATCCAACGACTGAGCACAGCTTCATTTTTCTGCAGCAGCAGCAGCACTCACAATGAGCTAAAATTCCTCTTGTGGTTAAATTCGCTGGAATAGTCTTTGAGGCTTTTTGCCCTCTGTGTAAAATGAAGACATCACATCTCCAGCACCATCCCCGTATTTTATGAAGGGTCCCTGACAAATAGGGCCTCCCCGCCACGCTTGGGTGGCCACCTTCATTCCGCACTTGGCTTGTTTACATAGCACCAGGACCATTTCCACGGATTAAACAAATCACTGCCCGAGGGGGACATCCATAATCCGCTAACGGGTCACCAGCAAGACAGTTATAAATGCCTGTGTCTAGTATTAGGGGTAGAATAGATGTCCATGTCCAAAGATGACCTTCCCCGAATGCAGCACCCAGCTCTCCCTGCAGTTTATTATAGGAGGGAGAGGAAAAAAGAAAGAAAAAGAAGATAAAAAGGGTTTATCACCAAACAATGTCTCATTATATTGTTACTAAATTTCTCATTTGAACAAATAAAATGTAGTATTTCTGAAATCAGCTTCACTGAGGAGTGAGAAGAGTGGTGATGAGCGCCCATCACCTTTTATCAGCTTCTATCACTCCCACAAAGACTTTGTGACACCTGCAGTAATAGCGGGAGACATTTTTCCCACAAATAGAAAGGCCAGTGAAGAAGATCAGTAAAATATTGTGCGGATCTCGGACCAATTTACCTCATCATTCCACATTACGGCCTTATGAATTGTTCAAATTTGATAACAAGCACTCAATTCGCTTTATTGTGTAAGTTAAATTAGACTTCTGCAAAAAAAAAGAAGAAAAAAAATAGTTGCAGTGGCTCCTTGAATAAAATGTAATTTGTGTGTGAATTTGTTGTATCTGTCACAAATATTCACAATTAGCGGCGGTAATTATTTGATAGTTTCTGCAATTACGGCTTAAACGGTTAAATTTGGAACTGTGTGGAACCCTAATTGGCCTAAATGCGATATTTTGCATATTTGCATAATGAGGAAATTGGTAGAAAATTGTGTTCATTCATTTGTGAAAAATCCTATGAATTTTATGAATTTGAAAGGTCTGTTCCTGCAGTCTGTGACTTTGCCGGCTGCTCCCTGAGGGGCCCGGTGGAAAGTGGGGCACAGGCGCTGGGCCAAATGGAGGAGATTCAGAAGAGGAAAGGGAGACGAAACACTTCTTAAATCAGGTTTTTATCTGATAGCCTATGATAAAAATGTGTATGCATGTCGTGTTTTATACACTGCACATTTTACAGTATGTAAAGCACTTTGTAACACTGTTACTGGTGTCTGGCTTTTGATTTTATTCCTTGTTTGCTGTGTGTGAAGCACTTTGTAACATTGGTTTTGGACGATGCTGCACATGCTGATAAAAATCAAGTAATTCAGGGCGTCCTTCCAATTTGTAAACTACATTAAGTACAGATGTGAGTTTAGTGTCCTCTGCTGAATAAATAGAGCTGTTTGATTTGGAATTATTCTTTCTTGTTCTGTCGGTCTTCACATTTACATTTCTGGTGATTTTCTAGTTTTCTTATTGTCAACAAATCCCATAAAAAGACCCTCTGTAAAAGTCATGTTCCTCTGTGCCGTAGAGCTGCATTTTTGTCCAAAAAACGATTAGAAACACATCAGTGAGCCACACCGTCGCACTGTGTGACGTGTTCCTTCATTACCATGAACACACACACTGTAGTTTATTTTGAATTAAACCCCACGTATCTGCTGTCCTGCTGCTGTGAATATTCACTCCAGCACCAAATTTGCTTTGGGAAAATAGTCCCCGGTAAGTGCAACGTTTACTCCTCCTTCAGTAATGTTTGCAAAAACTACAGAATTTAAACTACATATTTACGACTTGTTTTTTGATTTGAAGAAGGAGCTGAGTCCCACAAGATGTCAGAAAGTAGTGAGAGACGGACTAACACACTGCTGGTTTTGGTCTTTTTATGGGATTTGTGGACAACACCAGTCTAATCCTTAAATGTAAACTGTAGTCAGTCAGGGAGGCAGGGGTCAGAAACAAATAGATGAAAATGGAATGAATGCACTAACTTTTTCAGAAATTGTGCAAATCATGATTATGTTTTAACATAATGGCCAACAAGTGCCTACTTGGCCGTGGCGCTCTCTCACTATACGACATGCAGTGCAGCTCATTTGTAGTTTTTTGGCAAAACCATAATTGCTGTCTTTAAAAGTAACAAGCTCATTCAGCAGATATCATGTGTCCATCTGCTCCTCTGAAAAAGGACAGTCTTTTTTTTTTTTCCAGCAGAGTTTGTGACTTTTTTTTATTACAACACAATTTGAAATTCATGCCATGAAATAAATTATGTGACAAATTATTTTCACAATTTGCAAACGATGTAACAATGTTAATATAATTCTGTGTGAGTACAGTTACGTAACATGAAGCTGCTGTAGCTTTTCTCTCATTAAATTCTGCCGCAGCACATAGACAATAAATAAGTTTATAATCTTTCACAAAAAAAATAATTTTTATCTTTCATCATTTGATGTTTCATAACTTCATAACTTTTGTGTGAGTTTTTGATGGTTCACCAAACCAAAATACAAGTATTCTATATATACTGTTAAATAAACCTGTTTTCTAGAGGCAAACATCTGCACAGTAGACTGGATTTCTACCTAAATGTTGTTTTGTTGTTGTTGGGAAGCACTGTGATAAACAGCCTCATTTCAGGCTTCAGTTACAGTGCAACTGTTTAGCAACACTTACAGGATGTCAAAGGTCAGGCGTTATATTAGCAGCCATCTGAACATTTTCCTGCTGTAATCAAAAAACCTACACAAAAAACATCTAATAATTTGAAGTTAAATTCAAAAGTCAAAAGTTTGTTCTGGTGAATCTTGCAGGTTTTCAGAATGACTTTAAAGTACGATTGTGGCTAATAAACTCTGAGAAAAGTTGACTGATTGGGATCAGGAACAACTTTTGACCAACCTCTGACTTTCCAACAACAAATGTTGGTAACTTCACACAGAGGCTCCGACTCAGGGGCCCCCTGACTCCTGGGACCTTGAGCCTGTGCCTGGTAAGGACCTTCCAGGTTTGGTTATTATTAACTTCACTGTTTTTATTCTTACTTTTCTCTTTGCTTTTATTGTGTTTTGTGTCTTTTGTTTTTTCCTCTGTGTGCTGTAAAGCACTTTGGATCACTTGTGTCATCTGTTAAGTGCTATATAAATAAAGTTGAGGTGAGTTTGAGTAATTCATCCGAGTTTACAGGTAAATATTTTAGCTCCTCGCATTTGCTACAAGAAAAACAACTTTTTTTTTTTTACAGTTTCTACTATCATGCTATATTTTCAAGTCCAGCTAAATATCAGACACCATCTGAAGGTTGTTGCCTCCTATAAATAATGTGGAGATTCAAACTTGTTTGATTTGTCTGAGACAAAGTAGTAAGTTTAATGTGTACATGTGAAATGAGTGAAATATCACTTAGTTTAGATAAAAATTCAGAGTTGATGCTAAACATGGACAATAAGTTCAGATGATACATCCCTTACTGTTACCTGCTGTTTAGCCTGTCTGTTGATATGAGAGAGAGAAAAAAAAAAAAAAACACACGAGCCCCTAAAACTACAGATTGCATTATTTTCATCTTAATGAGAATCTGGTTGTTTATGTTTTGTGTTTTGAGGATCATCCACATTAATTACAATTTGACAGATCCAATTAAAACTGTAGGCCCATAATGATGTGACGGGGTTGCCACCGGGGGAGCAGCCTCAAAACAAACAGCACTAGTTTAATGTAAAGGTTGAGGGGCTGGATCACAGAGCACTGAAGAGGCACGAGCGTGTGCAGGCGCACGTGCACGCGGGCCTATTTTCCCGTATAGCCGCTCTTCTCTTCCCCAGAACCTCATAAAGCTCATAGACAATAATGATCCCGCCATAGACTGTAATGATCCTGCCATTTCATGGGGTATTACACTATAATGATGATAGTCCTCGTCATTTGCATCCCATCCAGCCTTTAGCTGCTGAGCTGCACCTCCATCTTACCTGGCACGGGTAATTTATAGAGCAAAGGCGTGAATAAGCCGCTCTGGAATAATACAACCCACACTTAGAGTCAAGCGCAGAGATTTATTACAGGAGTGTAAACCCAAAAGGCAAATAGAATCGGCCTGCTCGTGTGTGTGTGTGTGTGTGTTTGCAGTCGGTGTTCAAAAGCAAAGCAGCAGAATGAAGACATCCATGAAAACCTGCCGCCAATGACAGCACATAAAGGATGATGGGGAGGCGGGTGTGAGACCTGGGTGGGAATGTGGGTGTGGTTGAGATATTTGGAGCATCATAAAAATGTTTGCCTGCACAAAAAAAAAAAAAGGGGGGGGGGGGGGTTGAAAAAAAAAAAAAAAAAGAAGCTACTCCACCATAAATACGTCCTGTGCCCGAGAAATTTTTCACCACTATTCTTTACAAACAGAGAGACGCGTGCAACACAAAGACGACACACACTCAAACACACACAATCACTGGAAGGAGGGGAAAAAAACAACAACCCTGTGCGTATTTTACTCTGAGAGTTAATGGGAATAAAATACCTTGGTGGATGAGTGCAGATGTGTTTGATACAAATAGTCATTTTCCTATTTGCTGCCTCATTGAGCATGATGAATGATGGGAGTCAGGGAGGCGGCGTGATGAATGGCAGCACCTTGGCTCCATTGCATGCCCTATTGATTCTCCTTCTTTATTACTCCTACAACCCAGCTGGCTGCTCCTGCCCTCCCTACACTCTCTCCTCTCCACTGAGGAGGGGGAGGGAGGGAGCAGGGAGGGTCTTCTTCCTACTGTAAGGCCCCGCCTCTTACAGGAAGACTGTGTGTGTGTGTGTGTGTGTAAACATGGAAGTGAGGAGGCCTAATGTGTATGTGTGCTTGTGGGCTGCAGGGAGTTCATGGATAGAGGAAAAATGAGTTTTCTGATTAGCGGGTTAGGGGCCAACAGTCTCTAATAGGGACGTGTCTGGGTGCTGCTTAGTTAGAGGGAGCTCTCAGATGACAATGAGGGGGGAGAGGAAGTGGAAAAACAACGTGAGAAAGAAATCAAACTGGGCTTTAAAAGTGTGAATTGAGGGAATGACGAGGAGACACGGACATCTTCCTGCAACTTGTCCTGTTTGTTTCCTTATTTGGATCCTCATTCTTTCTGGAGCCAACAGCAACACTCATATAAACATTATCTTAACAAATTCGAATGACATTTTGTCCATATGATACACATACAACATTACATACAACATAAGAGGCTCTGAGAAAGTAAGCAGTACGGGTTTAGAGCCCAAATATACTTCTGATCTGTTTCCAGGGTCAAAACTAAACATGAGGAAGCAGAATTCAGCTGCCACATCTGTAATAAACTCCCAGAAAACTTGAGGTCTGCTCCAACTCTCATCTCTTTGAAATCTTTAAACTTTTCTGTTTGCTAATGTGTTTTATTATATTAAATTTGAGACTATTTTTTCATATCTTTCACTGCACTGTCATTCTTATTATTACACTTTAAGTCCCCAAATTTAGAATTTAGAATCAGTATACAAAAGTATAGTGTTTGTGTTTATTAATATGTATTTGCAAACAATTATAACTTCTCCTATTAAGTTATAATATATATATTTATAACTGTGGTTTTATTATCTTTCATTGTCATTGGTTGTTTATGGGATTCCACAGGAGGAATTACAGTTGTTGACAAAAACATAAATAAACATTTAAATCTACTAACCACTACATTACAGCGTGTTATAAACCATCTATTAAGTATTTATATACGGATTATAAATGCTAAATAGTGTCTTAATGTTTTTCCTTTTATTCTCCTGTTTGATTCTATTTTAGCTTATTTTTATCCTCTATTTTATTTTACTCCTGAGCCACATGATGAGCACACGCAATGTAGTTTATTCTGAGTCGATCCCACATTAAATGTCCAGTGTGTAACATTTATTCTGCATCTATCGGAACAGACTTGGCAGAAGTGGAATATAATATTCATAAGTATGTTTTCAGTAGTGTATAATCACCTGAAAATAAGAATCATTGTGTTTTCGTTACCTTAGAATGAGCCTTTCTATCTACATATGGAGCAGGTCCTCTTCCACGGAGCCCGCCATGTTTCTACAGTAGCCCAGAACAGACAAACCAAACACTGGCTCTACAGAGGGCCTTTCGTGTTTCGTGAGTTACGCGGATGCCACTAAATCCTACACACTGCACCTTTAACTGTCCTGCTGCAGTAAACACTCACTGAAGCAACAAATGTGTATCTATCCGCTGCTGAAAATAGTCCCCAACAAATGCTGTATTTCCTCCTGTTTGCATAATGCTTGTTAAAAACCGCAGTGCCCAGCTGTTACAGGAAGCTACTGAGTCTTTTCTAAATATGAAACAACATATTTGTGACCTGTTTTTTAAAGATGTTACGTCTTCAGTATTGTTGGTTTTGTCTTTAATTTGTTGACAGTAAGAAAAATATAGCCTTATAATGTATATGGCATTATTTAGACATTAGAAATGTCTACATATAACTAATAAATTATTATTTCATTAGTGTTTAATTAGTGTTTAAACAAAACACACGTCACCTGTACATCATATATGTTATAGTTGGCTTTGAGGTGTTTTAAGTGAGATGTAAAACAGATGTTTCATACAAAAAGAAATTTGACAGTACTGACAGTGACAGTGACAGTACTGTGTTTCCCGTCAGAGCGGAGCCTTTTAGAAGATCAGAAAACACATCTTGCCAGGGACTGTAACCTCAGTCCCACCGGCTCTGTCAAAACAAAGGCCTGTTCATCCATCCGTCCTCTCATCTGAGTCCACATCTGAGAGACGGGGCCTCGGCCCGGACAAGATGCTCTGTCGGCATCCCCGGGGTGTTGAGCGGCCCCCGTGAGGCTTGGACGTACGAGTGCGTTGTCACCGGTCTGTCTGCGTGACAGCGGTTTGATCGCTGGTCTGGCTCCAGCTTACCATGACGTCATTGGATGACACGGAGGAGGATTAAATAAAGGTCATGTCAGGAAAGACGTGGAACTTGGAGACATGGTTGTTCCAGCCCAGCTCCGTTTCCAGGCTCTTTCATATCCTACAGAAGTCAAGCATGAACGCGGATGTCAAGTTTTGGTCAATTTTCTTCAGTACTGGCTGCAGAGCGTGTCAAAAATACCACAGTGTTCAGCAGAAAGAACATTTCTGTATGCATCATGTACACCGCGTTCAAACCTGGGTCAGTAAATCTAAATCCAATCCCTGATTTGAAAAACAATACTCATTGAAAATAATGGGCAATCTCTGCAACTGATGAATTAAATTTCGATTCATTTCCTAAATGGGCTAGCTAGAGATAAAAATGATCCCAACCAATAATATGCATACACATATTACCCTCTGAGGCACGCAGTCACCAACACACACACACACACACACAACCTTCACAAGCATATATACACAACCATCTTCCTCTCAGCATGGCCTGCGCGAAGCTTCCCAGACTAAATTACAAATGTTTCAGTGGATTGGAGTTGCAGGACATAATGAAGCAGTGCGGCACGCTGAGAGGTAATTACCCAGCAGCACTCCTGCCGTTCTGCAGCCCTGCGAGGTGAGAGAGAAGATGAATAGCCAAAGTACAAAACCACTGACCCCTCAAAAGTTTCATTTACCATCTCCCCCCTTCTATCTCCCTCCCCCTGGTTTTGGGGAGCTTGGAAGAGGTAATCATCTAGGGACAGTTTTGGTAGGTTGATGAATGGTGTGTGTGGCTTTAGAGCTCGTACACACACGCACACCTATTCATCTGCTCCGGCCTAAACCCAGCCGAGCAGGGCTAGAGATGTGGAGCATGCTGAGCCTTATTGAGTCACCAGGGCTAGTTGAGCAGAGAGACAGGCCAGGGGAGGAGGAGGAGGAGGAGGAGGAGGAGGGGGAGGGGGGGGGGGGGGGTTAGAGGAGGGATGGAGCGATGGAAAGAGGACAGACCGCCTGGCCGGGAGACGTGGAGCCGATCAATTTTCTCCTCCAGCCTATCAGTCATGTCCTCTCACTCTGTCCGTTTCTGCTGATGACACACTTTCTCTGCCCATCGGCCCATTTCCAGGCCAAGAGCGAAAAAGAAAGTCTAGCGGGGTGTGTATTTGTCTTGAATGCGCATGTTTGTGTGGGTGTGTGTCAGTCAGAGCACACACCTGGGGGTTGTCCGAGGGGAGCAGCGTTTGAGACGGCGGGGGCTGGCTTCTGTCAAAGTTCCCCCTTCCCAGGAGTGCGGTGCGAGGACTGAGGAGCAGGGAAGGGAAAGCAGAGTGGAGGCCCCTCAGGTGAGGCCGACTCTGCCTCCTCTCCCAGGCGTGCCAGCGAAGGTGGCAGGATCCAAGCCTTGTCAATGCATAATGCATTAGAGGCCTCCTTCTACTGACAGCCCCCTCTGCCGCCTTCCACTCCAGCAGCCTGCCCGCTAATCAAAAACGACACATCCGAATGTCCAGACATACACACATGCGCACACTCGCACACCCAAACAGACACACACACGGGCAGAAATTTACTAATCAAAAAGTGTATTTCCTAGAGGCTGACTCCCAAGAGAAATCCAGCTGGAAGAAATTGGAATAATTTATTAGCTTACAAGTTTTCGTTGACAGTTAGCCCGAGGCTATTTATCTCAGTAATAGAGAACGTCTCCAATGTGGCAAAATTGACCAAATCAAACAGCTTTGATCAGAAAATGAATCTGGCAAGGCTGTCTGTCTCTGGGTGTCCCAGGAGGCGAGCGGGAAACAAACAAAACTGAGAGACAGAGAATAAGACTGAGTGAGAAAGAGAGAGATTATTTAACAAGTGACCACGAGGAGAAGAAGGGGAGGAAGAAAAAAAAAAAGAGAGAGTGAGGGATAGGATCACGTCACAAGTGAAATCTCTCACTATAAATTATTATTAATCTAACAAAAAGGGGGCAGGCGATATTTAAAATGGAGGATATTGCTGGATAAATAATATGACAACGGCGGAACATCAAAACAATTTGTAGAGTTTACAGCCTCTCTTCATTGAGTTTGAGACGGAAAAAATTGTCCTGCTTTTTTATATTACAGCAACAGAATAGCTAATTCACTTTGTCAGCTATGAAAACAGAAAAATGGGGGAAAACTGAGATCCACACTGTACACCTCTGCTGCCTTTAGATGCGCGTGGAAATTTCTCAATTTAGTTAGTATACGACAATCTGTGCACTCGTGTCCACTGTAACACAATTCCCGTCTGCAGTCTCCGAACTCCTGAAGGTATTTGCAGACGCTTCCAAGCCAAATCTATTTCCCCTCCTCTGTTGCGTACACAGTATATCTCTGTCACTCTGGCTGTGTCTCAGTGACAAAGACACTGAGACGAGCTGTAAAACATGCTTTTGACATGATCCCCAGGCATGCCTCTCACAGTGAGGGACACATTCATTTGTCGAGGAGACTGACAGACAGTTCAAAGGGTCGTCAGGCTGACACCGAAAGGGAACAGTAAACACACCACAACCGTCTCAATTAGCGGCCGGGCCTTTGATTCTCAGCCGTCACGCAGAGATCCTGGAGATAGGTCTCATTATGTTAAATGCATGTCAATCACAGACGCCTCGGGGCAACAAAGTGAAGGAGGCGGCGGTGGTGAGAGTGACTTGTGGCCTAATGTGTGAGTTTAAAAGCAAGATGAATTACATATTTAGAGAGTTTGAAAAGATCAAATAAGTTTCACTCAAGCAGAAAAAAGAAAACTCAACTCGGAGTTTGTGCTTTGACCTCACAGCTGAATGGAAAAGTTTGCAGAATAACAAGAAATTCTTTCCATAAGTGGAGCGCCGCATGGTAAAGAAACAATAATTGGATCACAGTGGGAAATTTCTCCATAGACTGGCATTAGCATTGACCCCCATCCTCCCTCCTCCCCCCCCTCCACCTGTTCTGCTCCGCACCTCCTCCCTCTCCTCGTCCTCTCCAATCTATCCGCCTAATGAATTTTTACCTGGCACAGACTGTTTTAAACTCCATTTGGACTTGTGCCTACAATTACCTCCTCAGAGTCTCCAAAGTAACTGCGCTCAGCCTAATTAGTATGCATTATCAATTAACAAACTTAATAGCTGGCAGATTGATTGGATCCTCTGTAGAAGGGGGCAGAGCTGAAGCGAAACACAAAATGAAAAATCATCTCCCTCCGCACTTCTCATTTCTCTTGCACACAGATTCATGTATGTACGTGCCTGTTAAAAGTAGTTACATAATAAAAAATGTGAACATGTAATATGTTGTTTTTTTATGTGTATGTCTTGTTTATCGTCGGGAAAATGCACAAAATATGGAAAATTATGAAATATTCATGTAAAATCTATGCAGCATTTACATAATACTGTATCAGTGATAAATAATACAGTGATGGAAGAAGTATTCAGATCATTTACTGGAGTTAAAGTATTACATTATAAGTAAAAATCTTGCATAAGTAAAACAAACTTACAGTATTAAAAGTAAAAGTACTTGGTATGCAGTAGAATGGCTCCTATCAGTGTTATATTTTATAATACTTGATATATAGATACTTTATATTATAACACAGTGGGAGCATACTTTTACTGGGTTTTGACTGCAGACTTGTACTTTTACAGAGGAATATTTCTACTTTTACTTAAGTAAAATTCTCAATACTTCTTCCACTACTGCACAGCAGCATTTTAATCTGGTCTATATTGAGCTAATTTGAACTATAGCCTGTTCAATTGTCATATTTTATGAGCTCAACATCTGTTTAGTGTTTAAAATCTTAACCTACAAAGTATCTAGTAAATATGGCTGTTAGTAATATTTCATTATGAAGTCTAGCAGTAGGACTACTTTCAGTGTAGAGGTATAAAGCAGCATAACATGGAAATACTCCAGTAAAGTACAAGTGCTTCAAAATTGTACTTCAGTAAATGCATTTGGTATACTTTCCATCACTGTAAAATATATACAATTTCACTCATAACTCATATAAATATAATAAAATGTACATTATGTAGATATGCCCAGCAGTGGAGGAAGTATTCATATAGAAAAGTAGCAATACTACAATGGAAAATACTCCAATACAAGTAAAAGTCCTGCATTAAAAATGTCACTTAAGTAAAAATGTTTAAGTAGCAAAATTTACTAAAAGTACTCATAAATTAATAAAATAAAAATGCCCCCGTATTATATTATATACTGTACACTGTATTATTATTACTGATGCATTAATGTAGAAGTAGTATTTTAGTTTGCAAGATAATTTGAACTATTTTATATGTGTTTGGGTGATTTTATCTATAACAATGTGTGTATATGTGTGTAAACAGTAACTACAGTTGTTAAATGAATGTAGTGGAGCAAAAAGTAAAATATTTACCTCTGAAATGTAGTGAAAAACACTCAAGTAAAGTATACCAAAATTCAGTGATTGATTGTAGTTACATTCTACTACTGTATATACCTTCATAAAACACACCGTGAACACAAGGCCCTGCTCTGTAAATATGAGATGAGACAGTAACGAACACTTACAGTAATTCAGTATTAGGAGCTTGATGAAGAAGAAAGGCTGATGATGGAAGCCGCGGCGGTGCTGAAAAATGAAAAACAGAGTCTACTTCCCGGGAGGCGTAAGTGGCAGCCATGGGAGGCATGTTAGGCAAAAGAAACCAATTTGTCAGGGAGATGAAAGTGATAGTTAAAGCAAGCATTCATTTTCTGGACATTGACGCCGCCATTAAATTGTGCTGCCTGACATAAAAGTCGCTGAATGGATAGGAATGTCTACATTTTTCACTCTTCTCTTAATTAACGCCACCTGTTTCCCCCAAAACTGCTTATAATCATTTCAGAGGAAGAAAAACGGTTCACCTGCTGTGTTTTCTGGTTTGTGTTGCAAAGCCTGAGAGCTCAGCATTGATCCAACAGTATTACGGTAAAAAGTCTTAATTTAATCTTATTATTTGGGTGCCATGCGGTGATATTATCCTGTTTGTCAGTGTTAAAGTCTTTGACTTTAGGCCCTTTAAGTGTAGCTACTTAACAACAGTCTTCCAGTCCAGACTATTTAACTGTAGCATGTGTTATGAGGGAAAATAATCCACCTTAATATCGCTCTTTATCCAAGGCACTAATGCTTGAATAACATTCATAAACGCATTACCAAAACATGTTTGACAGAGTCGTTTTAGATGCAAATTGGCCAATACGTCCTCAGCCGTAAGTGCGGATTCTCCGCGTGCGTGCTGTAAATGAATCCCTGCATTTTCACCTGATTCAAATGGTTTGATTAGAGAAAGTTGCTTATTTACATAAATATCAATAAGAAGATATTATGACAATTACTCGCCCTATTGGCCACAAACTTTATATGCTTGAAAATATACTTTATTTTCATTAGGAGGCATGAAATGCAGTCATTACTGCATTAATTAAGGCCACTATAAACAATTATCTGGGTTAGTTTTTCAGTTATCCTGTAATGGGTCATTGTTGTGATAGAATCAACACTGCAGTGAGACTAATTTTTACACAGTGCCACTTAGGACAGTACAAAGGGCGTGAATTCCTACAGCAAGAAAATGAACAAATAGAATAATGTTTGGTCTTTTATGGGGGACGGAGGGTCTCTGTGGTAGAAATGGCCTCTCAGCACATCAGCAGTGGATGAAAAAAAACAAAAAACAATCCATTACCTGGTGCAAACACCGGTTGTCCAGATAGTTCATAGCGCGGTAATACAGCGGCAGAAATGTGCTGTAAATGCAGGGAAGCAGCGAAATTGAGGAGTCACATACAATGAGCGTCACCTCAGCGGGGGGGACAGTGGCCTTGGGGTGGGGGTGGGGGATGGGGAGTTGGGAGTTGGGGGGCAGATTCAAACACTGCAGCAACTTTGAAGAAAAAGAAGAAACTTATTATTCCCTGAATGTAAAAAAACTAAATTTTGACATTTACTGAAATACAGTCAACAAAAAGTGTCATTTATAATTTTATCCAGTTTTTCCATACTCCAACATCTACAGTATCAGTTTCTTCCATTTTTGCCCTGTTAAAGGTTTTTTTTCCTTATTTGAATTGAGGGTTTAGTAAAGAAGACGTTGTATTGCTGTACAGATTGTAAAGCTCCCTGATGCAAATTTGTGATGTGTGATATTGGGCTAAACGGACTTGATATATATATATATATATAACCAATTAGTGGACAGAAAATGATGAATCGTTTCAGTCGTTTTTCCAAGCAAACATTCTCTGGTTTCAGCTTCTCAAATGTGGATTTGCTGCTTTTCTCTGTCATATATGATGCAAATTTGAGTTTTGGACTGTTGGTCAAACAAAACAAGCAATTCCACGACTTCAGCTTGGACTCTGGGAAATTGTAAAGGGAATTTATCGAGAAAGTCATGTATAAATGAACATATAACAGATTGTAGCCCTACTTGATACTGAATTTTTTATTTGTTGTGCTATTGTCACAGCTCCTGCATGGCAGCATCCTTTCATACTATTATTAGTCTGTTATTACCCAAACTTGAAAATATACCAGGTACAACAAAACATCAAGCACAGAGCCTGCCTCCAACACCATGGATGCAGGGTCCCCATGGCGCATATTGTGTACGGTATAGGCTACAGAAAGGGATGCAAACCCGCAGACCAATCAAGGAAGAGCCCACAGGTCCCTGTCCAGTTTAGCTTTTAGATTGTGTCTAATCGACTGAGAGCACGTTTAAAAGGCGAATGAATGACTTATCACTAGTGCTGATTCGATTTGTAGAGCTAAATGAACATTTGAGGGTTTAAAATGGCTGAGGAGGCTCTCAGCACAAAGCAGGTGCCTGCTATTGTGCTCTGTTTACCTAAATAAATATTGGAAATGATAAAAAAAAAAAAAATCAGAAGCTAGATTTTTACTGTGAACAACTGCATGAAATATCAAGAAATGTGTCAAAAGCCAGAGAGAGAGAGAGAGAGAGAGAGAGAGAGAGAGAGAGAGAGAGAGAAAGAGAAAGAGAGAGAGAGAGAGAGAGAGAGAGCATGCAAGGGCATGTGCTTCAGTCTTGTGTGTGAGCATGTGGCTCCTTCATCGTCAGTTTTTTTTTTTTTTTTTTTTTTTTTTTTTTTTGCACTGATGTATATTTCGTTGTCCGGGGGCTTAATTTTGATTTATAGTCCGTCCATAAATTAGAAAAATATGTTTTAGAATTCCATCCCGCGGAAAAAGCGGCCCGTGATGTCAGGGGATTGGGTGATATTTAAGATGTCAGAAATACATATTGGATTAGTGCGCTTTGTTCCCCCGCAACAGCAGGTGTTTAATCATAGCTGATGGCTGGAGCGAAATGCGTTAGGACAGGCCAGGCCCAAAAAACTGGAGCTGCGTTCCCATTGCGATAAATCATACGGCCCAATGTTGTTACATTCACACTCAGCTGCCCTCCCTCCCCTCCCTCTCTTCCTCCCCCCTCTCTTTTTCCTCTCACGCGCACGCAAACTCGCAGGTACTACACCCTGACTCACGTGCTGGCCACGCGCTCCTCAAACCTTTTACACCTGCAGGTTAAATCATTTGATCAGCAGTGTAATTGAAGCAATAGTCCATTATCTGAGCCTGATGCCTTGACAGTGAAACAATTACGCGCTGATATTAATTTAGACCTAATTCTGTGTCCTAATCAGGATTTACACAACAGCACTCTGCTTTAGATCATTTGCTTTAAATACATTTTTTTATTATTATTATTGTTATTATACCGGCAGCACAGGTGAGGTCTGCTGTCATTTCCTCTTATTAGCACGGATGAGCAGTCGAGGACAAACTACTACAGGCCTTTTTAAGCTGATATGAATGTAAATGACATAAATGAATGTAATCCATCATGGTGAACAAGCAGGAAAAATATCAATTCATGACTTTCTGGAAGTATAATTGATTTTTTGTTGATTTTAGTGGTTGTCTGCATGCACTGGATGTCATTTTTTTGCCCAACTTTTTTTTTTTTTTTTAATGACCTGATCATTATCACCATCTTTACAGTGATTACTGCGCCCAGTACCGGCGCGTCTTGGCCCGGATGACGCCGTGCTGATCAGCTGAAATGGATGAGAGGCGGGAGCCCGGAAGGCTACAGGGAGGGAGAGGGAGACGTTTAGGAGAGCAAACATTTTCAAGGTCACCCGGTGAACTGGAACCAGGGAGGGGAGATGCATGGAGAAAATAGTGCGTTTTGACACCAGCGCGCCGTTTGATTAAAAGGCAAAGTAATGGGTTTAAACACACGCACCGAGAATGCCGCCAGACTCTGTTGCCCCCCCCCCCACCCCCCTGCAAATTAACGGTGCAGTGATGGAAATAAGGTTGTAATGTTTTCTAATGGAATAGAAAGCCTATATAGCCTATTCTTTTTTTTCTGGTCTTCTTGTTTTCTGACATACACAAAATAAATTGCCAAAACTAATAACCATGGCGCATGAGGTTTTCTTTTTTGTCCCCCCCCCCCCCAAAAAAAAAAACCTCTCAGTGTGGGAATTGGAGTGCATTTCTTTTCCTACATTCGTTACCATGAACAATAATGGTCAAAATGATGAAACATCAATCTTGTAGCCTAATGTAACATTAACAGTTGTGACTAGTGAGAGAAAAAGCTGGTGTGGATTTGAGAGAGGAGGAGGAGGAGGAGGAGAAGGAGGAGAGGGGGAAAATGTCAAGCTTGCAGTTCGAGGCGGAGTTGTGTGTTACAGGGAGCCTTAAATGCCTCATGGTGGGACCTGGGTACCTGCAGAGTGAATGAACCTGCAGAGCAGAACAAAGAGGATTGCAAAACACACTGACAGATGATTTAATGCTGGCTGCGTGGGGAAAACAACCTCAAGCATATTAGCTTTCAGAGAAAAGTGCTAATCATGCATGCTCGCCGGTGGGAATACCGCCAGCAAATCAAACCTGAATGTTCAATACAGCCTAAATATAGGCTGTATTGAACATGGAGATTCAATAATCAAAGAACCTGGAAAGAGAGCAGAAATCCACCGAGGGCCTCAGAGGGCCGCTGGATGTTTCTGCGTCTCTCTGTCTGTCTGTGATGGCTGCTGCTGCTGCTGCTGCTCTGTTTATCCTGGAACCACCTCTTCAATGTGTCTCTTAATTCCTCTCTAATTCCGCGTGTCAGGGCCGTGTATCCCCGCTGTCCCGCCCAATGGCCCTTTGTCGCCCCGTTTTCAACTCTCCCCAGCATTACTCAGCTCAATGACACACGGCAAATTGCATTTAATAAATTAGCTTAATGGATTCGACGATCGGTTAGCGGGCACAGTGTTTCCTCTGGTTAAGCAAAACATTTATATCCCACATTCTCTCTCTCTCTCTCTCACACACACACACACACACACACACACACACAGAGACACACACGTGTGCGTAATGGGGCCCCAGAGTCACGCGCAATAATTTGCTTATTCTGAAATCATCCTGATTCATACATGACTTCATACTTGGCTCCAGCTCTTTGCCAGTGATGTCTGTCAGTAAACAGTTTGGTCTCCATGAACCTCTGTGCAGGAGTGGAAGAAGTGCCAATACAGCAATGTATAAATACTCCATTACAAGTAAAAGTCCTGCATGAAAAATCCTACTGAAGTAAAAGTACATAAGTATTATGAGCTTGATGTAGTTAAAGTATTGCAGTAAAAGTAGTGGTTTGGTCCCTCTGACTGATATATTATTATATATGACATCATTAGATTATTAATACTGAAGCATCAGTGTGTAAGCAGCAGTGGTTCCCGACCTTTTTGTGAGATGATTAATGGGAGAGGAAAGAAGAAAAAACAAAGTTCTGATACACAAATCTGTTTTCAGTTTTTGGACTTTTTCTCTAAACTTTGATTTTTGCTGAAATATTGGATCATTTGAACATTTATTGAAATGAAACCATGTGAGAAGTTTAGAGGGAAAAATCACTATTTGGTGGAGCTGTTAACAACTCATAGACATCTGAAATGTGACCCTGACTACACACTGCTTTTTGTAAGACGTCAAAAGCCAAAAAGGTTGGAAACCACTGGTTTCATCTTTAACTATGTGTTGTATTTTAAAAGCTTGTTATATTATCCATTGTGTCAAATCTTCATCTGAAAAGTAACTAAAGCTGTCAGATAAATGTAGTGGAGTAGAAAGTACAATATTTCCCTCTGAAATGAAGGGGAGTGGAAGTATAAAGTAGCATCAAATGGAAATACTCAAGTAAAGTAAAGTACCAAAACTGTATTTAAGTAGAGTACTTGAGTAAATGTACTTAGTTACTCTCCACCACTGCCTCTGCGTCATTTAAAGCCAAGCGTAAAGGTGATTCCAAAACATCTGAGGCTATAAATCACCACCATCATCACCACTATCATCATCATCCTCTCCTGAACGGGGGTTATTGGCACTTGAGGCAGCAGCCACGCTGACTGCACGCGGTTAAATGTCATGACATCCCCTCCCTCCCCCCCTCCCTCCCTCCCCGCCACAACAATCCTTTATGGCCTCTGCATGTTTGGTTGCGCAAAACAATCTCATTGGACATTATTGATGTTACAGATGTTATAGTAATCAAATTATCGGCCTGTGAAGGGCCCCTCTGTCACTGCGCCGTGTGATGAATTATAGGAAAGGTCACAGCCTGCCGGTGCTTTATGGAGGGTTTGTACGGTAACGCTCAGGTGAGCACCTCCAGGGCCATTGCCTCTCTCACACACACACACACACACACACACGTTTGCACCTCGGGGGAGGAGGGGGTTGGAGGTGGGGGTCACCTTTTTCATAACACAACTTTACCTTTTGCATTTACAGGTAATAGGAGCTTAACTTCCCATGAGCCTTTGGTGCTCTGAGCAAAGTGGAAGTGAGAAAAGAGGCACTTTGTGGTGCGTTTAAAGGAGGTCTGCTGATATTCTACAATTTATTTCTTTATTGTCAACAAATCCCACGAAAAGACCAAAAACCAACAATGAATTGATCCTACTTACAGGTACTGTGAGTGTATCCACAGCCTGATATATCTTATTCTTCTGTCATAGATTTCTATTGTTGTCCAAAAACTATTAAAAACACGTCAATGTGCCACACTGGGTGACATGTTCCCTCATTACCATGAACACACACACTGTAATTTGTTTTGACTCAACCCCCCCCCCCCACACCCCAAAGTAACATTTGCTAAAAAATGATAGTTAACTATTTTTGGAAAATTAAACACAAATTTGTCTTCTTTTTTTTTTTACCAGTTTTTAAGATTTACAGCGTCAGTAGGAATAAATGAACTAACACATTGTTAGTTTTGTCTTTTAATTTGATTTGTTGGCAATAAGAGGAACATAGGATCTGCATTGTTTTTACTTTGTCTAGCTGGTTTCACTCGGGCAATAACAATTATCTTACAAATCAGTCAACAGCACAAGTTTATTATGTTACGGCAATAATAGACCTTCACTTTCTTCAAGCTGCACAGGATTAACGCTGAAAAGATCAGTCGATTGACGGAAAGTTATTGTTTAAGTCATTAATCAAACACATATTTGCTCAACCGAGCTTCTCAAATGTGAGGATTTGCTTCTTTTCTTCGATGTGCGTCGCTGTAAATTAAATATCTTTGGGTTTGCGACTGTTGGTCAGACAAAACAAACAATATGAATACATCAGCTGGGCTCTGGGAACCTGTTTTGAGCATTAATCACAATTTTCTTTCATTTTATTGACTAAAGTTGTGTAATTGACAAAATTATGAACAGACAGAGATCGTGAGGTGCAGCCAAACAAACTGGAGTTAGGAACTGTAAGAATGTATTGATCCCTTTACTATTTAATGTTGCTCATTAGTGATCACTTGAGTTTCATTTTATCTTATGTCATCATCTCTTTCCAGCACTGTAACACACTTTTGTTCCTCCTTAAACGTCCCGTTCCACCCAGACTTTATCATCACACAGGTTAGTTTCATAAGTTTATTATCATGTTCCTTAAAGGATTTTAGGAAGTTAATTTTAAGTGCTCAAACGACTGGTCAGATGATGATAATTCATAGCTGCAGACTCACTTTGAGGCTATTTATTGTTTTTTTGCAGTCCAACTAATTAACATCATACTGTAGTTATTCATCAAAGAGTGCAACCAAACCTAAAATCAGCTTCCATGTTGTGCTATTCATATGTTTTGCACTTATTTTACGTTTTTACACAACTTTTTGTGAAACTGTTTTTTAGAGAACAATACACACAGATAGGCTCTTTAAAGGGAAACAACAATGTAAATCAGTGTTTAAAATGGTGATTTATATGTGAAGTATTAGTCATTTTGGTTAAATCTGTGGTTGTTTTAGAGTTTGCATCTTTTAATTCATCAACATTGGCCACTGGCCATCCACACATAAAATATAGTGTCTTCTATAGTTAAAGGCCTGATATTCCCAGTTAAACTTGTGTCAACTGTATATATAATGTGCATTATTTCAAACATTTAGACACTGAGCTTCAGCTTTGGCTTCACTGAGACCACAGGATTAAGATTAAGATTTTGAGAGACGTTTATATATATATATATATATATATATATATATATATATACACACATATACATATATATATATATATATATATACATACATATACATATATATATACATATATTAAACTGCATATTGTACAATAAGGAAACAATATTGTCTTTAAAAAGCCATCAGATTGATATGTATGTCCTATAAACTTATAAAAGCATATATGAACTATTTTTAGAAATGGTATTAATTGATATTAGTCTGTATGATAAGGCAGCTTTTATAACGGCTTTATAAGCTGTAACTAATGTTTGATAAATCATATTACTTCATAGATTCATTAACCATTAGAACAAGTTTTGGGTTGTGAAAAATACTTCCCGCGGGTGTTTATAGCCTCCTCCAGTAAGACGCCTGCTTCGGCTTTTTAACTCTTTCATTCAGAAGAAAGACCCTCCAATGGACAGTTTGACCTCTGACCCTGCAGATAAACTGAACCACAATCCATTTATTTATACATGCTGATGACTTACTGATGTTTGCTGACATTTGGCTTAGTAGACAATGAGAGACGTGCGGCCCTTCATTAATGAAACACTAACATTTATAACTGCAGACTTGATGCATTATTAAAAAGTTATGAACCTTTTATTTACGACTTGAAATTTGAAAATAAAATGCCACTTCTTACAAATGGTTTGATAGGCCTATGAAATAAAATGAATTATACTTTATGTTAAATTATAATGAAACTTTAAGGAATTACACTCGTTATTTCCTCACTTTAATTTCTTTCTTTAATTTCTTGTTTTTTTACTTTTCTATTTTCCGTTTATTCTCTTTCTTTCTTTTTTGTTTTATTTTATTCCGGTAACTACGACCCTGTGAACTGACTCGTTTCACTATCAGAATTTGATCCATTTGGTCCGATAACATTTGGAAAGTCTCGAAGAGCCACACGCTTAAATTATTTTATCCCCATTCAAGTTAGCAGAGGGCTAACCGGAAGTTAGCCGCTCGGCCAGCGGAAGTCTCTAGTGTGCACACTCTGCCCAGAGAGCACGTGCAGTAAGCATTCATCCAGCCAACGCGGGAATGTTGCCACAGTCACCGGATTAAAAACTGTATACTGTGAAATACAGAGATTTATGTGGCAGTGATAGGCTTAATCAGTGTTGTGTGAACTTGTTTGGCAAGAGCTTGAATGTAACAGACGTTCATTTATATGTAAAAGTTCCACACTGCAGATTTAAGGTCCCCTTACTATATTTCTTCTGGAGCTTTCAGCCACATCTCCTGGGCCTTCATCAGCAGATGGAGAGAAGAATATTTACAAATAAATCAACACTTAATGTTATATTGTCAATCAGCTTTTTACACTTTACAGATAGAAGAGTTATAGTTAACTTCTTCTATTAAAAACATTTAAAAATTGTTCTATATATTGTTTACAACTACATTAGTGTGTTATAAACCATTTATTATTATGTTTCTAAATGCCAGAGAGTTGATATAAAGTGTTTTTTATTCAGATAAATCCAATAAATAATATGTGCTTTAATTCCATTAAAAGCTCATAAATCTGATTGCAGAATGTGGTTTTTACACAGGAGGGGAAACTGAGTCTGGCTGGTTTGGAGGGAAGCTTTGCTGTCAGTCCAGGCCACATTAATCCAGACGCAATTAGCTGTCAGAGCTTCTGCTGTTCTCAGTTTGATGATAGCCTTGGGCTGAGCACGGCGGAGAGAGCCCTAATCAGGAGAGTAAACTCCGCTATATTTCAATTTGGGAGGGCGCTCTTCCGCTCCGGGGGGCTGTGGCACCGGTGATAAATAAAACGCCCATTTACTCCCCCGTTCGCCTCCCACAGACATCCAAACTGCACTCGCCACCAGGCCCGTAATCATAGCCCGCATTTAGACGGTGAACATAAATCACACAATTGGAAACGCCATGATTAGAGATGCCAAACTCAAACAAATGCAGCGTGTAACCGTGTCAGCCTGCGCGCTGATATGAAATCATCCTCAATGAGAAATGAAACAAAATGGAACAATCGACACTTATACAAATACTGTTAAAGACACTCAGCCTGTTATGAACTTAAAACAGCATCACTAAACTGTTTATTTGAAGCAGAAAAACTCGCGCCCAGATCACAGTTGTAATCTTAACCTAACAGGATTACAACCTCCTCTCATGTAATCCCTTCGGTATTATGACACATCTGTTATTAACAAATGTGACAAAGGTGGCTTCCCGAGTGGGCCAGGCCTTAAATTCCTTTCAAATGTTAACCAGCATGTTCCTGAAGCCGGTTAAAGTGTTAATTGGCCGATTGAGTCCATTTATCTAATCCCTCAGTTTCACCGCTGCCCTCAAACCCTCCAAACCGCGAGTGGATTTGGGTGAAGTGCTGCACACGATCTCTATTCAAATATTTCCATATGACAACTGCTCGCAGACCACTCCAATTAAAGGCCAGTCACTTTCTATTTAAGCTGCCTCAAAGGATGGCCGCGGTGTGCGTGGCGCAAACAAAAGGATCTTTCCAAAGCGTTTAACTCCCCAAAAGTGACTCGGCCGACCCGAGATCCGCCCCCTCAAAGGCCATCTCAGGGGATTAGATGCTGGATTTGGGAGGAGAATTGGGGTTGCAACACTGCCTTTCCCCCCCCGGTTTTTTTTCTCTCTTTCTGCTAAAGAGGGGCTGCCTGTGCGTGTTCAGCACCGTGGAAATGAGATGCGCATTTAAATCCTGAGAGCAGGGTCCGCCGCCTGTGGCCATGCGCTGCCAGGAAACCTGCCCGCCCGCCCCGCCGGCAGGCCCGGGGTTAATTAAGCGGCCTTCAAAGCTGAGGGAGAAGGGGAGGCCAGGTTTGATGCTCTCTACATCTGTGATTTCTAGCAAATTCATCCAGTCCCTCCTGTGCGCAAGGGAGGATTTTTAAATGGCACATTAGCATTCAGATGAGAGGCCGGTGCGTTATGGCGCTGCGCATAGCTGAAGCACAGTTAAAGAGTACACAATCATCACATTTTGAAGTCTTGAGGGAAGGATGGTGATGACTGCTTATCACACAATGTGGACTTAGTGGGACATAACACGAGTCTTACTGTGCCAAAGTGCTCCAGTCACTGACCAAACCAGTTTTATTTTTCCAGTTTCATGTTAATAAACTGTCCACTGTGCACTGAATCAGGCCTTAAACTAACAATTACTTTCATCATTGATTAATATGTTGTTCAACCTTTAGGAAGGGTTTATATGTTGCAACTTTGGCTTTACTAACAGTTAATAAATAACTTACTAATACTTCATAGATCAGTTATTGGTCATTAATAAGATCAACATGTGGCTTGACTGTTGAAACATAATTAAAGTCATTAATAAAGAGTGAAAAGTTTCACACTTTTTAAGAAGACAGCAGCAAACGTTAATGAGTCATCAGTAATTAGAAACGTTAAAAAGTCATTGATAAAGTGTTGCTACAATACTGCAACAGTCTATATAACATGTCAGAAAAATATCAGAGAAACCAACAATCCAAATATTCAATTTCCAATTATACAAATGAGAAAAGCAACAAATCTTCATATTTGAGAAACTGTAACTTGCCAATGTTTTGGCATTTTTGCTTGATAAATGACTTCAACGTTGAATCCAAATTAATATTGACTAATTTTCTGTGTTAAGACTGATCAATTACACCATAAACTGTAGCTTCAACACTTCAGGCAGAGTTGAATCAGTATCTGTCTGACAGTCTGATGGAACATTATAAATTCTCAGTGAGATGTTTCTGTATTTGTTGACGTTGTTCCTGTCGGTTGTTTCCACCTCCAACGTTTTTCTTAAACCTTAAAAATATGGAAGATAATCAGCTAGTGAGGTGACATCATGTCCCTTTTTTCCAGCGCTATTCAACTTTTACTAACTTTAATCTTCAAAAAAACATCCTGTCATTTCTTAATATCTCAACTATTTTAATTGTTGAATAATCTTGATTAATCGTTGGTCTATAAAACATCAGAAAATAGTGAAAATAGTGAGTTTCCCCGAGTCCAGGCGATGTCACGTCTTGTTTTGTCCGACCAACAGTCCAAAACCCAAAGATATTCAATTTTCTACAATGTAAGACAAGAAAAAGCAGCAAATCTTTACATTTGAGGCTGGAACCATCAAATCTTTCCCATTTCTGCTTGAAAAATGACTTAAAATCAATTAATTGAAGAGTTTGACTAATCGACTGGCTAATTGTTGTAGCTCTAATTATTAACAAATGCATTTTGAAAGGAAAGAAACTCATCCAGACATAATGTACTGCGTAACAAGAAGCAAAGCAGCAGATCCACCTGTGGCGAGTATGCAAATCATGAAAAAGGCAGATTCAATTTTCTAAATGCAAGTAAATTCCTTGAATGAACAATACACTCATTCAAAAACACAAACACACAAACGCACGCAGGCACTTCTCTGATTTCCAGACTCCACTCTCGGCTTTTATAATCATTGAGCGGACGGAGGCTGATGCAGATGCAAAGTGTTTGCAGGCGGAGAGGCCTGGCACTCTGCTCGCTGTGCTTTATTGTGCGCTCGCTGCCACATACAGGTCTTCATTAGGAGCGTCTAGAGACTAGGTGAGGGGCTTTTGTGTGTGTGAATCACTGTGGTTTATGTGTCTTTTGCACCACTAATATGCCACTATGTCAGATGGAGTCTGTTTTAGTGCAAGCCTTTATGGGGGCAAATTGGTGCCGAATAGGACAGCGGAGCACTTTAACAGCACTCACCTTCTCCTCACCCCTTTTAACTTATTAACTTATATTAACTCATTTTAACCTGTCAACAGCCCTGCATCTGTATCACAAATAAATCACAGCGGTGGGTGTATAAGAGTGTGTGTGGCTGGGTGCAAAATGTGTTTACCTCTGTGTGAATCCTCAAGCTTTTTACCTCCGAGTCACTATTAATGAAGACGATCTCCATTTTGACTGTGTGATCACTTTTTAATGCACTTGAGTGGTTTTTAAAGTGCAATCAAATGCTAATTAAAGGCTGGTGGTGGTTTTCTTACCGGGCTGACCGTAAATGCTCTTTCTCCCGTGTTTTCTTTTGTGCGTGCTTTCACTATAGGAGCCCGTCAGGGGAAACATAAGCATGAGTCGATTGTTAAATGCACCTGCAAGACGGCCGTCGGTGAACTGTGTCTTTCAGGAGGGCACAAAAACGGAAGGTAAACAATGTAATGAAAGCAGCCTTTCAGAGAATCTGCAATGATTAGATTTTCCTTGCTGTCTGAGTGACAGCACAGACGAGATCAGTGCATAAAGGGGCCATATTATGCTTTTTGTGATTTTCTTTTATTTATATACTGTTATGATGTCGTGTATTTATGTTAAAATGTAGAAATGCTGCCTGCAAGTCGAAAGCCAGGGCTTCAACCTGCTCTGAACGCTTCGTTTGCGTTTTTTTCTACCTTGCTGATGAGCTTACGTCAGCTCGTCGCACATGCCCGTAAACGGCCGTCCGTTCTGTTGTCTTGGTTGCTGCGAAGGTTTTTCCACGTTTTGTTTGCATTGTCCACTCACATAGAAAAAGTAGTGAAATCCTGTTACTATAGGTTGTTTCATGGTTTGTTGATGAACGGCTGGAAGTCAGAAGTCAGTGGGGCAGCTTCTAGTAGCTGACCAATCAGAACAGAGCGGGCTCATCAGGAGGGGGGGCCTTAAAGAGACAGGAGCTAAAAACAGCCTGTTTCAGACAGAGGCTGAACTGAGGGGCTGCATAAAGGGCCAGTATAAGATAAATAAGGAGTTTTTTTAAAACTGTAAATCATGCAAAGATATTCCAGTAGAGCCCCAGATTAAAAATATAGACCTGTGTATATGTCCCCTTTAACAACATGGCGCCTCATTTAAAGCTATATAAAAGCTAATTACTGTTTTAATATGCATTCTTGTGCAAACACAACATTCATAATATTCTTGTGTCAGTGAGGAAATATCTACTGAGTGCTTTTTATGCTTGAACTTACACGTCTTGGAGCATGAAATATAACTGGTGTGTTCCAGTAACCTGACAGAAACCTCTCCCTCCTCGTCTCCTCTGGACTGTAGATTGATGAATGTGGGACACCAAAAAGGAAAGTGAAAAATCAAATCAGCAAAGCTGAATGTGTCTGTCCCCCTAATGAGCTGCTGATTGAACATTTCAGTGGGGAAACATGTAGTCATTAGTCTCCATGCTCCAAAGAAGCATTTAAAAGAAACTTCAGTAGAGGAAAAAAAAAAATCTAATTACAATACAGGAGACACAGGAATAGCTGTGAAGCATCAATTTAAGCATAATCACCACAATTACTGTTCCCCTGGGTCTGCTGGAGTTACACAGTGATTGTTTTGGGGGAGAAATTGTATTTGTGTGGATATAACACCTTTTCCTCAGATGTCATGCATCTTCCCATCATCCAGCAGGTCTTGGTTTTACTGAAAGTGAGGTGTGTTTAGCACGTCAAGGGAACATAATTTTGTGTTACCAGAGGATTAACTGTGTTAGCGACTTGTGAAATGATCAGTTAGAATCGGCTATTTATTCAGTGTTGGAAAGAAATCACAGTCTGCGTGCGTAATGACGGATCATACATTTTATTTTTCACTATTGTCACTTCAACTAAAATATATCCGTTTGAGATATTCGTCTCCAATCCAACCCAGTGGAGAGATGAACTAAAACCAGCACATCTGGCTTCTTTACCAGAGATTGAGAAACCATCAAAACCACACGGTCATTTGTAATGACTGAAATTACTAAAATAAACACACTGGAAAAATAACCTTGCTCAACACTGTCATGCCGTTCGCTCTATTTGTTTCGACAGGGATTCATTTCTTTAAAAAATGTGTAATGTTGTTTCTGTGCGGCTTTTAACAAACACCATTTGCTACATTAAAGGACGGGTCCACAATTTTTCAAGTGTGTCTTAAAACAACAGTCAGGTGTCCATATAAACACTGAAAGGTTTTCCTGGCTGTAATCATTCCTCCTGTTCATACTGGATATTAAAAGATCCCCTTCAAATGTGCTTTCAATGTAAGTGATGGGGTCATCTTGTGCATAAATGCATTTAAAAGTTGATCTGAAGTTTATGAGGCTTCAGCAGTCTGAGTTAGTCATATCAAGTGGATATCTGCCACATACTGTACGTATAGTAACAAAAAGACTGTAACGTTGAAAGATATCTACTTGATTTGACTCATTTGGATGCTGAAGCTTCATATTAGCTTCAGATAAACTTTTAAATACATGTTTGCACAGAAGGAGGACTGTGGATTTTGTCCCCCATCACTTCCATTGTAAGTGCATTATGAAGGGATCTTCTAATGTCCAGTATGAACAGGAGGAATGGCAGGAAAAAACCTATTTCAATGTTCATTTGGGAACCTAATTATTGTTTTACAACAGACTAGAAAAACTGTGAACCTGTCCTTTAATTCAATCACATTTATATTTATATTAACAGAGTCACGGTGGGCTGCCAACTCCGTTTTTAGTGCCACAGCACTTCCTTAGTTCGTGTAACATAAAGTGATCCAAGTGAGTTCCACACAGTGCAGTATACAGATTTTAACTGTAGGCAGGGGACAAGCATAAAAACTTCTAAAAATGACAAGAGCACTTTGACGGTGAACTGATGTGTCGGCACGAGCATACCTTCTTCAGAGCTACGCAGGGTTTAAATCAGGGGAAAAGAGAAAATTGGGTGTGTTTAGTGGCCTGGTGTGGTTTACGACTCATATAACAGCAACATCTCCGTTAGATTACAGCTGGGGAACTTTGTTGCATGTCAAACCTCGACTTGCTCCTCTTGCATTTCCTATTTGTATCTACTGTAACTGTCAAATCAACAGAAAAATACCAACAAATAAATACATTTTAAAAACTGTAATAAAAAAAACTAAAAGCACTGGTATTTGATACTTTTATAACATAATAAACCTGAGGAACATGTTTAGCTTTTCCACTAGATAGATGAAAGAAAATTTTGACCTGCAGACTTCACTGTCAACAGTTTAAATTTGAACAAGAAATAGTCCCTAAACTATCTGCATAATCAGACACCACAAGTGGGTAAGTGAAAAAGTAAGTTTCTGAATTACTCCCTAAAAAGTGCACCGTACACTTTTCCATGGTGAATGTTTGTTTGGCGGCTCATTCAAGAAGCTAAGCTGCAGGACAAGACTGTGTGTTGATGTTTGTAAGTTAGATAAGAAGGAGACTTTAGCAGGAAAGCTAACGTGGGTCGTTGTTCAGAGTCTGTGGCTCTTGTGTTGTGTAGCAGGATGCTATCAGGCTCAGTGTGACCGTCTGCTCTGCCTGTGATAGAGCGACACGTTAACGCTTTGTGCAACATTTGATTTACAGTATTAAAAATAAAGACTCCAGCTATGTAAGCGGATGATAATCGAAATAATGTAAATCTAGATTTTATATAAAATTTTCTCTTTTGGTTTCTATTTTTTTTTTCAAAGGATAAAACAGGACAAGTTATTTACAGAGCAGGTGTGTTGCTGTAGCAGTCAAAAAAGGCAACTGAATTTCAGTTGGACTTAAATATTAAATATTTCAAATACAGGATGAAATCCATAACTTAACAATGTGAGGTGACATCGCTGTATTTGCCTGTGTGTGTGTGTTGTATGTGCCTGCATGTCTGTGGCTCCCTGTCAGATGAACGAGCGGCTGATCAGAGACACGCTGGCTAATGAGAAGTTGCTCTCAGTGGTAAGGTCAGACAGGCGTTTCCTCAGCTGGGATCCTCTGCCCCCCCCCCCCCCTCCCCCGAATGTTGCCTTCATCCGTTCTCTACTCTCTTCAAACAGAGACCGTGATAAGACCAACTGAACAGGCCCATCATGTCACTGTGCTGCAGCCCAGAGAGGGAATGAAATCAAGCTGTCACTGCACAGCATTGTATAGCGAGAGGTGAAGGGGAAGAGAGGCAGCCCCCTGTTCTCTCATTCCCTCCCCAGAGCCCATTATAGCAGGTGCCAACACCGGGAGATTGATCACACACACACATACACACACACACACACACCCTTGTGCATCTGTATGAGGACACCGTATGAAAAATCTTCCCTAAAATCTGTGTTAATTTCCCTAATCCATATTTTTAGGAGCCCCTGAAGTTTTTCATCTTGTGCACACAAGTCATCACACAATTTGTTATGTCGCGCTCACAAGATACTGACTTATTGTTAGTATGATTCTGTTTGCAGATGTAAAAAGAGAAAAAAGGAGCCGAGCTCACCTTCTGTTAATAACATTTACATCACGGTGATTGAAGTCAGAGAAACGACAGCTACAATCTGTTCAAATGTGTGCGAGTTATTACACATCTACTTGTCGCTAAGTTGTTAAATGAGTAGAAAGATGAATTACTTGTTTTGTAAGAGATTATTAAGAGCTAACTAATCAGTCCCTATCAGCAGATGTGGCACCCACAAATCACAGCGGAATCAGGGTGAACATATTTTAGAAAAAAGAAAAGAAAAAAAAAAGGAGAATTCTGTTTTATTCCGAGAGAATAAATGAAAACAGTGATTTTGCTGGTCTTCAGTAGCTTCACTGTAGGTGTAACCACCAACTCATCTGGCTTAGAACAATGTACAATATGTGGCAACAATCACAGTGTGGTATCAAAATCACAGTATCCCAAAATAATGATACTTTCTCTAAATAATACCATTTAAAAATCAATAAACTATCAGAATTACAATAGACATAAAATAGGCTTATATAATTAAGTTTTAGAAATTATTAATTCTAATATATCAAAAGGTATTAAAACTCATTCTTTGATCTACAATACTTATATCTAATATATTTAACAAATTAACCCAAATTAACCCAAAGATACAATAAATAGTATTCTACAGATTTACTAGCTACTAAAATCGTGCATTATGTGCTTATTACTGTATCTTATCTGTATTTATAATGAAGCTTGATTCTGCACTCTATTCACTCTATTTACATCCCATTAGCCCATACTGAATGTTTACCATCGCTATGGCAACAAGTGACAGCTGACGTTGGCATATAGTAGCTAGCTTAGCTTACTCGTGGTCTAATTTGTGTCAGTTTAGGGGTCTTTGACGTGAAAAAGTTAGAGAACCACTGCTCTACGTGTAACTGAAGAATGTAGCACAAGTTCACCGCTTTTATACCCAAAGCTGCTCTCGTACCTTTACTTAAATCAGAAATGCATTAAATTGAAAGAGGGTATCTGTATAGACACAATATAAAGTGTGTCTATACAGATACAATATTTAAAGTGACACATAGCTACAAGTGAGTGAGCAAATCCCCATAAATACCCGATATACCACTCAAACAGACGTAGATTTCTGTTGTTTATTCAAACATGTCCACCATTGGCTGCTCTTTTCCTCTGTTTAGCTTGTAATTAATTAAAATCATGAGAATGTGGGCCGCTGTCAGTGTTTTCAGATTCAGTGTGGGAGTGATGTGGTGGTGGATTGTCAGCAGCTCTACTGTCGTCCTCTGGTTTGTCTTTTGGCTTTAAATCTTAAAGATCCCCTTCACACATGTTTTAAGACATGTATCCTGTTTCAAATAATTAGTTTAACTGTTGGACACAATAATATATCCAGAAGTTCCTTTTTTTACACTGGTGCCATGTTGTGGAACAGCTTTCTGATCCTCTTCCAGTTGTTAAAAATTAAAGGGGCTTACAGAAGTCAGGTTAGGACTTATTTATGGAATAGAGTCACAGATTTATAATGAAATCAATGACATTTTTACTACAGCTATCAAATTGTCCTTGTTGTATAAGGATGTGGGTGTTTTTTATTTAAACAGTGGTGATGTGTTTTTGGATTTCAGGATTTTATTTGGTTAGTTTGATGTTGAATGTCTTGTCTTTCTTTATGTTTCTTTGTCTTTTAACATCTTTGGGACTATGTTGGAAATACTAATTTTTTTACTTTAACATGTTATCTTTTGGATTTTTGTTTTTCCCCTGTGATCCATAAATAAATAAATTATATCAGACTAAGGCTGCAACTAATTAGATTAGAATTAGAAGATTATTCGCATTACCAATTAATCTGTTGATTATTTTCTTGATTAATCAGTTTGGTCCATGAAATGTCAGAAAATGGTGTAAAAATGTCGACCGCTGTTTCCCGGAGCCCAAAGTGACGTCTTCAAATGTCCACAACTCAAAGATATTCAGAGTAGTGTCATAAAGGACTAAAGAAACAAGAAAATATCCACATTTGAGAAGCTGGAATCAGAGAATTTGGACTTTTTTTTTCTTAAAAAACAAAACTATTAACCAGTTATTAAAATAGTTGGCGTTAGTTAATCGACTCATCGTTGCAGCTGTAGGTCAGACACAATTAGTCAAAGTTTGGGGACTTGGGAGCAACATTGTGCGTGAGATGAAAATGAGGACCTTTTTTGTTGTCTTATTCTTCCCAAATCAAAAATCAAAACAGATGCTAAAAGAAGGAAGTGTAACTCTGTGTATAAACTCTTTCTTATTGGCCACTAATGGTCCAGACAAAGGGGACTTTGGCTTATTTCTGAAATGTCCAAATACTCTCTGCATGGCTCAAAATGGAAACATCAGTGCTGTAGCCTTAAAACTACTGTGTTGGTGAATAAAGACATGTGAGATGGTGTAATAATGTGTGTGTGTGTGTGTGTGTGTGTGTGTGTGTGTGTGTGTGTGTGTGTGCCTGCGACCAACAGCATCCCACCCACTGATCTCTGTTGGTTCCAGACCTGTGCGTTTGTGTTTTCCTTCCTGTGAAGTAACTTGTAAAATGTGCAGATGTGTTTGGAAATCTTCTGTGTGAAAGCGAGGTGTGTGTGTGTGTGTGTGTGTGTGTGTGTGTGTGTATGTCTGTATCTGGCAGGCCTGACGCAGTGCATGTGTGTGTGTGTGTAATGGGAACAGCTGGCTGAGGGAATGAGTACAGAGGGAGAGGTGATGGATGCGAGTGGAGCTCCTGTGACAGATGAGCTAACAGGTGTTCACCACAGCCCTCAGAGAGACACTATTTATGAGCCGGAAAAGACAGCCAGACGCAAAGCACACCACGCCACCGGCCTACTCAATGCTAAAACACATCACGTACATCGGCACTACTTTACTCTACGACGAGCAGCACGGCAGATCCGTCTTTAAGCGGCGGATGGGCTTTAGCTCGCATCTGAAACTGAAGCTCTTTCTTACAATACATATTACCTCACATCTCCACTTTCCTTCTTCAGTTTGCAGCTAAGAAACAATCCTACTGTCGCTTTATTGTGCTGTTACAACTCTTAATACTGCTTCTGCTGCCACTGTTTTGTTATCACTGACTCACTTTTAAACAATTAATGACGTCGGTTTGTATCAGAGGTCAACGACATTTTTCTTGACAGGTGTGGAAATGCAAATGCTTATACAGTATGTTTTAAAAATATCTGTTCTGAAGGTATTTCAAGAATCCTCAAGGATTCGTCTGAACATCTGGATGCAAAAATATTCCAATCTGCTGCACAACAAAAACTATTTTTAATCCGTTTCTCAAGCTGCAGCTGCAAGGACTGACAAGGTTTTTTTTTTTTTTTTTTTTTTTTTAAAAACATTGGTGGTTATACACATTTTTCAGAAAATTGGATGCTTAGCTCTGTAATGTAATGGTAATACACGAGAGGCCCAAACTGGGGCGACAGCAGCTTACGTTGATATTCATTTGGCCAAAAAAATGACAATCTTTGTGTTTGTGAGACACAAATCTGTTCAAACTATGTTTGAATTCACAGGACATTTGTTTCATTGAGTAAAGTGGCTGATATTTGTGATATTTATCCGGTATTAGAATGAATTACAGCACTATGCACTGGTGCAAACTAAGGCACAGTAGTCGCGGCAGTATTAATTGTTACATGATCATATTTTCGGGGATTTACATGAGCCTTGTATATTTGTTTTTATGTTTGTTTTTTAAGTTTTTATGTAAATTCATCACTTTATTTTCATCAGGGGGCAGATTTAGCTAACAGGCTGCTACCTGCCAACCTCTGCTTTATATGATACGACACAGTAGAAGGTGGATGGAAACGTGGGATAAGAGGGGGACGAACATATGGCAGAAGGTGGAGTGACAGATTATTCAAAATCATGAAGTCATGAGTACCTGGTATGTGTCTCAGCCTGCCAATTAGCAGAGCTCACTAACTTCCGCCACATTCAGCTAAATGACCTTAAATCACAGCATGGAGATATTTGAGTGACAGTCACTAAATACACCCGAGTCAAACTGAGGAGCGTCATTATTGTGTTAGCAAGACAAAAAGAGGAGAAAAAAAAGTTATTTGTTTTAATAAATTCACTTTTTATTGTTCAGCAAAAGCGATACAGATAAAAGACCTTGTTGATTAAAGTCTACTGTATATTTTTGGTTTTCTAAATAACATTATTTTCACGTAGAAGGCACTTTAACAAATGTGATTCTGGGGCAGTGTAAAGGTTGGAATGAAAAAGGTAACATCAAATCCAGCTACAAGTAAAACTAAACTTTTTAAGACTTGTTAAGGCTTCTGATTTAATGACCATCTTTAGATTTTTTTTCTCCTTTTCTTGGCACTAAAGTACAAAGTCCATCAATGCAAACACGGGGTCACCTGGCTCAGGCAGGAATGCCAATGAAATACAGTCGAACAACAGCGCTTTAAATTTCTTGGAGGAGTGTCTCAATTTGTATAAACACAGAAGAGGGACAGAAAAACTGACCTGTAACACGGTGAGCTACTGCATGTGCTCCTTCTCCCAAAATGTACGTACAAATATTTGTACATTGGTCAAAATCATGAATGGAAATTTAAATAGTCACCAACATTGTTCTGCTGGGGGAGTGCCGAGTTTAAATGTGACTTATAAAGGATGAGGTGGGATGAACAGAAGTCTCACATTTTAAAATCTATTATAAAGTCTATGCTGCCTTCTGTGCGTTTTAAAGGAGATCGTCACGTTATTCAAAGACGTTCACAAAGTTATCCCCGTGGTTCAGGACAATCTTTTCCAAAGCGACAGACCATAAAAATAAGAAACACTGCACGAGTGCTCCTCCATTGTTTCCAGTTCATTTCCTGTGAGCGCACAAGTTCAAGTTGTAGTTCTTCGGTTTCTCGATTTTGGATAAAAGTAGTGCCTTATTTGTCCTAAACCACAGGAATAAGATATATGAATTCTTTAATTAAGTGCTGCTCCCCTTTACCTTTACTAAAGGTCTTGTGGGTTGAGGAGACGGGGAACTCTATGCCTGCGCCAGGGTTTGTTTGAGGTCTCGGAGCAACATGGACGCCATGACGCTCTTCTCTGTGTTGATGGTGAGCAGGGCAGCGGAGGACTCCTTCAGCTCCAACGACACCAAGACCAGAGCTCCACTGCTGACCGTCCGTCCGGCAAACCTGCAGGCGGGTGAGAGCACACAGGGCATGGGTCAGCTTCACTAAACCAGCACAGACAGACACTGATCTGTAGGAAATATGGCTCAAAGAACAGTAAACTAATAGATCAATTTTTTATAAATTGGTTTCCATCTATCTTTTAAGCAAATTTTTACGTGAATTTTTGTTTTATTTCTGCAAAAATAAAGTGTGAAATTTGCATTTCCATCAAGTAAAAGAAACAGGAGTCATGAATGTGAGTAAAGTATTTCAAGGATGCCGCTGCATGTTGTGTCAGCTTCCACAGTATTTCATACAACCAGAAAATAAAAACAGTGAAATTTAATTCGCAAGTTTAAAACATAAATACATCAACTGCCTAACGGGAACAAAAGTATGAGTGTTATATCTTTATGTAGGACAAACTCTGTGTCTACTTTAACCTAATATCATCAGGAATGTGTTTCAGATTGTCTGTATGCAAAACAAACAGAAGGAAGTTTGGTTTTGTTCCAGAAGTCATTAGACTGATGAACAGCTACAGTACAATAAATAGTCACTTTACCTTGTGTATAGACTGATAAATGCACTTTGACAGTTTTGACATAATATGTACCTTTGTGATGTCGGATATCGTTGGTCAGCTACAGACTGACAACTGTCACTTATCCTTGTGTATTTCAACTCTTTCTAACATTGTGATATTTGTATTTTTTAGATGTGTGTAAATGAATTGTACATGTTTGTGAACTCGTTTGCCTCAAATTGCCCCTTGAGTGAAGTATTTTGAATTGAATTGAAAAACATTACAGAATTTGCCGCCACTGAACTGCTGCAGAATAAGACGAAACTGACATTATTTCTATTATATATTTACATATTATTTAAAAATTAATGTCTCTTTTCTTATTATTTCATGTGTAATCTCCTTATCAGTAAAGGCAGTTTCCACTTCAAGTGTAAACATTTGGACATTTTTCTGAAATGTCACCTTTTTCCATTCAAAACTGTATAATGAATATGATTTTTTTTTTTATTTAACCTTCATTTAACCAGGAAAACCTCACTGAGATTAAAACTTTCTTTTTCCAAAGTGTCCTGGCAGCAACGACGACGAGTACAGACAAACAACATAAAACAGATAACACAAAAATATATGTGAAAATACTGCAGTGTAAATCATGGATGAAATTTCTCACAGTCATAAAATATTACATCCTGAAGACAACTTAAGATTTCATAAAGCTGTCTAGATAAATATAAGACGAATCTGAAACGAGACATAAATTCCCCTAAAAACATCGACAGCCAGTTGAGAAGACAGATTGTGCAGCTGTGATTTAAATTCCCAAAGACGAACCAGATTTTTTAATTTTAAATTAAGTTGCAGACCTAATAACCTAATTCAGTGCGGACTCTGGGAACCGTTAATAAATATGAAAACCTGTATGTGAAGCAAGCTGTTGCTTGATTTCTACATCAATGAATAGTTCATGTACAACAAACAGGCGCCTTAAAAAAAAAAAAAGAGATAAATGTGTTGCACGGCCACAAGCCTACACACTTAACTCCCCCCAAAACCCATAAATCCTCACGTTAGAAAATTCTCTAACACCTCACACCTTGTAATTACCCTAAATTAGTGAGTGAGACAAAGACAGAAAACGATGTGACAGGAAATATAGCGAGCAGAGCAACAGACAGTCTATTATCCCAGCTGACTAAAGAGCCATTAGGGGTGAGACACGCCCTTCCTGCCAGTCAAACAGAGTTTAGCCTGCTTTTATGGACTGTGGGTGTCCATGAGTGTGTGGGAGCCTTGGGACCAGTATGGGGGATGCCCCGTCCCACCAGCTCCCTCTGGGCCGTTGGGAGAATTCTCAGTCCACCGTTTCCTTGGATACCGTCCCTGCAGACTGGGGGCAAATCTGGGCGCACATGGTCCCCATTGAGAGTGCTAACAAGAGGCAGGCAGGGGCTATGACCCAGTGTGACCCTCTTTGAGGGTGACAGAGCCGAGCTGGGCCCCCTTCTCCTGCTCCCCTCTGGCCCTCTGCATCTCTGAGCCTCACGTGGCGAACTCCCAGCCATCTGCCTCCATTTAGCACTACATCCCTGCAACAAAGACCCCCTGTGGCAGCCTGCTTAGGCCTGACAAACAGCCCACAAAGAGCCCCACTTAGGCCTGACTAAAGCCTGTGAAGAGCCCCCGCAGGATGGCCTGTGGACAGGCGCTGTCACAGAGCCCTGCGACGGCGTGCTGCGCAGCAGTTACAACGAGCACGTCCACCAATTAGCGTGCACACGTTAAAGACGAGGAGGGGGGGGGCACTAAGGGGACATGCATACACAATGAAACGGTGCTGGCTCACAAACCCAGTGTGTCTGGGTGCGTCTCAGGGGAGCTGCTAAATTACCATCAACAGAGGAGAGGGAGTTTATCAGGGAGCTCTCAGGGAGGAGAGAGAGAGTCCTCCTCGGGTTTAATTAAAATATTAGCCACTTCTGCAGGAAACACAAGCCATTCAAGAAGAGGATTAATTTCTCTCAAAAATACCAACCTCTTAAGTCTCACTTATCTAAATAATTCAGGGGTTATATATTAATCCAAATTACTAATAGTGGAAATTCAGGATGTGTCCTCTGTCATGCTTCATTCAAACCTGCAACCAAATTAATCCTATTTATGCAAAAAAAAAAAAGTCTTATCCGTTTCCATGTGCTCCTTAACACACAGTCATGAACACATGTAAACATACATCCTTGTCCCTGTCCGGTTCCCTCAGCCCTTCTCTTCCCCCCACTGTCAGCAGCCTAAGGTGTCTATGTGGTCCCTGTGGCTTTGCTAATGGATTTAGGATATAAATCTATCATTTACTCAGCCAGTTAACACTACCCTGAGGCTGCTTTCATTTCGTCTCAGGAGACGCTGCTGTGGGCCTTTGTTCACGTGTGGTAATAAGAGCGAGTGAAATAAACAAGAGCGTGTTTTGATTGTGTTTGATTTCCAAGCGTATTTGCTTTGAATATTCTCACTGTGCTGTGTGTGGTTGTGTGCACATCTAGATCCAACACAACATCAGTGCATTTTTAAGGACTAGAAAGGAAAGATTAAGGACAAGCGGGCCCTAAACAGGTCATTGGTATTCTCCTGCACTCTTCACATACTGGGCTAAACACTGGATTAATTGCAGTGTATGGAAAGAAAAGCAAAGCATAACCCCTGGACTTAGAGCAGGCGGATTGGCATCGATCGGCAGGGCTGCAGCTAAGCATCACTCTCCAATTATCTGTGATTCTCCTCAGTGCAGAGAGCCTGTGTGTGCCATCTGCCTCCCCTCCACCTGCCACTGCAAACACAGTGTGGGCTTCACCTTTACATTCACCCTCACGCGGAGAGGACACAGGCCGCCGAGGACTCGGCTCAACAACCAAGAATGCAGGACTTAACCCGCAGATAGTACATCACCCCTCTGAATCTTAAGTAAACATTCAACCATGTTAGATTTTCTGGAAACGAACCGGTCAGGTAAAAAAAAAAATGACTAAAAATGCGTCATGTTCTCAACAAAATCAGAAGCTCGGAGGGTAAATGTGTGGCGGCTGCAGCTGGATGCTATTGTTCCATCCTGGTTCCTGGCCAGGTGGACAAGTGGAGGAGTGTCCTTCAACTGAGTGGTCAGTGAGGCCAGACCAGAGCCGAACACAAGCGGCAGACTCAGACCAGGCAGATGGCCAGAGCTATTAGCCCCAATTAGAACCAGGAACCCTCCACGCATCTCCAGAGCTTGGCCATACGGACACATCGCAGCGCTGCACTCTGGGAGCAGAGGGGCAGACGGACGTCAAAGGTACAAGAGGACAAACGGACGACTGAGGCTGAAGAAGAAGAAAAGGGACAAGAATTTAACTCAACGAGGATTCAAGGAAAACGTCCTTGCACGTTGCATCTTCATTGTTGTCTGTTAATAACCCACATTACAACAGTTACATTCTACAGTACACGTTGCATAAAGTGAAGATAGATCATAAGCCAGAGTGTCTGCTAAAGCAATTTATAATGGAGAGACCAGGCTTTAATTAGTCAGGTTATAAATGATAGTCAATTAAATTTCAAACAGGAACAAGAATTCAACTTCACTGAAAAAGAGGAAAATTCACAGTGTTTAGAAAAACATAATTTAATTATATCAAAGTGCAAAGTAAAGAGAAAGCATAGCTTATAAATCAAGAGGTTCAGTTTTTTTGAAAATTAGGCTCTAACCGGAGGGATTGGCAATGCATGCAAAATTCGATCAAATTTGCTTTCAAACGGACTGAAAAATAGAGCACATTTATTCTATTCCGCCTGTTTAGACATAAACAAGAACAGCGTTTTCTACATTTGCTTTCCTGCTTGATTTATTGCCATCCTCCTTTCCAGCAATCAATTTCTGTGTTTCAGTGGCATCCCCCTCCGCTCGGCCTCAACACCTGAGAAAAAGCAGTGCTGCACCCTGCTGATAAACAAGGGGAGTGCAGAGGTGCAGAGAAGGCGGGCTGATGCTTTGTTAAACAGAACCATTGTTAACTCCAATACTGCAATCTATAACACAGAGCGCCTGAGGGTCAGTTTAAAGCACATGAAAGATGTGTTGTGAACTGTGTCATACTTTAAGATCCATATTGAGGGCAGATACTTTGTGTGATCTTACCCAGATTAGAGAGCCCTCTCCCTGGGGAGATCAGAGGAGAGAAAGAGGGGTCCTGGATGGAGGTCACCTCACACATCACATTTAATGCAGAGTGCCCTGCACAATAAGCTCTCAGTGGGTGTATCCGATCGGATCGATCTGCTCTGAATGTGTGTTATTTAAAGTATGTGAAAGAGCGATACACGAAAACAGTAAAATTACTATCAGTGCTGAAATGATTATAAACAGGCTACAGATATTCACACCTAAACTTGTTTTTTAACAGTTTTGATGTTAGCGTTCATAACTTTTTACTGTTTCTACGCTCATAGGCCTTTGTCTTTGATTGAGCCGTGTCAAAAAGGAATTTCTGTTATTATGTGATGGACAAAGTTTTGAATTAGTTAATCAGTCCTTTATCAAGTAAAAATGTCCGTCATTCTCTGGTTCCAGCTTTATATCATTGAAAATATAATATGTGGCCTGAGATTTAACCAGTAGGCATCCTGCACTGTAAGTGAAGACATCATCTTTGACTCAGGAAACCTGTGATGGGCCTTTTCTATTTTCTGACATTTTATAGACTAAATGATTAATCGTAAAAATAATCAACAATTGATTATTGCAGCTGTAATTATTACATCACTCTTGTTCTGTCTCCAAGATCAGGTTGGGATGTAAGAAGAGGAAAATGTGTAAAGAGTACAGTAAATATAGTTGACAGGTGCTAAACTTTCTTCTATTGGTCTGCAGCAGGTATGAAAAAGCAGTTTCCACACAAAACTAAACAAAAAAAGGACGATAAAATTAAGAAACTGCTCCAGCATCATGTAGGCAAGTTAAAAGAACAATCATAACTAAGGCTGCAAGTAATGATTTTCATTCTTCATTCTCTTATTACTGATTACTAATTAATTAATTAATTGTTTGGTGTATAAAATATCAATAAATAATGAAATCATAATTTTCCAGCGCCCATGGTGACATTTGCAATACATTTTCTGTTGACTGACTAATCGATTGATCGAATAATTGCTGCAGCTCTAATTATAACAAAACAATAATTATATCAGTTAATTATCTGATCACATTAAAGTAGATAACCAGAACCTGCACAGTCACTGCTGCCAAATCAAAACCATAAATAAACCTGGAAAACACAAACGCGTCCAAACTCTGCTTTCTTTGTGTCGAGGCTGTCAAACCTGCCTGTTCAGTTTGAGGTCTGACGCTTTTGTCAGCGAGGAACGTCATTTCCAAGACACCAGAAAAAAGGAGCTAAGGACAGTGTGGTGCAGCTGGTTATCATAAGGACACCAGCGGACATTATGGAAACAAGTGTCTTCATGATAAGACCGCAGGGCAACACTGGGAGACTGTCTTCCTCTTTTGCCGTCACAGAAGCAGGAGGGAGATTGATAGCGTGGAGTCATTTGAGCTATTGGTTATTCTGAATGAAGTATGGGCTTATTGGACGCAGGCCTCTCCCACTGGCTAACATTGATTTCCACTCACTCTTTCAGCTCTCTGTGCCCTTGTGCAAGTGTCTCCCTCCTATTTTTTTTTTCCACTCCGACTTCCTCAGTGTCCCTTATTTATCCTACATTTTTTCCTTCATTCACTTCCATCGGTTCTATTCCAGCCTTAATCTATAAAGAAATGATCGCCAAACATGTGAGACAGAGACATGGAGAGATGTCTGCGCGGAGCGAGGTAATAAAAAAACAGACAGGAGGAGGACAGAGCGTGGTGCAGAGGGATGGAGTGAAAGACAAAGAGGAAATGAAAGAGAGACAGCGGTGTGGAGGGAGAGACAGATGGGGGGGGGGGGGTGTGCAGAGATGAAGTGAGAGAGAGACAGAGCAGGAAACAGAGGGAGAGAGGGAGGTGTAATTATCTATCAGGTGTTCGGGTGTGCGTGACAGAGGAGGAAGCTCATTAGCACACTCTGTGTACACCAATTACACAGCCAGGCTTCTCAGGGCATTCCCCTGGCATGTCTGTGTGAAGCTGGCGGGGGGACACAGACACTTTCACTCTCCGATACCCACATACACACGGTTTAACCAAAGCCCACGTAAAACACAATTATAACTGGCACATGTACGCAGGCACATTCATCTTCACGCCCTCAGACAGAACAAACAACTTAGAAATGAAAAAGGTATGAAAATAGTGTGTAAAACTGCAGTCAAAGTAAGATTTTAGGATCTCTGCATTAAATAACCTTCCAGATATAAAGACACGTGTCAAATGTTTGTTGGGGTTGTGTTTGTTTTCAAATCAAAATATACAGTAAATATGTCCATGTGGATAATTACTGTCCTCGTTGTATAATCTCAAATAGAGCTGCAAGTAAGTTTTAAGATTACATTCATTTTTGATTAATCAAGCAATTACAACTTCTCCTATGACAACCTATTTTATGTTATAACACCTGTGTTTTACTATGTCATTCATTATGTGTTTAAACAGCAGCCTCCACTTATAGGTGTCCACAGGAGGAGTTTTAGTTGTTGTAAACTATATTAATAAACGCTTATATCTGCTAACAACTACATAAATGCTTAACAGGCGGACGGAGTAAAGAATTAGGACCAATATACGTACTGAGCAGTGATTTTATAACTGTCAGTGCTGTCTGGTCATTTTTCCACTGCTATTTCTTGTTATTTATCAGCCAACATATACTCCAACAGCAGCCTATCTGCAATGAGCTAATATCAGCTTATCTATCAGCTAATCAGATATATCACCAATGTATCGGTCTAGCTTCTAATTACAAAAAAATCATAATAATAAAGTCATAAATAACAGCAAGACTACTGACATAACTGTATTTCACATCAGCTGTCATTTAGTGTGAAATGCTGCGTCAAAAGTCTCGGTTGGTTTACGATTAAACATGTGAATGATTTCCACTGTAATGACAACAGTTAGATACAGTATATATGTCTCTTAAGAGGATGAAAAAAAACCCTAAATTACCTTTGAAACATCAGGCTGTGTGTCAGTTAGGAAATGATAAATTGCATAAATAATCTTGATAAATGACTGTAGATTCATAAACATACGTATAATTTTCTTGAAATCTAAAAAACGGTAAACGAAGAACATCACAGTACTTATATAAGACACTGTGTAATCAAAATTTGTCTGTAGCCTTCCTTCAGAAATGAGCTGTGACGTGCTGTATGGGAATAAAGAACTGGATTATAAAGTGAGGTGAACCATGCATGCAAACATTTGTGGACATTTCACCTGTGGAGGTTGTTTTGGCTGGATGAAACCTCTCCTACGTTGGCCACAGACAGGACCTGCTTGCTGATGGCCTGGCTGGAGGTGTTTTCTGTCGCCATGGTGATGGTTGCCGAGGTCTCATTCATGCCCAGGAGCTTACCTGTTTGGATGCAAAATGTTTCACCGTCAAACTAGGCAACGAAGCTAAATTCTGCTACTAAATTCAATTTGTTTGCCTGGTCTTTAGCTTCAATAGACTAAATATATACCAGCATGTTTATACTCCCACAGCCAAGTGTTAAGTTGCTGTGAATAATATAGAAATTACCTATAAATCATACAGAAGTGTGGGGCCTGATTTTAGTACTGACTGTGATAGAACTGCATGAAGAAATAGATTTTGATGATTGGGGGTAGATGAACAATAAACTGGTGCCTCCTTCAATAATGCAAATAAAGTTGGAAAAAAAAGACTCTCAATTGAAGACGAGGGGCCAGTTCTTGAGCACTTGGTAATGAGCAAAGATTTGAAAGAAAGAATGGAGATAAATATGCACAACTTAGGAAGAAATAAAAGAGGTCTTAAAGGCAAATATAATGAAAACCTGTTAACTGAAAGAATTAACTAACTTCACTCAATTGGTATAAAGCAGCAATTTGCTGGAAAGAAAAGGGTCCAGCAAAGCAAGTTGTTCTACTCTGTTCAATCCCCCTTTTTTTTGTCTGAGAGTGAGGTGTATTCAGTAGAGCTCAAAAAACAGCAAATGAAGATTAATTAAGGCAGAAGCAGCATTTAGCGGGCACTTAAAAGCACACTGATGGCTTGGATATGAGTATGCTCTCAGCTCTCAATAGCTGCCACAGTACGCAGCTCTACAGGTGTGTGTGGATGTGCGTTTGTTCTTTGTATGTTTATGCAGGGAAAAGCCACAAAGTGCTTCATAATAGGCAAGCTTTCAAATGCTTTAATGACAAGGCTGAGCAGAGGTTTATTAGAGGCAGGCTACTGGGAATTTATTTTACCTGCATGTACAGTTTATTCAAAATATCATTTAAAAATACTGCATTAAACCTTAAAAAGATGAGTCTGGTGATCTTCTCTATATTTTCTATTATCAACAGTCCCATAAAAAGACCAAAACCAACCATTAATTGATCCCTGCTGGATGACATTGATTACAATGAACATCAGCACGGTTTTGTTTATTTTCAGTCTTGTTGTCGTAAATAATCTCTCGCCTACCTAATGTGTATCAGTCCACAACTGAAAATAGTCACAACAAAATGTACTATCTCCACTTGTTTGTGCGACGTTTGCTTAAAACTTAAAACTTGCTTAAAAGCCCAGCTGTTCTAAAAATGAAACTTTAAATTGTAACTTGTTTTTAAAGGTTTTGGTGTCTCCATCTGTTTTGCTAAAAATAACAAAAATATAGAATATCTCCAGCATTTTCCTTTAATCATAATATTTTCAGCAGATGTCAATTTGTGAACAGATAAACATCATTTGGGCATATACAAATTTTTTTTTTAATCTGACACCAAGCAGTCTGTAACAGAAATTTCATTAACAGAAAGGCAGAGAAATCAGTGATTCAACTGTCACTGATTTAATTCTACACTAAATAAAAAAAGCAACACCAAACCGGTCCTCCACTTACTCTAGATGTAAACTTTAACAATAACAAACACTGCAACAGCCTTACAACTACTGCACTGGCTTCTTTTTTCTGTTATTCTCCAGCAACATTTTAGGGTAAATGTTCATGTAAATTTATAATAAACACAAACAAAACATTATTCAGAACTGGTCCTGTGTATCAAAACCTTTAAATTCAAGCTTTTATTTAATGATGATGACAGTGATTTTCAACATACTGTAATCTTCTGACAAGAGTAATTTTTTATTTTTTGCAAACACTGATGCAAAATTGCTCAGTTTCTCCTCACCTTGCTCCTTGCAGAAGTCCTGCTCTGTCATGGTACTGGGCATTAACAGCTCTCCCACAGCAGGCTGGATGGACACACTGAACTGGTCCTCCTTGGTGCTGAGGGAGGAAAACAGCAGCACAGGAATAGTGACTTATGTTTTGTATCTAAAAGAAAGAGTTGAGTCCTTTCTTATAAATTAGAACTTGTTGCAAGAAAATGTTTCAGCTCAAAATACAAAAAAAACTCAATTCCTTCTGCTCTGAGATTCAAATTCATCTTAATCTGAATGGATGGAAGATGACATTTGCGGCATAATGTGTGTATTTTTCATGTACGTGCACTTGTGTGTCGCACTTAATGCTTTGTGTATTAAATGTTTCTCTTCTGATTGTCTTGCAAACCACGCTCTGTGAATGGCATTTTGGGCTGATTGATTCCCCCATCCCGAACAGATTTTCTGATAAGGTTATCGATCGTCTGAGCAGTGGTGCCGATGGCATTCAGCAAGTTGATTTGGACTGGGGCTGATTACTGGAGGAATAATTGTTATCGCAGTGAACCGGGATCAATTGTAGCTGATGTGTCACCTGGGAGTGCTGGCACAGAGCGGGTAGGAAAAGGAGAATTAACGAAGAATAGATGAGAGAGGAAAAAGGTAAGAGAAGATGCAAATGAAGTTAAGAGAAAGAGACAAGTAAAGGAGACGTGATGATGAATCTGGAGACACAGGATGAGAGCCTAGTCAGGCTTATTTTCTTTCTCCAAGGGAGAAAGAAAATAAGCCTGACTAGATATGAGTGGATGTCAAGTTGTCTTACCACAACTGGAAGTTGGCTGCTTGTGTCGAGTCGCTGAAGTCAATACCCATGGAAACCGTCACCGAGGCCTCTGGCTCCAACCGCTCTGAGGATGGAAAAAGAGGGGAGGAAAGACGAGAGGAGAAAAGGAAGAGTGAGTGACAAGGGCACAGTGTGCAGCGTGGGGAGGGATGAAGCAAAGGGAGAGAGGAGGAGGAGGAGGGGAGCAGCAGCAGAGTGGAACAGACAGGCATCCACACCACTTGTGTTTTCTACTTCACAAAGCAAGGCCACCGTGTGTGAGAAATCTATCCTTCAATCTCATTCCCCACACCTCTAGCCTCGGGGAGAAAAAAAAAAAAAAAAACACATGAAGGACTAGCATATTTCCAAAACAACAGGCTTGTCAAAGAGAGCATCAGCATCAAGAGAGATGGGGTGAGAGAGACAGACAGAGCGGGCGAAACACGAGCTAGAAGGAGAGTTAAGTAAAGCCAAAAAATGCTGAGGAGAGAGTCTGGACAGCTGAAAGGAGGAGGAGGAGGAGGAGGAGGCGGGGGAGGGGGGTTAAGGATGAGAAGAACACAGACAGAAACATCCTCCACGCTTCTCCAGTCGGCCTGTGTTTCTCTCTCTGTGGAGCAGGGCTATTTTACTGTATAACTCTTTCCACAGACAGAGAAGAAAAGAGCCGAAGCTCCAGAGGAAAGCCTCTGAAAACAGAGCCATCATGGACTCACTTCCAATCCAGCCTTCACAGCTTCTCTAACAGGCTCTATTTTTCTGGTTTCATGTTTATTTTTTCTCTGTTTTCTTCTCCCTAGTCTTCTGTGTCAATATAAACCATGAGATAAACTATTTAGGTTGCTTATTTTATGAATAAATAATAATATCCATTGAGGTGTGAGGATTCAACAAGGGCCAAATGACTTCTATTCCAATGAGCTTTTAGAGCTTTTTTGCTGCATGCTGCTGCTGAAAACTACGCTGATGAAAGCGGTGAGAGTACAGTTAAGTTGCAGGCAGTAAAACAAAAGCAATGAGCTGAAGGACACTAAAATGCTCTGTAGAGCTGAGAGTCAGTTGATCGTCACATAGTGACTATCAACTTTATTTGGGGTGAGCATAAGTCAGTAAAAATACTTCAGTTCACAAGAAAACTGCAAACAAAACTTCTGTAAATCTAAGTTGAAGCGGGAAGTTGAGCCTGTAAACTGTGATTGATGTTTACATCAATCACAGTTTACAGGCTAATTTTACCGAAATAAGTTCCAAATAAGCTTGACTAACCTGGGGGTTTGTTCAAAACCTGCATCATTTCCTGACTGCTTGTGTTTGTTACCCTGTCTACCTTCTTTTTGGTGACATCACCTTATTCCCAGATTTCCAAAATTAACTTGGGGGGTGCGATGTTATTATTACTGTTTGTAATGACCATCAAAAGTACAAAAATAATACCCCAGTTGTGACTGAAAGGATCCTTCAATCTGTTCACTTTTTTGTGTATGAAGTATAAAAGGCAGAGAACATGTCAGTATCAGCTGGTAACAGTAAGTAAGAAGAATTTTTCATTTTTAACATTTAAATTATGGGGTTAACAACTGTTTACTTGGAGATCAGCAGCAATGTAAAGTAATGCACCTTGTAGAGGCAACAAACAATATTTTGTATGAAATACACACTCACTGTCATGTATTATCTCTTACCTAACATACTGTACACAAAACAGCACTACATAAAGCTTTGTCTGTATTCATCTCCTTCAACTTATCCAAGCCAACTCCAGCCAGCCGCTCGCAGTAGCCCCGCTCAATCGATCCAAATTACCCACTGTTTGGCTGCTTGAGTTCCTTCAATGCCCAATCAATTCCCTGCAATTGACAGTTTTAATGTGCTCCACTGCACAGCAGTGCTGTGTGTGTTTGTGTGTACGCACGTTTGTGTGTGCACGAAGAAGAAAATCTCGAGGGAGCACTGTCCTCAGTCTTATACTGATTGTAGAGATCATACAACAGAGTGACAAGAAATATGGAGATAGTGTATGTTTGCCCTGATCGATACTCATGAACAGAGATTAGCTGAGGGAATATTGACTGTTTATTTGGCTATTTGCTGAGCTGAGAGCAAAAAGGCTTAAAGGGGTTGATAACATAATAATCATTTAATATCTGTCTGAGAAAACAATCATAGTACAGGTACAGCAGCAGAAAATCCACAAAGCCATCCTGAAGGACCAGGAGCGACAAGGAAAACTGCTCAGATTGAAATAAATGTGGCTCCTGAAGTAACTGGTGAGAAAAAAAACGACTGTAGTATAATACGTTAAATCTTCAAATATAAAACTGAGTCCATGCTGGAGTTTGACCCACTTGTCACCAAACATGTGACTGGAGGACTAGCAGCAAGTTCAGAAATCGTAAGCCAGCAGATTTCTCCTCGAAAGAGAAAATGACAGCGTGTGGGAGATGCAGTGCATTATATTGAAAAGTGTTCCTAATATTTTGCCAACCTCATGTATGTTAATAGGGTAGACAAAATATTAGGAATACTTTCCCACCACCCACTACGATAAAAGCAGAATTTATGGCAGAGCTGATGTATTGGATTGATTAGATTGCACAGGAGCTCCTAATATAGTGCTTGGTGAGTGTACTGATCAATATAAAACTACAAATACTGCGATAGAATATTGTATCCACATTGTCCACCTCTAGTATATGGCACTATCTAACAGGTGATATTCAACATTAACTTGTTAGATGACCAGCAGATGAATTTGCTAAGAAGATACATAACATATTTTTACTACTCAGAGGGTTTTTGATGAGTTGGCAGAGAAATATTTGACCTGTGTTGCACTCATACTCACCGATGGTGTTAAAGCAGTGGATGTTGAGGCTCGCTGGGTTCCGGTCTCCTATATGGATCTCCTCCAGGCTGTGGTCTGAGCTGTTGGTCAGTATGACCTGTACAGCCACCATACTGGGCTGGTACAGACAGGGCTGCCTGGGGAAATGGTACTTCGCTGACAGACCTTTTCCTGTCATATGGTGAAGCAGCTCATAGGTTTTCACAGGGCCGAAAGACGGAGCGGTGACCTGGAAGGACGTGTGGAAGGCAGAGAGTAAAAGGTTGATATGATAAACCCCAACAAACACAGATTCTAAGTGTGAATTTGTACATTAGTTTTGGACAGAAATCTTGGTAAAATTAACAATGCTGGATGGATTTATGAACAACTGAGCACTGCTAGAAACAACAGCTTGTGAGCAGAAGCGGAGAGGCAAGAAAAACAGAACATTGCCCAGAAGCATTAAATTGTCCGCATGAACACTATGTTCAGGGACGCCTTGTACATTACAGCACAAATGCACACAAGAGGACAGATTAATGCAAGAATCTCCGGTCCTTCCATCACCTATATTTGTGCAATTCACTGTGTCCAATCAGCAGCCAGAAAAGCACCACTTATGAGTGGAGTGGGACAGAGGGTTGGCTGATAACTCCCCCCACACACCCCTCCCTTCATTACCTCTGTAGGGTAAAGAGGAGCCCATTTAAGATATGTCCTCAATCAGCCCAGTAAGATGGAAATGGGCTAGATGCTCGGTCAAACCAGGCTGAATAAAAACTAATGAATAGAAACACAAGTGCCTGCACGGGCCAAACCTGCCATTCGCAGGCCTTTTTAAAAAGGAGCTTTTACCTTTTCAGAGGCAGGAAATTGCATTACGTTTGGACAAGAGATAGAAGAAAAGGAGGTGGATGTGCTGGTGGAATATTTTTTCTCTCCTAGAAATTAACATCTCCTTACTTAGATGAACATTGTTTACACTTGGTGGCTTTCAGCTTTTCACTTGACAGCTCTTGTTAAAAAGATAAGGTGGGTGGGCCCACACGGCACCAAACAACATGCTATACACATTGTACTGTCAAATATTGAGAATATTCAGAGAATATGCATAAGCTTACTACAAACTAATAAAAACCATTACAAATTTATGCCAACTTTGACTTTTATTGAAGAAACTACTCCGAGGTTCTTCTGTCTTGAGTGACAGCACTAACTAGTTCAAAACATCAGACAGAAACAGCCTTTTCACACCTTCTAAAACACTTAGCACCGAACACAGAGCTGACACTTACACATATGTATGTCATCCAAATGCAAATAAACATGAGTTCAGAGACTGAAACATTGCTATTTAAAACCTCAAAACTGTAACTCTCAAAGAGTGACAAAGTCGAGGTCTTAAGGAGTACGACATATTATACAGCATTATGAAAAAACAACCAGTGGTGCAAAAATAAGCTTCTGTAAATAACAGACTTAAATAATTCAGCAAAGTTTGCAAACAAATTAAGCTAATTGAATATGACTGAGAATATGATATGAAGAAGCACTGTGAAAACATGCAGCCATGGTCGTACAGCTCAAAGTGTTGAGTGGTGTCAGTGTACATTGTTTTATTGAAGCTGGACGTACTGCCAGTGTGTTCTGGCTCGGGTGAGAAATGTACGAGGCGTCTTCTTACTTATCATGTGCTGTGTGAGGATGAAGAATTGGTTTGACATACAACAGGAGCTGTGGAGATGAGTTTCAATGTGTTCACTTTAGAGGGGGAGGTTGTTCAGCAGAAATCTAACACTCACTATCACTATAGTGTAGCAGCAAGACATGAAAGAAGCAACAGGTTTACCAGTCACATTATGTAAAAGATTAGACACATTTACTTAGAAAACGACCTACACATAAGTTCTTGTATGGCTGCTTGTATTAAAGGGTGAGGCTGGAAATATTCTATATTTTCTCATTGACTTTAAAAAGACCAAAACCAACAATTCGTTTATCCTACTAACTACTGCTTACAACGCTAACATGCTGATGATATAATGCTTACCATGTTCACCATCTTAGTTACCATATTAGCATGCTAATTAGCACTAAACACAAAGTACAGCTGAGGCTGATGGGAATGTCATTAGTTTTGTAGGTATTTTGTCATAAAAGTATCGGACAAATTAAAAGTTTGACCTAATGATGGCGCTAAATGAAAAGTTAAGGGTCAACCTTGTGGTTAGTACTAGAGGAAAAGTTAGTGGTTCACCAAAGTCACTGGGATTCATCCTCTGAGCACCGTGAATGTTTGTGCAAAATTTTGTGCAAATCCATCGAGCACATGTTGAGATATTTGCAAGCTTTTAACTGCTGGTGGTGCTAAATGAAAAGTCAGGGGGATCACCAAAGCAATCAGGATTCATCCTCTGAGCACCATGAATGTCTGTAAAAAGATTTCACTGCAATCCATCAAATAACTGTTGAGATTTTTCAGTCTGGACCAAAGTGGTGAACTGACTCACCAACAGACTGAAAATGCCATTCATAGGCTAAAAACTATTACAGTGACATCACTGAGCCACACCACACTGTAATTTATTTTAAGTCAATCCCACATACACAGTCCTGTTGCCATAAATACTCACTAAAGCACAACAAATACACTATTTACACGTGTTTTTAAAGACAAACATCTTCAGTAAGAATGAATAGGCTTGGGGCTGTGTGCCATTTTGGGTATCATATTGGCACCAGTATAAACAAAACAATAGCCAGCCCTTGACACATCAGATACAGAATAAACTCTCCGATCAACAACACAATCCCCCCCCCCGTCCCCTTGACAGGCGAGCAGTGTCTCCAGTGCCAGGACCGCCAAAGCGCCTGTAAAGGAGGTCAAACAAACATTTGTTGCTGTGCTGTAACGCTGCTGTGCCCTCACAAGCGCCCGTCACACCACCGCCAACCGGCAAATTTATTGGGCCACTTTTGGATATGTCAGAGCAGTCGGTGTCGATAAAGCTGGCCGTAATGTTTGCCACCCCATCACAACAGAGATTTACCTCCCTGACAGACACATCCTGCTTCAAGGTCCTGTCTGTCGCCTCGCCCCGAGCAGGCGGCAGCGACAAGAGGGAGGAACGGCGACCAGACAGGGCTTCAAACTGCTTATTATCACCAATTTGACACAGTGGACAGTTAAAGCCTGACACAAGTGCCCACACAAAGCCCCTTCACCCTTCCATCTAGTGTTGTCCTGTTGCGTAGCACAAGCCCATAACACCTCAAGTGTAAATAAGAGAAGAAGAGGGATGTAACCTTGACTTCTCTGTCAGTCTCCCTTTCTGTTTTTTTTTTCCCTTTGGCTCCCATTCTCCACCCTGGACAGGAAGGAGGGAGGTGACAATGAGGGAGGAAGTTGATTGAGAGGCTCTATTATGCATCAACTTAAAGGAAGCTCCTGTGATGGATGACACAGACACCAGTCACCTTCAGAGCCCGGACGCGACGCTCCCAACATCCTCTCTGGCAAATGACCTGAAAATCCCGCTGACATATTCAAAAGGGCTAACCGGAGCTGGGCAGCCTTGTGCCGTGTGCATAAGAAGGCCAATTTAAAAGAAAGGGGGTGTGGGGAGCACAGAGATGTATGGGCATATATTGAAAATCCATTTCTGTTTTTCAGACACTGTCTGCCTGCAACACCAGCGACAGGATTTCATTATGCCCTACAAGAGTTGTGAGGATTAAGGTAAGGGACATGTGTTTGACTTTAGGGCCTAATTGTTCCCTTCAGTCAGGAGATGACAATTAATTGAGGGGCGTCATAAAGACCTTGACTGCAAATTGAATTAAATAAATGTTACTACAGCCATCTAGAACTACTTTAATGTAACAAGAAGTCTCTCCAGCGCATACAGGCAGAGGTTAGTTCATTTATGCCAATTTGTCAGTAAATTAGGTATTCTTAAATGATTAATTTTGAAATTTTCCATTAAAGAACATTAGCAATAATAGACAGCTAACATTCAGAAACAGTGGTGCCCTTCATCGAGCTTTGCAAGTATTGTTGAACTGTCACTTGTTCCTTTGTGTTAGCCTGAAACTATTTAATAGAACCAAATGCGGACAAAGACAGTAATTTAAGTGCTGACCACAGTACAAAACTTCTTTCTGAGGCATTTAAATTAAGACCGCCAAATCATTTCAAGTTCAGAGTAATTAAAGTACACTTTTGTACATGAATCACAAGAGATTCTTGATGCTTGTTGCTCTCATAGATCAATACTACATTACATACTGTACATGCAGTTTGTAACTTCACCTGCGAATGATAAAAGTACATTTTGCATACAGTAACACTTGCTACAGTACATGAGAGAAAGCAGTGTTTACTGTTCTACTTACCATTTCCTCCTACTTGATACTTTTACTCTACTGCAGTTCAGAAGAAAATATTAATATACTTGTACTCGATTCTTTTATTGAGTCCCAAAGCAATTGAAAATATCTGCCAGAGAGGTGAGATAACTTCAACCTGTTATAACGAAAGTCAACTAGTTTCACAAAATGTACAGTAAGTTTTTTCTTGATTCAATCCATCACTGTTTTATTGCAAGATTCTCACATTTACTTCTAGAAAATTCTTTAAACAAGTTGATTTCTATATGAAAGAGGTTCATATAATCTAATATTAATGTATTGATATTGATTCACTTATTTTAAGAAAAAAAAAAACAGGCGTCAATAACTAAATAATTATTACTTTGTAAGATGGAGAATTTTTTGCAGTGCAAAACATAATATGATCATATAAAGTAGTTAAAATTAAAAAACTTGACCAGCTAACATTAACATGCTGATTACATGTTAATACATCAGTAATAATAATCCATTAATATATAATATTAAAACACTCTGAAACACACTGAAAGTGGCCATTCAGCATAATCAGTACTTTTGATACTTTCAGTACATTTTGCTGATAATACTTCTGTACTTTTACTGAAGTAAAACTGTGTATGTGAATATTTACTGAAAGAAACAGCAATGTGTTCATGAAGGAATAGACATGACATCATATTTATGTTTACAGATTCAAAAATTAAGGGTTGAGACCCAAATTCACTTATTTACAGTAAATAACAGCGGTTAACAAGTGGTTTGTTGAGACAAGTTGAAGTCTCGGTTGTTGCAGCAGATCAAGTAATTGTTGACTTTTCTAGACACAGAAGAAGAATCACACATCTGATGCTTTTCTGAGGTGACAGAGGTCATGACAGTGGTCCCTCAAAAAATCTATCATAACGAATGAAAAAGGAAGTGGACCGAAAAGAAAAGGACGTCTCTGTTCAGGATAAAATACCTCTTAATAAATATACAGACACAGAGACAAAAACCTGCACTCACATAGTTACTAAAACTAACTAATAAGAAAAGAAATGCTGCAACAGCTGCATTAAAACACAATCATTTCCCAAACTACCCACTGGCTGCATAGACCAGTGCACTGACTGGCTATTTCCGTGTGGGCATTTATTCCTATTTAAGAGGCAACCTCTGCAGTATGAGTGGCAGCAGGAGGTTTGGAGGGCAGGGGCTGCTATATCTGGCGCTTGGGGTCCTTCTGCTGATTCATAATTAGATGTGAACCCAGAGCGCCCACTACGGGAAGGTCAGAGGGGCGAGGAGGGAGACGACGGAGAAGGAGGGGGTGAGCTGGCGCCCGCCTGATGGACACCAAATGAACAAATTATGATGGCCCCCTCTGGGCGTGATGGGGTCAAACGCCCTGCGCCCCGCCGCTGACAGTTCAATTTCCCCCCAACGCAGCCCCATTCGCTGACTGCTAATTATGAATGAAAAGTTATCAGCCTCAGCCACCCCGCCGCACACACGGACAGCGGTCGGAAGAGGTTTGGGGTAGGATGGGGTGGGGTGGGGGATTTAAGAGGCATTTGTGAGAGATCCTAATGTCAAAATGTTATTAGAGAGAGCAGTAGCATGCAGAAACTGGGGAGAGGAGGAGGAGGCAGAAGAGGAGGTGGGTCAAAGACAGTGACCAGGGTTAATCTAAATGCCTTTGATAACCATGCAGTAATTCTCTAAAAGGGCCCGAGCGCTCAGCTGAGACAGACTCGCTGCCTCTGTGGGCAGATTGCTGAGAAATAGAAATGACACTGAGGCCAGTGTGTGTGTGTGTGTGTGTGTGTTTGAGAGAGCTCATATGTAAGTGTGTGCATGCATGTCTCAGAAGCTAAGGGGAGGGGCGTATGTGAATAAAGGTGAGGTTATTTACCCTTGTCTATGAATCCTGATGCCCATCATGTATTTATGCATAGAATGGACTCTAAATCAGATGTTGATGCGCAAAAAGTTCCCTGTTCTAATCTGCATTTCTATTCTCTATTACTCCCTGGCCTTCACCTGAGGAGGAGAGAGTGACTAACAAGACTCGCGCTGCATAAACGCTGGCCTGAGAGCAGCTGTCAATCATACTGAGTGACAGGCGGGCAGGACTGACGGCAGAATATAGAGTAACTAACCACAAAGCCAACTACACCAGAGCTGGGACAGTGTAGAGGCCGTTCAGACATATAGACTTAATATAGACTTAGACTGAGTATAGACTGAGAAACCGCATCATTATAAAGCTTCTTTAACACAAACCTATAAAGTTTTCTTGTATTTCCCTTCACTTAGATTTTAAATGTATCTAAAATAAACAATACTGCTTGAAATTTGCAGACATTTTTAAAATCTTTATTTACACTTTTCCTGAAACTATAACTTACTACACTTAATATTTACTTGATATCATACATCATGTACTTGATATACTTAATATTGTAATTCTACTTCTGTCAGTCTGTCCTGTAACAGAGATCCCTCCTGAGATTTATCCCCTTTTTCACTGATAAATGGTAAATAAAGAGTCTGGTAATAAGTAATAACATAATAACATAAAACAAAACTCAAAACTTACTTGTGTATCTCAGAAGGTTGGCAATATGTAAAGTTCAGAATTAATTGTCACTTTCTGAATATTGTAGAAGACTTTAGATTTAGTGCTGAAACACTTGATTAATAGAAGGTAGAAAATTAATCAACAATTTTCAGAATCAATTAATGGTTTCAAACCTTGCAATCTGACAACTTGTGATGGCATTTTTCACAAGTTTGATATTTTTTAATGACTAAACGACTAAACAATTAATATAAACAGATATCTATTGATTAATTGTTAAGTAACGACAGCCCCATTTAGATTTATAAGTAATTTATTTACAGCAAAACACTTAAATCAAATTAAAGCAAATTCCAAACTTGAAAAAATGACACGTGTAAATGTTGTACATTAGGGCTGCAAGCATATTTTTACCATTGATTAATCTGCCAATTATTTCTTGATTAATTGATTAATGGCTCGGTCTATAAAACATAAGAAAACTGTGAAAAGTGCCCATCGTAATTTCCTACATCAGTCATCAGATATCTTGTTTTGTCCAACAAACAGACCCAAAGATATTTAACGTACTATTATGTTAAGAGAAGGAAAAGCAGCAATTTCTCTCATTTAAGAAGCTGAAACCATCAAATGTTTGGCATTTTTGCTTGAAAACTGACAATTAAGCAATTATCAAAATAGTTGATTAATTTTTCTGCCAACCGACTAATTGCTGCAGCTCTACTGTACATATTAAGAATATGTTTAAAAATCTGAATCATTTCTGATTTAAAAGAGTTACCAAAGACCTGATTCTGAGATACAAAATAGACACAGCAACAGCAGAAAGAATGGTCTGGACATTTTCCTCCCGGAGGGGGAAGACAAGATACAAAATACACAGACGAGCAGAGCCGCTCACATACTGGAGGAGAGAAAGGAGCCGTCACACTAGGAAAGGTCAACCATCAGATATACACAACACGGAGACACAAGGGACACAACATCTGACAGAGAGAGATGGAAGGTGACAGAGAGGAGGAGAGAGATAAGAGAGAGAGAGGGGGAGAGAAACGGAGTGGGAGGACTTATAGATGAGACACAGAAATAGAGTTCAAGGGTGTGGAAGAGCAAAAGACAGCGAGGGGTGAGAAAGACAGACTATAAGAGATACAGGAAACAGGGAGAGCAGTTGTACCGTCCTGACTGGCTATAAATATAAGAAGGCAGAAAAGGTCAATAGTTGGCATCTGGAGCAGAAATGTTCCACAAGGGAGAGAGGCTCATTTCACCGTCTCATATGCTGCTCTGCTGTTGTGTCAGTGTCAGACAGAAAAGGAACAATTGACTCTCAACACACGTTGATGGAGGAAATGTCATCCTGTGTTTCTAATGCAGACATACACAAGTATACTAACCTGCATGGTGGAGGAGACGTTGGAGAGAGAAAGGCCTTCGAGGTCGGACAGCAGGCTTGAAGAGAGGACCGAAGACTTTGGTGTATTTGTGTTTGCTGTAGAAACTAAAGGACACGAAGAAAACGCAACTGAAAACAGGCATTTATTAAGTCACTATGTATTGTGGGATGCATTTCTGCCTACCAAACTGTCTCTAGGGGGTGCAAAAGACTAGAATTTAAAATGATTCCAACCAAAAAGACTTTAAAACTATACTGATTTTTTTGGCCACTTGGAGGCTGCGGAAAAAGCTAAAAAAAAAACAAAAAACAAAACACAGCAACTGACATATAATCATCTTATAAACTGGGGCTGCAGTTAGTTTCAATTGCAGGCCAAGGTAGTTTTATAGGCATACTGGGGGGAAAAAAACTGTTACAGAATTGTATATGAGGCCAGATTAATACACAAGTGTTAACAAGAGTTAAAGCAGATTATGTTACTGAAAAACTCATTTGGCAAAAACTATGACTCATACGCGCACATATGCACTCTGTTGCACTACGAGAAAGGAGATTTAATTGATTTGAGTTTATCCCCACATGATAAACGATGGCCTGGACAAACAATTAGAGTACTGCTGTTGTTATTGTTGCTGCCTTATAAAAATCATCATTATCATTTCTGTTAATCTACCACCTATTTGTGTTTCTGAGACAGGCTACAGTGGAATTAAAGTGTTAATTGAAGTTTTTTAATTGACAGGATAATTCTTTCACTTACATAAATTAAGATAATATATATACTACTATTTATCTGTGTGTTTTATCTGGAAAGTTGGTTGGACTTGATTCCACCTCCATGCACTGAATGACATGCACTGAGGCACATTAGCCAAGGTTTGCATGTCTCTCTTCATGTGGGAACATTATCATTAGATGCTACAATATCATGTTGATTAGGATTTACATGAGCTTGGTATTTATATTGTCATATACAGTAAACTTAAGAAGAATCCTGTAAACGTTTGAATGCAGACTATAAAAGGGAAACTTTAAGCTTTCAGCGAGGTGGCAAACATTTCTGCTGAAGGGCAGATTTAAAGTTGATTGTGGTGAACATTCATTTTAAGTCGTGTTTCTGGTCACCTGACAAATGTAAACCCAATATTCACTCTTCTATTAAAAAGAGTTTTTTTGCAGCCTGCTGCTGTTGAAAACAGGATTTATTTGAGCAGAATTTGAGAAAAACAGACTAAACAACTAGAGCTGAGGGGAAGTGCAGAGTTGGATGATAAATCTCTGAGTTTATCACATTAATACGTGTTTGAAACTGAGTGATTTACAGTGGGCAAAGGGCAAATAAACTCACAGTCATCTAGATCCAGTAAAGAGACTTCCTTCTTGGACTTCACTTCCACCTGACAAACAAACACAGCAACATGAAGATGAGCAACACAGAAGCAGAGGACGAGGGAGAAAAGTGACAGCTCAAACAAAAGTACTGAAATTGTCAGTTGTGCTCTTCATCGGGACAGTGTCGCTCAATTCATGACACATTCATCCCAAAATATCTGCAACACGTCTGGAATTTTCAATGGCCAGTCATGCACAGTGTCGTGTCACAACCGATACGCGCCACCTCAAGCGACTGAGGCGGGCTTGTCAGGTGTTGGCTTCTGGGAATTACAACACACGCCTCTAGCACACACCGCAACAAGCCCAATAAAAACACATTTAAACATACGAGGGCTTTTATCACCCTTTCTCCACACCGTCCTAACCAACCAAGGCTCCATTCACGTCACATAAAGTACCATAAAATTCCACTCTGCATACTCCAGGCTGAGCAGGCAGGAAAAAATAAAAAACACAGGACAGAAGAGCGAGTGAGGAATGAGAGTGAAAACAAACAATAAAGTTAGAGGCCGTATCTTATCAGATCTTCTCTGATTGACGCTTGGTGGTGGTAATAGAGACGGAAACCTTGTTAGTAATTGGAGGTTTGAAAGAGCGAGAGGGAGAGAAGGATGCATAATTCATAGGCCATGCCCAAATGACAAACTGTATGAAATGAGAATTTCATAGTGCAGAAAAAGGGAAGGGAGGGCGAGAAATAGTGTGATGAGCATAACAGGTGAGAAGATGGGGAGGGCTGAAAAAAGGGTGAATAAGATCGAGAGAGAATTAAAATAAAGCTGATAACAGAGGAGCAAAATTATATTCCAGAGTATAAAGTGAGATTTCTAAACTCTCACCACATGTACACCTGGAGGACAGCAACTCCCTGACAGAACATGGTGTTAATACTCAGAGAGAGTTAAACAACAGAGGGCCAAAACAAGAGTTTCTGCATTATCCTGTTTAGGATAATATTCTCCACTGGTTTAAATGTAATCTGTTGTATAATCATGCATTAAGATAATGTAGAATATCTTAAATGAACATTAGCTTTAAGGTATGACACATGCATGTGTATTTCTGTAGCTTTAGTTAAGTACTATCAACTGTTTGATAACAGCTCCAAATCATTTACATTTTAGTATTTAATACCAAACAATGACAAATAATTGCACGCAGTACGTTGCCACAGCTTTATAATGCTTTTTAAATTTACCCAACAACTAATACAGCTTCAAGGTCATTATGGAAACCAGTATCTCTTTCAACTTACATATGGCATGTGAGTTTTTACAATATCCTTCAGCTGTACTTACTGATTAACTTGAATAATAACTATGAGTATTTTGGATATATACACATTATTTTGTATTTTATCCAAAATATGTGTTTATTCTGTTATAAGTTTGGACATCTGGATGCCCCAGAAGTGATAAATAAGACTCTCATAACAAACTATTGTGGTATCAGGAGCAGCTTATGTGCTGCATATTGGCCATTCTAAATATTCCTTCTTCCTATTCGAGTAATAGGAATATATTACCTTTTTATGTCTAATATTTGTGGTTATAAAGTGATTTTTAGCATTAGTATGCTCCACTCTCTTGACAAAAGAAGGGCACATACCTCTATTAAGCCCACACAATCATCTTAATCTGTTATTTTAATCATAACAATGAAAAATAAACGTTAAAGTCAGATATTTCCCATTCAAGTAGGTGCATGAGTTCATGAGAAAATAGAAAAAATGTTCAAAAACAACTCTATTTTGCAGTGTCATGAAACAGAAATGATATAATTGAATCCCCTGCCAATCAGTGATGTTTTGCAGGACAGCAATCTAAAGATTTCACGTTACGCCGCTCAGTTAAACCATCTGCTCACCCTTGAACCAAATTAAAATTAAGTTAAATACAAAAATCAAACAAGCCCATGACGTCACCTTGGGTTTGGATTTGACATCACTCTTCTTCTGTGTTGTGGGGGCGTCTGAGTCAGAGTCGTCCTCAGAGTCCGTCTCTGAACCAGAGGAGCTTTCGGCTGATGAACTGCTAGCTTGGGCTACAGGTCCGTTACCATTTTCATCTGAGTCACTGTAACACACAAGAACTGCCTCAGACACGGGATCAATACAAGTAACAGAATACATAAAAACAACAGTACTGGCCATTAACTTTGTGCTTTTAACACATCATTGACATAAACAGCTTTCATGCAGATACAATTTGAACAAAGTCTAGAAAAAAAAACAGGGAAAGCACATTTGTTTCTTTTCCATCCAAACTGAAATCTTAGGCTCGGCCCGGTCAGAACAACAAAGATCAATCTGTTCTTGTTTGTGAAGTTAATTTAACGTTGCATTCACTCAAAAATATTTTTTTCCATCTTTCTCTTCTCTCTTTCACTTGCTCTGTCCCTCTTCAATTTGTCCCGATAATGAGTGTTTACTCCGCCTGCCTGGGATTTTCAGCCGTTAAATTAATGAGGGGAATTGTGATGGTAACTGGCTTTTTAACTTGGGCGATGATGAAAAGCCAGTATTAATTTGGCCTACAGATTTCATTTGCTGCGAACAGGAAAAAGTGATATAAATCACTGTGGGCCTGATTAGGCCCTGCCTGAAATGACTGGGCCATAATGAGGGCATTATGCTGTGTTTGTTGTGGAAGCACTGGGGTGAGCTGCTCTAATTACTGTGTGTACGTGTGTGTGTGCGTGTTTGTGTGTGTTTGAGCACTGGGGTGAGATGCTCTAATTATACTCTCTAATGGAGAGAACAGGGTCAGCCGGCGGCCTGTCACACAGCAAAATCAGGTACATTCTGTGTGAGTTTGTGTGTCCGTGAGCAAATGAAGTAGAGTGCATAAGAAACTAAATTTGCCAGTGTGTAAGAGAGTGTGCGTGAGCATATTCAGTGGTAATGACTCAAATCTCATTCATTGGTAACACCAGGCTGCTAAATGACCAATCAAAAGTCATTATCCATTAGCCATGTAAATGTGGGTTACGCTATTGGTGGAAAATTCTCCTTGATTAGCTTGTTAATGGAACTCACACTAACGATATTCTAACAGCTCTGCCAGTCTGAATGTGTGTGTGTGTGTGTGTGTGTGTGTGTGTGTGTGTGTGTGAGAGAGAGAGGGAGACAGAGAGAGAGAGGGGAAAGAGAAGGTGTATATACAGTACAACAAATGAGGAAATGAGGTTTAGAGCTGCAATGATTAGTTGATAAACTGATTAGTTGTCAACTATTAAATGAATTGCCTATTTTGCAAAACGATGAATCGTTTTGGGTCATTTTTAAAGGAAAAAATGTGAAAATTCTCTGGTTCCAGCTTTTCAAATGTGAATATTTTCTGGTTTCTTGAGTCTTCTATAATAATAAAGTGAATAACTTTGGGTTGTGGACTGTTGGTCGGGACAAAACAAGACATTTGAGGACGTCGTCTTGGGAAACACTGATCGACAATTTTCACCATTTTCTGACATTTTATGCACCAAACAACTAATCAAGAAAATAATCGTCAGATTAATCGATAATGAAAATACAGACAGGTGACAAATTAAAGGAAAAACCGGTACAGGTCTGAATGTTTGACCCCTACAGTGAGGGGATCCAGTGGCTCTGTTATGCTGTGGGGCGCATTTTGCTGGCATGGTTTGGGTCCACTTGTCCCCTTAGAGGGAAGGGTCACTGCAAACCAATAAAAAGTTGTTCTGAGTGATCACCTTTATCCTATGATGAAACATTTCCATCCTGATGGTAGTGGTCTCTTCAAGGATGACAATGCCCCCATCCACAGGGCACGAGGGGTCACTGAATGGTTTGATGAGTATGAAAATGATGTAAATCATATGCTGTGGCCTTCAGTCACCACATCTCAACCCAATTAAACACATATGGGAGATTTTGGACTGTGTCAGACAGCGCTCTCCATCACCGTCAACAACACCAAATGAGGGAATATCTTTTGGAAGAATGGTGTTCATCCCTCCAGTAGAGTTCATAGACTTGTAGAATCAATGCTTAGGTGCATTGAAGCTGTTCTGGCGGCACGTGGTGGCCCAACACCTTACTAAGACACTTTGTTGGTTTTTCCTTTAATTTGTCACCTAAGTCCCACCCAGTCAACAATGTGTTCTGGTTATTGTTACTCCACTTGGATGTTTGAGCTTCACTGTGCACAATGATGTACAGTATGTGCAGAGTTTGATATTAGAAGACGGATGAATGAAGAAGAATGAATCTGCTGAAGGGGGAAAGTTTCTCTGAGCTCACCATAAATCTGAGTTTAAGGCGCGTACCTACGAGCATGACTTATGACATCACAACTAGTTTGGAACCAATCGTGGTGCAGTATGCAACTTACACAAGTGTGACATGGAAACTACACTGAGACATCTTGTGTCCAGCAGTTAAAACTTTTGAAACTAAAACTACTTGCATATTTTTAGATTTTGGATTTTTCAATGAGGGACAAAGAGATGTCAACTTTTTTTTGTGGCAAAACTATATCAGACACAATTTATTAATCCAAGCAGAGTATTTTTATGTGTCTTGAAACAGATCTGCAGGGTTTCTTATGTTTATTATATTGCTTAATACGAATATTTTTGAAAACTGGATGAGATTTTGTGGATTTTGAATGTAGAATTTTCATAAAAAAAACATTTATTAAAGTTGTGTAGATGGCTGAAAAACTTACTATGTTTGTCCTTGTTGTGGGTGTCAGCAGGTATAAGAATAAAAACTCTTTGTATTCTGATTTTTCTTGGCATATATAATGGATGAAGTGAAAATATTTGTGGGAATAAGAGACAGAACTGAACAGAAGGAGGTATCGTGCCAGGAGGTGGGTTGTCATATAGATTATAAAAATGGCTGAAGTTGTGAACAGATGGAGGTTGAGTTATTGGTGCAGCAAAGCACTGATCACATTTACTGACTACAACTCTGGTGCCTCTCACAAAGACACACCTGTCTAATTAGCAAAGCGAGAAAGAGAAAAAGAGAAGGAAACAGGTAACATCTGGACACACTAAATTCACAGGGAAGAAAAATGATGCTTTCAGAGTCTAACCGACAGGAGGGATTTCACTGTACCTGTCAGCAGCAGTTGGCTTGTTTTTCTTCACTGGCACCTTCTTGATCTTTTTCTTCTTTTTTTGTTCAGATTCAGATTCACTTGAGGTCTTCTCAGATTCACCTGAACTCTTTCCAGAATCACCGGAGCTCTTCTCTGACTCCTCGCTGCTCTCCTCTTCCTCCTCACTGTCACTGCCCGACTCTGCATGTTAAACATAAACCCAGCCTCATAAATTCAAGTTATAATCCTTATATTTTCATGAAATCAAACCCCTGTTTTTGGCACCTTTTATATTTACATTCTGTAATTACCTCTCTATATTGTAGTCCGCCACCCCCACCCAGGATTATAATTGCCTACCTACACACAGCAGATTCACAGGAAACTATGCATGCATATAATCGAGTGTTACTGTTTGTAATTTTATCTCATTGATATTAGCCTCACTGTTTACTGTTCACTCTCTTAACACCGTGTCAGAGCTGTATTAAGTTACTGCTAATGCTAACCTATTATTTCCTGCTGCTTCACATTAAAAGATTTCCATTAGCAAAACATGGGGAGGCTTTAACTGTGAGGCAGTCAATGTATTTGTCACTAAGGTTAGTACTGACAGCAATTGTTAATCAAAAATGCATCTAAAACAAGACAGGGTTTTAAAGGACATCGTTTCATTTTTCATCAGCGGATCAGTTTTAAATATTCCAGTGAGTAATGGTACAAGATGGGGCAGCCACAGTGAGCTGTTAGATGAAGAGCTGCAGGTGACAAGCTCCAAATCTGAAATGAGATTGCAGTTGCTCATGGCATGATGGAAAAAGACCAAATATTGACTGATTTCTTTATTAAAACAGAGTTTGTTTGGCTGCCCTGTAAACAGATGCACCAGTTGCTCCTCTGATGTATCGCTGGCAAAGTATCTGCTCAACGAGTATTTGCTGTAGTATTAAACCATACTTGCTGTCTCCAAATCAACCAGGCCTGAATTTCTAAGGATTATATCTTTAATGCATAATCACTCAAGGACAGCAGCATAACATTTTCTCTAAAAATAATGAATAAAAACGTACACCTAGAAAAACAAAAACAGAAACAAACCGTCACTGCTGCTGCTGCTGCTGCTGCTGCTGTCTTCACTGCCACTGCTGTCAGAGTCGTCCTTTTCTTTCTCATCTTCATCATCAGAGTAGAACTTGTCATCAGATTTCGGTTGCTTGGCCTTCCCAACTAACGGTACCCACTCTTTCACCTAAGGGAAGCAGGGAAGCATTCAGGATTCATAAATTAAGGGATGAGCGCCTTGAACACCTTATTCAGCTGCATTATTTTTGTCTAATTAAACAATTAGACAAAAAGAAGAAGAAGAAAAATAAGTCATTCTGCATTGTCATCAACCATTCACACACTACAGTGGAGCATCTAGCTTTTAGCAGTCTATGAGACTAATACACTATAGAAAATGGCATCTCTAAGTTAGTCAATTAACCAGAATTAATCAGTTTTTGCCGCCATTTAGTTTGTCCAGATTTTCTGATGTTAAATCTGCATTATATTTAAAACAAGGGATAAAGTTTGTTGACACGCCTGCTCGTGTTCTTCTTTGTTGATGTTTGTCGTTTTATTAGGGTCTCCATTAGCTGCCATCAAGTAACTATGATAAAGTTTGAGCTGGCGCTGAGAGAAAAAACAGAATCAATAGTATTCTTCACTGAAAAACAAGTCTTTTAAATTTGTGCTTTAACTTATAACAACGTACAAAAAGTTCTTGTCTTTGAGCTGAATGGAGGTATGCATGTTAATTTCTCCAACCCAAACTGAGATATCTCACAATAAAAGGCCGTCTAAGATCCATCTAACTTTGGGGAGTATAAAAACAAATATATATTTATATATTACTCAATGGAAGTGAGAATGAAAATGATCTATTCTCATGGTGGGAAAATAATAATGTTGGAAGTCAGTGGATTGCTTTACCACCAAATAAAATAGTACAACCAGTGTCACCAGTAAAGCACTGATCTGTCAGGCTTCTCATTGGTCAAAGGTGCTTTTAAATTGAGGCTTAAAATGTTTCTCTTTGTCAGTGCCTTTTATTAAATTAGATTAGGTTTATTTAATCATATGTTGAAATGCACTGCATTTTCTCTATTCTTATTTTTAGCTTCAGTTTTATTTTTTTTAATCCTATTTATATGCATCATGTCATGAAGCCTTGTGTTTCATTTAGATCTTATCTGAAGTCACACCTGTGGGTCTATTCTGGACCAAATAAAAAATGGATACATTTACTTTAATATCTAAATAATGAGGTTAAGTAATAAATAATGACAGAAATAGAGACAGGATGTAAAAAAAGAGGTATAGTTACTGTGTGGTCACTAGGTTTCTCTCACTTTTTTGTGTATTTTGGCAATCAGGGAAGATCTCTGCACATGTGCTGATACGCATAAGTGTTACCATGGTTACCAAATAAAGTTCCCTTATTTTATAGATTGCTGATAGTAAATTGACAGTTACCACAGTTAGCAGATGCATTCAATAGTAGTTTATACAACTAGTACTACCCTCTTTTTTTTGGGGGGGGGGGGGGTATTGCTGTACAGATTGTAAAGCCCCCCGAGCCAAATTTGTGATTTATGATATTGGGCTGTACAAATAAAATCACATAAATACTATCACACATTTATGTGGTTAGTCTGCTTTGCTTTAAGACCAGAAACAAACCACACCAAAGTTTCATTGGAGCTGATCTGAGACCACCTGTTTCGACCACACCAGAGTTTGATTGACAGCTTTCACACTCGCCTAAATGAACCAAACAGGCACTAGAGTTTGTTTGAGCAGCACCAAACAGGTGTTGCTATGACACCATCCTACATTTTCCTGCAGAAATTGTAAATTGGGTTTAATATGCTAACATCAATTGTTTCTTTTCTGAGCTTTTCAATCGCTGGTCTGTTGGGGACTTTATATATTTAGAAAAGAGTCAACCTGGATAATGTCAATGCTCTTCGGAAGAAAAGACATTAAAAAAGGTAATGAAAATACTGCTTGTTTGTTATGTCTGACTTCATTTCAACCAGTCACTTCATTTGGTTCGTAGTGCTGAACAAGTGCTTGTGAGTGGTGATGGTCATGCCCCCTGATGTTATGTTGATACACAATTATTAATGGGCCCTTCAACGTATGTTCTTCCAGCACTTTTCTCTTTAAATCATCGCAAATATGCTAAAAGTTATTCTCTGTAATGTAAATAACATCTAAAAGAAACTTTAACATGATTTATAATGAATTTATAAACCACAACGGTGAATAATGATGCCTTTTATACCACTACAGATGCCAGACTGTCACAATATACATCCACATTCTCTTTATTAGCATAATGTCATATTACAAAGAAAATGTTCTATAAAAACGCCCACAGTTTTAATGTCAAAGCAGTGGGGGACTATAGAATCATCATTACTTTTTGCAGAGTGACAAGTTTCTCATTATGTCTAACAGAGATGCCGAAAGAGAGGAGACAGTAAACTAACAGATTTTAGTCCAAATTAGGCACATACAGTATGAGGTTTCACTATGAAAAGGATTTTGTAAGGAAGGTAGATCACTTACTGGTTCAATGACCTCCACGTTCCTCACAGACTGGTCAGGAGCAACAGCTGGCCAGTCCGAGAGCTCCTGGTATCCAGTCGCTTTGATATTGAGACTGTGGGAGAGAGTGCCCAGTTGGAAACGATCTCGATCTGAAAGAAGAAAATGGGAGGAAAAAAATTAAACAAAAAAAAAAAGCACTGGGTTGAGGAGATGAGAGTGGTCAAAAGAGGAGTGGTGCTGTAATATCTTTCATTTTATTTTTTCAATGAGTGGTGGAGAAATGAGAGGTTCAAAGTCACCTCAGTGTATCCTTAATGAGGGAGCCAGTGGCTAAATGTCACTGTAACACTGAGAGCTTTAATATGATATCTAGGCATCTGAGAGGACCAAACACATGCATTTAATATCAACTCTCTGTGTTTGTGTGCACACATACACTCTTCTCTCTCCCAAGCGGTCAACACAGGAAGGTAATCAGAGTCTGTGCCTTGGGAGGTATGCTCTAAAAACTGTGCTTTGTGGAAAAAAAAAAAAAAAAAAAAGACTTCAGTTGTGAATATTAAGAATGACAGGGGTGGTTAACGCTTTCCATAAACATCCAGTAGGTGCAAACTGCCTCTGAATTTTAATGTTGTAGGAGGCAGTTTTTTTGTCCCAAAAGGTACAGAGGGAGAGAGAGAAAAGAGACAGCTAAATGAGGGAGATTTTTTTCCCTCTGTGTCTGAAAAGGGTTAGCATTAGCTCAATAATTTACCCATCTCATTAGTCCTAGGTAAAGGGGTCTGACCTAACTGCCCTTCAGAGACAGACACACCAGAATAATAAAACCACCGTCTGAATCAACTTTGCATACTACTGGAAATAGAGCCACTAGATGTGAAATAGAAGACCGTTAATATGCATTCAGGTGACTCCTTGATGTATTAACAAACAGACAAAGGAGGGGAGTAAGTGTTTAATCTTAATTTCCTAGCTATTTAGGGGATTAATATGATTCAAAATAAGAATAAGAGGTTGACATTATAAATGTATGAAGTACCTTTGAAGGCAGACTCGAGCACCGGGGCTGGTTTGGGCGCCAGTAGAATGCGCCGAGCGTACTTGTTGAGGGCACCGCTCTTCTCGTTTGGCACTATCAGCTGTCTTATGAAGCGCGTGCGGTCTCTGATGTCGTAGTTCTGGTCGTATTTGCCGAGGTTCAGGATGTACTGGGTCAGCAGCTTGGTCTGGGAGGCAGAGAGGGCATGGGGTAGAAGAGATTGGGAGAGAAGGATGACAGTGGATCAAGGCGAGAACTGAGGAGAGATTGGTGGGATGGATGATGTTTATGAAACCTCCACCGATTTTACACATCAAATTCTGTTTCCAGGTGTCGGGTAGCACTACTGCAAATGTGAAGATGGTTGTATAAAGCTTTTTTGTGGCTCCAGAGGGAGCTGTGTGAAATCTTATGAAATGGCCTCACTTCAGTCAGGTATCTGGAATTTGGAGGTGTGGCGTTAGAAAAGAAGTGTGATTACCAGACCTCTGTAGCCTGCTCCTCATCTCGGCTTGAGGCAAGTGGCTTGAGGTAACATTACACACCTGAATCTCTGAGTAAACTGTTGGCTTTTAGTTGCATTGTGGGTAATGTACACGCCAGATTGAACAGGAACAAGAATGCATTAAATAGAAAAACATGAAACATGATATTTCTGGTTCTGCTGATTTTTGATACTTTCTTTACTGTCACTGTCCGTGAGCCCAAAGGGAGTGCAATGCTAAATCAGCGGAGTACTCTTAACAGAGGAGAAGGGAAGCCCATTAAAGGAAGTGTTTGACATTTTGGGAAATATGCTTAGTTGTTGTCTTGCAGAGAAGATCATACTACTCTTTTGTGTGTAGAGCTAGAATCTTGAGATTCCCAGAAAACAAGTTGATTAAGGAGGTTTCGGGGGTGCTGGTAGATGTATATTTGAACTCTGGACAGAGACAGACTAGTTGCTTCCCGGTGCTTCGTCTTTGTGCTAAGCTAGGCTAACAGTCTCCTTGCTCCAGCTGCCCGCTTAGGGCACAGACGTGAGAGTAGTATCAATCTTCTCATCTAACATTTGGCAAGAAACTAAATCAACTTTTCCCCTAGTGTTGCACTATTCCTTTAAAATCAATAAAAACTGGAATATAGCCACAAACTCCATGTACAACCAATCGAACTGAACAAGGAACAAATGTGATTGTCATAACATCCAATAATGATTGATCAGCAGACATCTCCTTCACTTCCTTTTGTCTCCTCATCCTTCCCATATTGTCTTTCTCTAGAATTGATCCTTAATTCAACCTGGATATGTAAACGAAACCTTAAAACAGTAAGAAAGAGCACTTGCATTGACATATATTATTTAGGAAGCCATAATAATAAAAACACTGCAGCCATGAGGACAGCAATGGAACCCTTTACTGCATTGTCTTTGCCTCTCCCTCTCTCCTTCTCTCTCCTTCTCCCGACACATTACTGGGAGCAAGAGGTGTAATGATGTGCTCGTTTGAGGAGGCGCCGTCTGGGCTCATAAACCCAGCTCAGATGCCAAAATCACCCCATCTAACTGAATGGGCCTGTGGACACCAAGCAGCGCTAGGAGATGCACCATTACGTTAAAGCTGTCTCATTCACAGCTCTATATTTAAACCAGGCATTTAACTCGGAGTTGCAGAAATGTTCAATTCCTGCTGTGTCTTGTGAAGTAAAAACTTTAAAAGAACAATTAATGGGTTCATGTTTAGATAACAGGAATCTAATTTATCGTTTTTATACTTAACCATTTCTTCAGAAATAAGTATTATTAATCCAGGACTTTATTTCCCAGCAACAAAAGTCTCTTGGTGCTGGCCTTGGCATTTTGTTTTGTACCTGCTTGGAGTTGGTCAGGTAGAGTTTAGCTGCTAGGTTGACTGTCTGCAGCTTGACAATGTCCTCCTCTGCTGTGAAAGTCTTTGCCATCTTACGGAGTACATCAGGTGCAATCTTTGGCACCCTCTCGCAGTATTCTCCCATCAGCCACAGGATGCTGGCTCGGGCCATGGGAACCTGCAGGTTTGGGCGACAAAGACAAAGAGCAGCGATTTCTTTGAGTGCTAGCACAAATGGTGTTATCAATTTGTTAGTGTCTTGACATATACAAAAGAAGAAGAAGATTCACATTAAGATGATTCGTACAGTGATGTTGTCGAAGAGCTTGGCCATGTGTTTAATGATCTCACTGTGCTGGGTGGGCTGCGTCTGAAGCAACTTCTTGATCACCACCACACTCTCAGCCACCACGGTCTCTGCAAAGACAAACAAGTTCTCACAACAGACACAAACCTGGACAGCAATGCCTCAGTGTTCTGTGCAAATCAAACACTTAAAGACAACCAGTAACTGCAGATATCTGCATTCAATTAAGGCATTTTACCGTCTCTGTTGGAAAGCAGCAGCACCAGACCGTTGAGACAGGTGTCTGTCACCTCAGTGATGTTGGTGGCACACCTGCCGATGGCCTGGATGGTGGCCGCCGCAAACGCCTTGTCCTGGCTCTTCACATAGGTCTGAATAAAGATCAAGGACAATGAAGAGAAGAGAATAAAGAGTTTAAGGCCACCCAAAATATCAAAGTAGTTACTAACCCTTGACTGTTGATGTCAATTACCGGTAACCATAAAGAAACAAACCTGAAATTCCCTCAGGATGGTGGAGATGTTGGCTTCATTGGCCAGGTTGGTCAGGATCTCCAACTGCAGCAAAAGAGAATGTGTGAATAATTTGTTTTTATTTTAGAAGCAGAAAACTGATTGTTAAAGTCAATACACAAAGTTCCCAAACTTTTCGCCCTGTTTTTACAACCAAAATTCATACTTTAACTTAAAAAAAAATTTCCAACCACTACCCATCTTTTCTATAGTTGAATATCTCCTGCAGAGTTTTTCACAGGTTTACAAAGGATGATATACAGTCAAAGGTTGTAGAATTATTTCCGAACATCATTTCAAAAGCTCAGAATCTTACTGACCCTTATTTGAGTCCATATTACGCTACAGTATGTACATAATGCACAAAATAAAATGGCAGTTACCTTCAGTGTTTTGATATGTGAGGCATCTGTGGATCTCACATAAAAACTCTTCATGAAGGGCTCAAACATCCCCTGTTTGGATACAACTCAGGTTATAAGACAGCCTGCTTCAATGCAAGATACCATTATTGTTTTGCTGTCCACAAGCAGACTTACCTTCCTCTGAATGGACATCGTGGCAATATTCTGAAGCACAATGTACTGCACCTCTCTGTGCAAAACAGAAATAACATACTCATCAGCAGCAGCAGCAACATGGGCACAGAGAGGCAGTGTTGAAGGTAGATTGTAAGTCATTTATCCCAGCTGGCTTCAGAGGAGGCAAAAAAAGCAGATGCAGTATATTTTTTTGCATTACCTGTGGCTCCTTAGGAGTCGAACCAGTGACTTGGTGACAATGCTGACCTCGTGTTTTGGGGCCAGATGCCAGTAGAGCTGAGCGACAGACATCACCACCTAAAAAAAAACAAAACACATCAACACAGTCAGACATTAAAAGGATTCAAATATTATTTTAATCCTTCTTAAGAACAACACTTTTATAGACTCACTTCTTAGTAATGTCTTCAATTTTTCCTACATTTTATTCTTGTGCTGTTGGTTCCATTTTCAACCATTTTCCAGCATGTGCTCCAGTTTTTACTCCATATGTTACTATTCCTTGATTGTACACTTGTTCACCACTTCAAAAAGCACTTTTCTAACTTTTAAGTGCTTTATTATTATCATCACACCTCCTACAGTATATTACCATCTGTCTACCCAAGTTAAAGTAAAATACCTTGCTTCACGTGCATTTCCTATGGCTCTACAAAGGCACTCATGACATTGACTCTATAAAGGTAATTTTTCAGCGGAGCTTTAAATAGCAGGAGGACGTGTGTCCATCGTTGCAGGCAGAATGAAAGGGTTCAGGCGTGTATGAAGATGGAGGATGTCACTGTGTTGTCTCGAGTAAAGACACAGCATGTCACATTTTAATCAACACTTTCATTTGGGAGCATTTTTCCTCCCGCTGCTACACAGCGACAGAGACCTTGAGACTCCTGGGTGATGGAGATCTGCACTCACTCCGTTTTTTTTTTTTTTCCCCCCAATCTTGGAGGTGCACTAAGGCAGGTATGTGTGCGTATTACTAAGCCTTTGCGTTGTGCGTCCAGGTGTGTGTGTTGTATTTGTGTAAGAAAACGTATCCAGGAATTCATTATTGCTTGGAAGTGGATTTAAAAGTGTGTGTATGTCTATACAGGGCTGCAGCAGCATTAGTTGTGTAGCTTTTATTTCTGAGACAGAAGTGAAATGCGAGCAGAGGCCGCACTCAGACATCTTGATCAATGCTGTTTATATCTCTCAACAGGTTAAAAGCAGCACACACATTTACACACACTACGCTCTCCCACTCTTTAACAATGAATTTCAATCAGCCTCATTCCAGGTGTGTGTTTATTCTACTCCGACTTGTCTCCAAGTCTTAAAGATAGATGTTCATGTCTGTGTTTAAGTGTCCAACTAACTCACAGCAGTGTTCCTGCTCTGCAGTAGAGGTTTGGTGTTCCTGAGCAGCAGTCTGTGATCTGGATCCATGATGTAAGGTTTGTCTTCCATCTCGCCTTTTTTCTCCTCAGAGTCAGAATCATAGAACGTCTTCTCGTTATTTTCATCAAACACAGCACCCTGAAACACAGACAACACAATACATCACACTAATGCACTAAACTTTCTCAGGGAGTGGACCCTCATACATAGACATACCACAGTGTTATAATTTGATTATTGTGAAATGAAAATGCACAAACTTCATTTTTGGTGATATTTACATATTTGTTGTTGAAATTTGGTGTTACACTGAGTTGGGAAATACTTTCTATTGTCAGAATTTTCATTAAATGAAAAAATATATGTATTTTAGAGAATCTATATTTTTCAATGCATCAAGAATCATTTACTTAATTTCTTAATTTCCCCTAAAAAATATTGACTTTACACAAATCCAAGATTGTTAAATGGCTCAAATAAGATGTAATTTAAAAACCCAGACTGTAAATCTAAAAACAGGAGTTTAACTCAAATGTTCCAATCTCAATTTCTAAATTATGACAAATGATAAATTATGACTTTATGTCTAATTTTTCATCTTAATTTAGATATTTTTAAGATTCTAGTTTTTCTGCTGCTGTTATTCTTTATTTTTCTCAACATGAGAAAAAAGTTTAAAAGAAAAGTTTCTTTTTAAAGACCAAATCCAGCAATGCTTTTGTCCACCTCTCAATACTTTCTGACTTCTATTAATTCTTACTGACAACATAAATCTTTAAAATGTAGTCAAAAACATAGTTTACAACAGGAGGAGGAAGCGCTGCATGGTTCTGATGGCCCATACGACGCTAGATATTATATCTAGCAAGACTTCCTGGATTTTGTTTTTAGTCAAAAATAAAATTTCTTTTTTTTTTAATCTACACAATTTTCTAAAACAGTTGTGCACAAAAGGGTTTTAGAAAACTCATACAGAAGTAAATAGTGCATTTGTCCTAGCAGCTAAGGGGGTAGTTAGCATGAACAGGAAGACTGTAGCTACCATATCCAGCCAGCCTGCTTTCTAACAAAGATTTTTAACATTTTCAAAAAGGTATATGGTGCGTTGCCACCTTATGGATCTGGATCCCCTTCATTTGTGGTCCTTATTAGGGTGATGAGCGCCTCACCTCTTTCCAGGGACTAGTGAACTGCGTCCTGGCATAGCGCGTCAGCATGGAGATGATGACCACCTGTCCCCACTCCTCCACATCCACCAGCAGGTTACACAGCTTTCTGTAGTTCTTATGGATCAGGTCAATACGATCTGGACACACCTCCTCGAAGGCCATCACCACGCTGCCGGCCACCAGCTACAGATTAGTATGAAGGGAAAGAGGAGAACAAAGAGAAACTCATGAGGGAATGTTTTTTTTCTTTTCCCTCTCTCTATATTAACATAGTTGTAGGGATATGTAGCAGTTTTGTTAGACAAATTGAACAAGTACGTTATCTTTAAAACAAGCTATAATATACAGACTCTGGAGAAATAAAACACTGGTTAACAGATACGACCCTGGTCAAAAAAAAAAAAGTACTATTATTGCACTCGGGAGAAGAAAAAAAAACAATACCAATTTACAACTTTGATTACAATACACAGAGTTCAGCCTCTAAGTAGTTAGTTGATAATTAGAAGTAAAATGTTTGCGCTTAAAAGTTTTAACTGACTAAATTTACACAACGATGTGAAATAAAACCCATCAATGAGAGTGTTTCTTATATTTTCCCCATAAAAATATATTTTTTTTTCCAGGTACAAAACTCATTTTAAGTTCAATTCCCGGGGAAAGGAGAACAAGGAGGAAGCAGCAGCTGAGAGAGCCAATAATCAACTATGTTTTATTGGTAGAAGGAAAAAACCCATTTGGCTGTTGCATGCCACCCCCCCCACCACCACCACCACCGCTACCCAACTGCCTGCTGGCTGGCTGACTGACTGACTGAGAGTCTGAGTGAGTGACATGGCAGTGTATTAATATGCAAACAGCATTATCATGGGCAGGCGAGGGTGAAGAAGAAAAAGAGAAAGGGAGCAGAATCTGGTCTTCCCAATTAAAGCCTTCTGGCCCCTGGTGGCCCTGTGGGAACCCGGTGCATTTACCCATCAGCATTGTCATGAGCCTGCATTGATTGTGTGTGCGCGTATGCGTGTGTGTACGCGAGAGTATGAAATGTGTATGTGCATGGCTGCTGTCTGTAGATTCTCCAGAGAATTCTGGACCTTAAATCCAAGTGATGATTCGCCTTTCTGACATTCACACACTAATACAGACGCACGGGTCAGACATCTACCTGTTATGGTATCACACTGATGAATGTTATATTTACTGAGAGACGTACATTCAAGCACATTCAACTGCAGAGAACAGGTAATGCTAACAGAAAAAAATGTTATGATGCATAATTTTTATCTATTGACAGCAAAGATATCTCTTGACAGCTGCTGTAATAAGAATATAAAATATGTATTTATATTTGGCTTTCACAATTTATGTCATCTGAATGGAAATCTAGCAATAATATTTCTGTATACATCAGCAGCATTTCTGTGATGACATGCAATGTAAACATGTAAACAGCACACTAATCTAAAGCTGCATCTAATGAGTCTTCTTTAAAGACTTTATGATTCAGCTCTAGCGGAATAATAATAATAATTAAGTGAATTACAAATTAGAATTTAGAAAATCCAAAATTGCCCTCCTATAGGAAGTAAAATTACCATTTATGGTAATTTTACACAGCAGGTTTACCACATTTGAGTAAGAGGTGCAGGTGGTGTCATCCAGTTAGGGTCCAGTGCTGTCTTCAATTTCTTTCAGTAAAATATTTAAAGGGTAAATCCACCCAAATTACATATAAGCTATTGTCCTCACTTACCTCACTGCAGTGAGGTACATGTTATTGCATACAAAGCACACGTGTAATTAATATCCTTAATATTGGCTGCATTCCAGTTAGGTGCAACAGTTTCAGGACCTTGGTGTTGTGCAATCTGGCTTAATGGGACATCCAAGTGGAACAGAGCCATCATTAATTAATATTATTAGTTACATGTGTGCTTCTCCTGTTATGACAAGTTAAAATGCTGTGAAAACAGTATATTGGTACCTAGCCATGTAGATGTTTTTTGCTTTATTTGCACATGTTTTATCCAACTCTTGAGATTTCTCCCACCAGTGAAAGCAATGAAAAATAACATGTAAGCAGCAGCATCTCTTTGCAACAATGTCCCTGTTGCTCTGGATAATCCACTGAATATGGTGTCAAGTGTTTTTATAGAGATTATTAGAGAGTAGTTACGATTAAAACTGTTCACAGAAACATGTATTTGTTATTGTGTGTTATTCTGACATACAATATAAACAAAATCATGAAAACTGAGTAGTACAGGCTTGTATCGATGTTGGAGTAGCTTCTCAGCAGCTTAAGGTATAGCAGGGTGTTTTTATTAATATCTCAGCCAACATATTCTGCTGTAGATAAACCTACTCAAAGCAGTAAATTAGAATATATACTTCCACTGTGTATTTTTGCATTGGGGGTGTCATTCTCGCCTAGCGTTTTCCCTGGGCCTCTCCTGTCTCTAAGGCTATTACAGGCGGCACTGTTTCTGAGCATGTGGATCCTACTGCAAGGCTTTGTGCATTCTCTACCAACTTCCCCCATTAGACACAGCTCCAAGGTAAACTACATGCACCATCAACAAAACTGACACCCCAATCTATGGAGTTCATACACCTCCTCCCCCTCCTCCACCACCTCGACCATATTATCTACCCTGCGTGACAAGCCGGTAATGGAAAAATCACACTAAGCAAATGGTTCTTCTAATAACAATAAATTTCCTATAAAATTATGAAGGGCCCAAACTGTTTCCTTGCATCTATTTTGCTATGAATTCTAATTAGGGTGCCAGAGAGGCAGAGAGTGCTGGGTCATCACGCCAGAGACAACGTGCGCCTTTTTGATTGATGGCCTGGTGTGGGGTCGGCCTATCCTCCCTTCGTTCGCTCCTCTCCTGCTCTCTTTCTCCTCCCTCCTTTTTCTCTTAAATTAATGGGCATCTCACCTAGCCCCTAATCATAGTGCCCCCCCCCGCCCCCCTGCCCCTCCTTTCTGTTCTCATTTCAATTTTGCAGAAGGTGCAGGAGGGGAGGATGGGAGGGATCGATCATTTATCTTGTAATGGCTGGATAATAGATCCATCACGGTAAAACAGCTGCACAAACTCCTATGTTGTCTCTGTCATCAGGCCTTCCCATTTTCTCTTTAAACCATCCTGCCTATAAGTAGGCCCCCCGTGTGTCACAGCCATTTAACCAAACAGGCACATCTGTAAAGGTAAATGTCAGGAGGTCTGGACATTTCTACAGACTGGGACAATAACCAAATGTTTCCTTCTTCCACAGGCAGCATAGTGACATTAGCTAAATGGCATTTACCTAAATTAATTCACTTATTTGCAGTTAAACTGATTCATTAAAATCAGATACGGCAAAACTGCTTTAGAAACCTAAAGATGTCTCAGAAGCTGGCTGTCTTAAGCCTGAAAAGACAAAGTAAGGTAGGAATAAAGCTTTTTCACAGCACACTAACATTTATATGTACTGTGTTCAGCCATCATTAAAAAAAAAAATTTCACCTGTGCTTTTCCTGCTATGACAAGTCAAAATACCTGTTGTAAAAATGGGGTACATATACCCTTCACAGTATCCTTGTGAGAATTGTGGATCGTGTCGTTATTAATTACAGCTGTGCTTTTCCTATTATGACATGTCAAAATGTCTTCTGTGAAAAAGGTGGTAGATTGGAATTTGTCTCGGAACTTGAAACTGAGTTTGTGTCTTAACGTAAGTGTGTTTACCACCTAACACCCAATGCATGCTGGGATTGGCTTAAACCCCACGTGACCCTTCAGAATATACGCTGCTATAGAAAATGGGTGGATAGATGTTGCTTAATACACAAATGAAAGTCATTACCTGCTCAGAATGTCAATTCATGGCACTATTATTAAAGGGGCACTCCAGTAATTTAGTTTTGTATTTCCATACAGTTTGAGGACAGATTTTCAAAAATCTAAGTCAAAATCACAAGTAGAAGACGTAGAAATATCTTTACTTTTAGTCCCTGGGATGGATCTTGCTGAATCCTACAATTCCCATAATGCAACCAATAGCATCTTTTAGTTAGACCCTTTCTGCCTGGTACAGTAAATGCCCACTTTTTCAGCCTCACACTGCTTTCTGTTAAAAATTTTAAGTTCATTTTTGGTCTCCAAGTCCAAGCTGAGATGATATTTCCTCAGCCTTGACAAACTCATGCAGAGCTACAGAAGACATTATAAAATGTAGTGACTGACCTTTGTGTTAAATGTGTAAAAATGGTGGAGTACTCAGTTACGTAAAGCTACAGTACATGTTTCCCTTCAGAAACACACCAAGAACACCAGCAGCATCTGACAGCACTGATTCAACACCAGAATATCCTCCTGTGGTATTACTACCAGCACATAGAAGCAGCAATAAAAATAAAATAGCAAGAAGACTGTCCATCGTTGTGGGACTTCTAAATGGTGCATGGTTTCGCCCTAGCATCATAAAAATGCATAGCTTGATAGCTATTAAGTATCCACTATGTTGGGGTTTTTCACCATTCATCACCGACTGATAGTGCTTGTGCGTCTGTGTGATGATAGTGCCCTCTCTCTCCGTCCCCAGCCTCACAATGTGGGCTCCAACGGGGAGAAGTCATCTGTCTTCGTTAGCGTCTGGGGCTAAATATGCTATGCATCTGGTACTGGGCTTTCCATCCCCCCTTGGCCTAAGCTGCTTTGTTTTGTTTGTATAATGATAGGTATACGCTATGAATACATAATTATAACAAACTGTGCATGACTTGCACGCACCAACACAACATACTCTGCATTCTGTAGCCAACCTCTACATATTTGAAATTGGCATTTAAATACCCTTAGTATTCACTGTGACCTCCTCAAATTAATGTGCTGCCTACTGACTTCTAATGGGGCTGCCTGCATTGTGTCTGTGACTGGCCTAAACATTGTATTTGAGAATCCAACTAATTTACGGTCCATTCTGGAAAAAAAGAGAAGAAGTTGGCCTTTGAGAAAATTAAGCTGACACTAGCATCAGTGCGAAAATTCCTTCCAAATGGACACTTAACAAGGAGCATCTGAAGATGTGTGGGTTTAAGTGGGTGTTAACAAACCATGGCATTGCCGAATGAGCTGTGGGATAGAGAGCTAAAGGGAGAATCGCTTGACTGGGGCGCCCTCCAGTGGCCTGCAATCTCCACCATGTGATGGGTACTGTATAGCACTTACTGCTCGGTCTGTACTTACTGTGCTTTTGTCCTTCAATAGTTTCTCAATCACTTCGATCAGCTGCTCCTTCTGGTCTGGATCAAGGCTGAAGACAAAAGAGAGAGAGCTCTGAAACAAACTGTCAATTAAGGAATGGCAATTATTCACACAACATGAAAACTAGATGGACTTACAAATTAAATCATGTCTCCTCTGTGTGCTCAGAATACTGAGACGCCTGTGTGCTCTGATCAACTGTCTATGAGTTTTATCCTCTGATTCAGTCTGGTAAATAACTTGATTTTTTTGTTCATATTTTAAGCAATTCTTTAATCTACGCCAACCCTAGAAGACAGATAAGAGCAAGATAACTGCAGGGCGAAACCCCTTTTGTCAACATTACCTAACATTTATTGAACTAACTGCTCAGGAATGAGGTGCTAAGGAGAGTCAGTCAAGCCAATGAAGGCAGCCACAAGCTACAGGCTTTACCAAGTGCTATCTGCTGCTCATGTTGCAGCCCAGCTATCTGCAAAAAAACAGAAACAACAGCACAGCACAGAAGCATACCTGTAGAGCTTCTGAATGGCATGGGCAGACGTCTTCCTGACATACGGGGACAAGTCAGTTGAAGCCTCCTTGATGGCCAGCATCATGATGGGGACAATTATAGGGACACGGATACTGGATAAAACCCTCAGTGCACTGGCCCGGATGAGCTGGTTTGGGTCCTGCCACAAGGACATGAAAACGCTGCGTGTCAGTGTGTGGAAGAAGGTTTCCTTTTAATAATGATTACAGTATCTGGAGCAGAGATTATACGCAACTTTCCCAGTTGAGAAAAAAGTCAGGAAAAGACAGCAGTCTCTAGAAACGTGCATAAGAAAACGCTCATACGACATTCTCTGAGGAAATATCAATATTTTTTACCGTGTTAATAACAATAAAGAAATAAAAACAGAGACAGAAAGTAGTAATGTTACCTTGAGGGCCCGCTGGAAGGTGCTGATGGATAACAAAGCCAGGTCCTGCTGCTCCTCTGCGTACCTCACCAGGTACACATAAACGAGCTTCTTAAGCTGCAAAGGACAATTACATCAAACAGCTGTAAAAGGAAAATTAATGCAGCACATGGGGAAAACAATCTAGGAAACCAGCTGTGTTCTAAAACTTAAGCAGGTTTATACGGGAGGACATGTTGCGTGTTTTTACATCTAATAAAAGATAAAAGACTGGTGCTATAAAAGGAATAAAGTGAACAATAATGTATGAAACAACAGAGAGCCTTCTTTCAGCTTGGTTTCTCAGCGGGAAATTTGAGCTTATTATTTCAAGGGGTGGGGGAAAAAAAAGTTGGTTTTGAAAGTTTTCCTATCTTGTTTTCCTATCAATCGCATGTTGTTTCAGGCTGAGAGCGAGTTTATATATTTTGTTCCTTTCAGAAATTGGCACTGAATTATTTAATGGAACCCCGTCCTGTGTTTCAGCTTCTACACATCCTCTTTTCTCACAGGAAAGCCTGAGATAACATTTATCCTGCTTTCTGACAGTTTTAACTGGAGGCCAAAGGTTGCTCCTCTGCTGATTCACGTCGGCTATTCAGAAAGAGAGAAGAATAAACAGAGCTGGTGGATTCATAAATAATGGAACTGGAATAAAACTGCTTATGAAAAATTAGGATTTACTTGAGGAACTAACTTACAAACTGATTTAAGGTGGAGGTCAGGGGTAAGGTTACATTTTAGATACAATCGCCAAGAGTTTCATCCAGTAATCAGCACCATGCTTTCTAATGCAGTGAGTATTGACCTGCAGCAGTGCACCACAGCTCTCAATCATCATTCTGGTCATTACTGGTGGAATTAATGGCATTACTCACTATAAAAAGGAGACACAACCTATCTGCCCTCAAGGATCTGGACTGTGCGACCACACAGCACACGCCTGATTTCATTTTGAACCGCTAAGCAGGCGATTAAGGGCTCCACAAGTGAAAATTTCCCAGCATCAAATGCGATTTTATGTTTTTTCTTGACTTGAATATTCACTCAAAAAGCACACACAAGTATGCCAAATCATGCAAACACACACATTTATGTAGAATATGTTGTGCTGAAATGAAGTGTGACACTGATTTAAGAAAAAAAAAGTGCGCTGATATTAAATCACGCAACATTGTCAATAACCTGCATGCTCTTCTGTTGTTTTCTAATTAGCTGCAGATCGATGGCAGCTAACGGAGGCTTGCACCTTAGAGGGATGGTGAAGAGATAAGAAGAGACGAGATGAGGGTGGGAAACGGGAGAAGAAGCCATTTTTAGTGAGATATACTGGAGGTGAGTAGAACTAGGGATAGAAAGGAAGGGGGGGGTGGGGGGAGAGAGAGAGAAAACATAGACCAAGACCTCACACTACCTTAGCAGCTGGTGTGTATGAGGTGGGAGAGAGGAGACGTGACTGCGGGCTCTCTTCTGCCAATTACATCCACCTAGCAAGCCTGGCACACAGCGCCCGGCTTCAGGCCCCCCGCTCACATGCTACCCCTCACGCTAGCTGATTATTCTGCTGCTGCTTCTAATCAATATTCACAGGCTCTGGCCATGGGAACCCCTCTTGAGCTGTTGCTTAGTGTTTGGTCATTCACTGGAATATTCTGCTCATGGGTCTGTCAAGACTGGCGAACACATTACATGATTTAGTGGAGCATTTACGCAGGCACAGAATATCTTACAGTATCTTTATGCTGCTGCTGCTGCACCAATTTATGATGTGCAGAAGTAAGTTGTACTTCTAGTGATTGATAAGGAAGAATTAAGTTGAAAACAGCTTCTAATTTATGATCCAATGGTGAAAGACATTTATTCTAACATAATTGAAATGTTCTCACTGATGAAGCAAACCTAAATTAAAACCAAAACTAATCTAAACTTGAGTTACTGCTCACAAAAAATAGTTGCAAAACATATTTCATATTTCAATAAGTTATAATTTTATGATGGCAAATAATAAGACTAATACCGCTCTGGTTAAAGAAAAATGCGAAACACATCTTGGATTTCAAATAGATGATGAAATATTGGTCTGACCTGTTTATTATAAATACAAAATTTAAATTGTGTAATTTTAAAATCCTCCACAGAATTTATTATGTACCTGAGAGGATTATTTGCTTTAATAGGAATTCTTCACCAAACTAACAGATGCAAAACTTAGATATGTAAATATATACATATGTAAATATATACATATGTAAATATATACGAGGGGGGATCCAAAAATTCCCAGAAGCCATTAGATAGCACAGGAGAAGAGTGTAGTTATCAGATTTGCCACTAGGTAGCATATGTCTATAGCTTGGTGAAAATAAAAATTGGGATTGAAAGGAAGAAGATTCACCACAGTGGAAGAAATCCAGGAAGAGACACAGGAGGCTCTGGACACGGTGACAAACTACAAGAAATGTTTCCAGGAATAGGAGAAGCGCTCCTCTCAGGGAGAGTACTTTAAAAAGGATGAGAAAGGTACGGCTGATATATTTATAATGATGTTTTTTTAAAAATTCCAGGAAATTATAAGCCCCCCTCATATATACTTGGTCATGTTCAAAGCTAGAATCATAGTGAAAATTTGGAAAATCATTAGGTCACCGTCTGAAGTACTCCTCAGAGAGGAGTCCTTCAGTCCTTCTCCACTAAAATATGTTTTGCTTATTGTTACTTCAGTTGGATGTTTGACCTTCACTGAGCAGAATGATGCCTGTGCAGAGTTTGACAGTTGAATGTTGTTTTTGCTTTTAAGAATTTCCAACTATTTAACTTTTTTGTGGCAAAACATATCAGACGCAAATTATCACTCACAGCAGGATATTTTTATACATCTTAAAACATATCTGAAGGGTATCTTTAAGTTCTTTAACCAGTTCTGCAACTATTATTTTCATTATCGATTAATCTGCTGGTTAGTTTCTTGAATAATTAATCATGTTGGCTATAAAGTGACAGAAAATAGTGAAACATGCCTGTTATAATTTCTCACAGTCCATGGAGATGTATTCAAATTGCTTTTTTCATTCAACCAACAGTCCAGAACCCAAAGATATTACGTTTAGCAGAAACAAAAGCGTCAAATTCTCTCATTTGAAATGGACCCAGCAAATCTTTGGTGTTTTTGTTAATTATCAAAATAGCTGCTATTTTTTTGTTGATCAACTAATTGATTAAATGACTAATTGTTTCAACTCAACTTTGTACAAAATGGTAAACTTCAATAAAAACAATGTTCAAAAATTTAAGAATAATACAAAAAATACACAAAATTAATTAAAACAAAACACAAATGAAACCAAGCTAAACAAATTTAAAGGAAAGCCTTTCAAATCAAGCCAATCCATATGAACCTACTAATATTCTGTATGGGGAAGTTGTAATGCAAGTTGTTGTAATGTCACGTCTTTAAACTGAAGCCAATGCAGAAGTTCCTTAAAGTGCAATACTACCAAAAAATCCCTGCTCCAATAGACTCCCATTCAAAAAGCATCAACCTTTCTCATTAGTATTAAGTCAAATTTTTTCGACGAGTCATTATGGTGTCAATCACTAAATTCGGGCCTTCCAATAAGTGTGCTGGTGGTCATTTTGGAAATTATTGCTCCATTAATAAGATGTAAAGATGAACAGTAGCCTTGATGTCTGACTGTGTGGGCATTGATTGACAGCTGTGATTAACAGTTCACTCCCCGGCTCCGGGACTCGCACTGAGTCGCAAAATTTCGGTGAGTTTAATGTTACTTGATAATGATACCTGCCGTGTTAGTAATGTTAGCACAAGTCTGCACTGCTTGGTGTTCCACGGTAAGTTAGTGTTAGCTTCGGTCCGAGGTAGCAGGGTGTGTTTCCAGAGTGTGAAAGGAAAACACACCGCACTCCTTATTTGGAAGGACGAGAAAAAGATGGCGCTCACCGTAAGAAGCAACTCTGGGCTTCAAACTGGCTCCAATGCAAACCAATGAGTGATGTCACACCTACGTCCATCTTTATATACAGTCTCTCGTATTAGTCAAGATTTAAATGAATCATCATAACCAAGTGTAGTAATGATGATGCTTTTCTGTGATATATTTCTCAATAACGTCATACCTCAATGTTCTTACTCGCGACGTTCTTCACAACAGCAGGAAACAGCTCGGATGCATTTTTCCCTTTGGCGATCAGCTGAAAAGAAAGAATAACATTTATATTCACCAATCTTATATCCCAACAGCTGAGAGAAGACAACAATTTAGCTGGTCATTTAAAAAGAAAGGTTTTGCAATTCTGCACTTACCCCAACAACCCTTTTCATGGCCTCCAGTTTGAGCGACTCCTTGTTGCTCTCCAACATCTCTTTAAGGTCTTCATTCCTTGGGACAGAAAATACTGTTACTTAGACTTACTGTTGTCAACATACAGTAAACACTACAGTAAACACTTGACTAATCAGTTTCAACAGTTAGAGCTTGACCAAAGGGACTGTGAAATCTCCATGTATACAACATCTGTCAGGTTCACAGATTACAGGGTACACATGCAAAGGTCACAGTGGCTCCTATAAGCCAAACAGTTCTGTAAACTGTTTGTCCCATAGGAGCCAAAGTGAAACAGTACGCTGACAAAACACCCAATCAAACAGGAAGAATCTCATCTTTACCAATGCAATAGCAGTGTCAGTATCACTCCAATTTCTGCTAAAATTGCCCTGGCACTCACATGATATAACACTCATAAATAAATGCTCATTCCTTGGTTAATGTTAACACACAATGTCATTGTAAAACTACACAGCAGGTTGTTTGTTCCACACAGAGGCTAAACACTGACAGAGATAATGTCTAGATGGAAAACAAATTGTACAACCATGCAGAGGTCTACCTTTCTGGGAATTCCAAGGACAAACAGATTTTTGTACGGACATTCATGAATCCTAATGACATTGGCAATCTCCTGATTCTTTCCTCTAGCGCCACCCAGAGCTGCAACGACGAGTCGATTAATCAAGTAGTTGATTGACAGAAACTTAATCACCAACTATTTTGATAATCGATTAATCGTTTTTCTCCGGTTACAGCCTCTGAAATTAATATAATATAATACAAATTAATATTTTCTGGTGTCTTTAGTCTTCTACAATAGTAAACTGAATATTCTTGGGTTGTGGACTGCAGTGACAAAACAAGACATTTGAAGACATCACCTTTGGCTTTGGTTATTTACATTTACATTACATTTTTCACCATTTTCTGACATTTTATAGACCAAACAACTAATCAATTAATCAATAATGAAAATAATCATTAGTTGCAGCCCTAGCGCCACCAGAAGGTTGGCATCACTGCTTCTTCACAGATACGTCTCGACAACAACTGGATAGATCGCTGTGACATTTGATACAGATTTAATACAGATATTCATGTTGCCCACAGGATAAACTGTAATAACATTCACCATCACCAGGTCAAAGGTTTAAAATGTACAATACTTTGGTTTATGGCCAAATACCTGCAAAACTAATGACATTACCCTTAGACTGAGCGGTAATTAGCAATGGTTAGAATGCTAACACGCTAAACTAAGATGGTGAACATGGTAAACATCAGCATGTTAGCATGCTGACATTAGCATTTTGCTCAAAACAGAGCCGCTAGTTTAGTTGTAGACTCAGTCTTATTTCATTATTGGTCTAAAATGTTACTAAAAGTTAAAGTTACCAATCTAATGTATTTGTCAGTCAGAAGATAATGTCTGTTGAACAACAAGTTTGTCTTAAGTTAACATCTTATGTTAAGAATTAATTCAAAATCTATCAGTCCTGAAGGGACACATAGCTAAATCAAAAGGCTACACAATGAGCAGCCATTAAACAAATATGTTGTAGATTTTGAAAGATACAATAATCTGCAACAATAATCTGAATATTTTGTTTCCATTCCCTTTTAAACAGATGCAGTATACAAAACCTTTAGAAAAAAAAAATTAAAACATTTTAAAGTCTGTTATATGTGAATTTATCCATATTTCAAACAATGGTGATTGAGGAGACATGTTTTTCACTTTTTCAAAAGTTTAGATAATACTTTTGAACAACACAGCAAATAAAAGTCTCCAGCCGGCCAACATTATGAAGACACAATAACTTGACCTAAAACTTCTGTCAAAGTAACAAACACAGTTTACGGTACGTCTCCAGAGTTAGACGAGTGAAGTGGGAGATCTTACTACAGTACCCGGCTTTGTGTGTCTCCTTGGGGCTACCAGTGGTGCGTGTAAGGGCCTGTTCTTCCTGACTGAGCTCAGTCTTCAGGGTGAGCTGTAAGTTCTCAGCAGACATTAACGCTGTCCTCATGGCTCCCACTGCCTCCGAGCGCAAAGAGAAACCAACATCCATACCGGCTTTGCTCCACAGCAGCCCAAAGACACTTCAGTCCAATCAAAACCCAGTGTTCCTTCTGTTTGTGTGTGTGTGTGTGTGTTAGCTGTGTAAATAATCCACAGTCCACAAACCAAACTGGCTGTATTTCAAGTAACTTAAAAGTGAAAGAGTGCTATGGTAATTGCTTTCCTTCAGGCTCTGTGCCCTGTTCTCTTGGCTTTATTTACAGTTGTCTTCTCGTCTTGTTCACAACTGTCAAAACAGAGAACAGTGGAAAAACATCACAGGCGCAACTGGCTTTATGCCTGTCATTCACAACTCCCTTCCTCTTCTCTTGGGCAAAAAGTCACAAGATGCTCCGTCAGCTCGCTAATGGCAAGTCATCCTTATGCTTGAGGGTAGTGCCTGCTCACTCGGGTAAGTCCTCGCTCCTTCTGCTGCGGTCCACATTTCTTCTGAAACAACCTGCCGGGCAGCTGTGGTCGAGTCTTGTAAACTACTACTATTACTACTCCATTCTTACACATGTAGATTTTCCTCTGGGAAGAAGGCTATCTCACCTGCCTTCTGGCTGTGTATGCGACTCTGCCTCTGTGTGACTGTAGTCACTTCCCTCTAGGGGAAAAAGGAGGGCCTTATCTACACTGGTGGGTAAACACTGAGCTACTTTTCATCACCTCCACTGCACAATAATCCACTTTAGCTTGACACAAACTGAGAGTACATAGGCTGCCAAGTTTGGCTGACAGGGCAAACAGGACAGGCCTACATCAAAGATAACAGTACCGAACTGAATGTCAGGAAATACCCTTTAAGATGTGAATGGTACACGAAGATTTTGAAAGGGGCAAAATCTGCTTCCTACACTTTCTTTGGAAGTAAAGACTTGGCCTGCCTGACAACTCCGGTGACATTGAAAAAGTAGGTTTCTACTATAAAGTACATAATACATATGGCTTTTTTTTAGCAGTTTTGTCCTTTTAAAGATTGTTAGGCTAATGAGTAACTACTGAAGACTTAATCACAGGTCTTGAATTGTTCTTAGTGATGTGACAGGGGTCACTTTTTCTCTCAGGATTTCAAAAAACCTTATTAGTCGGCTGGCTAGAAACATGACTCCAAATGAACGTTGTTCTGTGTCTGCTGGATGTGTAAACTGGAACGCTTTCACCTTATCAACTTGACACTGTGATAATATATCAATCTTGTAACAGTTTGTTCCACTGATCCCAACAAGCCAAAAAGTGAATTAATGCAGGTTTATGCAAATTTCTGCCAGCAGTGACATCTAAAACAATATTTTATTGTATAGGAGAGAGTTATATATGCTAAATCAGTGAATCAGGAATACTTAAGTGCAGTTGTTACCATCCTTTTTGGCTTGTAGACCCTTAAAATGAAGCACTGTCAAGCAGTTTAGGGCTGCAACCTATTTTCATTATTGTTTAATCTGCCACATTTTTTCTCAATTAATTGATAAACTGTTTAGTGAATGAAGTATTAAAAATTGTGGAAAAATGGCATTTACTTTTTCTCAGAGCCCACAGTGAGGTCTTCAGTTAGCTTGTTTTGTCTGACTAACAGTCCAAAACCTTCAGATATTCAGTTTACTTTCACATATGACAAAGAAAAACATCAGATGTCACATTTGAAAATCTGGAATCAAAAAATTTTGCTTGATAATCAATATAGTTGGCAGATTAATTTTCTTTGACTAATCGTTGTAGCTCTAAAGCAGTTGTGGTCCTTCATGACAAGAATTGTGAGCAGTTCAAACCAACTTAATTTTTTTTTTTTAAGGATTTAGAGCCCTAAACAACAGCTAAAGTATGTATTTCACAAGAAAAAAAGCAAAAATTGCTTTCTTATCCCTTTAATAATCTGGGGAGCCCTCAGATTTTTCAGGGACACCTTTAGGAACCCCTGCTTTAGTGCAAAACAAAGCTAAAGGCTGTTCAAAAGTTCTGTTAGTCATAGCCAACATCACTGCATCCCTCTTACAGTAATCTCTCCAGTCTCCACACATCAAAAATCCAAACATCTGCATCACGTCTGTTTGATGAGCTTTTCAAATCTTTCCATCACTGCTGAGATTGATGATAATATCGTTTACCCGTGGCAGTTTCCTAATGAATATTTATCACAAATGGGACACATGTGTATCCATCTCATTTAATACCATGTTGTTGTGATGTGAAGACAAAATGCATTTAATCATATGGTCAATTATTTAAGCTCTGTACTTAGAATTAGATCACTCAAGTTCAGTGTTAAGAGATGCACATCTGGTCTGGAAAAAACCTTTTTTTCATCTCCTGCTTTCCCTGTCCATCATTGCTCATACATGCCTCTTAGCAAGACTGACTAATAATTCAGTATCAGATTCTGAAGATCCATTACCAATATTACAAAAAAAACATAATTTGTATACGTACTAAAATGTTCCTATTAATACACAGGGATAGGGTTGATACACAACTCTTAAATTCCAGAGGGAGATGATGGACACACTTGACAATAAGAGATTAGTGCCTCCATGTGGCTGTTAGTTATATAAGCCCACATTTTTCATCCCGTCATCTAGTATGTTGTAATAATCAGTTCAATCAGAGGCAGTAGGTTGATTTTAGAGCTGATTTTATGAGCTAAACATTAGTGTGTAAGGTCTTTTTTCCTTTTTAGTAAAACAAAATTCCATCTCTAGTATTTTTTAACTGGTTGAATTTTGTCACTGTTACTGATTCATCCAAAGACATAACTGCTATCAAACAATACGGTCGCAAACGCAAGAGGGTAGAGGAAGTGGTTTAGGTAGTTCAGCAACCTCGTGCCTGAGTGGAAATAACACATTAGATCAAATTTTTAGTTTTTACTGCTTATGATTCATTTAAACTAATTCAAGACCCACAGTTCAAATTCATGTGGTGAGACATTTTATAAAGGGAACAACTAAATAAACCCTGCCTGATTAATATGATTAATTCACTTTTTGATGTGACAGTTTATAGTCTAGATGTACGTTAGGTGTGCCTCTCTAGCACAGCATGAGGACTTCGTAGAGTGTACAGGAAAACCAATGATTAATGTGATCTGAACATATGACTGCAATTCTTCATTCATTCAGAAATGAATGAATGAATGGATGCAGTCACATTTTCCTAAATTAGTTTAGAAGAAACAAAGTTGTATGACGCATTTTGAATCACACTGAAATAAATTAGATGTCTTTCTTTTGCAACTTTTAATAAATAAACGCTGGCAGCTACAGTGACTGAGTAAAGACATGGTGGAATACTTTTACAGTTCATTCGCACTTTTAAAAATGTGTGTAAACATGAAAATGTAAAAAAAAAATACTGTCTGTTTTGTCAGAAAAGCAACTGAAAAGCAATAATAAGTAAAAAAAATCCAGGGGGGGAAATAAATGTAGTCCATGTAGCAGGAATGCCAGGAATCCTGGGAAAATATGCAAGTTCTTCTTGTTAAAATATTTGGATCCACCTTTCTAACGGTTTGCCAAATGGAAGGTTTGAGACCAGCACAAAAAGTGGAGGCCTGCAGTAGTGAGCAGTCAGAATAAGTACATCACACAGAAACAGACTACATACACCAAAAAGGTACCAGCCAATTACACCATAACAAATGGCACATTGAAATATCTGAATTTACAAGTAGAAATCTTCCTGGCAAATTGTTATTTTCATTACTTTGCTCTACAGAGAAAAGCTGAAAAACTGAATTTTAGAGTAACTGTTTGTTGTGCTTGTTTTTTTGTTTTTTTTACATTAGCAGTTCAACATAAAATATTAGGAAATCTACATTCACATGACTGATTTAACTGCTGCCTGTAGCCTGAAAAATAATAGAAATAGGCAGTGAAGGACTGACGATGTTCTATCATGTCAATTTGCAGTGTTTCAATCCATGTTTTGCCAAGTCAAACATACCTCACACACCTGGTACTGCTTCTCGGTGCAGCAGGAATTCAGAGTGCAAACACATGTTTTTGGTGCATCATTCCAGTTAAATCTTTTAGCAGCTATTAGCATCACCTCCTCTTTATTCAGTCTCTTACAGTGCTTCTACTTGACATGACAGCTTTCTAAGCAAGGAGTGATCCTGGATTGGATATAAACAAACAGACAGTAGACCTAGCTAATAAGTTCAAGATCAAAATCCTATCATTAATGCAGCTCAAATAATACTGTTCATAAAACTAATCCATACAACCAAACCACTCAGCCACAGTGAAATATCACTTCAGTCACACATAATAAATCAGTTACACATGTCACTGCCTGGCGAGGGCCTGGCAGAGGTTTCAGTCAGCAGGAAGAGGCCTATAAGACTACAGAACATTAGAGGAATGTTGCTGTGCCCTTCAGATATAACTAACATTCACCATTTTCAAATAACAAAAACAACGTGATTTAATTTTCGTAGAACTAGCCCTCCGTACTTCCTCAGCTATGGGAAAAAAGCTGTGGTTAACTTTCATTAACAAATATGCAAGACCCATTCATGCTGAGGAGGACAAAGCTCAAGTGCTACACTAAAATGAGATACTTGCACTGGGGCAGCACACATGTATTAGAATGCACAGGCCTGGGCATTGTGAATTGTGTCAGACAGACATGTACAAACAGAAGCATCATTCATGCCTTTTTTTTTTCCTGATCTTGCAGCTTGGCCTAGAAGTAGCCAAACATATGACCTAGCCTTGCCTAACTGGGAAGTGTGTCATGTGAGACAGCTTAGAGGTTGACTTTAGCATACCGAACAATGTTTAACACAAAAGAAAAGTCATCATAATGGCATCCAAGACAGGCAAATGCCTGATCAGAAAATGCTCAAAACAAAATGAGAAGCTGGAGAAGTAAGAAGCAGATTTGAGAAAATTTAGTACTACATTCATATCAGCATTTCTTGATGGAGTGAGCACATAAAAAGTGACAGAGCATCTCAAATTTGAAGTACTTTAGTTAATAAGTCTACACCTGAAAAGCTGGAGAGGGGTGCAGTGCCCTAACCTACTCAGAGAGCATGAAAGCAGAGCTAAGCTGCATAAACACTGATTTTACAAGAAATTACAAAATGCAAAGGATGTTTACATTGATGATTGACTGCCCTCTAGTGTCTGGTTGTTGAAATGAAACTCAACAACATGACCAAAACATGCTGACTGACCACTTTCAGTTTTATAACACTGAGAAGTTGATGAAACATGGTTTGAATTATGTGTATTAGGTACAAAACGCCTTATTTTATCTTATTCTAGAAGTTCAAATCCCTGAATATGTAAATGTAAGTAACGATGATTGTCCCATCTATCCACACACTGACATTATCATTATTATTAAAGTTTACCATATAAAACAGGTGGTTTTCAGACAAATTCAAACATGCCTCAAATTTTAAGTTAATATTAGGCTAAAAAGCTTTTTTTAAGTCTACATGTGTTAGTTTCACTGATTAATTGTTTTAGATTGGTCATATTCGTTTTATAGCACTTATTTTGGGATTTAGACAGCTAAACAGAAAACATATGCAAAAATAATTTGGCTTTCAAAATTTTATCCTACTGCATCAATAAATCTTTGTTAATTAACAGCCTATTCTTCCTCATCACTTTTAAAAAGAGGAAAATTCACACAACTGAACAATTTTGTGTGCCAGTTTTGTCACAGGTTGTTGAAGAAGCACTAATGACTCAGAATTAATAATGAATTAATAATGTGATTTAATGCAGTATCAGTCACCTGTCAGCTACATTAATCCGCCCTCCATATACAAACCCTGTGTATGACCTGTAATCTTACACTAGATTCAACATGGCGGACAGTATCGCTCTCATAGAATACAGTTACTGCTTGAAGAGAAGCTTGTTTACCGAGTAGCTCAGCAGATAGTGTATTAATCACAGATTAAAGGTGAGGTAAACACACTTTGTTCCCTCGTCTTTTCTTACAGGGGAAAAAGCTAGATAACGACAACTTTAATGAAAGTATCTTTGGTGGTCAACCCAATCCACCTGCAGGCGGAAAGGTATATTTTTGTTCTTGTATGGTTTGCACATGTTCATGCTGGTCAAATACATATGGCATAACAATAAGGCACAGACAGGTTGTTTTTTGTAAACAGTTTGGTCCAAAAATATAATTTCCTCATCAATGTGTGCGTCTACAGAAATTTGATCTGAAATTTTTAAGGAAACTGTATGCTACACCTTCTTCAAAACCAAAAGAGGAAATCAGAAGAAAATCACTATTATACTGTATTCATGAAGCACTGAGTTCAAAGATTAGAGACTCACAGAACTGGCTAAAGATTTGTTTACTAAAGTGACGGAAGACTAATCAGTCTTCTCTATTCTTTAAATTAAATTAGACTTTTCCAAATGTTATCTCTTACTATGTTAAGTCTACTCACTGCAAACTGTATATAATGTATGAATGTGTATTTTGCCTGTTGCACTGGATTGCATAGGTGTTCCTAATGAAGTGCTTGGTGAGTGTATATAACTACAAAGTGGGGGCCCAAGAGTCTGAGACCACTTTCCCATTAGTATACCTAGAAGACACAAACTGATAGTTGCACAGTTGGGAGCTGGTATTCTTCCTTTTGGTCACAGTGAGGCTGGCAGAGTCAAAAATATTCAGGAGAAAACAGATTGTGTGAGCTGTGTGATTTTGAGAGGAGAGCAAAATGAATCCCATGTTCTTATGAACTGTACAAAGTACAGTATGGAGTTAATTTTCCATGAAATGAGTTTAAAATGTACCAGCTTCGTAAAGTAGCATTTATGGCAGAGCTGTTGCACTGGATTAAACAGGTGTTCCTAATAAAGTGCTCCGTATATAATGTATATATATATATATAAAGCTAACACATTTGTCCTGCAGCTGCCAAAACCTCCTCCCCCCCCGTCAATTGCGGTTTTATCTCAACGGGTAAACACTGATAAACAGGGGTTAATAGAGCAAAACAAGCCGCTAAAAGTCACTTTAAAAGTACTTTTGATAGTTAACAGCACCGTGACAAACGGCTAACCGTCATTCGCCATCACCGCCTGTGCCTAGCTTATCTTTTTCAACTCAGCTACACTGAGAATTAGCCGCTTGAAGTTCACAATAACCGTCTTAACATGTCACAGAAGGAACAATGTTGACACCAAACGGTTTTCTTACTTTTTGAAGTCAGCGCTGAACAGTCCAAAGGCGGCTCCGGTGCTGGAGGAGGTCGGGGTGCTCTCCTGCCCCGCTTCCACGGCTGCCTCCGCTCCTCCTTGGTCGTTGTACAAAGCGCCCGTCGACATGCTCCGCATTTAAAGGCGAGTAAACGTATTCTGCTCCTCTCCCGAGCTACAAACTGCTCATAAACTTGTTGGTATGTTAGTGTAACGTAGGGTATTAAAGTTCCCTGCAAAGGCAAAACTTCTCCGAGATTTCACCCCAACTTTTTTCTTTACACGCAGTAGCGGAAGTGTGAGCTGGACAACTTGTTGTCACATGACTGGGCTTCAGCTGCTAACAGGCTGTAGAGCTACACTAACTAGATCGCGCTGATCTCTGCTTTCTATGATCGATACAGGGGCGGATTTAGTGATTTGGGGGGCCCACGCAAACTCTGTCTTGCTTTATTTTCACCCTTTCTCTGACTGGTAATGCTGGTATTGTCAGAGGCAGAAGAAGTACTATAATTTGTGTCTCATATGGATTTTCCACCAAAAAAAGTTAAATTACCTAGTTAGAAATTCTTAAAATTACATCTCCTCCTTCTCCCTCATTAAAAATCCAGAATCTATTAATATTATTTTTCATTTAAAACGTTTAAGATGTCTCCTCCTTCACTGAAAAGTCCATTCTCAATTTCCCACCTCAAGAGCTAGTAACATTTCAGGGGACGCTTTCACGTAGAGCGAGCGAACCAATCACAAGACTCCGCTGATGACATATTTAGATTTTTTTTAGATTTTCAATGAGCACAGAGAAACATACACACATATATGAAAACAGCCTTTAAGTGTCAAACTCTGCACGTACATCATTCAGCACAGTGAAGCTGAAACATCCAACTGAAGGAACAAGAAGAAAAACATATTTTTTAGTGGAGTAGTTTTAAGTAAAACTACTGATACTGCACAGTAAAAATGCTGTAAAAGTAAAAGTCCTCCATTCAAATTTGTACTTAAAAGGGTTAACTTGTGTTCAAGGTGGAGCTTTTAATTCCTATATAATACTGGATAGTAATCAATGATAATGCAACATATTTTATTTATTTCAATTGGGTGTTTCGACCACACACACACATATATATGTATATATACACATATATATAGGTCAAAACCCCTTGTGTTGCTAGGGTAACGACAGCACTACAGTTACAACAACAGCACTTATCAGAGAGGAAGAAAGTGAGCAAAAACTGCATACTCATCTAACGTCTTTTACACAAAAGTAAAACAGTATTTTAGCCTCTTTTTTTATTTTAGTTTCCCTGTTGAGCTGTGGTGGAAGGATAGTAACATAAAGACGTTATGTATATGTTAGGGGCAAAACAAATATGCAATAAGGAAATATGATAAAGTTTCCAAAAGAAAACGTATCAAGTTCAGATAAACTTTTAAATACATTTTGGCACAGAAGGACGACAGTGGATTTTTCCCCCTATCACTTACATTGTAAGTACATTATAAAGGGATCTTTTAATGCCCAGTATGAACAGGAGGCATGATTAGTCACAATAAAGCTCAAACTATTATATAAGTGTATATAAGAGCCATACTGTTATGTAGGTGAGTCAAGTTAATGATAAGAATTAATTATATTTCGTGTCTGCCATCAATTATTTTGACAAAACAGGAGCCCAACAGACAAAAAGCCAATAAGTTGCATTAAATTTATTAATTTTAAGGTTTATTAAGTCAACTGTTATCTCACCTGTAACTAGAGAGGGGGCCACATTAGTCTGACACAAGAACAATTCCTTTCAATACATTGACAATTTTTATATTTTGATGGCTAAATTTTATATCCACAAGCCTAAATTATCTAAATCCCCTCCTAGTTTGCTGCCTTTCCTTGCAGAAATTCAAAGTCTCCTGCAATCTTTAAGCCATATGAAGAACCACAAAAGTGCCTTACTACTGTCTCGACACTCAGAACTTACTTATATGTAGACATGTAAATTTTATTTATTTATTTTATTTATTTACTTATTTATTGTCTTCAGTGAACCTATTCTTTAAAGTCCCCCTCCACTCAAAAATATTATGTGTTTCTTCTTGTTCCTGCAGTTGGATGTTTGAGCTTCTCTGTGCAGAAATGATGTATGTGCAGAGTTTGTTCTCACATTCATCTACTGAAAGTGGAAAGTTTCTCTGTGCTCATTGAAATCCTATTTTAAGGGGCGGGCCTAAGAGCGTGATTTGTGACATCACAACTTTGCTCAACAATTAGAAAAAAAAACTGCATTGCAGAACCAATCCAAAGTCTTTAGGGCGGCCCTTCATATTGGGGTGGTGACATGCATTTACTACGGAGGAGAATGGGGGAAGAGCATCATTTCCGGTAAGGCCTTGACAAAAATCTAAGGGGAATGGAGAAGACGCTTGTCTGAGCCGTTGTCACTAATTTTGTGTTATAAGTCTCTTTTTTGAGTGCTGAACCCATGGCCTGCATCACAACAACGTCCGCCCTCAATAAAACAGCAACAGCAACAGAATTTTTTCGTCTGGTGTTCATCCCTTCTTCTCTAACGACTCCCCAGAAATATCACCCATATCTCTACAGGGTGTAGGTTTGTTAGCAGCCGTTCTTGTGTCCAACAGTTAAACTTAAGGAATGAAATATATTTGCATATTTATCGACTCTGGAATTTTTAATGAGGGATAAGGATTAGATGTAATTTTAAGGATTATAGATACCTGAGCTTTTTTTGCGGGAAACACATATAAGACACTAATTATTATTAAAAGTAGAGTATTTTATATACATCTGAAAATGTGTCTGGAGGGGATCTGGAAGTTTTCTTCTTAAACTAGGACATGACGTTTCTTTACTTCCGCCTAGCGTCTCTTTTTTTTATCGAACTGACCCACTGCTAGTGACCAATCTCCCTCCTCCAGAGGATCTCTGAGCTCCGTGTACACAGCAGTCAACATTTGACTTTACTTCCGACCGTGTCATCTCTTGCGTCTGCCACAAAAAAAAGCAAGTGGCTTATTTAGAAGTAACGCTAAGCTCTAACTTTGGCTATAAACACATTTAAATCACCCTCTTTAGCAGGATGTCAGATTTCGACAGCAACCCGTTCGCGGACCCGGAGTTGAGCAACCCGTTTCAGGTAACGTCAGCTAGCTACTGTACGTTAGCCACATTAGCATTAGCTGCTGCATTATTTCACATTAATAAAACAACAGGCGGACGTTACCGTATGACGCTGACGTGTCCAAGCTGCTTGAGTTCAATTGTAGTAACAGCAGCTGACATAAGACGTTAAATCACTTGTTGGCAGGCTTTAGTTCATGTTTGTCACTTTCTGTTGGTATATTGTGCCTGACTGGAGTGACAGAACATGTAAAGGTAACAGACAGGTGTTAGCTAGCTTGATGTCTTGTGTAAGCCTTCCTGATGATACAGCAGGTGTAGTTCAGACTGCAGCAGGGTAGGAGGGTGGTGTTATTAATACCCTATATTTCTACGTTTCATATTTAACTTTCTACCTGTTTGACAACCTTCCCTTTATAGACTTTGTAACATGCATCTATTTGTATTTATTGCTGTTCAAAGGTTTAATTTCCTTGCTTGACTAACTGCTGTAATAGATTGAACATTAAAATGATTTTTTTAATGGACAGGTTCACAATTTTTCGTCTCAAAACAACAGTCAGGAGCCCAAATGAGCATTGAAACAGTTTTTTTTTGCTGTAATCATTCTTCCTGTTCATACTGGCCATTAGAAGATCCCTTCATAATGCACTCACAATGTTAAGTGATGGGAGACAAAAAATCCACAGTCCTCCTTCTGTGCAAAAATGTATTTAAAAGTTTATCTGAAGCTAATATGAAGCTTCAGCATCCAAATGAGTCAAATAAAGTAGATATCTTTCAACGTTACAGTCTTTTTAGTGCCAAAGTCCCTCTTTTTGTTACTATACTTCCACCGCAGCTCAACAGGGAAACACTGTCCGAGGAAACACAAAGAGGGAATTTGATGCTAAAAAGACTGTAAATGTGGCAGATATCCACTTGATATGACTAACTCAGACTGCTGAAGCCTCATATAAGCTTCAGATAAACTTTTAAATGCATTTATGCACTAAATGACTGTGTGCACACACTGTAGATTTTGTCCCCCATCACTTACATTGAAAGCACATTTGAGGGGATCTTTTAATAGTCAGTATGAACAGGAGGAATGATTTAAGCAAAGAAAACCTCTTTCATTGTTTATATGTTGTTTTAAGACGCACTTGAAAAATTGTGAACCTATCCTTTAAGCCTGAAATAAGATTGGTTCCCCTTACAGGGCTCTCTATACTAATCCAGAGATGATAATAAATAACCCAATCTGAGATTTTTAGGGGATGATTCTTGAATAGAAAAATTGAAAATAGGATATAAAAACAGTAATTTGAGTGACTCTAAAGAACTGGCTCTCAAAAATGGAGAAGTAAATGAAAGCGGAACACATCTTAATGGTTGTACGGTCGCACATTTTTTCTCCGTCATGCCTTCATTATGCCGTTGGCTTTATTTAGGCCTCCTTCTATAGGCAGCTTTGTGTTTACAGTATCTTGTCATAGAGGAAGCATGCGTTTGATCGTTTGATCGTGTGCTCTTCAGCCCTTCAGCGCCTGCCTCCCACAGTAAGACTGCAGTGCTCTGATCCTCCACCTCTTTATCTCTCAGGTGCACTAAACATGGGCAGCAACTAATTTTCATTAAAGCTGAAAAGATTGGTCAATTAATTGATCAACAAGAAATAAATCTGCAACTATAAATTCACTGGTTGCAGCTACTAAAATGTGAATATTTGCTAGTTTTGTTAGTCGTTTATGAAATTAAAATGAATGTCTTTGGGTTTTGAACTGTTAGTCGGACAAAACAAGCAATTTGAATATGTTTGGGATTCAGGAAATTGTAATGTGCATGTCAGATTATTCGATAATGGAAATAATAGTGAGTTGCAGCTCTAATTTTTCATTATGGATGAACATATTGATTACTTTTTAGATAAATAACTTGGCCTGTGACATATCAAACATAGTGGTAATGCCCTTTATAAGTTGCCAGAGCTCAGTGTGATTCATTAAAATTGTTTTCATAGTCTGACCAGCCACAAAACAAGACAAATAATCAATTTATAAAGATATTATATAAAGAAAAACAAATGATAAGTGACTGAATCAATAAATGAATAGTCACATTTAACTAATTAATTTACCTTTGATTGAGTGACATAAAATGCCTTCATCAGTTAACATAGTCTGGTACAGATATCCTTGTGCATCAGTAAATGGTGACAATAAATGATTTCTGCCATTTTAGAGGCTTCAATTTATCACAGAAAGGTTAAAAAAAAAAGTTTCCACCTTCTTTCTGCATCAGTATGTGACGGTGAAAGATGCTGACGGCACACTTTGACCGTTCAGACGCCTGAAAAGTGAATTATTCATGGGGCCCCATTAACATAGTGACATGACTGGTGAACCCCTGCTGTGCTGCCATTTTTTTTGTCATTTGATGGCTCACACTTTTTTGCCTGAGGAGAAATGGAGCTTTGTTCCCTCCTCTGAGCTATCGTCAATAGTTCATGAAAACATATGGTGCCGTCAAGGCGACATGTGGTACTTCGGGTCCCCGCAGGCGCCTTTCCTCCTCAATTTTTATCATTCCTAGTCATGCTGTTTTGGCCTATTTCTCTGGATGTAAGCTAATTAGAGAAATCAGGCTCCCGTGTCAGTTAATAAAAAAACCCTGCAAGGAAGCATAGGTATCACATTGTACCGTCTCGGTAGCTTAATCAAATGAGTAATGTTGCACAGTCTGTACAGAGTGTGTTACATATTGCAGCTTCACCTTAAAATGCAGGACTGTAGGCAAACTGTTGAAGTCTTGGATAAAGTGTCATCAACTTGTGAGATTTCTGCACCTGCCCATGCAGAACAGAGCCTGTTTTAGTTTCAGCTACATCAGGACCGCAGGAGATACAAGTGCACTAGTTGGTGCGTTGTTAGCTGACAGGAAATACATAACCATGAAATAAGACACCCATGCAACAGGTGGAGCAGGCATGGCGATGATTTGATTTTAACTGTAGATTTCAAGTTGAGAACTTTACACTTGGTGAATATGCATGTTTGTTAGGCTGTGCAATAGGGCATTATTAAACTTTAAACACAACACACCCTGAAATATTTATGAGCCCGGTCTGGTGACAAGTTGCAGTCTGTGTGTGTGTGTGTGTGGCAGCGGAAGAGATGCTCCCAGAAATTTAAGAGTCTGAGAGACGCTGCTAGAGGACTACACCGAGACTGGATAAGGATAGCACTACAGGAATACGCAGATTGGATGTTAATCTTGGGCAGCAATTTGAATGAAACTAGCAGCTGATGGTAAGCTTATTCTAAAAAAAAAAAAACTTAACTGATGCCTGCATGAATAGGAATTTTCCATGCAAATAAAGCCAGAAGATACCAAACATTGTACTTTTAAAGAGCGGCCTGTTAAACTGGGAGTTGTAGATAAATACACCCCATAAGTAAATATAACTGCGCTCCAATGTTTTAGCCACTCATCTGTAAAATATGTCGGTCTGTTTCTGAATGTTCTGGCTTCATCCTGTTCTTCCAATCTGTGTGCTTACATTAGAGCTGCAACAATTAATCGATTAGTTGTCAACTATTTTGATAATCAATTAATCATTTGGAGTTGTTTTTTTTTAAAGAAAAAAATTGTAAAATCCTGATTCCAGCTTCTCAAATGTGCATATTTTCTGGTTTCTTTAGTCCTCTATGACATTCATTATTTATTGTGGACTGTTGTGGACAAAACAAGACATTTGAGGACGTCACCTTGGGCTTTGGGAAACAGTGATAAACATTTTTCACCATTTTCTGACATTTTATAGATCAAACAGCTTATCGATTAATCGAGAAAATAATCGACAGATTAATCGATAATGAAAAATAATCGTTAGTTGCAGCTCTAGTTTACATCGTACAGCTGTCATTCACTTGCCTTTGTGAGCAAGGCTGTTTTAAATATGTTTGTCTTGCAAAACAAGAATGTGGTTAAAAGGATCAGAAAGTGCCTGAACTGTTTTTGTGCGTCGTGCAGCACAGTACAAAAACACAAAGTCTCCTTTTTTTTATTTCTGTCTTTAGCAGCCAGAAGCGTTCACCCCTCACCCATCTGAAATTCATGGACACGGCTATTTATAGACGTCTTCTCATGAAAATTATTGGAATCATCCCGTCTTTGCCACTATTGAATTATAGGCCTGTTGCATGGTGAATAAAGAGTGCTGTTTGGCCTTTATCTGGCAGAATAATGGAGGGTTTTTACACTCACACTGGGCCATTTTTCTCTTACTGTAGAGATTTCCACTGGTGTCGTTGGTTAAAAAAACAAAAACAAAACAAGGATAGACATGTCAAGATTGTGGTATTCTCATACCAAAATTATTCATCGCTTTTGTTAAGCCTTTCTTCTACAGTCTATATTAAGCTGTTTTTTAAAGTGTTCTCACATGAGATCTTTTAAATCTGTGTTTTTTTCAGGATCCATCCGTGACACAAGTAAGACAGACGGCTCCTCCAGGGTTAGAGGAGTACAATCCCTTCTCAGATGCCAAACCAGTGAGTACTTTTACGTTTTATCCAGTAGCACTGAGCCGCATACATGAAATAGATTTACAGAACATCTTCTGGCAACGTTCACAGCATTCAGAGGATTTTTTTTTTGTTTTTGTTTTTTAGCTTTAAAGTGATTCTTGTTATTTCTGACGTTCACATGACACGATAGCTGTGAGAATATAACATTTTTAATTAAAAATGTTGGAAAATAAGACAAGTCCCCGTGCATGGCATATAAATCCCAGCTCTCATTAATCTTATTGTCATCAAATCCAACACGTGTGCCACCAGAGAGCTTTGTAACTATACTTTATATAATTACAGTGCACAAATCACCCAAAAATGAGGAACCTTATAATTCAAAGTCAGTCCTGGCTTATTGGTTAGCTCTTGTTCTCAGTTCACTTATGTGAACTGATGTATGTTGTATGTTTCCTCCGTAGACGCCTCCGGGTATGGCAACCAAGACTGCAGCACCGTCCAACAGCACACAACCTGCTATCATGAGTCCCACAGAGGAGCCTCCAGCCTACTCACAGCCTCGGGGGCAGGTATGCTGACCACAGCTAGATGTCATACAGCCGAAAAAAAACAGCTTCTTTTTTACTAGATTTATGATCTGTGGTGCACGTAGAGATATCGGGTCCAACAGACAGATTTTTACATTGCCACCATGCTTGTGTTATTGTCAGTGTAGGTGTATGTGTGCACGTATATAAGATGAGGTTCTGGCGGTGTACTGAAGGCAGAAAATGCATTAACATGACTGCAGGTTTCATGCTGAGGTTCTGGACTGAAACGCTGTTCCCCAGGTGACTGTTTCTGTGGTTGGGATTCTTAGCTGAGGGAGACACCGAGTCTGAGAGAAACCCAGGCAGGCAGAGGAAATAACTTGAAAAATCTTGTTTGAAGGCAGACTCCTGGGAACATGTTGCTGTGATGTCTCTCCTCCTGCTAGTGCGAGAACTGGATTTATTTCAAAAGTAGAAGTATAGAGAATTCTTAGTGAACAGACAAAATAGTCAGACACAACAGGACACACACACACACACACACACACACACACACACACACACACACACACACACACACACACACACACTCCTGTACTTGTACCAGAGAGTTGACATCTGTTCTGCGTGTGTACAGGAGCAGTCGAGAGCAGCTGCTGAGCTGCTGAGGAGACAGGAGGAGCTGGAAAGGAAGGCTGCAGAGCTGGACCGGCGGGAGAGAGAGATGCAGTCCCTCAGTGCTTCAGGAGGTTAGCAGCAGCAGCCAGCAGCAAACAGCTGCAGATCACTTCTGTCACGACTAAAGATGTTACAGTTTCTAAATCCATACTGACTCAAAATGAATTTTCCACCAGCAGGTCAAGTGCAGCTTTTCCTGCTGGGCTTAATAATTTTGAACCGCATTTGTTTGTTTTTTTCTGTCTGGAATTTAATGACCACACACACTTAGTTTGAGGGAATAGTTTGATATTGTGGGATTTAACGCTTATTTGTTTAGATTTTTTGCAGAGAGTTCGGTGAAAAGATCAAAACCACTCGTGTCTGTTTGGTAAATATGAAGCCAGGAGGCGATTAGCTTAGCTTAGCAGAAAGACTGTAAACAGCTAGCCTGGCTCTGTCCAAAGATGAAAAATCTGTCTACCAGCATTTCTCAATGTTATTAATTAACACTCATTTGTTTAATCTGTACACAAACAGAAAGGTAAAAATGATGCATTGTACTTTTAAGGAGGAGTTACTTGCTGTAACTATTTCTTAGCTAAGACGTCACTGTGAGGCTGCCAGGCAGCAAGCAGAGACTCTGTGAAGTCACTGCACAATTTGATTTCGAAATAATAGTTACAGTAGTTATAATAACGTGTCAGATTTAGATGTTTACCGTTGGACAGAGTCAGGCTAGCTGTTGTTTTAAGCAAAGCTTGTTGCCTGTTGGCTCTTGATTCAGATTTAGCGGACAGAAATGAGAGGCAGCCTTTAAATTCCCATAAAATCACTACAGGGTTTGGGTGTAATGGCCCCTGTTTCTATTTTAAACTCCATCAGACACAAAACATTGCATCTCCCTCGACTCTCAGAGCCAAGAAAATGTGCTGAGTTTGTCCAAAGGTGCTGCACTTTTTCTGTGACTACATTTACATGCACTGCAGCAACATGCAGCCAGTCAGTAACCACATTCCTCTCTCTGATGTTTATGAACCAAGTGTAGACTATTAATAATACTGTATGGGGTCCTTTCTTGAAGAGTACCAGGTAAAACATGAACTCACCTTTCTTATAAAAACTTGACTTGTCCTGTTTCAGGCAGGAAAAACAACTGGCCTCCCCTCCCAGAGAAGTTCCCCGTGGGCCCCTGTTTCTACCACGACATCACAGTGGACATTCCTGTAGAGTTTCAGAAGACAGTCAAGATCATGTACTACCTCTGGATGTGTAAGAAGTTGTTTTTTTTTTTTATTCTTTTATTTTTATTTTATCATATTTGAAGACATTTGTTGCGTTGTGATGACTTGACAGGCAATGAATTAACCCAAAAAGTGACACAAACTTATAGCCTGAATAATCTGCTAGCAGTCATTAAATAATTCACTGCTGAGCCTCTTGAAAGCTTTTCAGTCTCAATCCATCCAAATACAAGTGAGGAGAACACTTAATACCCTTTGACTTTTAACTGATGTCCTGATTTGTAGATTAGCTTGTCATCAGTAAGATCTTCAAATAAATTCTAACACATAGTGTGAGCCGGTGTAAAGAGGCTAAAACACGAGCCAACCACACCCCTCTAAACAAGACAAACCTTTACAGCTCGGCCCTAATAGTGTTAAAAATGACAATATGTATCTGTGATCCTGTGAATGAATGGCCTCTAGTGGAATGATGGCCACATGATGAAGGCACGTGCTGCAGTCATGTGGCCTGATGAAGTGCCTCGGTCAGATGATTGCTTAAAGGTTGGTTTAGATACAGACTTCAGAGAGCAGCGGATACTTTAAAGGACTCTCCCTCCCTGTCGCTCTTTTAGTTTTTTCACAGATTAGTGTCACTAAACGCAAAGAATTTCACAGTATTTGTTTAAAAAGGAAAAAAAAAAAACAGAAAACTGCTGAAGTAGAGAAGGATCTTTATCACACATCAGCACATGCAAATGTCTCCCAACCACCCCCGCTCAGCTCTGCTACGTCAACCAGCAGGATAATGTCATATTTCACACTGTGGTGTAAAGTAGGAGCCCTGCAGTTAAACAGGCCGTGTGTTACTGTACAGCAGAACGCCTTAAACCACGCAGTCACTATTAGGACCTCAAGAGCAAATGGTAAAAGATTAATTATTAAATGTGCATGTGTGTCCTGTTCTCAGTCCTGCAGTGTTACATGCTGAAATATTAAGGAAGTGTTTCCTCAGCTTAGCAGGACACCGGACGCTGCTGCACCAGCCAGCAAACAGCCGTCCACCTGCCTCCTTTCCAGGCTCTGACACAACAGTGACATGCCAAGGCTGCCACACTGTCCCACTTTCCCTAAAAGCTCCATCCAGATACTCACATTTGTTTTCCTCTTTTCTTTTCTTTTTTTTCTTTTCCCCCCTCCTCAGTTCATACTGGGACGCTGCTGGCAAACTTGGTGGGCTGCCTCGCCTGGTTCTGTGTGGATGCGGGACGTGGGGTGGACTTTGGCTTGTCCATCCTCTGGCTCTTGCTCTTCACACCCTGCTCTTTCGTCTGTTGGTACAGACCACTGTATGGAGCTTTCAGGTAAACGACACATCAAAAATGGATTTACTTCAAGTAGGGCTGCAACTAAGGATTATTTTCATTATTTTTTAGATTTATCAATTAGTTGTTTGGTCTATAAAGTGTCTCCAAAACCCAAAAATATTCAGTTTACCACTACAGAAGACAAAGAAAACCATAAAATCCTCACATTGACACATCTCATCACATCTCACAAGTTGGAACCAACAATTTTTTAAAAAATTCCAATTATTCGATTATCAGAATAGTTAATTTTCTGTCAATCGACTAATCGATTAATCGTTGCAGCTCTAACTTTAAGTGTACAAGCACAACACTCAGCAGTTTATGCCCACTGTTTTGTTCACATCCTGCTTTTGTTTTCTTCTTCTCTCTGCAGGAGTGACAGTTCATTCAGGTTTTTTGTTTTCTTCTTCGTGTACATCTGTCAGTTTGGCGTGTACGTCCTCCAGTGTATTGGCATCACCGGTTGGGGCGCCAGGTGAGAAAATACGGCAAGAACATACTAAAAAAAGCAAAGTGTATTTCTGTTTTTTGCTGTTTTAGTGCCACCCTCTCTGAAATTTTCAGTATCATGGTTTATTACAAAATCTTACTAATACTTATATAAATACTTCTATCAAATCTGCACCATGTTGACTTAAATCTTGAATTGAATATATTGTTGATCCTGGTGAAATCATTCATGTTAATGGATAAAACTGGCAGTATTATTTTATTTTTTGTCAACAAATCCCTTAAAAAAAAAAAAATCAAAACCAACAACGTCTTAGTCCGTCTCTCAATATTTTCCAACTTCCCCATCCTGTCTGTGGCACTCAACCCTGAGCCCATTGGTTCCTGCTGAGGAAGTAAATCTTTAAACACAGGTCAGAAATATATATTTCATTTTTTTAAAAAGGCTCAGTAATTTCTTAAAACAGCTGGTCACTGTAGTTTTTAGCAGCGGTTACTCAAACTGGGAAACAATTTTCAGCTGCAGATGAATACACATTTAGTGCTTTAGTGACTATTTCCAGCAGCAGGGCACTACAGTGTGTGTTTTCATGGTAAAGGAGGAACGTGTCATCCAGTGCCACTGTGTTTTTAATAGCTTTGGGACAACAGAGGAATAAGATATATCAGGCTTTGGATACTTGTTAGAATGAGATTTGCTCAGAGTAAGTATTTATAATTATTTAATGTTGACTTAAATGACTTTTCTCGTCCTTTAGTGGGTGGATCTCTGCTTTGACTGGCCTGAATCGGAGCATCCCAGTGGGCATTATAATGATCCTCATCGCTGCTCTCTTTACCTCACTGGCTGTCATGTCCCTCATCATGTTCAAAAAGGTAAATACACAACAGACACACTGTAGGAGAGTCGCCTCTGTTAATGTACAAGGAGGGGGAACCTAAAAAAGCTGTCATTATAACTCTTTCAATAGTACCTTTCTCATCCCTGGAAACATTTCCTATAGTCATCTTTTCTTCCTGGATTTCTTCCACGGTGGCGAGTCTTCTCCCTTTCAGTCCCAGTTTTAGTTTCACCAGACTGTAGAGTAGAACTACACCCTACTCCCATCCTGTCGATGGCTTCCAGGAATGTTTGGGTCCACCCTCGTATTTTCATTTGTAATTCATCTATTTTGGTCTTTTTCTTTCATATTCTTTTTTTCCAACGCCATTCTCCCTTTTTTTTTTAAACTTCATTAGGTCCATGCGATGTACCGTACCACCGGTGCCAGCTTCGAGAAGGCCCAGCAGGAGTTTGCTACAGGCGTCATGTCCAACAAGACAGTCCAGACGGCCGCTGCTAACGCCGCCACCAGGGCTGCGACGGGAACCTTCAAGGAGCAGATCTGATCGGCACCGCAGAGCCCGCTCGCCTCTCCGTCCGACCCTCACCCCCCCCCCCCTCCTTCCTCTCTCAGTGCGACACCCAGCTTCTACCGAGCCGGCTGCCCTGTTTGAACACACTGTCCCCCGGCCTTCTGACAATATCTAATGTGTGAGTGCGATGCGGTTGGCCACCTATGATCTGTAATCTGAGTGAGAAAACTGGGAACATTCAAACAGGGCCTCGGCTCTCCGTCCTGCCCCACCAACATTGTGCACTCTCATCACTGACTCTGGGACCCCCCGCGCTGCACTCCTACCACTCAACCAGCGTGCTCGACTTTTTTTTTTTTTTTTTTTCTGTGTGAGTTTTTGTGTGTTTGGCCAACTAAATGAATGTTTGTGTGCCTCTATAAACGTCGGTGCCGCCTCGAGGCCTGTCTGTCCTCTGTAGACAGATGCTAATGTAGCCGAACCAAGGCCCACCTTCTGAAGTTACCTGGGCATTTCCACCTTAAACAGATTTAGAAGTTCTGTGCACCTCTGTGTGTCTGAGCCTGTCTTTGATTTATTAATCTAATCACTACTTCCTTTTTTTTTAAATTAATTTATTATTGGACAGATGGACGGCATCTTGTACTCACTCTAGTTGTCTGTTAATTGTCATTCAGCAGCATTCTCAGATTTATTTTTGCTGTTTTTTTCATGAATACATAACTTAACACTGCTGCCCCCAGGTGGAGTGACTTTTTATTGCTGAAGATGAATGCTGTGCATTCCAGTTCACTGCCTTGCCTTCTACCTTCTGCTGTCCTCAGAATTGGGTTTTAGAGTGTTTAGTCTTCCCTAAAGTGACGCTTCACCCCAAAATCATATCTGTAGATTGTCGGGCTGCTGATTATTTTCATCATCTGCCAATTATCATCTTGATTAATTGATAGTTTTTTCTATAAAATGTCAGGAAATAGTTATAAATTCCAATCAGAGTTTCCCAGAGCCCACGCAGACACATTCAAATTTCTCTTTTTTTTATCCAACCAACAGTCTAAAACCTGAAGATATTCAGTTTACAATCATGTAAGACAAACAAAAGAAGCAAATTCTCACATTTAAGAAGCCGGTTTCAATAAATGTTTGCTTGAAAAAAAATGAGCAAAATAATTTTTCAGATTTTCAATTAATTAACTAATCGTTTCAACCCTCCTTGAAGCTCTGCTAGAAGTGGTGTTTTTAGCCATATTTTGGCAAAACTTAGTGTTTTCCCGTGTTTTTTTTGGGGTGCCGATGCTGCGAGCAGTCGAGCTGTGCTGGCTCTGTGCGAGTGATATTTCCCCTGGCAAGATAAAAGAAGTTGTTTACCTTGATGACTATTTGGAGGTGCGCTGGTTTGCAGAAAAAGCAGTAAGAGCATATTGTCTACAGCTCTTCATCTAACATCTGGCTGTGGCTGTTTCTGCTTGTATTATTCCTCCCTGCAGTATTTATAACCGATCCGCTGACCAAATAGATCCAAAAATCTTGTTGTGTCGACCTGTTTTTATTGAAGAATGGTAAGAAATTCCCTGTAACTTCTTCTCGATAAAAGCCTCCCGTTAGTCAGTGGAAAGCTTTTAATACGAGGCAGCAATAGCATAAAAATGTAAAGTTTTCATCATCAGTAGCTTAACGCGGCTCAGATATGACTGAAAGCGACCAGAAACGGTGGAATCTGTTTGAAACACTAAATTCAAGCTACTACAAAACTAACAGTAACTAACTTTAACAGCCATGTTTCCCGCCTACAAACAGTGTTTGATACTGAAAAGATTTTTATTTTTGATTTTGGGTGGACTGTCACTTTAAAATTTGCTTTCAAGTATTTATTTGCTTGATGTCTTTTTGCCTATAATGATCTACATAGCCATTGTGAAATAACGTTTGGTTGCACTTTAATCTGGTCGTTGGAATGGAAGGATATTTATAATAGCGGCCTCACGCCTTCCTGCTCATTAGTGTAGATGTTTAATTCATAACATGCACCAGCTGAGATCAGCATAGTTTTCACATGAAGCCTATTTTTTTTGTGTCATTTCCTGGAAAAAAAAAAAAAAAGAAACTAATCAGTGACACAAACGAGAGCCACTATTCTGTATATACAGCTGCATGTTTATACAGTGGAAGTGTAACTTGTCTCCGGCTTTTCTTGTGTGCTGGAGATTTACCTCAGTTTAACTCAGGATGTACTCTTCACTTGCATGACGAGGTTAAACATTAAACAAGATTGTACGAAATTAGACACCGACTGGCCCCCCCCCCCCCCGGTTTTAAATATACGTGCTGTACTTCGGTTTATTGCAATAAAAATGACTTAAAAGATCAGAAAAGTAGAAGGGCCAGTAATGTTGATTTAATTTTCTGATAATTGCTTGCAGACTCATCATCTGAGAATCGTGGACTGACTATCACTGAACTCCCGCAATCAAATGCATCAAATCTGAAGATCTTTCTTAAGTCTTTAATTTCCATTATGTGGTCATCAAAAAAAATTTTTCGGAAAGCATTTTACCTGCTAAAATGTCTTTGAATGTGTCTTTTTTTTTTTTTCTACATACTGTACGAGACTTCAGTGGAAGCTCTGAATGTGTCCGATCACATTGTCTGTCCTGGTTTCATGTTTAAGCCAGTTAAGCCTTTGTATGTATGTGTTGTGTACAATAGGAGTGTAAATAGAGGGAACTGGGCCTTTAAGTCTTAATTTTTGCGTCTTTGATCGTTCTGATTTACTGGAGACACTTAAATCTTAAATCTGTTAAGGCTTCATGCAATTCTTCTGTTTTTGCTCTCTGCTAACTTCTCCTTTTTTACAAATTTCATACTGGCTTAATTTGGACCAGTAGCACCAGTACATGTGTATGCATAAGTACAGTTATGTACAAAGCAACATGAGATTATTACAGAAAAAGAATCACCTGCTGATTTTTTTTTTGTTTTTTTTTTTGACTTGCTTCAAAAGAACATGATAAATGTGAGAAAGGTGTTAGACTGCGATGCAATGTGAACTGTGTGATGTACTGTAGATGGACTGTGGCTTTAAGCTCTGCTTTATAATCATGGTGTGTGGTAGAAAACACTGAGAATGAAATTTTCATTTAAGCTTCTCTTAACAGTTAAATTTTAACGAGATTATCGAAGGGATGTTTGTATATTTTGTACGATTTACAGACGGTCGGCTGTTTGCTCTAAAATTCGGTGTAATTTAAGATACATCTGGTTTCACCTTCAGTCGCATGTTGAGTAGTTTGAGTTTTGTATATTTATTGTATTAACACTAAATAAAATTCTTCTTCTGTATGTGTTTCATGGTTTCTCTTTTTGTATAGTTATTCCTCTACCTGCACTGTGTGTGGTTAAACATCCACATAAGACAAGACTTTGTTCTTTTAGAGCCGACAGTTGTTTCATGACAAACTTAAAGAATTGTGAATCTGTCCTTTCATGGGTAATCACAGTATGTTTACTTGCACCAGCAGCTGTTAACCAGATGAGGTCAGTAGTTATCAAAGAAAATGAGATTATGTTCACTCTTAGCTCACTTCACTGCAGATGTGTTCTAAATTTAGTTTACTTAGCTCAGTGAAGTAGCCAGTCATCATGCTTAGAGGACTGCAAATTAACAGCAGAAGTCCAAAAAAGCTGCAAACTTTAAGTTACTTTAACGGTTGTCGATATTGTGGAACATGTAACTGTTGCTGCACCCATGAATCTCTGTCTGGAGCAGCAATCAGGTTCAGTTACTGGCAGTGTTTTTGTTCTACATTGCCTGTATGTTTTCAATGTTTTCTTTGTTAGCGTCTTTTAATTCATTCAACAGTTTGTTTTAGATCTGTATTGGCTGGCAGATGTCATTTTTCCCCATTAGTGTGTTTGGGTTAAGTTACAACAGGATTAAGAGTCATTTTTTATGATTATAAAGTATTCTGTCTTGTTTAACGATTCTTTAAACAAGGTGATTTGTAACTGGTTGAAGTCATTTTACTGCAATGGCAGATTTTAACTTAAGACTCAATAACAGAGTAATTTGATTTGTTGATTAGGAAACTTTTTCCATTGTGGAAATGGCAGCATCATTAGTATTAAACAGGAAATAATGGATCTGTTAAAGAAGCAGTATGAAATGTACACACTCACATAGGGCTGCAACTAACAGCTTTTTTCATTATAAATTCATCTGTTGACTATTTTTTTGATTAATGAGTCTATAAAATGTCAGAAAATGGTGAAAAAAGGCAATTAAAACCTAAGTTATGCCCTCAAATATCTTCTTTTGTCTTGACCAACAGGCCACAACCCAAAGATATTCAGTTTACAATCACAGAGGACTGAAGAAACCAGAACATATTCGCATTTAAGAAGCTGAAATCAAAGAACTTTGACATTTTTTTCTAACAAAAAAAGACAAAACGATCAATCAATTATCAGTGCTGAGTCCTTGGTCTCTGCTCCAACAAACCTGTGTGAAGAAAAGCAGAGCAACACTCTCACAAAAGAGGGAACTGGTAGCAGACCAAATTCACGGCCAACAGGAAGGGGGCACAGAGGAGGAATAACAATCTCTCTCTAACAGGCTCAAGGCCTTCTTTTCTTTACTGCCTTTCATATATTTTGGGAGTCTTCGCCCTGCCGTTCGCTGTCGTTCAAAGGGTGTCACATGGTCCTCCCCTGGCTGTCAGCTGCTCTGCTCACAGCTGTCACTGCATGAATTCAGTTAAGCCGCTATAAAGCATCATCTGAGGTTTATGATTACTTGTGCCTCTCGAGGTGAAAGCATAATGAGTTAAAACTATCAGAGGAAATGAGGCTGACTGGAGGAAAGTGTATAATTGAGGTCATCAAGTGGCCCATACACATGCTTACATACTGTATACTCTGAATTATAAACTTCAACAGGGCAACTTTTACATCATTACTGCTCTCTGTGCCACAAGATTTGATGGACTTCCTCACAGACAAGAAGAAATGTCATCATATTCATCTATAAAACTGTTAAAGCTTCCACGCGACCTCACGTCTCCTCTAACAGTTAAATAGTGTAACTGCAGTACAGGATCCAGTAACTATTTAACCTTAGATATCACTTATGTACACTAATGTTGGCAGAACTGGTTTCAGGTACTCGGCGCTTTATAAATGAAATGAACTACAAACTGCCCTCAAACAAGATTCTTTCATTCCTCTTGAGGGAATTTAAAGCTTTATTATCTGATGTTTTTATGATTCTTGTAACTGTTTTTATTGATTCGTTGTTGATTGTGGCTGTCTGGCCTTGTGATGATTGTACTTTGTGCTTATGTTTCTTGGTTCTCTGGTGTGTCTTGAAGATTTCACTCTCAGTGAGACTACCTGATTGAATAAAGTTTCGATTGAAACATTTTTAATAAGCTTTAAAGCGAGACGTATGTTGTATCTGTGTGCCTGTGTGCTGCCTCAGCAACAAGATTTTGTCCAAAACACCAAAAGATCCAATTCTGATCGACCTTTTTCTGAGAATTTGAAGCAACAATATCTTGAGGTCAGAGAAAATTGACATATTATCACCTTATAAAGTTTATAAGGCCAAAGTGTTAGCAAACAGCTGCCTGTTTATACATCCAGCAGTTATGAAGCAACATTATTATTCATTTGGAGTCGTGTTTCTGGCCACCTGATGAATGTAAATGCTCTTCTTCTAGCTTTGGTTTTCACCAACTCCTGAGGGAAATATCTGGCTCTTTAGCTGCTAGTTGCTAACATTGACTGTCTGCCACATGGTGCTAGGTGGGTAGTGTACAGTGGGGTTATCAGAGCTTAAAACAGCTGCTTATGGGAGGAGACATGGAGGATGAGAGCAGTTAAACGGAACCAAGTTTGCGAGCAAACCAAAACAATGAGCTGAAAGATGCTAAAATGCTCCATAGAGCTGATGAGAACTGCAGTTACAGGTGAGCCCTTCGACATTCAGCCATCTGATATTGATTAGTGCAGCTTTAAAGTTGTATTTTAAAGGTCAAATATACCAATCTTTAATATGCAGCATGCATCAGATTAAAACTGACATCAGACCACACCTGGATTTTTAGATTTCAATCTTAATTTTATACTCAAGTGCTTGTCACTGTCTTCCAGGAGGGATGAGATAGTTATTTATCACTATCTGAGGTATTCTTCCTCAGCCAGGTGTGAGGAGAAACTAAACTCATTCTCATCCTCTCTGACTCATTCTGTGAAGAGAAACTGAGGCAAAACAAAAAGCCTCTGGCGCTGAAACAGGCCTGAATTTCTGCTGCACTCGTCAGATTGCACGATTTGTCATGTGCTTAATCTGGAAGTCATCAAGCGCTGTGTTTAGTTTTTGAGTGCGCTGGTGGAGGAAGGGAGCCACAGGGTTGTGCCAGAGGCTTCTCTGTAGTCCACATGGAGGGAGGAACATCTGGGGAGGGACTTTTGTGATCATACACACACACACACACACACAAATGCAAATAGGTAATGCACGAGTAATGGCAAATCAGAGGCTGGAGGTGGCAAATGTATTGTTGTTCATTTGAAAATATGAGGCGCATACACACAGACGCACACATGGAGAGTTCAGTTCTGCATCAGTGGAAAAACTGATCACCCGCTGGCTGGAAAACGTACCCACCCCCACCTCAAGGGCCAAACCGAGGTCTCAGCACCAAGCTGGCTGCTCCACTTGCTGCATCTCCTCCCTCCTCCGCTTCCACAGTGAGGTTTTCACTGGATGAAAAAACTGAAACCAAACCTTATTTTTTCCCTTCTCTTTTTATTCGTTTGGCAAAAACAAATCAGAATAGATAGGACACTATCTATGACTCCACAGACTCCACTCCCTGAAACCAGACGTTACTAATAACAGCAATACTTCATATGCGTGTCCTCATCATTCAGTCCATGTCTTTGTGCACAGATTACAGGATGTCTGCTGAATGAGGACCGGGCAGAGACCCTTCACAGGTCATCTTTTCAGCTTAGGCTAGGATTAAGCTCACTTCATGTTACAAAACAAAATGCACCACAGAGCTCGCTTTGCTTGCCCCCCGCCCCTCCCCCCCCCGTGAAGATACATTTCAAGGGTCTGCAAACACATGAATCATTCAAATGACAGTACAATCTGCAAGCTTTAAAGGACATCCACTCTGAGCTGAGGCTGTTTATTCTGTGAGTAGTTTATTCTGACTGAGTAGTGGTTCCCTTGTTGAGTTAATACTCACACGTAGCAAACAGATAAAAAAAAAAAAAGATCCAGGTTTGCTGGTCGTGGTCTGGCGACAGAAACACCAGTGTTTTTTAAGGCAAGAGTGACATCATCAGCCCAGCCTGGATCAAGCTGACCATCAATCTGCGATCATAACTATGTACAATATATATATAATCACACTTATTTACAGGACATGTGGTAACAGACGAAGCCTCTCTGGGCATCCACATGCTTTACATGAATACAATAACAGACACAGCACCTCTAGTGGCAGAAAGACAAAGACACACACTGAGAAAAAAACTTGGCACTTGTAGATTTTTCCCACATAAACACAAAACAGAGACAAAATTAAGAGTCAGTCTTAGTGGTAAACAATGCAGGCGCCTCTCTTTCACAGGCCGGCCTTATGAGAAAATGCAGAAAAACAGGTGTTGATTGGCCTGTCTCTCTCTCTCTTCTTCTTCTTCTTCTTCTGTTTCGGCACACAGGACAAAAGTATCTGAGGCTCAGAGGAGGCAGATCAGGCTCTTGCCCTCCTCGATCTCCTCCTGGACCTTGTCGCTGGAGGTGGCGATCTCGGCCTGTGCGGAGAAGACGGCGCAGATGAAGGTGAGCACGGTGCCGCCCATGGCCGTGTAGAAGGCCCAGCCCATGGAGCAGAGCCCGGCCCGGTACGGAGCCGCGTCGAGGCCGCAGTACAGCTGGACCTTGTCTGAACCCCAGCCAGCAGGGTACAACATCAGACCCAGGATCAGAAACAGACCTGCAAGAAGGGAAACATAAAGAAGGATGTTCACTCAACTGGTGGGAGCTTAAATACAGCATACACAGAGCAGCCTCTTGGGGCTATTAGAGGTTATTACGCCTTCAAATACAAGCGAGCCAAACAACATACTGGTGAGCACGAAAGTTCAAACTCAACTCAAAAGAAATCTCAACTCAAGATCCGCTTACTGGCCTTTTTTCCCGAAGCTTTCAACAGTGTCTCACAGTTATCTGTGGACCTTGAGTTAAATGCTTCTGTCAAACACACACTAGTGATTTGAAGTGTTCCCGAATAGCCTGCTGGTTAAGATGCATGCCACATAACTCCAACATCAGTGGTTTGATTCCAGCTGCAGACTTGTGGTGCATATTGTTCCCCATCTCTTTCCCTCCCCTCATTTCCTGTAATTTCTCTACTGTCGCAATAATAAAGGCATAAAATGCCCTCCTAAAAATATAAATATATAAAAAAAAACTTAACCTGAGGAGTTTCTGACCACTAGCTTGTATCTTGCTCTCTACACACAAAGATGCAGTTGTACATGCATCAGCATAAAACTCCAAAAAGCGTAACAACGCATCAACAAAAGGCAAAGAAGAAAAAGACTTCTAGAAAGAAAACATGGATATAAACAATGCACGTTCCCAAATATTCAAATAATCTACTTTGCAAATGTTTCATGAGAATATGAATATGAACTTGGCTGCAGTAGAAACAGAATCAGATAAAAACAACAGGACAGATAAAAACTGTGTACATGTATGTGTGTTTTTATGTATTGTGGAGTGTGGAGGCACCCTGCACCCTGAAATAAAGAGGAAATTATGACATTTTTATGAAATATAATATTAGGGTTATTAAACTTCAGAGAAGTCCTTTGCTAACCAGTTTCCCGGGGGAAAGTCTGGACTGTGTATGATTATATTAAAACTCCACCACATGGTGGAGTATTCTCATATCCTCAAAAAGCTAAATATATAAAGAGTTTATCCTGAGAGGCGTGAATCTGCTCAATTAAAGCTTCTCTGCAAATTAGAGATTAAATTGCATGCAAACTTAAAACTTTGACTTCCTGACGGTGGTGCAGAACCTAATGGGGTCACCGAAGGCTAATTATAAAGCACTTTGGATAAAAATGTACCAAATTCAGTAGGAGTCATCCTCTGGAGACCCTGAATATTCACACTACATTTCATTGCCGGTATTTAACATCACCATCTTTAGGCAAAAACAGGTTCTGAGGGCCTCTGTTAATGATGACTGCTGCAAAATATCTTTGTGAATGCCACATTTCTCTAGTACGAAAACATTTCCTCCCAAAGTGCCATCCTTGCATTCTAAGCATCCCATCAGGACAAAAAAAACATTACACCAGGCAGAAATTATTTCCTGACGATAGCCTGAAACGTGACTGAAGATAATCGTGGTGGGACCTCTAGTGTGGCAACCAGCCGGGGCAGGAAAGAGGAACCTGAGCCTGAATCTTGACACCCGAAACCTGTCAGGTCAGTGCACTGCACAGAGCAGAGAACAACAGGAAAGGGTAGCCGAAGGCTTTTCCCGCCGACCCAATCGCTCCGTCTCGGTGGAAGGACGGGGAGTTACTTCCTGTGTAACCGTGACCCACTTCCACTGCTGCGCTGACTCGCACTATTCCTGCTCTCTCCGTACAGATGCAGCTGATTTCATCCTACAGAACACGTCTATAAACAACCTCAAGTAATTGAATGTCATGTGGTTTCCATCCTTTCCTCTGCTCTGCACTTCCTCTCATGGTAGTCAGCCGGCGAGATAAAGAGGCCTGCCACCAATCAACATTTACAATAACAAAATTACAGATAATAAATGAACCAGAGAGGGAATTTCAGTCTGAATGTTTTCTCCCGACTCGCTCTCCTTCAACGAGCGTCATAAAAACAAAGTGTGGAGGTGAAACTGTCTCCCTCTCCTTTTCATTCTCTCCTAATCTCCCTCTGCTTCCTTTCTTTCTCCTCCCATTCTCTTGCTCTTAAAGCACCCAAATATCGTATTAAACAAGGAAATGAAAACTAGGTCATAAATTCTTTCCACATGTTGCTGCAGTGCCCTGACGTCCAGGCCGGCTCCAGTGATGGATTGAAGGTATGGTTTTAATTCCCAACCCCACCCCTCCTCTCCTAAGACCCCCCCTCCACACACACACACACACACACAGGCTGGACCTTCTAACCTAATATCCCACTGCACTCCACCCTTCAAGCCTCACTATTCCCTCTGCACTGGCTCTTGTCTCTGTTAACTTCCAAACTGTCAATTCTCCACCATCAATCCATTTCTGATAGGTGCCCCCACCTCCTCCTATCTAACCTCTGCTCCCACAGCCTCCATGCTGTTAACACCACACAGCAGGTCTGAACTCTGCTCCAAGAAATCTGGCCTGTGCCCTCCCCCCCCCCGCCGCCGCCCACTCTCCCCTTCTACTTTCCAAGAAAGCAAAGAAGAGAGACAGCGAGAGGGCAAGAGGAAATACTGGCAAGAGCAGGGAGATTAAGGCGGGGATGTGCACGTGAAGGAGTGAAAGGGCTGTTTTTGTCTTTCTCTTATGACTTTCTACTCTTTATCTTTTATTTATCACCCGTACTGTGGGAACATTTACAAGGAAGCAGTTTAAAAGGAGCTTAATTGTAGGTGCAACTTTAAAATCTGGACCGCATTTCCTATCTTAGGCCTGTCAAACGAAACAGGCACATCCTACGCAGCAATATTCATGATTTAATAAAGATCCGGACCAAAACCCCTCCTCCAGTTTTAACTCCAGTTTTAACCCAGCACAGACTGTTTAAGATGGGACCCCTCTCTAATAAGACATTTATTTTAAATGATTTTATCTCTTCTGCTGACGTAGATTTTATGTTTTTAACAGAATCCTGGATTTCAAATGTAACCAAATAGCTTGTAATGATTTTTCTTCCTTTGAAGTGCTCATGTGTAAACTTGGTGGCCCACACCCGGTCATTTATCGCCCCCTATACCTTCCGGCTCCTTTTTTGATGGAGCTCCCTGAATTTTTTTTATCCAGTCTTGTTTTAAATTATGATAAAATTGTTCTTTGTGATGATTTTAATATTCACACTGACAAATCTTCTAATGTCCTTGCTACTGATTTTTTAAAATATCACTAAATCTTTTAACTTGTGTCCAAACTCAAAACCGTGGCCAGACTCTAGACCTCGTCTTTAGTCTGAGTCTGAGAATATCATCTGTGGAAATTATGGACATGTTTGTATCTGATCACCAATGCATAGCTTTTAATTGTGAATTACAGGCTGCTACAGTGCTGTCTCATCCCACTCTAAGTACTCTTTATGAGCATAGTGCCTTTAAATTCTGTACATTGTTTAATTCCCATGACAATGTGTTTCCTGATTCCTCCTACACCAATGATTTGGTTAATTCTTTTAACTCTCTGTGCTCCTCAACCTTAGATCTTATAGCTCCTTTGAAGACGAGATCTACCTCCAAGACTAGAAAACAGCCCTGGTTAAATGACAGTACTCGAAGCTGTAAAAAGAAATGCAGAAAAGCAGAACGTAGATGGGAGAAATCAGATCTCCAGGTCCACTTTGTGTTTATGGAAGAGTTCTTACTCCTTTAATAGCCTGCTGATTGTGATGCTGATTGTGAAAAGGTTTTATTGCACTTTGCTGGAAAGGTGGAGCCAATAAGACTTAGCATTAACCCTGATCCTACCTGTTTAGATGTTGACCACCCGCACCGTGATACTTTTAGCTTTCCCTTATTACTCTGCCTAACCTTTAGAAATCATGTTTCATATGACCACTGACATAATTCCAAGTTTTTTTGCTGTCTATTGGTTGTGTCCCAGATTACTTTAAAACTGCTTGTGTCCAAACCTGGGCTTGATCCTACTGGGTGGGTATATCTGGTACTGGTACTGGAAGTTTTGTGTCTCTGTTAACAACTTCTTGTCGTCATTTTCCCATATCAAGTATGGTGTATCTCAAGGGTCAATTGTAGGACCAATTTTGTTCCCACTGTTTATGCTCCTCTTTGGTGATTTCATCGGTAAACATTGTATTTCTTATGTCATTATCATCATTGCACAGTAACTTAAGTGCTTCCTTTCCTCATTTCCAGCCTGAAGGTGAGTCATGGTCAACAGTCAAACCTGTGATAAGCTCTGTGACTCACGGCTCAAAGGAAACTTTATGGTAGGTAGTAAAAGTGTTCAGCATCGAACGCACAAGAATTGGAGACAGTTTTATGGCCAAGTGTTTGCCTTTTTTTCTCTAATGCTTTTCAGCTCAGTTTGACATGAGTGATGATAAAGAGAATTCACTTACAGGTTGTCTAACCGGCGTACAAGAAGTCTCCAAATGTGCGCCTGCAGGAGACAAACTTTATCCGACTGACTCTCAACAGAAGACTGTTTTATCCATTTGATTCCATAAAGTAGAAGGTTTAGTTTTACCTTCAACTGAAATCTAAAAAAAAACCACCTGAGCTTGAACCGAACGTCAGTTTAATGGCATCTGAGACTCAAAAAGTGTGTCACAGGGGACAAGAGAGTAAAGAGCAAAAAGTACAAGTGACATCAGTGTATTTGAAGATTAGGTTAATGGGGGCTTGGAGCCACACCAGTGCAATGACGTGACCATCTCTGGCAACAGCATCACAATCTTCCCATCTGAGGTCAATCACTTCCCCAAACATCTGTCGTCTGGCTCCAGTTTTCTCATTACCAGAGGGTCGGCACACATTGTGGAAATAATGATTAGTAGAAAGTCGGTGTGGTAGTGGTGGTGGTGTGTATCAGCGAGAGTGATATCATTCACAGGCCTCATGGAAAGACAATTAAAGACACTCTTTCTGCCTCTCATGCACAGTGACTGATTGATGCTGGATGTCAGACAGGCGGTATACACTCGCTCTTATCTCTTTCCTGCGGTTGAAATGAATAAAGGGTTATCGGCATTTAGGTCCAGAGGCACGAAGGAAACTCTCCCGCCTCCTCAGCCGTTTGAAGCTCCTCTCGCCCCCTTTCCTCTTCCTCTTCAACATCCTCATCCTCTCCACAGCGAGGAGACTCAGGAGTGTATTTCCCCACTTTCATTACCTTAGATGTGTGTCCCAGGCTCAAAATAATTTGTAAAGGGTAGTAAAAAGTGAGCTTTCGGGTGATGTAACATTACTGTGCCTCTGACAGCCATGTTAGACGTCCAAAGCCCAAAGTACTAAAACGTTTGTGGCAGTTGGCAATAATTGGATTCCAATTATTGGATTATTCTCATTATCTTGAGTAATCAGTTAGTCATTTGGTCTATAAAATGTCTGAAAAATGTTGATAAAATATTCACATTTGAGAAGCTGGAACCAGAGAATTTGGACATTTTGTCTTAAAAAAAGGACTCAAAATGATTAACTGATTTTCAAAATACTTGGCAATTACTTTTCTGTCGATCAACTAATCGATTAATCGAGTAATCGTTGCAGCTCTACTTCCTATGGCAACAAATAGTCACTGCAAATAAGAAATCCTTTTTTTAAATACCAAACTTCTAGGTACTCGTACAGCATAATCCATTTCTCTGCTGTTTGTCAGTATGTTCCAAACATCAGAATTTCTCTATAACATAGCCAAGTTAACATTTCAACTGTAAAATGATGCACTCAATACACATCTCTGTTGCAATTCTTTAAAAGAATAAAATAAATTTAAGGGATTTTCATCAAAATATAGTTTATTTTGTGCGTTAATGTAAAAAAGTAGTCGATATATTGTTACTGACTTCTTTAAACTCCACGGTTTCCTGCAGCGTTTTAAAATAGTGTCTCTGCTGACGTCAAAAGAAATAATTACATTCATATGAAATATAATATTATAATAATATTGGTCTTATTATGCTTCAGGGGCTTCAGTGGCTCTTACCGCTTCCACTAATCAATTTCCTGGTGGAATCCTGCACTGTTAAATATCATTATTGGTATCGACCGCAAAAATCCAATATCAGTCTGACTATTTAAAAGGAGGAAACATCTGGAGCCTTGCATCTGTAAATGAAAAGTGAAAGTGTCGTGCTCAATGGACAAAAAAAGCTCTTTGGAGTCAGGGGACAACTGCAAACAAGAGAGAAAAATCAAAGACACTAGGAAAACGCGTTTCAACACCCTAATAAAGGCTTTTATCAGGCTTTCCAAAATCAACAGCCTTATTGCTCAAGAAACAATAAAATACTCTATCATGGCATATGTAATTGTATTATTGTATTGTGAATCTGTATATTTTCAAGAAAATCCCACAGGAGACAGTTTAGGGGTAGAATAACCACAAAGGAATGTATGTTTGGGGGAAACCAGAAAATTAAATTCCTGACAAGATACTTAATCATAAAATCATATATTGCCATTAAGGAGTGTTGCTCAATGATTTGCAACATTGCCCACAATTGCCTAACATACCCAGAGATATTAAAAGGGGCACGGTATGAATGGTAAGTTTATATCATCTAATGGAATAAATCATCATATCACTTAAAACTACATCGACTCTATAAAGAAAATGTAACAGAATATAAGCATTTTGTCCTAAATAAACATTCACATTAACCTATTTCAAGATGTCCAGTAGCCATTCATTGTTCACTAGCTGGATGGATTTAAGCACTCTCTCTTAGCTTACAGCTTGGGGTTTACAGCTTGGCATGTCCCTCACCACACGCCCACCTTTGCTGTTTGGGCCTGCACCAGATAAACAACTGTGGGGGAGCACAGCCATAATCACCAGAGAGCTGAGAGCTACAGTCTGTGAAGAAAAGAGGAGGCTCAGTGAGCATGATCTCATGGCCTCCTCCCTTTACATAATTCACCACAGCGAGGCAAAGTGGCCCGAGATTTGGCCTCAGTCACACAACCATAGACGCAGGATACACACCCTTTACACACAAACAGAGATACGCATGTGTGGTCAACTTAACAACTCTTTTTTGGCCAATCAACGGTCAGGAAAGACTCCAGCTGACTGCGTACAAAATAAATATTTGGGTGGCAGTTGCTCCAAGTGACAGCTTTGAGGGCGGCATGTCTTTTACACTTCTGACTGCTTGGGGAAAAGTTCACTGAAGGCTCCACGAAAATCAAACACACAACTCTCGCAGTGGGAGTTGTGGCGCTCATAATGAATGTGTTCAGCTGAAAGCATAACTTTTCATTTACCTTGATGAACAGTGGACGCCACAGGAATGAACAGAAACAACAAAAGGTTAGACGAACTGAGTTAGCTCTGATTCTCTTATTCTCTGAAGCGCTATCTCAAACGCAACAAACACATTGAAAATATATGCAGGAATGAAGTAGTTCGTTTGCAAAGTACTCTTGATATTGTATTGGTTCTGGCTTGGAGGTGGGTGGCCGCACTCAAAAGTAGGACGAAGGCTATTTATTCAATGACACACACCTGAATCTGTTAGACACCTTTGTACCTGACTAAGAGCCAATTTCAAAATATTGTATTGTTTTTCTACCATTATAAAGTAGAACTTTTCAATGGTGCGTTCAGTGTTGAGAGTTCTTTTGGTAGGAAAAAAAAATCACTTAAAGGATAGGTGCACAAAAAAGTTAAAACAACAGTCAGGTGCCCATATGAACACTGACATGTTTTTGTTGCTGTAATCATTCCTCCTGTTCATCCCTTCCTACACAATGTAAGTAATGGGGGACAAAATCCACAGTCCTTGTTTTGTGTAAAAATGTATTCAAAAGTTTATTTGAAACCAATATGAGGCTTCAGCAAGACAAATAAAGTTAGACAAATAAACAGAATATTTTTGGTCTTTTTAGTACAAAATTCTCTCTTTCTGTTACTATCCTCCTTCTATTCACTGCAGCTCAACAGGGGGGCACTGTCAGGGAAACAAAAAGAGGGAATTTTATACCAAAAACACCACTTTATTTGTAGCTGAAGCCTTTTCATAAGGTTCAGATAAACTTTGGAGCGTATTTTTGCAGAAAATGAGGATTTTGTCCCCCAACACTTACACTGAAAGCACATTAGAAATTTTAATGGTCAGTATGAACAGAATGAATGATTATAACAAAATCTCTTTCAATTGATTCCTTCATTTTGTTTTTAGACAGACTGGAAACATTGTAAACCTATCCTTTAAGATCAGTGACATGCAACAACAACAAAAAAAAAAGTATGTCCTGTGCACATCTCACCTGCGATCCCTTGCAGCAGCCCACACACGTTGAAGATGCTCTTCTTCATGATGCTTTGGAAGCACATGGTGAACACCGAGATGAACGCCACGGCACACAGCAGCAGGATCCCTGCTGCCAGGAAGATAGAAGTAGCCTGCCAGAACCCGCTGGCAATCTCCCCAAAGTGTATCGCATACGGTCCACACAGTATTCCACGCTGCAGGTGGGGCAGTTTTATACAGCGGCCGTAGATGCCTAAAGTGGGTCTGTAGGCCTCTCCGGCTGTGGTGGCCCCATGGGGGCCGAAAACGGCATCAGGTGTGCGGGGGAATCCCACCAGCCAGTCAGTGCTCATGAAGGCGATGAGCTCTCCGAACGCGGCCACAATACTCAGCAGAGTCCACAGCATGGAGCGGCAGGTGACAATGACATGGCACATGCTGACGGTGGCTGGAGTGTCCCTCTGTTCAGACTTTCAACGCCGCTGAGAGGGGAAGAAGGGGATTGTGGGTTGGACGCCCTCAAAACACAGAGAGCTGAGGTTGTGATCCTTCTCCGGTGGAGATGTGAGAGCGAGTGAACACTTCACAGGAAGGAGTAGGTGACACTGCTGTACACAAAAGGTTCACGTCAATGATTCACAGTCTGCTGGTTCTCCCTCGCTTTTTTTCTCTTACTTCTTATCTTCTGCCGGTGTCGTTTCAGCACAGCTGTTGTTCCTCCTCCTTGAACTCACCCTCCTTCTGTCGGTTCGGTCTTCAGACTCTTATTCTGCCTGTTTTTTTTGGTGTCTACATCGTATTGAAGTTGTGTTCCCTGAGCCAGCCCGCTGGCGTCACATCAGACACACCTAAGAGATAAAACAGAGAGAACAGCAGAGTGAGTGCCTTAATTGCATGTATAAAATGTAATTGCATGTATAAATGAATGCTCTAAGATGATAAGGAAGTGCAGCTCTCAGCTCTGATCTCCTGTTTCTCCCCCATATTATTTGGAAAAGCAGACGTGTGGAGAATGAGGACAATGTGGAGGAGGAGCAGAGAGAGGCTGCTGGTGTAGATCTTCAGAAGAACTCTAATGAGTTGTGTAGGGATGTGTTTGTTGGAAGTGGGCCTCTTCTGTTCTGAATGTGTTTATGTTTAAGGATTTGCGATCAGGGGACTCTTTGTGTTCTCTACTCGCAGTGGATCTTCATGACTGAGGTCGTAGAGATAGAAACAGACAATTTATATGCATGTCTCCCTTGGTGTGTGTGTGTGTGTGTGTGCTGTGGAGGGTTAAAATAGACGTGGAAACGGAGGAATGAGAAGCGGATGCAGACAGAGAGAAAAACAAGCCTGAGGCCTCTTGTCATGCAGCCCACACAGCTGACCTGGGGTCAGCCAATGCTTGATAACATAACGGCTGTCCAGTTGTCACATGACCACTGATAACCTCAGCGACATCAACTCTCCTGCACTGCAAAGTCAGTGACACTACAGTGATGAAGCAGCAGATGGTCTCAGACCATAAAAAAGGCACATCCCTCCCCAAACAGTACACAACTGACACACAAACACACAATAAACCCAAATCTGTCAAAGCACACGACAGGATTACAGTAATATCTTGTTACATTTTTAAATAAATGTGTACTTTGCTCTTGTTTATTGCTGACTGCCAACCTGCAAAAGCTCATAAAAGCTTTTACACTTACTGGTCTTAACACCAGGTGGCAAAAAAGTCTTTGTTGTGCACAATCCTCAGGAGCACAGACAGTCATAATTAGTGTTTTAGATGAGGTTTACTTGGATTAAACAGCAAAAACATTGGCAAGTTAGCAGTAGTATTAGCCTACGTGGATGAAAAGTCTGATAAAAAAAAAAAAAACGACTTAAAGAAACGCAACCTTAACTCAGCAAGAAATGTCAGGAGGAAGATTAACAAAGTTTGACTGAGAAGTGATTTCTGGGAATGAATGAGAAAGTGTGTCCAAATGTTTGGAGCAGCATTGTGTTCAGATACTTCATTCATGTTTCACCATCAGTGACTACCAGCTGACTAGCAACATCCAATCATATTCTTACATATTCATATATACACTTCTCACTGACTATGCTCAATGGCAACCGCGTTTCCAGTATATCCTCCTCGTCATGTGTTGTTCAAGCTTCTGGTATTGTTGACTTTACTAAGATCTAATGTTCATTTGTCTTTTTAGGGAAGTGTTTCGACATTTTGGGAAATCCACTTATTCACTTCGTGCCAAGAGAAGTATAGAGCTAAAGCTAGGAAGTGATTAGCTAACAGTGTAAAGACTGTAAACTGGGAAACTGCTAGTCTGGCTCTCTCCAAAGGTAAAAAATATACCAAAAGACACCTCTAAAGTTCACTAGTCAACATGCTGTATCATCTTTGTTAAATCCATATGTAAAAACAAAAATTTGTGGATTTTTTTTGGGGGGGAAGTTAGGCTATGTGCTAGCTAGAATAGCTGCTAAGTGTTTCTCCCTGCTTCTATTTTTTTATGCTAGCTGCTATTTGCTATAAATGGCCTTCTCCTTGATGAAAGTGTCTGACTGAACTATAAACTGCTCTATTTCACTAATACAAACATTACATCAGATTAATGGGATTTATTTTCAAACTTTTTTTTACAGTTTTTTTTTACATCAAGTAACTGGAGAAGCATAATTACACTACAAAAGATTTTTCTGATGACAAAAACCACTGACAGCACGGTAAGATAATGGGGTTCCTGTCCAAGGCCTTTAGGATCCGTAAAAGGCCTCTTGAGATTAAACAGTCAAACGCAAATTCTCTGTAAATTATATAAAGTTTGAGCAGAACATACATTACAACGCAGACGCTGGAATGCCAGAGAACACTGAAAGAGGCTTATACAGGCCTTTGTGCTCATGTTATAAATACAACTCTGGGCCAAAACTGACAGTTGTTTCTTTTCTTTCTCTGCCCTGGTTTCCATGCTGCCTCTTGGGAGTCTGTTCCCCAACCGGTGTCTGGCAGGGCAGCAGAGGGAGCCGGGGGCCGCTGTTGACACGTGTGCCGCCCGCGCTGTGAGGTTTCCATCACTCGGTCCCCGGTGTGCCCTTACAGCGAGAGGTGGGAGGCACTGACGTCCCTTTGTGGTCACATCCCAGCAAATGTGAGTGTGTGAGTAAGAGCATTACACAAACTTTGAACTTTGTCATCCTGTTGAGATATCAACAGTCCTCTTTCTTTTCTCCCCCCTCTTCTTCTTTTCCAGCGGAGAAAATGACCCAGATTTGTGGTCTCTTGCAGGGCGTTACGTGTTTGTCTTTGTGTATGTGTGTATGAGCTAACGTAACTGTGTGTTTGGACTAATGAGATCATAAGAACAGGCACAGACAGCCGCCTCTGTGGATTTGAACCAAAATTAATTTCATGAATCACAAACGCTCTCATTGCCTCACCAGGAACAGATGCAGGAACAGATGCATGCAGACATTGACTAAATGAACTTTTTGAAAAACTCTTCCAACCCCTCCCACACAAAGACGTTAGGGGAGTAGAATCCCAAAGGTCCTTTGACGAGACTGATGTTTGACGTTAGGGTTGAAGACAAACGGTTTTTCGGGCATGAGACACGGGCAGTTGGAAGTTTTAAGGTCAAACATTTGCTGGCCAGTTGCGAAGACTAATTCCTCACTGACAGGAATATTGTTGGAAAACACTTTGGAGCTGAAACAATTTGAACCAGCTGGGCAGATACGGAGCTGAAGTGAACCTCTTTGAAGACCTGGACACTTAACCTTTGACCTTGCTCTGCAACAGTGTGTTCGTGTCACGTGTTGGTTAAACAGTACCCACCTGCGGGTCTCAATTTGTTTGAAGCTGGCTTGAATGTGGGTTAGTAGATCTGAAACAAGTCCGGACAAGTCCGGTCCTATTAATGTACCTAGTATTTGCCACAACATATGCCCAGACGTCTGCTCACTGTTCCCAGACAGACAGATATGAGCAGTTATCTTGAACAGGAGTTTTCCCAAGATAGAGTGAAGCATGGTAGTCTATATATGTGAGGCCTGAGGTGGATTTATGATGTCCTTTATACTCCCTGAGTAACCACGGGGGAGACCGAGGATTATTTGAGGCTCGGTTTACATACACACAGGAGTTTATGGCCTTCAGACTGCACCCACCACCCCACTGACGCCCAAACACTAATCTCCCATGTGCACGCACACTTACAAGACTCCCTGCCATCCGACATATGCTCCCCCAAAGTGTGAGCCAGTAGTCCTCAGTTCCTACATCCTTTACTAATTTGGAAAGGGTCAAACTGCAACTAATAATCAGTGTCGGTCCGAACAACTAGTTGATGGACAGAAATTCAAAGGTATCCTGTGGAGTTTCTGAGTAGCACTATGGAGACATTTTCTTTTAGAAGAGGGTTCCTGTTTTGTTTGTCCAATGATCTACAGGTGGCTGTAATGCGCCAAGAAACACAACAACTGTAGGGCTGCAACTAACGATTATTTTCTTTATCGATTAATCTGTCGAATATTTTCTTGATTAATAAATTAATCATTTGGTCTGTAAAATGTCAGAAGATGGTGAAAAATGTCGATCACCGTTTCACAAAGCCCAAGATGCAACTTCAGATCAACAGTCCACAACCCAAAGATATTCAGTTTACTATCAGGACTAATGAAACCAGAAAATATTCACATTTAAGAAGCTAGAAGCAGACATTTTTAGTATTTTTTCTTAAAAAATGACTCAAAACAATTAACCAATTTTCAAAATAGTTGCTGATTAATTTTCTGTCAGTTGACTAATTGATTAATAGCTCTAACTGCAAGCTTTTAAACATGGATTTAAAGAATGAAGGATTTGAAATACTTAAAGATCCCTTTCAGACACGTTTTAATATATAAAACACTCTGCTTTGAATAATAATTTGTCTGACACAGGTTTTCACCAAAAAAGTTTGGTTAACTAGGTAAACTTTCTTAAAATTCTACATCTAAAAACATCTAGATCAGAGCTGAGAGCTGCACTTCCTCATCATCTTAGAGCTTCATTTATACATGCAATTACATTTTATACATGCAATTAAGGCACTTACTCTGCTGTTCTCTCTGTTTTATCTCTTAGGTGTGTCTGATGTGATGCCAGCAGGCTGGCTCAGGGAACACAACTTCAATAAAATGCCAAAATCTATGAATATGTAAATATTTTTCATTTCAAACTAAAGTTTAACCGGACACAAGATGTCTCCTACTTCACCACTCTCAGTGTTTGTGCACCAGAGGTTTCACGTTTCCACATCACACTTGTGTAAGTTGGACCACGATTGGCTTCAAAACTAGTTGTGATGTCACAAATCCTGTTCATAGGTTCACGACTTAAACTCAGATTTTTGATGAGCACAGAGAAACTTTCCCCCTTCTCCAGATTAGTGTAAAAACAACTTTCTCAAGCTCAAACATCACAGTCAGATGACCATAAGAAAAGCAAATTTTTGACTGGGAGGGTGGGGTGGGGGGCTTTTAAGAACCAAAAAAAAAATCGGCATTGTAAATGTTTAAAGAGGAAGGAAATGCTTTCAAAATGTTTGTTAGACCAGAAGAATACACACAATGGGTTTGGTAACACTGAATGTAAACATAACTGTTGTTTGTTTATAAGAAACTCCACAGGGCACCTTTAATCGGCAACTATTTTGATTATCGAGTGATTGTTTCAGTCATTTTTCAAGCAAAAAGGCCAAATAATCCCCAGTTCCAGCTTCCAAATTGTGAGGATTTGCTGCTTTTCTTTAGGTCTTTGGCTTGTGGTCAAACAAAACTCCTTTAGGAAGTTGTGATAGTCACGTTTCACTATTTTCTGATACATTTTTTAGACCAAACGGGTAACTGATTCATTGAAAATGTTCGATAGTTGCAGCCCTAAACACCATTAAGTGTTGAATTTATTTACACGCATTCAAACGCATCAACACTCTAAAAATAAAAATAACAAAGCTTAAGTCCACAACTGCTGTTCAAAGAGTCCACTCAGCCTTTCTCTTATCACAGCCACAAAACAGCAGGAAACGCCTCTCCACGCTGCTGCTGACAGGAAACAATCTACATATCTATAGACATGCCATGACTGGAGTAACGCGTCACCATGGAGAGTGTTTGTTTGGAGCTGGATGAAAGCTGAGAGAGAGTTTAGAGAACGTCAAGAAAGAGCGAAAAAACATCCGGTAAACTACAACCTGCTGTCAAGCTGATCTGTCAGGGCAATGAGGGGAAATATGCACTCTTTTTGGATTCCCTGCATTTCCAGCCCACACCTCTCTCGCCTTGTGTGACCTGACAGCCAAGCAATTTTAAAACAAAGGGGGCGCTTATAATCTGCGAGGAGCCCCTGCAGCTCCTGAAAGGGAATGCAGGAGACGATTAGTCACGCAGGACCTCAAATACTAGTCCAGTCACACTTTCTTGTCAAATATGACCTCTATTTAAGATGAACCACATGGAGAAAAATCCACCAAGTCAGTGACAACAACCATGTAAATCAATCACCTACAACAAAATCACAAACTAATATATTTTCTTATTCTGGGAAGCCATCTGATTTGTATTATTTTGTATCCCCTGTGTGGGCATTGGGGAACAATAAGTCTTGGACTTGTCATTATTTAAGGAGAGCTCTAATGGTAATAATAGCAGTCAATAACAAAGGACTACATAGTCATCTTTTCCACAAGCAAAGGAGCCAGTCTTTCCTAACACTTGTGGACATCTGCTCAGCATCCTGTAGCTCCGTGACGCTACAGCGATCCAGTGATTCAGACCTAAAACATAATATTTATATCCCATTACATCAACCATCTCTTCTGCTGAAGAAAGAGAGGAACCCAGCTGCTAGTTCATATGAGTAAATGACCAGAGTGTTCATCCGATGAGTCACCTCGGTGGGTTAAATGGAAAACAAGTGCAGAGCAATCAAGAAAAAGATGGTCCAACCTGTCTCCATTGGTCTGTGGATAGTCGAGCTCTCCTGGAGTTCAGTGCCCTGACTCTCCTCCTCCGCTCACACACTTTTAATGCCTCTCTCAGACTCCGGCTCCCGAAAACCCTTCCCCTATGTCCCGCCTCCCGGGCTGCCACGTCTCCTCTGATTGGCTGGGCCGACATTGGAGCCACACTTCTTGAGAGGGTCCACATGGTGGCCATATTTCAGTGCTGAATCTGGGTTAAAATAACAAGAGCTGGAGCTGCAGAGGGTCTCTCCTCTTTCTCTCTCCCTCTGTCTCAGTTTCTCTCACCTCCTCGCTCTGTTTTCATTGCTCTCTGCACCCTTTCAATCAGCCAAGGCCAACATCTTATTATTAGCCTAAATGAGAATTGCATTTTCACTCAGCACAAGAAAACTTGCACACAAAACTCATCTGGTTGCTGCCGCTGATCACCAATACATCAACCACAATGCACACAGATCCTGTTATATCCTCCTTCATTCAATCAACAACAAACATCTAACTGTCAGATTAGATAGCTGTAGTTAACTGACTGATACAGCAGATGGTTCACCGTCTGAGTAATGCCTTTCTGGCTGATGGGAGCAAAGTGTCCCAGGATTGCTTACAGCAGCACTGCATGCATGCATGCATTCAAGCCAACACTGCAGTCAGCTACAGTGTTTGTCAGACTTTTGTGTTCACTCACACAGTGGAGAAACAAATGAGTTCCATATGAAGACGGAAAAAGGGGGCCGACTCAAACAGGAAGAGAAGCTGATAGGCCAGACGCTTGAACGCAGCGTGGAAAGCCCGGGGAAGAGGCCTTCCTTATCAGTCTGAATGGAAGTTAGGTCATTTAAGAAAAAAAAAAAAAAGGTCCAGTCAACGCAGCTGCTTGTATCTAAACTAATAAAACCTCTCCTTTCTCTTTCGACCTGTTTCTAATAAACCCTGGCGACTCATCCTCACCCTGCTGTTGTGAATTGGATGGTAAGAGGTTAATGGGCCATTTTAAAGCCACACAAAGTCTCCTGAAAATGTCTAGCAAAACAACTATTGACCATTTGCTAAGCCCTGCCTCTCTTTGTTAATGTTGCTATGTCTCTATAAAGATGGCAGATTTACAACTTCAAAACTACATTTTTGACTGATGTGTACAAAAGCAGACTTCTCATTTCTAGCTGGAAAACCAATGATTTTGTCAGCTGAAATTTTGCTAGTAGATTTTATCTTCTCTTGTTGTCAGCTCATTAATTAAGCTAATGTTTGTTCCAGCGGATTATTTAATGTTTCCATTTGACTTGATTTAAAAGGAGAATCTTGTAAAACAGGTCTTACTGATGATAATAATAATAATAATAATAATAATAATTAGAACCTTTATTTATAGAGCACTTTTCAAAATCCACATCTAAGGGGTCCTATCCACTTGATGGCTACATACAAGCTAAAAGACTGACGCTAAAGCTACATGGCCAAGACAAAAACATAGCATCTTCACTAGTTGATCCAGAAGACATGTACAAAAAGAATTGCTTTTATAGTGCCGTGTAGAGCTAGTTAGTCCTAGCTAGCAGATTTGATCAACTCTTGTTAGTTAACTACATTAATTAAGCTAAAGTTAGCTCCATGAGTTGGTTGAAAACGTGTTTCTGGCTGATTTTTTAATGTTTCCAGCTCACTCTAAAAAGAACCCTGTAAAAGGCTTAAAAATCCACTTAATACTGAGCTAAAAGACTGGCGCTAAAGCTAAAGCTAAATGTACAAGGAAAAAAATAGTATCCTCACTCATATTTTGTTCAAACATGGCGTCTGGCTGCGTAGCTCACATTCGGTTTTTTTTCATATTTTCAAATGTTTTAATTTTAATGTTACAAGAGAAAACTTTTAGGATGATGACTTGTTTTGTGTTTGGCAAACATAACACTATCTCAGTAAAGAAGGCTGCAAATTTCCCCAAATTCAATGAAGAACAGAGCTGCTAACGGTACGCTAAACTCTAAGACTGGAGATATACTTGCTTTTTAACCACACATTCGCCTAGACAACCGGCTGCGTTGTGAACAGAGTTCACATACTTGCATGTGTTCTTTGTGTGTTACTGGAGGTTTCCACTAGAGGGCAAACCAGAGAACTAAGGATATAAGTAGAACGTCTGGATTTGCATGATGAAACAGACGCACACAAACACGTACTTAAAAGCAAGTATATCTCCAGCCTAATAGCATCTAGGATCGACTTCCAAAAAATAGGTAATACACACAGTGGATATTGTACTTGTGAACAAAGCCTCTCACTCAACAAACTAATGTGCTATCTTAGTTAGTTAATAACTAAAATACTAAATAATCAGGTCCTTGTTCATTCGGTTACTACTGTAAATACTAAGCTTGTTAGCTGCATGCTAACGATTGCAGCTTACGTTAGAGCAGATAAACACACAGTTTCATGCATTCCTTACACTTCTGCTCTTGTGTTTTTGATTTTAGAAAGGTGATAAAAAGACAAAAGGCTGGTCAGTTGCTTCTAAAATACCTCAGTAAAATACACTTTCTGTTTATATTCTCAATCCTATCAGGAGCCAACCTGACTGTGAGTGGACCTAGTTCTCACATATCATGTTTGTGATTCGGAGATGCCAATGCAGATCAGACAGAGACTGACTACAGATCGTCTTACAGGCTAATGGAAAGCCAGCGGTGCTGCCGAAGCCGGAGTTGAAGATGCTCCAGGCAATTTCTCTTGGCAGCCTAAGGAGCTCCAACACAGCGCAGACCCTCACATCAAAGACCAGAGGATCAGAAGAGACAGCAGAGAAAGATCCTCAGCAGTCCTGGTCGTAGCAGCACATCCGCACACATGTACGCACCAGACACATGCCAGACATCATTCATACAGATTCAACAGAGCACTGGGAAGAGTCTGGCTGTGGACTGCTGGTCATTCATCTTTCCTTGTCAGAGTCTGGTCAATAGTATCATGTAGATCTTAAGAAAAAAGATGAGTCTGCAGCAAAGCAGATTGAAAACAGTGTGATAACAGCTTCACACAGCCAAGTTGTGGATGACGATGCCTAAACATGAAAATCTTTTTTCTTACTTTGGTTTCAAAGTCCTTGTTTCAATTATAACATACGATTCAGCAATAGTAACTAGACCCAAAAAATGTCCTAAAGTAGTAAACTTGTATTTATTACTCATCTCAGATAGAATAAAACATAACAAGTCATTACGTCAAATAGCAAATATGTGCCAGTAGAAGTAAAAACAGGCTAAATGCATCATCTAAAGGATGAAACGAGCAGAAGCTGTTCTTATGTGTACAAGAATGAAAAGTTATAGTCAACAGTTTTAACAACTGACATTTCACCTTCATTATTTATCCATTTTAAGGCATTTTGCACTGTTACTTTACAAGAACTGCGTCTCTGAACTGTGGTTACAAGACCTCTGGTTATAAGCTAATTTAGCCTGACTCATGGCTGTAATGTTAAGCCTCCAAAGAGAGAGAGAGGCGACGTCATACGTGAACAAGAGATTTATTTTTCTGTGGCAGTAAATACAACACATGGGCCTTCAGGTAATTGTGCTGTATTCAGAGCTTCACTAGATATTTAGGACTGACAAAAAGCTCATTGTTTTGGTTTTACAGCCTGCAACTTTAACTTTTTGGTTCACTCTTTCATCATCATTTCCAGCCACAGCAGACAGCTGTTTTCAGCAAAAAACAATCTGTGGGTAAAGGTGCATACAGACAGTATCTGTAAAGAACAAGCCATTTCAGGAGTGTATACACTTATCTTGATAATGTTAAACAAAGTTGTGAACATGACCACAACACAGTTTTTGTGTCCATACACCTGTGACACAAATATTCAGGTGCTCCAAAGCCCCACTTGGATGAATCAGTCAAGACTCAGGAAGGAACTGATTTCATACTACAGAAACCAAATGTTTTATTTTGGCTCGTGTCGACACATGATTCCCGGACATGCCTCGGATATCTCAATGAGGTTTTTATCTCCACGTGTTTTCAATCGGAGCTGCGCCTGCACGTGTTACGTCACTCCAACTCCAGCCACCCTGAAGAGGCTATGCGGGGTTCAGTTCTTAAAAGCCCCTGTGGAAAGAGATAGCAGCGGAGGAGAGACATATGGAAAGAGATGGATGGACAGATGGAATATTTGCTTCTGAAGGCAGCTTATGGAGTTTCCAGTTGAGGAAAATAATAATGACAGCTGGCTGTGCGGTGAAATCAGATGCAGATTACTAGGAAAACAAGAGTGCAAAACAAATGTCTAGACAAGTAGTATATCTGATATCTAATGGTAGCATATGGATGTAGATGCCCTTCTCATTTTATCTTTTAGAGATGTCAGGCATTTTACCTCATCCCTCCCCCCAAAAAATCACATTATTTATGCAGTTTAAAAGCAGATATGGAGGACAGATGGGTGTTGGGAAGTCGTCGCTGCTATACATTCGCTTCTCTTTGCAATCAGAGAAGTCACAGCTCAGTTTGAATCCCGCAGAGGGAGCAGCTACGACCATCTGGCCACGTCAAGGCCACAACTGGAAAAGGCCCATCAACAGGCACATGGAGGCAGATGTTTAACATATACACACAGTGGAAAGACACGCATCTACTGAGCACCATATATTTTCTTACTCACAGTCTGGGTTTTTGATATTTATGTCAATGCAAAATCTTGTTTCGGTGCAGAAAATGACCAAAGCAATACTTGCTTCTATACCTTACTTCAAGAAATATGAGCATGTTTTTCTGACTCTCTGTGCTACAGACACATTTTGTTCAGTACCAAAAATGTATTGAGGTGTGGTCATTTCATGATTTTAACAGAAACGTCGAAGGCATTAAAACAATTTTCTGAAAGTTTGTTAAGCTACATAACATCTTTCCTTCTACAGAATATCTTCACTGACAACAACATCTTATTCATATATTTGACACTGATCCATTTATTTAATACGACAGCTGAGGTCAAGAGACAGATAAATTTCCTCCTGCGAGGTCACGCCACATCATTTTTATCCATTATGCTCTTGTCAGCTGTGGTTGTAGATTCGCCATATCTTAGTGTGGGAGTGTTATCTCTGCGGCATATTTGCTAATTTATTAACTTTCTGGGGAGTACCGCTGGAGTGTAAACACACGGATGTGATGAAGGTGAGGAAATCCTAACACTGAGCTCCAGGGGAAGCAAGACGGGAGCGTGGGAAAGAGAGAATGAGAGAAAAAGGAATAATGGGAACGGTGTAGAAACCTGCGTGTTGAACAGATCTCACAGCTCACGGTCAGCAGGGAGGACACCTGCGAGAGGTGTGGAGCTAACATGTCGGCCACAGACTTATAACACCTCCAAATGAAAGAGAAGTTGGGAGGAATTGCGGAGAAATGAGCAGTGTGTGGGGGGAAAAGAAAACAATTTCATCTATCCCAGGAGTCTTTTTTACTCCAAATACATACATAGAACATAATAAAAACACAGCATAGCGGTGTACACATGAACACATGTGGACCCGGGCACACAAAACATGCAGACCTCTATTTGATTTCAGTGTAAGTGGTCAACTGTTTTCCCCTGGAAACATCTGTTTATACAATCTGACTGCCTGTGTGTCAGTCTGGTTTGGGTGGCGAGGTGGAGCAGGAGTCACTCCAGGAGGAGGGACGGGATAATTTTTCAGCTGTGCGTCTGGGTACAAAGGCGGAGGTCAACAATCCCTCATCTTCTCATATTGACCATAACACCCCTCGCATGGCGAGCCCACACCATGAAGGTTAAGAGGGTGATGGAAAACAAAGACCATCTGACATATCACAGCCTGGCTTCAAAGTGGGTGGCCAACCCGCCACTAACAGGGAGGGTTTCACTGGATAGCCATCTTGTGAAAAGATTGCTCTGTGCTGTTCTCCACAAATGAACTTTTTTTTCCCCCCGCCTGGCTTGCCGCCATCTGTATGGCATCTCTGAGCAGTTAAATATCAGCTCGTGCTGTTTGAGCTGAGGATTAAAGGGGCTGAGGAACGGCAACAAAACGGAGATAACATCCATTATTGTGCCACAGGGCTCTCACAGAGCGATAACAACAGAGCAACAATCACTACTACTGTTTGTTGTGTGGAAACCAAAGCAGAAAAACTGGTCGCTGCGTGACTTTACAGAGAGGAATCCGGGAGTATTCAGGGTGAGTCAGTGTAATGTGGGACACTGCCAAATGTGGGACACCTAAGCTCAAATCTCTTTTTCTACCAGATGCTAACGATTAGAACTGCTGTCAAATTAGACCTGGAGTGTCATGTAATTGAAATCACATCATCCACACATGTGATGCCACAGACTGGGGCCGGGCAATCTTCCAACAGGAAGTACTTGCTGTGAAGTCCAGTAAAAGGTCAGTGAGAAAGAATTTAGAGTAATTTAATATTAAGGATATAAATGTGTCATGCAATGTTGCAAAGGTATCAGATTGTGTTCACATTACTCAACAAACAAGGTTAAATAAACAAGATATGTTACGGTTAACCACGTCCTGACTGCAGCTCTGTACTTAAAGCAAACATACAGTAAATTACTTTTACTGTACAGCATCCACGACGGCCACAAGTGGCAATTATGGGGTGATGGTAAATACTAAAAGTAAGTGTAACAGTAGCACAAGTAGAGAAGAGAAATAAGTCAGCAAATTGACTCTATAATTCACAATAACATTAATCTAATGTTTGCTAACATTATCCACCATAAGCTACTGGTCATACTAAACCCAGTAATGCTGTGGCAATGAAAAAACCCCTGATTGTATTTAACTGAGCAAGCGTGTGCTTTATCGCTTTTGAATTCAACTTTTAACACATAAAAGAGTAGTAAGATAGTCTCCTTTTAACGACATTAATATCAATCTTTTCATGTAACACTCTGGGGAAAAAGCAAAGTGTATTTCCAAATATGTTACATTAATCCTTTTTAAGTCATATTTTGGTAAAACAGTTGAAATCATAGAGATAATTTCACATCTCTCTTTGGTGGTGCATTCAAGGATGCCAAAACATGTGAGAACTAGTTGGCTGCCAGTGAAGTATCACAACACATCATTGAACACATCAACAGGAGAGTTTTCAGTGAAATAGCTGCTTGAAGCTGCATCATCACGCAATGAAAACGTAATGTTACTCTTTGGAACATGGTAGGCAGTAATGTAATATATGCACAATTTGTTCTTCAGCCTCATTTAAGATGTATTTTTCATGCACTTAATCAATGTAAGTGTGCTGAAAAAAGGAAAAGTGAAATATCGCTTTAAGAAATTAGAGGCTACATTCTTCACACCTATTTCCTCTGACTGCTGATGGACTGGGGAGCCCGAGGAGCCCCAGCACTTCTCCGTTTCCCACTGTTAGAGCTGCAGAGTTGGGGGCCCTCAGGCCTAACACTGTCTCCATTATGCTTAACCATTTCCAGCCCCACCTTAGCCCTGCAAATAGCCTCGGGATCCATAAACGCAGGGGGTTGCAGGAGAAAAGTCCTTCCACTTCAAATCCCCTGTGCTTCTGTTTTCCAGGTCCGACTCAGGAAATCAGTCACTCTGCTGAGCTTGGGTGGACGGTATTTGGCAGATCTCTGGAGGGCTAAGAGCATTGTTCTCACTGTGTTTTGTGCTTGGGATGAGTGCAGTTTAATCCTAACTTCCCTGTGGCTCTGACCTGCTGCTCCCAACCAAGTTTCCCACTATAGCACAAAACAACACAAACTCCCCTGCAAGCTGAGACCTCTCTGGTTGCTTTATCCAAACGCCCCTGGGGGCAGAGCCATAGCTGTTGTGGGCACTCCAAGCTTAACCTGATACTCTGCTCAAAATCAAAAGTAAGCACCGTGAGGAACAAGTGGGAAGGGGGGCCATGAGTTGGCACTGGACTCTCTCAAGTTTCAGATATTAGAAGTATCAAGTGATATCATCCCCACTCTCAGGCTCTTGGCAAAACACGTTAAACGGCATGTGTAGGAGGCGAGGAGACGAGCTATGGAGACAAATGAGGGTAGAAACTGAGAGAAAAGGAGGAGGCCGAGGACAGAAAGAAGAGGTGGGAAGCTGAGAAATGAAGAAGCGTGTTGGTATTGTCAGACTGGTTTCGGGGGAGTGAAGCGAGACGTGTAAGCACTTTCTCTTGCAGACAAAGAGATGTGTGTTGAAGAGTCTCACAAAAACCTGTCCGTGTCAGATTATATCAAAACACAGTGGATATGGACACCACCGCAGTATCCTGCAGACACAATAGGAAAAATCTGTCTGTATTAGAGCTGACATGGCAGAGTAGTTAACAGTCATGTCTCATGTTTCTAGAATAAATCAGCAGAGACATCCTTGGATGAAGCTGAGAATATATTGATAGAAACTAAAACAAATATTTTGAACCAACTTCCTGATAAAATACGTGAGATTTAAAGATGTAACTCAGAGATTCACCATCTGTGTTCCCACATCGATGTATCGAAGCAGCAATACGGAGCGTGAAGACAAAGGAGGTTCGGTCAAAAACAAGTACGAGATAACAGGAAACAGGCAGCTGACATGAAGTCTCCCTATTTTAGGAGCAAAGTGACAAACGATTATTGTGTTTATTATCTTAGCGGGGGCTTTCCACTTTGAAATGACCTTCACAGGTGGTCCCTGCTCAATATCTCTCATTCCATTGTTTTCCTTCATATTGGAAAAACATGCCCCCGCCCCCACTCCCCCCGAACACCCCCAACTTCCTACTTCATTCAGATAAATATACCAGACAGATTTTCATAGTTAGCGTGGCAGACAATGAAAATACGACATGTGGATGATGCTGCTTTATCCTTCAGCTGACTTTCTCAAGAGTTTCACTCTGATACAGAGACAGCAGTCCAGCCACTGGGCTGCATGATAAATGCAAGGCGTTGTGAGATGACTCATAGTGTAGCAAAGTGGAAAAAGCACATTTCCGCAACAAAAAATTGGTTTCACTATAATCGCTGGCTTTTTTTTCCTTGTGAATTACTGTTTAACTTGACCTCCACAGGCCTATAAAATGATCAAATAAATAAATCTGAGAAGGAAAATGTGTTATTCTATTAACTGTTCACAATCGTAGACATATGCAACCTGTGATGAGGGGCCAAAAATGGACATTTCTTCTTTTAAAGGGACACTTTGCCAATTTTATACAGAACAGTCAAGATGTAGTACACCTTTAAGATGTCCACTGAGGTAATGTAGATAATGAGTAATGTTAGATAACACCTGCTGAGAACAATAGGAGCAATGGGAACAGCTTGCATTTCCACTAGTAACATACAAGGTGCCAGGAACCCCAATAATATCATAACAAGAAAAGCAGGAAACCCTGTTTGTTTTGTTTGTCTTCACAACTCCAAAGAGTCCCACATCTCCTGAGGAAACCCTCTACAGTGGTTTCACATGTGAGAGGACAAAAGGATGTAGAGGACATATAAGGACAAACGCACGTGACAGTTACGTCGACCTGCAGCTCATACAGACATGACAACACCAACCTCTTGTGTGGAACCTCGTGGTGGACGCACAGACAAGCTCTGCAGTTAAATCCAAATGATGTAAGAGTCCCCTCTCGCTCTCCGCTACCTGTAGACACGGCAGAAACAAAGCGATGATGAGCCCCAAATCACAAAACCATACCACCTCCAGAGAGCAGAGCAGTTCAGCCACTGTTGGCTTCACAACAAAAATGCGCATCTTTTTCTCTTTGCTCATTGGTATTTTCCATCTAAACCTGAGACGGAGGAGCAACTGCACCTGGAGAAACTTTTAAACTGTTTCACATGTTTATAAAAAAAAAAAGAGAGAGACGCTGATGTCTGCGTCCCTCATTTGACGTGACGTGGGTCCCTGTGGCAACATTGCGTAATGTTTAGCACACAAAAAAACACATTGTACGCGCATTATATAAGCCAACCAAGTCACTAAGCGGGTTAAGTCATAAGCTCTGTGCAAAAGGTGTTAAATTACCAAGTCCCAGTTTCCCACATCCAGACCTCTACAATCAGACCTACTGATATTAAAATATGAATAAAGCTGGTTAATAACTAACCTTAAACTTCCACTTGATGCTTTACGTACATCACATGTCCAGCTGGTGATCCTCTGCTTGTGTGTGTGTTAATAACCGTTGCCTCGATCATTACATTTGTGGCATTTCTTGTGTTATATAGCCTCTCTGCTCTTTTCCCCTGAAGGTTAAAGCTGCACTAGTCAATATTTCTATATTAAACTAAACTGACTGTGAAAGGAGTATCTTGTAATTACAAACCCACAGAGGATTATCACCTGACTCTCCATTTCCACTCCAGAGTTTTAGCATCTTTCAGCTAATTGTTTTGGTTTTTGCGATCTGCTTTTGCAAACTTCACTGTTTTTGTTCAATCTCGTTGTTCTCCAGGTGCAGCAGGCATCTGTGTTCAGCAAAAAATCTCTGCTGAACCCACTGAACATGAACCAGTCAGCACAAAGCAGCAGACATGTAAAGTTAGCGATTAGCTGGTGAACGTAGCGCAGCGTTTCACAGCTAAAGAGCCAAATATTTCCCTCATGAGTTGGTAGAGACAAAAACTGACCGAAAAGGAGAATACTGGGAACACAAATCCAAATAAATGGCAATGTTGCTCCATGTGCTGGATGAGTAAATAGACGACTGTTAGCTAACAAAAAAACAACTTCATAAGGGAATAACAAGTCAGTGTTGTGTTTTCAGCTTGTTACGCTGAATCAGAAAATCTATTATTGCTGCTTTAATGTGTTATTTTATAAAAGTACAAGAATTTCTTTTGACGTTAGTGAAGGCAAGGCAGCCTGCTTCCACTATAAACCCTGTAATAACACTTAGAGTAACTAATACTAATACTAAAACATCACTGCATCAATATATCCCATGTGGCAAGAAACCAATCATTCCTTTAGAGCTAACCGATGAAAACTCAACAGGACCACAGACATTCAAACATCTTCCTGCTGTCAGCAGCAGATTCAGGTTACTCTGCCGTCTTCACACTAATGGCACACATACGTACATCAGGTTGTAGATAATTAACTAATGGCCGACCCTGTTCCCTTTTACTTGGTTTTACTGAGGCCTTTAATGGATATTATCCAGAGAGAGAAGCACTCAGCTCGGTTAACGGTCAGTTCAATAGTCAGACTTCAATAGTGACAACATTAGCAGGATTGAAGAACTTTCCGCTGACAGAGCAGAAAACCATTACCATGGGATAAATACAGCAGATTAGATGATGATAACTGGTGGATAGTCAACAAACGTAGATAAGTTTATCCTCAACAGGAAGCGAAAAGTGGAATTTTGTGCAGATAAAGAAATGATTTGTGGCAGTGAATAATTGACAGAGGACTGACAATGCATTTAATTATCAGTGAAGTCCTCTGGGTAATTATTTGAGCTTCTCAACACACACACACCCACCCACACACACACTCATCTAAGTGCCTGAAACACCCACAACCCCAGTGTGGTACGGCCTGTCGAAACACCGTCTCTACAGTATGCTTTGTTTTTATGAAAGGTGATGCTCTGATAAGGAATTATAACATAATCAAATACAGTGTGATCAGAATTGACATCAAGTTTATGAACAGTGAAAAAACAAGCGGTATTTTGCAATAAAAACCCTGGAATAAGCTTGAAATAATACACGATTCCCACAGCTGCTTCGCTAGGATCACTATGACTCTCACTACACTAATAAACAGAATACCAACCGTACAGCAGGCCTCCAAATCAATGATCTTTCATTGAATTAAATGTTCATACTTTTGTATTTTTCATAATCATTCAGCTGGGAAGATAAAGAAACATCTTCTTTGTCAGTGATTTTGTATGATGTTCAGAATGAAGAACAGTGTCGGGGGTGAAAAAGTTACAGGTGACTCCCCTTTTTCTCACGCTGGTATCTGATTAAGTAGGCTGGATGTAAACAGGAACCTCCATTTCACAGGTAAGTTGTGTGAAATTTGTAATAACAGCGATAAGGGCAGGAACAACATACTATAGCTGTAAGGTGCAGATTGATGTTTTGAGTTGAGGGACGGCAGTCAATCCTACACCTCAGATGAGCCTCAGCTGTGTGAATTCTTGTTGGGCGTTTTCCAATTACATAAGTGGATACACAAATTGCCACGGCTGAGGGGATTTTCGCCAAATGCTGGTGTATCCAGCTACTATTTTGGCCCCTTTAAGTGATGCCAAAAATGCCCTTACATGCATTAAACTTGCGAATACCTCCTAGTTAAGGCAACATTAGATGCTGGTGTTTGGAGTTGAGCTGTTGAACCCTTCCACAGCTGGGTGCAGGCTATTATGTGGGGACTGGGGGATACCTGTAGGTATGTTCACTTCAGCCCAGACCCACCACAAAAGAGTCTTTCTTATAGAACAGGGGAGCTGAACAGAAGGGAAGTGTGTGGGTTTTCAACCATTAAAAGGAATAGTTTGACATTTTGGGAAATATGGTTTTTCGCTTTCTTGCCAATAATTAGATGAGGAGATTGATACCACTCTCATGTCTGTTTGTTAAATATGAAGCTGCAGCCAGCAGGCAGTTAGCTTAGCTTAGCATAAAGAGAGGAAACGGGGGGAAACAGGTAGCCAGGGTCTGTCCAAAGGTAAAAAAAATCTATTTACCAGCACCTCTAAAGCTCACTAATTCACACATTATATGTTTGTTGAATACTAACAAAAATTGAAGTGTAGAACGACAAGTTGTGGTTTTACAGGGGGTTGTGTGCCAGACTATTATTTGGCTGGGACTAGTTTAGTTTAGTTAGACAACAATTAGTCGATTAATCTGAGCCATCGTTAAAGTTACCAGTTCCACCTGTGTTTTTCCTGCTATGACAAGTTAAAATGCCTGCTGTGAAAATTTTCTGTTAGTGAGATTCAAACATACTGGTGGGTGGATCTTTTTATCTTTGCACAGAGCCAGGCTAGCTGTTTCCCCCAGCTTCCAGTCTTTATGCTAAGCTAAGCTAACGGCCTGCTGGCTGCAGCTTCATACTTTACAGACAGATATAAAGGTGGTATCGGTATTCTTATCTAATTCTCAGCAAAAAGGCAAATAAGCGTATATCCTAAAATGTCAAATTTTTTGCTTTAAGTGTTTCTGTAGCTGGACATGCAGGAGCCAGAATTATCAAATTGTGGCTGCTGTTTAATCTAAATCAAAGGTTGTATCTATCAAGGCTGTGACACATCAAACGGCAATATTGTATCTGGCTGTGAGGAAAGAGAAGAATCAGACACATCTTCCTTTATTTTCTCCATCTGTTTCATATTTATTCCTCAAATCTTCTCCCTGTCTCCTCGCTCCGTCTCTCTGGGTAGTAATGAGAGGCATGTGAGGCTGAGCAGAGAGCACTCTCATTAAAATAACCAGCTCAGGAGCCCCATCCCTCAGGCTAAGATACACAACACAGGTGTTAGGAAGCAGCTAGTATCCATTCACTCTCACACACTAATCACTGTAATGCACCGCCGCTGCAAAGTGTTCAACAAGCGATTTGGAGCAATCGCTGAAGGAGTCGGTGAGCAAATATTTAAAGAGTACTGAAGAGAAAATGGAGACAGATCAGGCACAAAACCAGATGTTTCCCCAACTGAAAAGGTGCACCTCACCTGGCTGGTCTAAAAGGTCAAATACAACATGTTTATTCAAAGTGTGTGTGAACTGTAAAAACTGGATTTACAATTGTTAACCACGTGGGAACATCTGTTTCTGGAAACACAATACATATTGTCAGTGTAAACTGGGTTATATAAGCCTCCAATATCAAGACAGGAACTGAATGGGCATTACAGCTGCTGTCTATTCATACAATGCAAAACAGACTTGACCAACAATGACCTCATCATTGTACTCGGCAGCCAGTGTGTGTGTGTGTGTGTGTGTGTTTTGTCTGTGTCACTGGAACATTTTTATAGGACTAGAAACTGTTGCTGCATCAGCACCACAGAAACCGCTCAGTGGCAGCACAGTGGATTCAGTATCATACATGTGGGACAAGAAGACTAATAGTTTTCAGTACTGTTAAATCAAATGCAAATGGCAGTTATAGTGACAGTTAACTTTGTTGTGCAAAACGTATGGAATGCACCAAAAAGTGTTAAAACATATAAAAAAAAGACAAAGAAAAGCAATTAGTGTTGTTGAAAATAATAAGTCTTGCCTGTTCCTCACTCAGCTGGGCAGCTGCATTACATTTACCACACATTATTTTAGGAGCCAGAGCTGAGACAGAGGGGCTTTGAAAGCCTTGCCAGGAGCTCTTCAAAGAGACGAGGAAAAACTGTCGGGTTTCTGGTGCCTGTGCAGCTTCCGCTTTGGGTTTGGGTGCGAGCTCGGCCTGCTGACGGCGACTGAGAGACAAAAACAATGCTGTATCAAAGCCATGATAAGTCTCCTAAAGATAGTTTGTGTCCAGCTGACTGTTCTCTCAGCCACGCACCCTCAGTTACTGTTGCTACACCTGTCAAAGCTTTCCGTTCTCGCAAGGCACATATGCAGTTTACCATGATAACGGTGCCACATTTACAATCGAAACCTCTGAAATGTTTGAAATAATGGGTCCATGATTTAAAACTCGTTTCTAGCTGCTGACTATCGACTTTGCCGTCTGAAATGACAATTGACGCTCGTTGGGAACAGGTTAATGGGCCATTTTAAAGCCACACAAAGTCTCCGTAAAATGTCTAGAATATCAGAAAAATGCCAGTTCTTAGCAAAACAAAAACTGACCGTATGCTAAGCCCTGCTTCTCTTTATCAGCTTTCTTGCATGGCACATGTTAAGTTTATGACGATAACAGTGGCAGATTTACAACTTCAAAACTAATTTCCAAAACAATGGGTCCTTGACTTTTAGACAGAGGTGGACAAAAGCAGGCTTCTCTTTTCTAGCTGGCAACCATCAGCTTTTTGTTTCCATGGGACTTGATTTAAAGGGAGAGTCTTCAGAAGTCTTAATCCACTTCATGGTTACATACATGATATTGTGCTAAAAAATGACGCTAAAGTTACATATCCAGGCAAAAAATAGCATCCACTAGTTGACCCTAAAAGAAGTATAGAGCTAGTCTCTAGTATAATATGTATGATAAGGAAAAATGTACATTAAGACTGTTCATTTTAACATATTCCTGTTTGGCTGCTTAGCCAACATGCTTCTTCAACAGTAGGTTTCACTTTTAATGAAAAATGCTTTTGGGATGAGGATCAACTGATGTGTTTGGCAAACATAACACTATGTCTGGTAATGTTGGCCGGGGTTGCTTGAGTGAACTTTCCCAAATCCAATACAGAGCAGGACAGACATGCTAACGTTAACTTAAACTCTGACAGCATCCAGGACCAGCTTCAACAAAGGACATATTACACACTGGATGTGCTAGTTGTAAACAGGGCTTTCTTAGAAATAATGCTAGTTAGCCAGACATGCTAACAGTGATGTTTGGGTTATTAATTAATGGACATGCTGAATGCCAGACTGCCAATTTGCATTTCAACAGTAGATTCAAAAGACAGAAAAACAAAGACCATGTCCACACTAAGTCAGCAAAATTCATAAATGCATCTTTTTATCTCCGCGTTTTGGCGCGCTGACCAAACTAAAACAGTGTTTTTGTCCCCTGAAAACTGAGCTTTTCCAAAATGGCCTCCAGAGTGTGTAAATCTGAAAACGCTGGCTTGGCGTTGCAGTGTGTACGGGGAAAACGGAGCTTTGTAGAAACGCTGTCATGTCGGTGACAAAACAGATGGTGGAAGTAGTTTTTCATTGTTGTTTTTTTGTTTTTCTTTGGAAGAGAAAGAAAATAGCTTCATGCAAGTGTGGTTCTCTTGTCTACTTTGATAGCTTGTTTAGGGTTAAACGTAGCTATCCACCACCTATTGAAATTGTTGTAATCTGCTTGCAATAAAAAAAAATGTCAGGAAGCTGCCGTGTAAACAGAAATAGTATACGGTTTCTTCTTCGCTGGTTTTCTGTGGTTGAGTCAAGTAGGTCTATCTGCGGACTCATACTATCTACATGACACACCCACTTTATTACATGACACACACACTTGCAAGACTGCAGATAGACCCCTTCTCGACTGACTCGCTCGTCTGATTTACCCGTTTTGGCGTTTTAATGTGGAAGGAAACTCGTTTGTGCTGAGTGTTTTAGAGTTTAGCCGGCTTAATGTAGACATAGTCAAAGATTGTATTTTCATTTGAGGAATGATTATCTGTACATGAAAATCAATCCTCAATGACATTATGCACCCTGTCGATGAGATCACACCACTAACATCCAGCTCTGTCTCCTCCGTTAGCCACTAATTCCCTCTGACACAAATACACACCCCTTTCCACTTCAACAAAAAAACACTTAACACTATAGCACAAGCCAGGCCATTACAAAAGGACTGTAAAGTAAGAACACAAGGTGTTTTACTCCCTCAGGCACACGCTGATTACACACTCTGCACTAATGCAATGATTATCCACACTCTATCTAATTTCCTCATGTGTGCTTACATGCATACGTGTGTGTGTGTATGTGTCTTGCCTGTAAACCACAGACCGCACACAGCACACAGAGATGACATCACCTTGCAGTGATCAGTCTGTTAGCTCAATGTGAAACATAACAGATGGCTGCACAGCATCATTCAGTGAGGCTGGTTTATAATTTTTTCATTAAAAGATAAAGTGTTTTTTTTTTAGAAAAAATACCAGATAAAAGAATAAAAAGAGGAAGTAGAGAGGAGTAAAAAAAATGACTTAGTTTACGTGTCTTCTGGTTTCTTTGTTCAGATGTGGTGAAGTCATCACTGAGGTCTCTCTATATGATAAAAGACAGGTGTATTAAGTGCTCTCAAATATGGATAGGAGGGTAATTTCTCTGGGTTGGACGCAGGCCAAGTCTCTCCCAGACATGATGACAGACATAATAGGCAAAGGGATTTCACGCGAGATCACACACACACACACACACACACACACACACACACACACAAACCCCTCCTCCCCTTTCCGCAGTCTCGCTCACATTCGCCAAATTGTGTTATCATGTCTAAAAGACAAAGAGGCATCATCTTTTCTGTCTCGCCGCTGAGCCTACAGTGATAAAGATTCCCACTCAGCGACACAGGCCATTGGACACCAGGAATCTGATGGCGCTGCATTAACAGGGCTGTAACGGCTTCTTTAGTGTGCTTAACCATCCTGAGAGAAGAGGATAAGATAGCGTTTGCATGATCTGGGAAGTGCATGTGCCTGCCACTAAACCACCTAAAAAGGAGCTATGTCAACACTACTGCATATACACTTAAAATGCTGTTTAGGTGTTGAAACTTTTCAGTACACACATTGCATTGGGCTTGTTGCTCCGTATGTGCTGGATGTGTAAATACATGTAGGCAACTTTTCGACAATATTTTAGCCATATCAACATAAATGGGGATGACAGTCTGCCCCCAAGTGACCAGAAAATCTGGTACTGCAGGTCTAAGTACCCAATCTGTACCCAAGCTGAGATAACCTTGATGACATCACGTTTAGGTTATTTTGTCCGACCTGACAAAGCTCTGGGGCTACAAAAGACATTATACAACTGTTTTCACAGGATGAGTCTAATTGCCAATACAAGTAGACTGACCTTTATGTGTTAAACAAGACAAAATAAATGTTAAATTCTTGACTGTCTACTCTTGTGGCTTAAGAAAGGTTTGGCAAACAATAAAATGGTGAAACACCTATAGAGTATAGTGTGTACAGTATATGTCTGCATTGTGGAAAAACTTCTAACATGTGAGACTGGTGGGTTTTTTTTAATGTACACACTCTGGAAAACCAAAAGCCGTCTGTTCAGCCATCCAAAAATGACAGTTTAATGTCGATTGAAAGCAAAAACAGAACTCATGTGGCTGCAATTAATGGTTAGTTTCATTATCGATGAATCTGTCTATTATTTTCTCTATTAATTAATTAGTTGTTTGGTCTATAAAATGCTGATCGCTGTTTCCCAAAGCTCAAAATGCCCTAAAATGTCTTGTTTTGTCACGACCAACAATCTACAACCCAAATATATTCACTTTACTATCAGAGAAGACTAAAGAAACCAGAAAATATCCACATTTGAGAAGCTGAAATCAGAGAATTTTGTCGACTAATCAATTAATCAAATAATTGTTGCAGCTCTAGTGTGGATATGATCTCATGTAGGCTACAACTCTCCAGTGTAAGTTTTTAGGTAAGTTGACTGATGGGTGGATGGAGGTCAGAGGCAGCTATTAAAAAAGTGCTTTCCCCTTCTGCTCCGAGTGAATGATCTCTGGGGCTGCCAAAGAGGACTCACAACACTGGTAGAGGGGGGACAGCGAGGGAGGGAGGGAGGGAGGGAAGAAGAGGAAGAGGAAGGAGGGGTAGAGAGGGTACAAAGGCAGCTCCAGACGCCGGCCCCTGGGAGATGGATCACAGATGTCTGACCCCGGGCCGCTCCAGTTAATTGTGAAACAAAAAGCCTTACCTTCTCTTTCTCTTTTATTTTCTTTCATTTTAATCTCTCCTTTCTCTTTCTGAAACTTGTTTACAGTTATGCCTGCTCTCTGTCTCCCTCCACTATTATTACCACCCTCTATGATTCTCTATTCTCGTGCCTGTGTTTACCCTCTCCACGCAGCGAAGGACGCCGTAATCCCTGCTGTCTTCAGATGGCAAATACCACTTAGCTGTTGAGGGCCGCTTCAAATGACAACAACAAACAAATAAATACCTCATTCCCTGCATTCTTTTTTTCCCCCCAAAAAGCTGGTCAAAAGCAAGTAATCATGTTTTATGGAAAGTGAAAAGGTCTCTCACTGGAGAAAAGTAGGTTATTTGGATAAGAAATATGAAACAGTAGCCCTCACTTTTACTTTAAAATATAAACACTTTGATTGCAGGAGAAGCTCCACAACCGCAATTTGTTGCAAAAGGATGCTTTTCTTGCAAAAATAAGAAAGTTAAAAGCTTATGAGAGCAAGAAAGGAGGGAGGGAGAGCGAGTTGACTGTGGGGTGAACCTGAAACTGTGTTGGCGTTTATTTAACCGGGGCCATGTCGGTGCTGATCATACCTGAGATTGAATCAAACAGGATGCATCTGTTGACAAGCCTGTGGCTGGGAAAACTAGCCTGGCAAATTCCGGTTCAATTCAATTAAGCCTGTTCATATCAGCTCGGTATAAAGGCTGGAGCTTTGGGGTGTATTGTTTGATCTTGTTTAAAGTCATAGCTGAGAATCAAGCATGATTATTTCTCTCTTACAGTATAAAATTGAGTTGAGTTTACCCTCTGGAGAAACATTGTGGAAAATGAAAAACTAACCCTTGTATAAGGCTATTTATTTTAAGCTTTCTTTGTGTGAGTATGTGTTTGTGTGGTCCCACAGGTGCTGTAACATTATCCCAGGCCCAGTCTAGTGGAGCAGTCACCCTCACCTGGAAAGTCCTCACACTACAAATCAATTCACAGCTGCACAGACCATTAGGCAGACCTCTGCTCTGGCTCTCAGTCACAAAGTGAAGATTACTGAAGACATTTGGTCAAAAGGTTTTACACAAAACTGAGCAAGTAACAGCTACAACTGGCCATCCGCTAATCCCCAACCGTAACTAGTCACAGCAGGCCTGTCAAGTCTGTTGAGGGGGTTGAAGCTGCATTTGGAGGGTGCTGTCCTTTTTTTTTTAGCCTTTCCAAAAGCAAACATAAGAACAAAGGTGTAATAAATGGATTAAACAGTGTGTTTATCAGCTCTAATATAAGATGAAATCATTAGCATGACTGGCTAACTGGCATTCTACCAAGAATAGTGACTGCATTAAGCTGCATTAAGTCTACATTAATCCGGTTAAATCCCAAAACACCGTTTTCAGCAGGAGTTCGTCCATATTAAAACACCAAAATGGGGAATTCTCCTCCTACTGGGCATGTGCAGAGGACAGACAAGCAGGTCCGCCACAGAAAACAACCTATCAAAGTAGGCAATTAAGAGAACAACACTCGCATGAAGCCGTCTGCCATTGTTGTTACTGTTGTTTGAAAACAATGATATACCACGCTACTGCCATCATCTGTTTTGTCACCCGCTTCTAAAAAGCTCCATTTTCCCTGTACACACTGCAACGCCACACTCTGGAGGCTGTTTTGGAAAAGCTCCATTTTCAGGGGAGAAAAACACTGTTTCAGTCTGGACGGAGGGCCAAAACAAAGAGAAAAAGATGCGCTTATGACTTTAGCCGACTTAGTGTGGACATGGTCTGAGCGTTACTTCGAAGGCCAAGTAGTATTTCATTAACAAACAAACCTACATTAGTTTATGGGGTTACAAATTACGTTATGAAAACTACTGTGTAATATTTCCCCACTGTGTGGCAGCTCCTGGATGCTTTTGGGTAACAACAGCAGCTCTGTCCAGCTTTTTACTGGATTTTGGGAAAAGTTTACACTCCAGCAAGTATGTAAATTAAGCAGCCGTACAAAATAACAGTCTGATTTGACATTTTTCCTGGTCATACTTATAATGCCAGCGCTACACTGGAATACAAAAATGATGCTGCTTCTTTAATTCAGTGTCTAATACATGGATCATCAACTGGTGAGGTCATGGTGGGACATGTTAGCTTTAGCCTCAGTCTCACAATATCACATACGTTCTGTAGCCATCAAGTGCATATTTGAGACACATTTTACAAGATTCATAAAAGTTTTTTGAAATGATTTGGCTGGAAACATTAGAAAGCTACAGATGATTAAATCTGCCTGCAACAGTGGTCATTTCAGCTGGAAAAAAATCAATGGTCACCATCTCCGAATAACAATCCTGCTTTTTGTCTACCTCTGTCTGAAACCAAGGACAAGAATTTCATGTTGTAACTATAAACTGCATTGGTGCCGTGCAAGAACAGGAAGCCCAACAGACATAGCAACAGTTATGGGGGCAAACGGTCAAACTACTGTGAATACATTTAGTAATACGAACAGGATCAGGTCAAACCAGTGACCTGTCTTATTTAGCATGAGCCACCTCTATTAAATCTGAGTCTGCCGAGGCAGGATGCAGAGAAAGACAGAGAGAGCATTATGGCCGTTGGTCCTGCTCCTGCTGGCTACCAAGGTACAGTGGTGATAATGACCGGTGACAGCCTGCCAGGCCAAACCAAAAGAGGGTTTCCATGGCGCTGGTGAAACCAGGACCCAAACAAAGGGAATCACATCTGTGGTTGTGAGGGCTCAGACCAGCTGGTGGAATTTCTCAGTTACCTCCCAGTAAAGATGACTGGGAGGGTAAAAGTGAGAAAATGAAAGGACTCAGTTGGAAAGTTGACCAGTGTGACGAGGCTGGATGTGTAACTGGAACTTTACTGAAAATGAAACTGTATAAACTACAGTAACCTGATCAAAATGTCCCACTGAAAAGCATTTGTCCTCACATACTTCATTTATGACTGTTACTGAACTATTAACAGATTGTTTTATTCTGGATAAATGTTTTGTTTTGCTGTAAATTAACTAGCTTTCGGTTTCAAACTGCTTGCTGAAGACGTCGTCTTGGGATCTGGGAACTTTTCCACATTTTTCAGTATTTTCTGACATTTTAATAAAAGGAATTGTACACTTATTCACTTTCCTGCCAAGAGGTAGAAGTTTAGGGTATCGATACCACTCTCATTTGTGCACCAATTAGGAGGACAGAGTCAGCGGGCGGTTAGGTTAGCCTAACATAAAGAAAGGAGGTATAGGGAAACAGCTAGCCTTACTCTACCTGCCAAGAAATAGTTCCAGCATGTAACTCTGTTTAAAACCACAACTTGATGTTTTACATTTCTGTCTGTGTACAAATTAAACAACATAGGTAGGTAGGCAGATTTTATTTCCCCTTAATTCCAGTCTTTACGCTAAGCTAGGTTAACTGCCTTCTGGCTCAACTGTAGCTTCATAATTAGCGTACAGACATGACAGTGGTATCAATCTTTTTATCCAACTCTTGGCAAGAAAGCAAATAAGCATGTTTGCCAAAATGCCTAAGTTTTCCTTTAACCCCCCCCCCCCACCCAAAAAAAATCCACCAATTAATTCATAATGAATAATAATTAGTTGCAGCCCTTGTTTGAATAGGCAGTAAATTCTTAGGACTCCATCTCTTTGTAGTCATTGTTTTCTTTCTCTAATATGAACTGGAACCAACAGAAACACGAAAGCAAATTATGACTTTCAGCTGTGACACAAACACAATGTACAATCCTGTGTTATCTCTCTCATACAGCCTTTTCCATGACATAAGCCAAACTGAACATATGATACCGTCTTATCGCACATTACACACAGACTGCCTATTGTGGCAGGTCATAACCTTCCATAATTAGCATACAGCTGTATCCCAGAGTGACTCCGCTTCCAGCTTAATCAATATTCAAACATGTCTGCTACAACATTAGCCTGTAAAAAGACAGGACGGATGGCAGGAAGGAGGAAAACAGGAGACACGGCGCTGACTCAGAGACATAAACCGAAGTGAATGTTGAACACAACTACCAGCAAAGTTTAATGAGCCTGCAGTTGCTCAGGGACTAGATAAAATGCTGGAGGCCATGCAGCTGCAAACCCACCGTCCGTCTGCCGTGCATTCCCCTGAGACTGACCCCCCGCTCGGCCACAAAGGAACAAAACCCACTGCAGATTCTTTCTCCTCATTTCACCCGACAGGAGGGTCCTGCCCCCCCCGCCCCTTCCCTCCTCCCTGCCCTCCACAAGTCATTCACTTTTTTTGGATGTCTCTTTCTTTCCAGGGGATGGTATGTTCCACACAAGCCTACAGTCAGCCCTCTATTGATAGAGGGGACAAGTGTAGGGCTTTGTTATTGTGAGGACCCCACCCTGCTGGTTTCCCAGTAAACAGCAGGCTGGAGAGCTGCTGGAGGCAGATGTACCCCCAGGAGAGGCTCATCTCCGGGAGCCACAGGGGGGCCGCGCCGACGGAGAGAGCTGGGAGTAAAATGAGTGACCACAGGAGCGAAGAATAGCAGGGGAGAGGACAGGGAAGGGTGATTAGCTCCAGCGCTGCCTAATCTAATCAGTGTGCATGACTGACCCACTGTGTAGCATGGAGGGGGCACAGAGAGCAAGAAAGTTTCATCAAGTATCATCCAGAGGAGTACGGAGGGTTTTGTAGAGTTGAAATCAGTTGTTTCAGAGCAGGAGAACAGAACAGGAGGCCACATGGGAAAGGTCATCACGTAAAGGCTGCCAGACATTGTCACATTTCACATTGATGTGACATTTCTTGGGTTCTCCTTTCGCTTTCTGCAGAACAACTGGAACTGACTGCAGGTGCCATGAAAAGTCAGAATGATTCGACACGCAGATGCACCAAAATTAACCAGAAGAGACTCACTTTTTTAAATTCAATGATGTAATGATCTGTTGATGTAATGATCTGTGTGTAGGGGCAAAAGGCCATCTGACCTGTTTCCTGATCAGTTAACTAGGCTATTGTTGTTTTCTTTGCTAAAACTGAGAAAACTAGTGAGCCTTGCTGAATTGTTTTTTTTAACTAATTACAAAAGACAAAGTCAGACAATAATGTAGGGCTGCAACTAATGATCATTTTCATTATCAGTTAATCTGCCAATTATCGAATCAATTAGTCATTTTGTCTATAAAATGTCAGAAAATAGTGAAAAATGTTTATTATAATTTCCCACACTCCAAGGTGACGTCTTCAAATGTCTTGTTTTGCCCGACCAACAGTCCAAAACCAAAAGATATTCAGTTTACTATCATGTATGACATTTAAAAGGCATCAAATCCTCACATTTGAGAAGCTGGAACCAGCAGATGTTTGATATTTCTACTTTAAAAAATGACTAAAACGATGATTCAACTACAAAAACAGTTGACGTTTAACTTTCTGTCAATCAATCAGCTCTACAATAATGGGAAATGTCCAAGAACAAAGCCTCCCGGATTCCTTTCTCTTTAATCTGTGCTGTGCAGACTGTGAGACAGACTTTTCCAGAACTGGTAAAATAGCCCATCTTTGAACTGGCCCTATAAAAGAGAAACAAACTCGGACACACTGCTGCTTTTAATTCCCTCAGAAATACTCCTTTTAGAAGGCTGGAATGGAAAACCTTATAACGTAATGTGACCCACTTTAGATTTGTCTGAATTTAAAGACAGTCTTCCTCTCATTACGTCAATTTTATAGCCAAATAAACAATGTTTTGGATATTAAAAAGAGCCTTTGTGATGTATTGGTTTCATTAGAACACTTCCTGGATGCTCCTGTTGAAACATTTATTGACTGTACTCACTGAGACACAAAAGGATACTGTGGGGCGAAATAATGACCGAAAAAAAAAAAAAGTTCTGATTGTGAAAAACAGATGTTGCTGGAAATGTGAATGTTCTAACTCCACATACAAGTGCAACAGTTACAGTAGTCTGAGGAAATACGACGCAAATAAATCAGCCTTGTTACCAGGTCCATCTACACTGGAGGATATCCACAGCGGGACCTTTGCTGTAACAAACTGTATTCCAGATGTTAGTCCCAGCCGGCCGGAGTCATCTGCTTTAACCTCTGACACAGGAGCAGCCATTCAATTAGTGGATTTCACACTGTGGTCATGGTGGCATGACGGTCCTGGGTCCGGTTTCAAGCGCACACTGATAGTGGCAAGGTCTGATTTCAATCAGCAGGCCACTCAATGATATTTACTCTCATAGATGCAAACAAGTAAGTGTTTATTTATGATCCAAATGCGTGGAGAAGATGAAGATCAAATCCTCCACTGAAAATAGTCCTCATTCCAGGAGAAACATACTGACCGATCCCATAAACTACAACCAGGATCCCAGATTAATGACAAAAGCACAGCCATCAAAGCTCAGAAAAGCACGAAAAGGCAGATGATGTGGTCTGCATGAATGGGTTAGCAGTTAAACATTTTGTTTCATTTTTTTGTAACATGCATTGAAAAGTATCATCAACTGCATCATCTGCACCGGGCAAAAAAAAAAAAGAGGATGGTCATATTTTTTCCATGCTTTGAAAGTTTACCATTCTGTTTAGGGAGGAAAGGGAGGAAAAAAAGAAACATTTAAGAACTTTTCCAAAGCATCTGTGCTACCAGCCTGCCAAGGGAGAGAAACGCATGTATTTTAGCGTTTCTTGTGGCCTGTATGGAAGCGGAGGAGCGTTCTGCAGGGTCGTAATGAATGAAGCCCAGGCTTTTTAAATGGGCCAAACATGGAGCCCTGAGGGACCACGTGCACTGGCACATAAGCTCAAACCACTGGCAACGGACTCCCAACTGACCGCCATCTTTAATGTTCCTCACTCATTCAGTGATGACCTAAACATCATTACACATCTGAAGCTCAGTTGTGTGCCTGTAAAAAACAGAGAAATTACAAAGAAATGGTTTTAGCTAATTACAGAATATAGACTCATGACCACACTGACTGCGCTGCTGCAACTTCACAGCTGGTAATAAAGTGACAACAATACACTGAACTACGTCAATTTAGCACATTAATTTACCGTAAAAATCTACAAAAAGCTACACATCTACACTGTTAATCCATTAGCAGAGAGAGCAAACTCCAAATGGAAACAGACAGTTCATATGGCTCTGATCTTTCCTACCACAACGAATCAGTGACTGAGGTTTGGACCCACAATACTACATCTCTCATGGACTTAAAATATTGCAATAAAGAGCAACACGTGTGGAAAAAAAATCAGCGATTGTTGGGAAAGACAGGGAGAAAAAGAAAAGTAGGGCTGTCCTTGCACAAAATACATGACAGTGTTTTTGACTTTGGTTACATTATGGTCCAAAGACTCCAAACATAAAAGGTCTCTGCCCTCAGGAGCCCCTTCTCTTTCACACATAAACACTGGTTTACAGGTGGGACCCGTTCTCAGGTTTACTGTTGAAACACAACACGAAAACAAGACAAGAATCTGTGTCACTCTTTGTCAAGACCACTGACAGACTTTCTCTTGACGTTGAGCAACCTTAGACCTTTAATATGTCCACAGAGTCAGGTAGCAAACCAGTGCCAGGATCAGGTGTTTGAGGTTTATCATGCTTCTGGTGGGGCTTTCATGGAAAATAAAACACGGTTGTATGTAGAGCTGAGACAGTTAGTCGATTAATTGATCGTTTTAAGTCATTTTACAAGACAAAAAAATACAAAACTTCCAGCTTCTCATTACTGAGGATTTATTGCCTGTCTTTGTCATAGTGAAAGTAAAGTGAACATCAGAGTCCGACCGATATATTTGCCGATATTAGCTCATTGCAGACGTATATGACATGAAATTAAAGTACAGAAATGTCAAATATGTTTTGAAACAGTGTCACCTTTTAGTTTGTCCACCAGTTTATTTTTCAAACTGTAAAATACGCTGCCAAGTACATTTATTGGTCACAATGGTCTTAAAAAAACTATTTAAGGACACCTGGTAATCAAGAATGTTCATTTATGTTATGGGTTGTGTAAAGAAAATTAATATTAGCCAATTTCTTAAACTCTCAAATATCAGTAATGGTATCCGCCCGGTTTCTAAGACTTAACAGGACATTTTTGACCTGAATTCTGATATTTTTCACCATTTCCTGACAGTTTTAATCAAACAAAATAAATGGCAGATTAATCAATGATGAAAATATTCCTTAGTTGCAGTCCTAGATGTATGCAAAGTCCAACTTAAAAACCAGTTTCCATTCTTATATTCATCTATTTTTAATATACCATGTGCATTGTCACCCATATTAGGGTTTATTAAAGATAGAAAAGACACATATATGATTTAAAACACTAGTAATGGACTAATTACATGGCAGAAACTCACAGATGAGCGTCACTCCTGATGACATTGGGTCATAATGTGCTGCATTGACTGACTGGCAAAGCATCAGTCTGCTCGGCTTTCCTGCCACGAGTTTCCCTTCACAGCTCTGACAGTCAGAAAACGTGGAAAAACTTGGGCTGAAAGTCGCGTTTCTGCGGCTGAGATTTCTCCGGCGAAGACTTGTGTCATAAACGGATCATCTCTCTACTGCTGTTGTAGAAAAGTAGTTTTAAAAAGAGGTGAGATTTTCTCTTAAAGCTACTTACGTGTATCTGCTGCTGCTGCTGCTGCTGCTGCCGGCTGTGCGGTTTTTGAAAGGATCGCCTCTGAAATCCAGCAAACTGAAGGATCTTGTTGTGTCTCCTAAGAAGTTTGTGCACTTTAAGCTGTCGGACTCGTTCCTTGCTTGGTTTTTTTTTTCTTTCTTTTTTTTCCTCAGTGTCTCTTCATCCTCCACGTTTTCTCCGGGACCACAGAAGAATGAGTGGCTCCTCCGTCCCCTCAGCCAGACAGACTGCTGCTGGGATGGGAGTGACTGGATCCGTCAGCTCCCTCCCCCATCCACCAATCACTGCTCTGCAACTGCACTCATGTGCATTCATTACTTATTTAATCACACTACAATAATATTGTATATTATTTTATATGCATATTTTGGGAAAATATTGCACTTTTTTTACTTTACTTATAACATTTATTTCACAGTTATAGCTACTAGTTACTTTTCAAATCAATATTTTATACCTTAAACATGTTGCTATACATATATATGCTGTAATTGGGGCCATTTTGCATAATGAGTTTACTTTACTTTTTGATATTTTAGGTATATTTTGCTTCCAATACTTGCTTTTTTTTCTCACTTTAGTAAGATTTTGAAGGCCGGACTTGTATTTGTAATAGAAATGTTTGGGTTTTTTTGTTGTTATTTCTACTTTTACTGAAGTAAATGTACTTCTTCCATCACTGCTGACCACTACTGTACTGTTGGAAGCTGTGTAACTAAGTACAGTTTTGAAGCACTTGAACTTCACTTGAGTATTTCAAATTGACTGGAGTGATGGCTACTTTATACCACTACTACACTCATAAAATATTGTACTTTGTACTACACTACATTCATCAGACAGCTGTTGTTACTGCAGATTAAGACTTTATACACAAAACATATGGTCAACCTATAAGACATAATGCATTGTTACTGATTAAACTACCCAACAGTATATATAGAAGTTGTAATTAGCTCCACTTTGGCCAAAAGTAAACTGCCTCCTACACACTAATAATACACTGATGGGGTCAGTTTGTCTGCGTAGTGAGTTTTACTTGTGATATTTAAAGTACAGTTAGTCTTGAAGGACAGGGTCACAAGTTTTCAAGTCTGTCTTAAAACTGTCTGTTTGCCCGTATGAACATTAAAACAGGTTTTTCTTGCTGTGATCATTCTTCCTGTTCATACTGACCATTAAAACCACCTTTATTTGTCGGTGATGACGGACAAAATCCACAATCATCCTACTGTGATGGAAAAATGTATTCCAAAGTTTATCTGACACTAATATGATGCTTCAGCTATCAGAGTTAGATAAATCTAGTGGATATCTTCTGAAGTTACAGTATTTTTAGTGCAAAATGTACTCTTTGTGTTACTCTCCTTCCACTGCAGCTGAACAGGGACGAACTGTCCAGGGAAACAAAGTACACCACATGTATGGTGGCTTTATATAGGCTCCTATACAAAACTCATGTATAATTGGGGTTAAAGGTTCAGTTTTACACGTCATAAATTGAACAATATTACTTTTATAGCTACTTAAAATTGTAAATTGTCCAATTATTGAAAGTCAAGACATTAGCTTTTTCTTTATTTTTTAATGGACCCATCACATCCTCAGGGCTCCATGTTTGGTTTAGTAGCGACCAGTAGCCACGACTGGACAGTCTTTTCTGGACAGCCAGTGAGCTAGTTAAGGAAAGTGTGCTGAAAGCTGAACAAGCAAAGCAAACTGTAATTTGCAAATCTGCATTACAACAAATGCAGCCTTGAAGTGATTTTAAGTTCCTCAAAATGTGATTTGTTCATAAGGTCACAATCAAAATCTAATCTCCTCTTTAAAAGTATTAGTAATTCAGCGATTAATTGAGCATCGTGTCATCTGTGTAAAGCAGCTGAGAGAGATTTTGTTGTCTTAGCACGTTACTCGCCATCTCTGATTACCACCCTGTAAAGACAAGCCATTCACACACTATTACATGGACACTTGGCTAGCCTGCATGTCACATTCTCTCTAAATCTCAGTCTTAACCTTTATTGGGAGGCTAACAGCTGAGCCAAAGACCCACATCTAATACGAGTCAGTGCAGATAGCTCACATTCTGAAGGTCCAATATGTCCGTCTATATGCTGCGCAGCAGAAAGCCATACTTAGCATTATTTCCAGACATGTGTCTATGCATGCGGCCATCTCCCATTCCCAGTCTGCAGTCTTCTATTGTTGCCAAACTCAACAGAAATATAAGGCATTTAATCTGTTCACAGAAGGCAGTGTGAGGATGTGCTGCTGGCCCATTTGAAGAACAGGAATGATGCAAAAACAACAACTTTTGTATATTCTTGCATGCTTTGCACGACAGTGAAGGAGTGTGAATGGACTATTTTCAGACTGTTGTGACTAGGAAGGGAACAACTGGTGCCAGGGCCTCTGTGCCCTCTTATTTGTGCTCCTTGGTCAGTCAAATGAGACTTGAATGGAGTGAAAACACAAGGGAAGTCTCATGACTCGGTCAGGGAGTTTCTGGCTAAACAGCTCTGCAGTTATTGTCAATAATAACAGCCCTGATGTTATCCATCCAGTTCCTGGGATCATTGTTACTCTGACTGACCTTTGGTTTGACTGAAAGCACAGTAGTCTGTATTGCAAATACTCCAATAATTGTAATACTACATGACCCTTCTTCTATTTAATGTAGTTTGAGCAACAGGATAGCTTCCCTGTTTAAATGTGAATGGACTTTAAACTCTAACAGCTGCAAAATCGAGCATGACATGCTTTTTTCCGTTTATATTTTCCACTAAATAAACTGGTTTTGTATTTTGCTATAAATTACAGCCCACAGTGGTGGAAGAAGAAGATCATTTACTTAAATAAAAGTACAAATACAGCAACGTAAAATACTCCATTACAAGTAAAAGTCCTGCATGAAAAATCCTACTTAAGTACATAAGTATTATGAGCTTGATGTAAAGTATTGCAGTAAAAGTAGTGGTTTGGTCCCTCTGACTGATATATTATTATATATGACATCATTAGATTATTAATACTGAAGCATCAGTGTGTAAGCAGCATGTTACTGTTGTAGCTGCTGGAGGTGGAGCTAGTTTCAACTACTTTATATACAGTTAGCTAGTTTAGTCCAGTGGTTCCCAACCTAGGGGTCGGGTCCCTCCAAAGGGTCAGCAGATAAATCTGAAGGGGTTGTGAGATGACTAATGAGAGAGGAAAGAAGAAAAAACAAAGACCTTTTATTGAGACTAAAAACCAAGAAAAAAATGGAGTTGCAATGAGCTTATCTCCTAAAGCTTTTGTCTGTAATTACTCTTAAAAATGAGTTAATGTTTTAGGGACAAGTTGCATTTAATAACTCAAGCGTCCAGTCTAATAACGTCTCCTTTTAGTAACTCATCAGTTTTGTTGAATGTGATCTGCACTTTTTTTTTATCAGTTCATTCTCTGTGGTGGTCTCCCTGCACTGTGAGCAACTGTTGGGGGATTTTTTTTTTTTTTTTGTTAGGTGTGATGAGCTGTCGGATTTCCCCCCTTGAGGCTCAAGGTTCAACACATTCCTGGCTGCAGTGGTCAGTATGATTTTAATCTGTTTTCACAGGCAGGGCAGCACCGACAGACAGACACAATCTGGTTTGGAATTCCAATCCCAGTCCCACTTCTTCAATCTCTCCTTGTGGAAATACCAGAAGAGAATCAAGGGTGGCAGCCGGTCTGTGTCCCACGTGTGCTCACCATCAAAACATCTGAGCCTCACGCCGGCTAGCCATATCTTTACACTGTCATATCTTCCAGGGGCATCACACCGGAGGCACACATAGCTTTGTCACAGCTGAAAAAACAAGACACAAGGGCCTGGGCTACGTCAGAGCTGGCCAATCACAGTATTGATTCAGCAAATCAGAGCGGAGTGTGTTTGTCACTCTGTGAGGCAGACTTCACAGGGCCGAGTCAAAGTGCGGGATTAAGTGTGAAAGACACACCAAAACCACTTTGAAAAGCATGAGGAGGAGACGAGTTGTGACACCGCTGAGGTTGACTGCTCATAATGACAAGCAGGGGAGATGGAATAACTTGTCAGGAGGGGTAGTTCACCACAGACGGGGTATGAGAAGTGCAAAAGTGGTCTGCAGCCCAGCTGAGATACTCACAGGCCTCGGTTTTAGATGAATGGCAAGCACTGGCAACGTCTAATTAAATTAACTATCCCATCATCCTGAAATGCAGAGTTTTGATTTTAGAGTAAACTAACAGAACAAGCGAGTGATAAATTTATAGCCTCGGCAATGTAAGAAGCTCTTTCTCAGAAACATAAAATAATCATGTGGTATTCTGGTTACCAAAATCCCAGTTTAAATTCGATTTAACAGCCACTTTATAAGCACATAGATACTTGAGCATGAGTTCAAACAGTCACACCTACTCTTAAAAAGAAGAGCCTAAAAATTAAATTAAAAAAGTAGATTCAGTTTTATTTAAACAAAAATTTAAGCATCTGAGTGGGATCGGGCAGTTCCCTTGGGCAAGCCATATGGGCTGACTGTTACTTCATAAATAATTCAGGAAAGTATGGCCAAAAATCTCATTAAATAAGCATCAAAGCTCATTCTTGGCCTTGCAAATGGCTGACAAATCCCAACAATACAACCTCAAGCTTTGAACCCCAGTACAGGGTCTTCATCAGAGAGAAGTAAAAGCTACTGAGCTCACATGTCAATAGTCAATGTCCATATCCAACACAACTGAGCAAACATCTGCTGATGAAGACAGTGTGATAGAGCTGAAAAAGATATCAGTATTGGGCTGAGATTGTTTTTTTCAATCTACTAATTAACATGTTCTCATAAGCAAATAGTTCAGTTGGGGAGGTAAAGGAAAGATAAGACATGTGTACATAGTTTCCAAATATCCTTAAAGTGACAGTTTGAGAAAGTTTTGGTTTTTTTAAGAGTTAGATGAGAAGATCAATACCACTCTCATGTCTGTATGCTACATATGAAGCAGGCGCCAGGAGACTGTTAGCTTAGCTTAGCAAAAAGACTGGAAATGAGGGGAAACAGCCATTGAGCTGTTTAGTGAAGCTTTAGAGGTGCTGGTAGTTACCTTTAGACATAGCCAGGCTAGCTGCTTCCCCCTGCTTCCAGTCTTTATGCTAAGCTAAGCTAACAGTCATGCTCATGCTCTCAACTTCACACATCTTCAACAATGTATATATTTTTACACTTTTCTCAGTCTTAATAATTGAAGCAATGATTAAAACATGTTTTCTTCATAGCTGTAGAGAACATAGGCCTAAATTATCAATCATTTGTTTGTCAAATGATATGAATCCGATTTTTGAAGTCTATGCGCATACATGTGCACCCGTGGCAACCCTGAGACCACAGAGCCCCCCCCCCACATAACAAATCCCAATTTAACCCCTTGCCTACAGCTCTAGTGTTTCCCTCAGTAACCTGCATTGTTGTTTGCCTTGCTTAGCTGCCAATCAATTCACATGGCAGGTTAAGGGTCACAGCCCACATTAGGACAGGGCCACTCTCTGCAGGGAGTATTTCCTGTGGTAGTCTGCATGCTGCTGCCAGTGGGAGGTCAAACACCAGGGGCCAAAGGTCAAAGAGGATGTATGTATTAAGGAAATTAGTTCCCGCTCAGACTCCAAATATGCAAACTACCCTTTGAAAGTATCAGATTTTTTTTGTTTGTGCGGAAGGCTTCTTTTCTGCGATGGGGGTAACGGATCAAATATGTGGGACGAAATCAGTTTCCACAACAACCCAGTAGAGACGTATCACCATAAATACCTCGATGGAAATCACCTCCATGAGAACAGTACATTTATATATTCATGAATGACTGGCATGTGGGAGTTATAGCTGAAGCCATAACATCAGGGATACCTGACGTGCACAAGAAATTCCTCACATTTTCAACCTCTAAACAGAAATACCTTGCTAACCCATTTAGCACCTACTCATTAACTTTAAGGCAAGTGCAAGAAAAAAAAGAGCACTTGGAGCAAAGTGAATATTTGAGTTCAGAAGGACACTTTTTCAGTGTGTTTCACAGCATTTTAGCCTCTTTATTATGTATTTTCTGCTTTTTGGAACAAAACACAAATTAGGTAACACATCTTCGACCAGAAGGCACTTACAGTATAAATAGTGGTGTGAACAATTAATTCAAAGCAATGGGACATATCATGCTTTTTGTGATTTTCAGTTATTTTTATACTGTTATAATGTGAGATGTCTATGTTAAACATGGTCAAAGTTCCAAAACTTTAGGTGACCATATGTAAAAATGCCGCCTTCAAGTCAAAAGTCAGGGCTTCAATCTGCACTGTTTTCAACGTTACCTCTACTTCCCCATCGAACTGTTGTCCACTCGCATATTTTGGATCGGATTCAGGCTTAATCATGTACGGATGTATTTAAGAAAGTTAATTTTCCTAGTAAAGAATTACAATAAAGTAAAATAAAATTTAGATATAAATAATATAAATATATATTATAGTCTATAAATATAGACCTGGAAATGTTCATATATCCTCTTTAAACATCTTTTTGTACTTTTTGGCCACTTCGGGGGCAGCGTTATAGGCTGTAAACACATCACTGACATTTTATCACCGTAAAAACGTCATATGACACACGTGTTAGCAAACAGTCGCCTATTTACACATCCAGCAGTTACGGAGCTACATTAACATTCATTTGGAGTCATGTTTGTCTCCACATGATGAATGTAAATCCAATATTTACTCTCACTGTAGCTCTGTTTTGGTCTCCACTAACTCCTGAGAAAAGTATGTGGCTCTTTAGCAACTAAATGCTCCAATATGTTCACCAGCTGGTTGCTAACGCTGTCTGTTTGCTGTTTTGTGCGAGTAGGGTACAGTTAAAATACATTAATTAAAAACAGCTGCCTGATGCAACTGGAAACAACGCTGATGAACCAAAACAGTAAAATTAGGGGTCCTAAAACCAAAACAATGAGCTGAAAGACTTTAAAACACTGTAGAGCTGAAGGACACAGCAGAATCCATTCATGACTACAAGCAATCCCTTTTCCATAATATATAGTCATTTCATCCATTGTCAATATAAAAGTATAGATCAGTAAATTCATCTTTGAAGTCTGGCTAACATGATGTGCATCTACTCCTTCTCACACATATTAAGTGTTGCTTAAAAGACCAAAAACATTGTTTACTTGGTGAAATATTTCTCCCAGGTTAAATACAACCTGCTATTTCTGTGCGGCTTTGTGTTTTGACACATACACGGGGCCTGCGGCTTCTCAACAGTAGATAAATGAAGTGCAAATACCTCAAACAGCGGGGAGATAGCCTTTACAAATCAGCAACATGTGTAGCCAACAGAGTTTACGCAATCCCTCTACTAAACCTCTGAAAGTATTTAAGAGCTGAGACACAGATCAATAATAAACGGCAGCATCAACGCCAGTCAACTGATGACGTGTCACAGTGAGTTTCTCCATTGGCTACTGATATGTTTCCTTTTCAGAATCAGTGTGATCAAGTTAAGAATGTTTGAAATGATTATGTGATGTTGTCTTTTAGATAGACATACTGTATATTAAAATGTACTCATACTTCATACATCAATCATACACACGCATACATCATAGATTTTTAAAAATGTCTCTAAAACTTCATTTTTTTCTCCACATGAGGGGATTCGTGCTGTGGTAGGCTGCAAGAATCTGTTGTGAATCACAGTACAGAAAGTGCTAAAACCATCATCACCGTCATCTCCATTTAAGCCCAGGGTCCCCAGGCTCCAGTGGGGCCTGGGTCACATCTGGGGTCATCATCGGGGAAGATTATCGGCAACGCGCTTTTCTGGTAGTGTTGGAGCCTGCTGAGGAGATACTCCACGATTGTGGGGAACTGAGCGGACACTTCATTCCTTTCCTCCGGATCCTTCGCGATGTCAAACAGCATTACAGACTTCAGCGGATCCACCTTGAAGGGGCTCGACTCAGAGCTGTTGTGACCCGGCCGGGGGAACCAAACGTCGCAACCTGGAGGAAATGAGATGAAGGGCATTAGCAGAGATAAGAAGTGAACGTGTGTCTGTGCGCATGTGTTTGATTTTCCGCTTTACACTCAGACTAAACATGTCATTATGGGTGACAGAAGATACTGACCCGGGTAGCCAGTCAGCAGCTTCCAGTTGGAGGATCGAATGGCCGCGTGAATGGACACATTGAAGCCAGACTTGGCCCGGGAGCCTCCGCTGACCACCTGAGCCAAAGTTAACTGACGCTCGGTGCCAGGACCTGCAGAGAGCAGAGGACAGAGCTGATTATGGAGGTCATCCACCTTAAAAAAAAACACTAGAAATTGCTGATTAAGATGATATTAGACTACCACCGAATACAAAACAGCCTCTGTGGACGTCTATGTAAACCATACAAGTAGGTAGACTGGTGCCAAATTTAAGCCGGTATCCAATGAAGGTGTAAAAATAAATATACCAATAAGAAAAACCTCTTTTTGTGCAGTAAAAATCAACAATGAAACAGCAGGAATTGCGTGGTTTAAAAAATGGTAAAAACAAAACAAATTCAAAACAATCCTTCCCTTCAAGAACAGAAATTGTCGTCTGTATGAATTTCCTCAAACATGTGGAACTTAAGGTCTGAAGGAATTTGACAAATATGGCAGTAATGTGGCTGACTCAGCACCACTCTTTTATTTCTGCCAAGCACAATGAATAATTTGATGGGCAGCTTTGAAAACAGCAAGCCAATGAGGAACAAGGGTCACAGTTACCAAATGGCATGATTCTACCAGTTTCACAAGGCAATAGTAACTAATTTATCCTTGCTGTGAGGGTGTCCAGACATTTCTGTAGCCTCCTGCCATCAGCTATTTCGGTTCTTATGGAAAATATCTCCCAGAAGTGAGCACACATGTCTACGTTTTTTAAAAAAAGAGGAGATCTGGCCTTGAGAGTATTCTCAGGTTCATGCCGTGGCTGACCCTGACAATGTGGTCCTGATTAGACAGATTTGCAAGTAATTTTGGCCTCCAGATGCTGTCAAAAACAAGTATTTCCTCACATCCTTTGCATATAGACAAATCGCCACCCACACAAAACCCACGTCCCCATTTGAGCTTGTTTTATAGAGCCGATTCCACCGCAGTGACATGACGGGAGAATTAAAACATTTCCAATCTCAGAGTTTTTTGCAACCACATGATAAAAGCGTTGACAATTCTTCACTGATCATTGCGTAAATGAAAAGTGGGTATCTTAATTGCTCTCACATGCATTAAACTGGGCTGCTCAAAGCGGAGCGATCCCTGAACCACACCAGATTTGTGTAAACAAGAGACTCACAGAGCTCGAATCCTTGCGTAAGAATGGTAAACTGCAGTGTGCAATCATGCCAGATTCAGGTGTTAACGCTGTTACATAAGCAGGTGGGATGATAAATGATTTGGACTCTGCGAACATCAGGGTTAGATTTATTTCGGGGGGTGCTCGAGCTTCTTCTTCCACTCTTTCTTCTTTAAAGACGGCCTCAAACACTGACAGACACATTTCTTAACATTCATTCTTCACATGAGCGCAGGACAAGAGCGCCTCGGATCAGGCCTTGCTCATCTGGATCCGCGGCAGGAGAATCCACACATGTGCTCAAGAAAAAGGGGGGGGAGGAGAGGAGAGGGGGAGGGACAGTGGGAAGAGACCCTGAGAGAGCAGAGAAATTGCGAGAAGCAGTGCGGAGGAGAAATTTAAGGGTGATTTAAGGCTTGGGCCGAGTCCAGGGTTTCTCCTTCTTTCTCTCTCGACAAGCGAGAAGTTCAGGGACCCCTCTGTGACCCATTTAGTCGGGATCCCTCTTCTCACACAGAGAGGCAGCAAAGAAGAGGGATTTTGAAAAGCAACTTGAAAGGAGAGAGTGTGTTAAAAAAAGGGGGACAGGGTCTTTTCATGAGCTAAATAGAGGCGAGAGGGAAAAGACCGAAAGAGGGAAATGAAACTTAAAGAAGCTCGTAGAGAGAGAGACTGAGAGAAAAGTCTCAAAGAGAGGCTGGGTTAATAGGAAAGAGGGTAGAGGAGAAGAAAGGAAAGAGGCATCTCGGCCTGGAATGCATCAAGGGAGGCTGGTTGTCACTGTGGTGGTCGACAATAAAGATCCAAACATTAAACTTGAGGGCTTGTAAAGCTGCTGCGTTTTTCTTCACTTCTTATCATCCGAATGGTTTAGATGTTAATGACCAACAGTAAATGTTGAGGACAATGTGAGCACCGCCGGTTTCCACTGTATAAACAGTCTTGTCTCAAAAATGTACTTATTCAGTGATTGGACAAACAAATAACTTTTCATTTAAACAGGGCCTACTTGGATTTGTTCCCAGTATTAGCTACTTGTTTGACATTAGATAAAAGCCAGAGAGAGTAGGTCATATTTTCATTCTATTTGATTTAACCTTAAAGCTGCACTAATCAATATTTTTATATAAACAATGGATTAAATGACAATATATAATGTGAAAGGTGTCACATACAGAGAATTATCACCCAAATTTCAGCGTCTTTCAGCTCACTGGTTTGGTTTTGCACCCCGCAACTTTACGATTATGGTTCAGTTCCACCATCTTTACATCGGCTTTTGCTTCCAGGCGTAACAGGCAGCTGTTCTTAGAGAAAAAAAAAAACGCTGCACACATAAACATTTGAAACATTTAGCAGCTGAAGACCCAGATATTATCCTATTGAAAGGTGTTTCTAATACTTTATCCACCCCATTTAGATACATATGGGGGGCAAAATATTAGAAACCCCTCTCAATATAATGCAGTCCAGAACAACAACACCAACCACTACAACCTCATTAACATACATTCAGTGGGCGTGCTGTGGTAGCCGAATGGTTACAGCACATGTCACATAACCACAATGTCCCTAGTTTGACTCCAGCTGGTGATCTTTGATGCAGGAGGTCATGCCCCCCCCCCCCCCCCCCCCCCCCCCTTAACAACGCCCAAAAATATATCTTTTTATCAACAAAAATGTATAAGCTTCATAAAAGTAGATTTCATGGTGAAGCTAATGTTTTGGATTGCATTAGGTTGTACAGATGACTATATTGTATGTTACATGTTAAAGAGGGGCTGGCCTCAGTTTGTGCCTCTCATGTATTTGCGTCTCATCTGCTGCACGATAAAACTGATTTTTAACCCGTTTCCCAAGTTGCAACTCCCCTTCCTATCCATCTTTGTGCCGTCTTTGTTTGGATTCGGAAACAGAGGCACAACTTAGGAAACGGGTTCAAAATCTTTTTTATCTTTCAGTGGAGTCTTTGGGGATTCTGGAAATCAGAACGTCAAGTGTTTTTAAATGACATTTTGGGTTTTTCCAACACCGCCTGTTAATTACCTTTTATCTCTGTTGCCTGAATGTATCCTAACACATGACAGACAGGAACTGGGGCTCGCCTGTCCAGGGCTCTAACACATTGACTCATGAAGAAGTGTGATCTATACAAACTTTTTCAGGTAGGTGTTTCAGGTGAGCAAAACCCCAATAATGATTTTGAACTTTAGAAAACTCTTCAGAACTTTTGCATCAGATTACCGAATTATAATACAGTGGCACATAAGGCTCTCATTAGTAATAATTAGCCTCCTAGCACACCTACTGCATGCTAGAAGAGAAGAAGACTATATTATACCTTTATGGTGGTGCACATCTGCTGTCACAAGGACTCATTATGTGCCCATTACAGTACATCTGTGAAACATTTCAGTACAAAAATGTACTTCTGCTGTACTTCTACTATTTTTGAATGTGCAACTAAGGTGCAGCTTCCTCCACAAAGTCCGAAATAGTGGCCTCGGATCAGGGCCCCTCTACCTCCTCAGAGATGGAAGTGGTTTGGTCCACCTAATATTAAGTGGTTTAGACAAGAATGAGACCACTCCACTGTGTCTCACAGCAAGAAAAAAGAAAGGAGTTCAGCAGTCACAAGACCCATTTCCAGGAAATCTCCTTACAATCACAGTTTAAACTGAGCGCGCACACACACACACACCCCCAACACACACACACACACACACACACACACACCCCCTGCCCTGAAATGTCAACTATCTCAGATTTCAACTGTGTTGACTGATTACAGTTTCAACAGTGACTGATTACAGTTTCAGCCTTGTGTTATCAGCATCTCTCAGATCAAAACAGAACAACAAACACCATTTCTAGAGGTGCAGTAATCACCTAAGATGTAACTAAATTGTGCAAAAAGTAAAGCTTATTCATAAAATAGGTTTTAAATGATGCAGATAACCTTTGTACACAGGTGGAGGAAGTTTAATTTTAATTAGAGACAGACAATATTTATAAAACAGTCACTTATGATCAACTTAAAAAATATCTTTATGGGCTCGAAATAACAAATAGTGAAATGAAAACATGAGTATATGTTTCATGTTTCATGTCAAACGAAAATTAAGAACATTCACTGATAATAATCTGGACACCACGTGAGATCAGCCACAAACAGACTCACCTCCTGCCAGAGTCCTCATAAACTCTTTAATCCACTCAAACAAATCTCAAACACTCATAATAAACATAACGTGGATTTCTAATACGCTAATGTGAGTTTGGTCGAGTGTTATGTAACACGCTGTTCTTAGCCTCCGGTCTGCTTTGACTCAGGTCAATTGGATTCACGATGTCTTGTGCTTGTGGATGCCGACTCAAACAATGAACCCTTGATACTTGCAGACATGTTAGGAAAAGAGAGAAAACAGTAGACTTACAGCACGCACACACACACACAGGAGGAGACGTTACATGAGGTTTCCATCACCTATCAAACTGTTGCTAATGATTATTTTCTTTACCGATTATCCTGCCAATCATTTTCTTGATTAGTCAATTAATTGTTTGTCTATAAAATTCCAGTAAATAGTAAAAAAAAGCCTGTTATAATTTCTGACAGTCAAAGGTGACGTCTTCAAATGTCTTAGTTTGTCCAACAACAGTCCAAGACCTAAAAATATTCAGTTTACTGTCATGTATGAAGAAGAAAAGCATCAAATCTTCACATTTGAGAAGATAAAACCAGCAAATTTCTGTAATTTTTGCTTAAAAAAAAAGATTAAAACGATTATTCGAGAATCAAAATAGTTGCTGATTAATTTTTCTATCCATTGATCGATTAATAAACTAATCGTTGCCGCTCTACATTACATGCTGATAAATTATGACTTTAAACTAACCAGGGGTTTGCTTGTTCTCCACATGTCTGCGTAGGTTTCCTGCCACTGTCCAAAGATAAACAAGCTAGATTAATTAGTGACTCTAAATTGTCTGAACGAGTTGGTTGTCTGTGTCTCGCTCACTGTGAGCTGGGAGAGTCTCCAGGATCCTGTGATCCTGCAAAGGATAACTGGGTATAATGATAATGGATGGATGGATGGACGGATGGGTTTAAACCAGTGGTGCCCAACCTGGTGAGGGATCACCATTTGATTAAAAGCATATCAAATAGACAAGACTTAAGCTTGATTTATGGTCACTCAGAGCCGGTTCTTACGACGCGCTGTCCGACCACGTCGTCAATCAAATGTGTTTATAGTTGTTTCGATCGGCTTCACTCAGAGGCGGAGAGTGAAATAACTTTCCAGAGAAACATTGATTGACATAAAGCATCTCAGCCTATTGGCAGGATTTGTTGCAATGGATATGCTTTGCAGTGAAGTGATGGGATCTCTGTCAATGTTTGTATTTCGCAGGATATTATTTCATAATTCACGTCAAAACTCTCTCTTCGCCGGGCTTGGATGGGAGCATACTGTACATACATGTACATACAGACTCACAGAGCATAGGGCAGTTACTTTCACTTTGTCTAAATCCACAGAGCGATCTTTAATCGTATGTGTTCTGATGAGTATGAATCTCAGCACAGACAGACTGGAAGAAGCCTCGTCTCTGTGAGGTGACACATGTGAACTTACATGGAGCGATGTCAATATACAGCGGGTCAATGTTGTGCAGCAGCTCCAGTCTGGGTGAGGCGAACCCTTTGCTGTAAGATAAAAAGCAGTGTTGCTCTTAAACATATGGATACACAACCAACACACACACACCACCATGTCTGACTCATGCACTGTAAAATCCACTGGGATCTGTAAATCTAAACCAGCTGGCCGTCGTTCACCAGGCAGTCATATGCTCTGACCGCACTTCACCACAGAGAAAACGCACCGCTCTCACTGACCACAGTGTCTGATAACACAACAAAAATAACTCTCTCCTGCCTGCCTACTGTTCTGAGCCTTCATTTGGTTTTTATTTCGCCGGCTGGGCTGTCAGGCTGCTGTTTTCTGTAACAAGCGAGCCAATTAAAAACAAAATGAATCTGTAATGCAGTGAAAACAAACATCAGTTTGTGCCCTGTGTTGTGCAGCTCACACGGCAACGCCAGCAGCCAGCGGTCAGCTGACGTGCGTCAGCCAATAGAGTAAAGTGGAGGCTGTGAGTAGTAGTTTGTGGTCCAGGCTAAGCCTTGATTTTCTGCTGGGGCTCTGCTGTAGCCCTCAATTTCACCTTCTTCACTGTGTCCACATTTAGTTTACAAATATAATGTGTCAGTCAAACAGGACTCAGTGACAGTTTGTGTGATGGCCTGTATGCAAACTAACATGGAAAGTACATCTGTGGTACTCCAACTGCTTCATATGACTTATCAAATAAGTTCTCTGAAACATAAATTTATCTATACATTATGCAACAGTGGTGGAAGTACATTTACTCAAGTACTGTACTTAAGTACAATTTTGAGGTACTTGTACTTTGAGTATTTCCATTTTCTGCTACTTTATACTTCCACTGCACTACATTTCAGAGGGAAATATTGTACTTTTTACTCCACTACATTTATTTGACAGCTTTACTAGCTTAACTTTTTAAATATGCTAAGCTTATAAAATACAACACATTGTTAAAGATTAAATCAGTGGTTCCCAACTTTTTTGGCTGGCCAACTCTTACAAAAAAGTGGAGTCTAGTTGGGACACCTTGTTACGTTTCAGATGTGAGTTTTTAGCAGCTCCACCAAATAGTGATTTCCCCTCTAAACCTCTCATGGTTTCATTCAAATAACTGTTCAAAGCCAAAAGAGGTAAAAATATCCAATATGTCACAAAACAAAGCAAAAATCCCATCCAAAAACAGATTTGTGTATCAGGACTTTTCTTCTTTCCTCTCCCATTAATCATCTCACGACCCCTCAGATTTATCTGCTGACCCTTTGGAGGGGCCCGACCCCTAGGTTGGGGACCACTGGACTAAACTAGCTAACTGTATATAAAGTAGTTGAAACTAGCTCCACCTCCAGCAGCTACAACAGTAACATGCTGCTTACACACTGATGCTTCAGTATTAATAATCTAATGATGTCATATATAATAATATATCAGTTATTACTTTTACTTTAACTACATTTTGCTTCTCATAATTATGTACTTTTACTGAAGTAGGATTTTTCATGCAGGACTTCTAATTAAGTATTTTTACATTGCTGTATTGGTACTTTTACTTAAGTAAAGGATCTGAATACTTCTCCCACCGTTGTAATTCAATATATTACATATCAAAGAATTACAAGTAGTAAAATCTCAGGTATGTTGCAACATAGAAGGATTTGAAGCAAGTCTAATCACCTTATCCAATAGCAGGCTTTAATAGTTCTTAGAGGCAGAGGTGGGGATGGAGAGAGGATAAGGGGAAAAAAAGCGAGGGATGGAAGGACTACAGATTTGTGTGAGAATGACTGATGGAATTTCCTTCTCTTTGAGCTCCCATTGCCACAGTAACAAAGGGCTTATTGAGGGAGCAGGGGCTCCTACAAGAAAAAGACGCTGGGTCAGGGAGACAGGCAGAGGGAGTTGGAGTGAGAGCGCATGGGGGGAAGGATCGGAAAGAGGCACAAAGAGAGGGCAGGCTGTCAGACTCAAGAGCTGGTATCGCTCACGCTGCAAGCACAGGCCACAGGCTGACCTGCCACCCAAGAAACATTCTCAGCTGGGAATCCTCGGCGGTTAAAGCGCCACGTTACAGTACAACAGCTCAGCTCACCTGATTGTGTTCCACACGTTGAATCCGTCCAGTGGCTTTGTGGCGTTCGTGCTCCCTCCTGCCAGGCCAACAAGTGTCGGCAGCCAATCGGAGATGTGGATGAGCTCGTGGCTGATGGTTCCGGGTTGCTTCAGTAGCGGGCTGGTGACAAACCCGACTCCCCGGACACCTCCTTCCCACAGCGACCACTTCCGCCCTCGCAGTGGCCAGTTGCTGCCACCGGTCATCGTCTGACCTCCGTTATCTGTCAAAACACCCAGAAGAGCAAAATGTTATGACATATGGAGAAAATAGACATACTGGTAGATAAATAAATAGTAAATAAAGATGACAGGGAGGTTTGGGGATGTGTTGAAGAGCCATGCTAGCACCACAAACCAACGTTTAAATGCAAATACTTCCAAAGACTGCAGATTTCAGGTATATTCCAGACGAGCATAGCAGTGGAAATACTGGTTTTTAATGTTGGTATTGCTCTGGGAAAACATTTTATCTCTCCGGGCATGAAGAAGACATCTGTGAGATCATAAAAATACTTTTAAAGGTGCAAACAGCTGCTGGATAACAAGTAAAAATAATGTTTTGACTTTCCCCCCATGGTTTGCGAAGGGAACGCTATGTGAGTGATGAGGTCACAAATGGGGCTACAGCCATGCTAGCAGCTCTGTGAGGCTCTACTTAGGCACAGTGATGCTTTGAGCTTGATGCTAATGTCAACATGCTCACCAATGACAACGCTATCAAGCCGATGTTTAGCAGGTATGTTCACCATCTTAGTTTAGCGTGTCAGCTTGCTAACATTTGCTAAATAGCACTAAACACAAAGTACAGCTTGGGGCTGATGGGATTATCATCAGTTTTGCTGGTATATGGTCGTAACGCAAAGTTAAAGTTTGTCCTGATGATGGTGCTAGATGAAAAGTTAAGGGGTCACCAAAGTTGTCACAGTTCAACCTTAAGGGAGCATGAATGTGTGAACCAAATCTCATAGCAATCCGTCCAAAAGTTGTCAAAACAGTTCACTAAAAAAACATAAATGTCAACCTCATGGTGGCGCTAGAGGAAAAGTCAGTGGATCGCCAAAGTCAGTAGGATTCATCCTCTGGGCACCGTGAACATCGGTGCAAAATTTCATGGCAATCCATCCAATAATTGTTGAGATATTTCAGTTTAAACCGACTGACCGACCAACACAACAATGCTCATCCATTTGTCTGCCCCGCTTTACTCCTCCTGCATAACAGCCAACCATTACACAAACACACACAGGCAGTTAGACTGACTGTCATCGTCCCAATAAGTCTGTCCAGTATAAACACAGTTGACCAATCACATCCAGACAGGACTCCCTTTCAGCAGCAGAGTGTCATGCAAGTCCAGGAAGTAGTCTGTGCCGATTCCCGAACTGTTCTGGAAAAGACCGTCTGCTCCTTAATGCCTTTTCAAGCTGCTTCCCTCTAACAGGCCAACTCTCTCTTCCCCAGCTCCCCCAGTTTCTCCTTAAGCTCTCTCGCTCATTTGCTTACAGTAAAAGCCCCGGTGAGGCAGTCGGTTTGCAGAAAATTTCATCATAAAGGAATCTCAGGGTCCTCCCAAGTTCAAGCCTTATTTCTTTCCTGTTAAGAGATTGACAATGACAAAAATGTATATAAGCTGGAAATATGACTAACAAAGATAATATAGATCTTAAGCAGATAACTATTTTCGGTACAGGATGTTTATGCATTTATGAACTATATCATGGTCACATCACAGGGAGCCAAAGTCAATCAGTGATTACATAACCTCTGCATCACATTTACACAGGAGCAGGAAGTATTTGGATTTTTTTTTTTTCCTGAGCTTCAGACTCCGTCAGCAGAGTCGGTGTCTGCCCGGCATATGGCTGGCCGAACCCTCCGAGCCAGAGCCAACCAAATGTGTGGAAGAACAATGAAACAAGGCCACCTACCGCAGCCCACCACAGGCATAAAAACCTCGCAATTTACTTTCACAGCATTGTTCCCGTCTTCTAATTACCCTTTTAAATCCCAAACCTCCTAAAAATAACCCTCGGCGTTCAAAGGAGTTACCTACTTCAGATGCAAACCATTAGAAGTTCCACATGTGGAAACCTGTGAGCAGGCAAATGTTTAGGTGATACTGCATGACATGTATTAACTGCTTAGTTTAAAGTGCTTTTAGCCTCATCTAGGCACATTATGGTCCTCATCAGAGGTCCATATGATGGATATTTTTAGCTTTAAGCTAACATGCAATCAAGGTGTAAGTGTGATGACACTCCAGTGGTCTATATGGATTTATTTTTTCATCAGTGTGTTTAATTTCTGTGTTTCTAAATCTCCACATCCTGCTTTACAATGTTCCTGAGAGACAGCAGAGCTCCTGTTAGAGCAAATATAACAAAAGACTGCTCTCTAGTGAGCATCCAGAGTGTTACAACAACCTTTCTAGTGTAACCAGGTCCTGGATTGGTGGAGAATGACACAATCACAGCTGAGAAATGTTGCAGACACCAAACATGCAGGGATGTTTCATCTGGTCCTTCTTTAAACTTGTTGTGCAATATAACATGTTATCTAACCTGCTAATGCGTTCATTCAGTAAACCTTTCTGCTGTCACCTGAACTCTCAACCCTGCAAAACCGGCTTTGATGCTTGCAGAAAATGTGTTTTTCTATCCGCGGACATAAAATGTAATTGCTCTTTACTTGGCGCCCACTGATTTGGTTTCCATTCTGGCGCACTATAAAAGAATCCACTGAGGAAATAAATAAATACAGCGGTGGAAAATATATTAGCATTCCCAGAGGCGTTCACCTGATTGTCCTATATGTGTGTAAAACTTGCTCGTTCTTTGTAGGTTCTCCAGAGAAATTATAGAACTGTAATGAAGTGCAGCATTAGCTTACATCTTAAAACTAGCTACCACATACTAGAGAAGATGGTGAATTGTTCATTAATGCTTCATGTAAGTTGTATAAGCCTCATTCTGAACTCATACCTCACCTAGTGACCTGTCACACTGTAAGCTCAGTTAATCATGTACATTCCTGCACATAACTTTGATTATTTTATTCATTCTAGCAGCAAGTGTTGGTCCAACACTTTGTTCAAGTCTGAAAGAGTTAAAAACTATTGGAACTCGAAATTTTGTGCAGACATTCGTGTTCCCCAGAAGATGACTGCCTTTTCCTTTTAACTCCACCATGACGTTGACGTTTTTTTAATTAAATGTTTCGACAACTATTGGATCGATTGCAATGAAATTTGGTGCAGACGTGTGTTTCTCAGCGCAGTGTGTTCCAGAAAGCAGGTTTAGTGAAAACTCTCTGTTTGTTCACCCTGAGATGAGGGAAACTCTGGGTTTTCAGTTCCAGAAAGAGAGCTAACTTAAACTCTGGGTTACTGACTGGCTGTTTGACTTGCTGGCAGGTTTTGTCCAACAAACCTGAACGCGCTGTTTCATTTCCTCATTCATTCAGTCTGTATGAAGCACATTCATTAGCCAACATAAATAAAACTTTATGGAACAACTTGTTAACTCTTCTCGCTGCTCTGACTCAGGTTCTGTCAGTGCTGCTGTGTTTTTAAAGATAAATGAGAACAGTCTACATACACATGCATTAATATCTCTACGTCCACTGGATTAAAATGGAGACTCTGCCTTTTATTTACCTGTTGCCATGGTGAATCGCAGTATCAGAGCTCCATTGATGATGGCTTTTTTTTTTTTTTCATTCACCACGCCCGTGCTTCATTGAGAGCGAACATACTCAGAGTTGATTGGACTCACTCTGATCAGCTGATCTGGAACCCAAAACTCTGAGTTTTCCATCTCAGGGTTCATCAACTCAGAGTTCAGGCTTAGGCTCAGAGTTTGTTTGCTTTCTGGAATAGATGCCAGGAAATATTGTTTGTTTATGTTCTTGTTTTATAACTGCACAGCAGAATAATACAGGAAGCAGAGAAGAAGAGATGCTGTTGGTCTGGAGTGAGCATAAGGACAGTGACCTTAAGGTTAATGACAGTAAAGTGTTTGATAAAACGCCGAATAACTGACAACTTTGTGGACTGTTGTTGTTAGCATGCTAGCCGTGTTAGCTCCCGCGGTTAATGTTTAAAACCCTGCACTTGGCCACACCGTACAAGTAAATTTCTCCAGGTGGATTTCAGTCTGACTGCAGCCTGGTTGTGAGGTAGATAACTTTTTATGCTCAAAATAAGTCAGTCTTTATTTTCGTAAAACTGTCTAACTTGCATTAGACTGATTTATGGAAAAAATTAGGACCTAACATTGTCTAAAATCTGAGTTTGAGTTTGAACCTGAGCACTAAGCAGTGCAGAAAAAGGATAAGCAGCATATGAGAAACTTGTGCCTTGGATAAACCCTGTGTTTGTTTGAGGAAGATTATAATGATTGAGAAAGTTTTTATGGGATACATATATATTTGCTTACATTATGACGTATCTCATTACCTTTCTGCTTGCTGAAATTACTGCTTTGTTTTAGCAAAGGCTTTTCATTTAAGAAGCTGTTATTATTAGTTTGTGAAATAAGCAGAACTTTTTTTTACCATGTAAATCCTTTTAAAGTCATTCATCACAGCACCATCTTTCATATTGACCAGGGTTCAAATCCAGGCTATGACAGCAAAAGTGAGCCTCTGTGCAGAAACATACCTGTTGAGAACACCAGGACTGTGTTGTCCCAAAGTCCTGCCTGCTGCAAAGCCAGGGTGATGTTGCCCACTGCCTCGTCCATGGCCGACACCATGCCGGCATATAGCCTGCGGTTATGGTCTTTGATGAAACTGTAGGGGGCCACGTAGCGCTCTGGCACCTGCAGGGGCGCATGGACTGCTTGCAGCGCCACATAGAGGAAGAGCGGCTGAAAGATAAAGACAACAAAACATGAAGACTTACAGATTTACAGTTCAAAAACCTCCTTATTTATCTTATACTGGCCCTTCATGCAGCCCCTCAGTTCACCCTCAGTTCAGCTGAAACAGGTCATTTTAGCTGTCCTGTCTCTTTAAGACCCCCCTCCTGATGAGACCACTCTGTTCTGATTGGTCAGCTCCTGGAAGCTTTCCGCCAGCTACATAAACAAACACTAGTAGTAGGATTTCACTTCTTTTTCTCATACTCAAAATAAACTTCTCAAATACATCTGTACATGTTTGAGCCTGAAACGGACGTCCATTTGTGGGCATGTGCAAACAATCTGTTGTCATCACGAGGAGGAAGCAGAGGTAACTAAGTGTTCAGAGCAGGCTGAAGCCCTGGCTTTTGACTTGCAGGAAGCATTTTCACATATGTTCACCTCAAGTTTTGGAACTTTGACCATGTTTAACATCATAACAGTATAAAAATAACAAATTCACAAAAAGCATGATATGTCTCCTTTAAAAGAACTGCAAAGAAAACAAAAAGGTCACAAAACACATTTGGTAATATCCTCCTTGTCTTTGGCTGATGATGTCACATGACTAACTGATTACTAGATTGTGACACTGTGCATGTGTGTGTTTTATTGTATGTCTTCCTTTGTGAGGACAAATTTGAGTTTCAGAATGTAGATGATGACATTTTGCTCAGTCCTCACCTCAGGCTGGACATTCAGAGGGTTTGAGACTACGTTTAAAGGTTAAAGGACAGGTTCACCATTTTTCAAGTTTTATTTTTAAAACAACACTCAGGTGTCCATATGAACACTGAAACAGGGTTCTCTTGCTGTAATCCTTCCTCCCGTTCATACTGATCATTTCAAAGATCCACAGCCCTCATTTCATGCAACAATCCTTGTCCCCGCCTTTGTTAGACAAATCAACTGGACATCTTTAGTCCTTAAGTCTTTTTAGTACAAAAATCCAATTTTTTGTTACTATCCTTCCACTGCAGCTCAACAGGGAAACACAGAGAGGGAATTTTGTACTTAACAGACTGTTACTGTGGAAGGTTTTCTCTTGATTTGATTAACTCAGACAGCTGAAGCCTCATATTAGCTTCAGATAAACTTTGGAATGTATTTTTGCAGCACAGAACGAGGACTGTGGATTTTGTCCCCCATCACTTACATTTAAAACTCATTGGTATGAACAGGAGGAACAGCTACAGCAAGCAAAACCTCTCTCTTTGTCACGTCAAGACATAAGACATACTTGTATGTGTCCGTGTGTGTGTCACCTTGTCGGGGTTGTGTTTGCCGATGAGGCTGATGGCTCTCTGGCTGAGCAGCTCAGTGGAATAGTCTCCTTTGTATCCGGAGGCGACCTCTTCTCCTTCCCTGAGGTCCAACGCACAGCGAGTCAAGTTCAGAGGAGGGATGGGAGAACAGCGGACATGATTGTAATAATCCTCGCTGCCTGTCAGGTAGCCTGCAGCACACAGTGGGCCGAAGGCAAGAATTAATCCAAATATAAATGGGTAATGTTATAAGTATCTTGGCTGGAATAAGGCTGAGTAGGTTTTCTGAAAGGTTCATCTAAATCCTGCTCTCGGAGATGTTTATTCAACAACATACACACCAAAGAATGTGTCAAAGCCCCGCCGTGTGGGCAGGCAGTCCTTCTTGTACATGCCCAGGTGCCACTTGCCCACCATGTGCGTGGCGTAGCCCGCCTCCTTCATCAGCTGAGGCAGCATTTTCTCATCCAGAGGCACACAGTACGGCTGACAGGGCCAGATGATCTGGTGCTGCATGCCTGTGTGGATCTGAGGAGGACACGGTTAAAAGATGAACACATAGTTGTTAGGAAATAAATACGCCTTGTGTTGAATATGGCACAAGATGTAAGAATAGCAAAGAGGGAACCAGCAGCGTCTGTGATGACAGTGATGCAAACTAAAGAATAAATGTCCTGACATGAAGTGACTTTGTCCTCTTGTTCGACTTTCCGTCAGTGTCCAAATTAGCTTTTTTCCCCACCAGGAAAGTTTTGCTCTGGAGTCTGTTATCATGATGTGGAAGCACCTCAAGTCTGAAGTTCCTCATAATTACTTCACAATTGCTTCACATTTAAAGTTGAAGTAATCATTTACTTCTTTATTTTTCACTTGATTTGACTGAAGTGCAGCTAACCTGGCACTTTTTATGATTTTTTTTGTACTTATCAACTAATTATTGAACAATTAGCTACACTGAAAATCCCAGATGAACATGAATGTTTACATATTCATTTATCCTTATATTGACTGGTGATCAGTAAATGTAAAATGCCAAATTTATTGCACAAAAAACAGCTGTTCCACCAGAGCAGAAATGATTTGATTAATTGATTAACAAGAAAAAAATCTCTAATTATTTAGATAATCAAGTCATTGTCATTTGTCAAGGAAAAATGCCAAATAGTACCCAGTTCCAGTTTCTCAGTTGTGAGCTTTTGCTGCTTTTCATTGTCTTATGTGACAGTAAATTGAATATTTTTAGGTTTTGGAGTGTTACTCAGGCAAAAAAATGCAATTTGATGATGCCTGCGAACTTAACAGGTTAAAATATAAACGCCAGACACACCGCTATGTGTTATATCTGTGTTTTTGTGCAGAAAGAAGTAACTTAATGCCACATTTATTACAACTTAACCCCAGTGTTCACCTGCACCAACTAAACCCAGAACTTCACCCGCCTTTGGGACCCTGCAGGACCCTCTGAACAACCCTGAAACCCAGCAGGATGTGGATCTCACCTGGTACCTTCCAGTCATGAGCTGGTTCCTAGAGGGGGTGCACAGAGGCTGCACATAGTAGTTCTCCAGCCGGACTCCTCTGGCAGACAGTTTGTCCAGGTTTGGTGTCCTGATCTCGGAGCTGTGGTAACCGACATCATACCAGCCGAAGTCATCTGCCAGGATGAAAACTATGTGAGGCTGCCGAGCCGCTAAAACGTAAGGAAAGCTTACGATCAACACAGCTATGATGAGCGAACAATGCGACTGTCTTTTAGCCATTTTAGGAACTCAGCTGTCAGAAAGTAAACAAGGAAGTCCGTCAGGCTGCGTGTAGCGTTAGAAGAAAGACAAACATGGCTGGTTTAAACCTGAGCAGAAGTCTTCATTGTGTAATATCTAAAGTACACCAATTTATTAAAGTTACAACCACGTCTTGCTGCTACTTCCTTGTACTTCCGAAGATTGAAAACACTGCCTCGGCTGCAGCAGCCAATCAGCTGGCCGGAAAAGTCGTGAAACCACGTGAATGTACGGAAACTCTCGAGTGTTCAGACAGAAGGCGAAGCGAATTAAGAGGCAAGTTCGCCCGAAGCGGCGCGACTTGAAAACGTTTCATTTTGAGCAGAAAAAGACAGGACTGGAGGGAAATAACAGAAATAAATGGCGTTTCTGCTTAGTTCTGAGTTGATTTATGAATATTATATTCCATGTCTGCAAAGTTCGTTCCGCTAGATGCCACTAAATACTAAATGTACCTTTAAAGCCCCTAGCTATCTGCTTTAATCAGCACAGTGTGGGTGAGGTTTGATCACTGTTAAAGTTCAGCATTTAAGGAAATGAAATACCATCATTGTCACATGAAAACCACAGTGTGTTTTTACACTTTTACACATTAAACAAGAAACAGAACATGTTAATTAGTGAGCTTTAGAGGTGCTAGTTGGCGGATTTCATTACCATTAGACAGTCTTTGTGCTAAGCTAAGCTAAACTGACTGCTGGCTCAACAGCTTCATATTGAACATACAGATAAGGGAGTGATATCTTCTCATCTAACACTCAGCAAGAAAGACAACATGCACATTTCCTAAAATGTCAAACTATTTCTTTAAATAGACAACATATGGTAACAATCTCACAACTGTCACCAGACTTTCATGCGAATATTGGTAAAATAACTTCAATAACTTCATGTAGGACTCCATCACTTATCTCAGTAGGTTTTCAGGGATTTTAAAGTCTGGTCAGATTGTAAATGAGCCTTCATTACTTTATGATCCTTATTGCAAATTCTGCTTGTAGTGGTTATCCAGGTGTATGTCTGTCTGTGTGTAAGTAAACAAAATTACTGAGTTTTTTCATAATTGTATCCATCATCATCATCGTCCTTATGTTAGGGTTTTCAGACAATGGTTTATTTGGTCTTTGAGGCTCAAACAAGGAAAATGAAGACTGTGAGAGGAAGAGGAGGGGGATAAAGAAGCCGAAGGGAGTCAAAAACCTAACACAAAAAAAAACAGTGAGAGCATTGTTTTTAATTATTGAGTTATTAATGTACACCAATTTAATTACATATTAGTAAAAAAAAAAACAGATTTATAAAAAAAATCTTTGTACAAGTTTGCATTCTGTGTCTTTGCTTGTACATTTGCTTGTGCTTTGATACATTTGTCATTGACCCAAAGTCCTCTTATGACTAAAAAAGGCAAAAAAGCAGCACCATCATTTCTGTATTTCTAATAAGCACAAAAAGTTGATTTAATCTGACCTTTTCTGTTGGAAGAAAAATTCAAAAATCAAGCATTATTCACAAAAAAGGTTCAACTGTTGACCTGTAAACCATTATCATCCTTTCATGGAATTACAGAAAAGTCAATTACTCCTCCAACACTGTAAGACATTGTGGTGCAAGTACATCACATAACAGTTAATTTTTGTGAAAGACATTCATAAAACGGCACTAAGCATTATCACATTCTGAATCTGTTTTCAACTTCCTTCAAGACAGGAAGAGGAAGTTGTGAAATGAAAATGTGACAGACTGACACAAATCACATCAACAGTCTTTTTCTCTTAACTGGCCGCTGAACTGAGGACACAAAGAGCTCAGTACATGGACCATAACAGCTTTAGCATTCCCTGCACTATTAATCACAATTCACAGTAGGATTGTTCTTCATTAGCTGGTGTGAAACTGATCTAGGAGAGTCTTTGCTTATGTTTTGCTCTTTGCTTTCTTCTGCAGCCGGGTCCGTGTGGGCTCGGTGAGGACTAAGGGCTCCTGGATGACCATGGCGGGGTATTTCCTCCCCAGCAGTTCCACCTCCACCTTCTGGCCCACAGAGCACAGCTCCAGAGGCAGGTAGGCGAACGCCAGGCTCTGCTGGGTGGTGTAGCTGTAGGCGCCGGATGTCGTGTTACCGACCACCTGATGAGAAACACAAGTGACACCGGCTGAGTTTAAGTAACCACAAAATATGGATATGATTACTGGATGACGTCAGTAAGGCTTTTCGTTGTAGCGAACCTTCCCATTGTGCCAGACGGTCTCGTTGCCCTCGGGGTCGATATCATCCGTATCCAGTGTGATGTAGGACAGTTTCCTCTTAAGGCCCTTGGCTTTGATCTCCTGAAGGGCTGCCTTGCCAATAAAGTCAGCAGACTGGACAAACACAGACACAAACAGTGTTTATTCATGTTATTAATTTCCTAGTTACAGAAGAAATACTGTAAATAATAGAAACTTGTAAACAGTAAAAAAAAAATCACAACTTAAAATGACATAGATGGTTACCTTGTTCAGTTTGATGAAATAATCCAATCCAGCCTCCAGAGGATTTGTATCACAGTTCATCTGTAAAAATGAAGATAAAGTTGATCTCATCAGCTAAAGGTCATAACCTGTGCTGCATAAAGGAACAGCTTAACATTTTGGGGAAACACGCTTATTTGCTTTCTTGCTGACAGTTAGATCAGGAGATTGACATCACTCATATCTGTACAGTTAATATGAAGCTACAGCCAGTAGCTTAGCACAAAGACTGGAGACAGGGGGAAACAGCTAGCCTGGTTCTGTTCTAAGGTAGCAAAATCTGCCTAACAGCAACTCTAAAGCTCACTAATTAACATGTGACATCTCATTTGTTTAATCTGTACAAAAACCAAAATGTAAAAATAATAAATTGTGGTTTGTGCTGGACTATTTCTTGGCCAGGAGCTCACGTTGACGACAAGACTCCAAAAATTCAAGATTTGTACAGATAAAACAAAGGGGATACAACATGTTAATCAAATTTGTTTGACTAGGATGGATTTTAACATTTTTTTTTAAAGATCACGTTTTTTGGACAGAACCAGGCTAACTCTTTCCCCTGTTTTCAGTCTTTATACTAAGCTAATCTAAGCTAACCATCTCCTGGCTGTAGCTTCACATTTAAAGGGAACATGTGATTTTCTGTCATTTTTATACTGTTATGTCTGATGTTTATGTTAAACATGGTCAAAGTTCCAAAACTTGAGGTGAATGCATATGAAAATGTTCCCTGCAAGTCAAAAGCCAGGGCTTCAGCCTGCTCTGAACGCTTAGTTTGCAAAGTTACTTCTTCGGATTTCAGCTCGAACATGTCCGGATATATTTGAGAAATTGACATTTTGAGTAAAGAAGGAGAAAAAGAAGTGAAATCCTACTACTACTGTTTGTTTACATAGCATCCAGAGCCAGCAGATGCTTACAGAAGCTGGCCAATCAGAACAGAGTGGGCTCATCGGGAGGGGGGCCTTAAAGAGACAGGAGCTAAAACTGCCTGTTTCAGACAGAGGCTGAACTGAGGGGCTCCAGAAATGGTCAGTTTAAGATAAATAAGGAGTTTGTTTTTTTTTTTCAACTGTAAATCATGTAAAGATATGCCAGTAGAGCCCCAGAATATAAATAAAGACCTGGAAATATGCATGTTATGTGGTATTGATCTTCTTATCAAACAAGAAAGAAAAATAAATATATTTCCCAAAATGTCAAACTGTTACTTTAAATCCCTGGTGTGTGTGCGTGTGTGTACCTCAGCTCCCCAGCCTCTGAAGCCCTTCTCCAGTCTGAGGGACGACATGGCGTAGGTGCCGAAATTGTCGATGCCCTCGTCCTTTCCTGCCTCCATCATGGCCTGGTACACAGCTGCCATGTTCTTCTGGTCAATGTACAGCTCCCAACCAAGTTCACCTAAACACACATGCATATATACAGTATCACCATGCAGGAGTAGGTAAACGTACACTCAGCACCAGGAAGAAATGTGATGTCACAGGTCCAACATGGATAAAAAATAAATATTAAGAAGAGCAATCATGAACTGTAAACAGCGTATGAGAAACAGTTTATGGCCGACTGCACAAATCCACACAATCAAAGCTGAACAAAGGTGAACTTTGACCTGTGTGTGTTTGTTGGAGCTGACCAGAGATGATAACTAAACAGAACCACACACATTTTTCAGCTGCATTGAAGTGAAGTCAGATGAAGTGAGACAGAGTAAATATTCACTGAAATGGTCCTTAGCAGTTGTATTCTTTTGTTGAAGCTTATTTAAGTTTCAGGAGCAGGACCACCCACCTGACCCTCTCCTCCTCTTTCACTCTTGTATTCTTTTTTCACTGAATACACCTATTTAATAAGTGCAAAATCTGAGTATAATAATCTGATATGCATGGAAGACCATTCCTGCCAAGAACATAAGAAAATAGATGAGTAATTCTACAAAAATTCAGGAAATTATGAGATATTAAGTCAAACCATTTTAGATATCAAGTCAAAATTTTGACAGTGTGTTTATAGTATAGTATAAGTTTGACTTAATGTTACATACTTTTGTCTTAGTAAAAATCTTAAGTCAGTATCTCATAATTTTGATTTAGTGAGTCATAAATCTGAGCTGGTCTTTCATAATGTTTTACTAAGTAAGTCAAAGTGAATTACCATTAGTATTTTTATTTTTCTCCGTGTCTAGTTTTTCAAGTCCTTTTCTTTTTTCTTGACACAATGAGATGATGTCACTTGTTACCTATTTGCTTTATCCTGTCTAGTTTAAGGTATTTTCATTTTATATTGACATTACTGATGGAGAAGGAGAATATAGGAGGTAGATACAGGTCTTTGTAGAGTGAAACTGCCTCCAGCTCAATGCAAACATGACCAAGAAGCTGCATTATGTTGCTAAACACTGTAATGACACTTAACTGATCCAGTGTTATCCAGTGTTACTAACTGCATATGCTGCTATTTATATTTAATTCACCCATCAACCTATTTAGGTGTCTCCTTTGTCTCTTTTTATATATCCAAAGTCTCCTTTGTCAGAATATTTTCATTTGTTATAAGAACAACACAGGACATGTTGTTACAACATTAACAGAAAACAGAGTGTGGCTTTACAAAGTGTTCAGTACCGGTGTAGGAGATCCTGATGGCCCGGACAGGAATGCCGGCCAGCTGGATGGACTTGCACTGAAGAAATTTGAATCCGGCATCACTCATGTCCTCATTTGTCAGTTTCTGAAGAACCTTGCGGGCGTTTGGTCCTGCAATGCCGAGCACACCTATATCTTCTGTCACGTTGCTGATGTCGACGTCATATCCACCGTTTGCAGCTTCTGTCTCTATCCACCTGAGTTGAGTTCACAGAACAAACATTGAGCAGGCAAAAAAAGTAGATTTTAATGTAATATCATTATAGAATCAATGCATATTATACATCTGATACATTTCACTTTATATGTCTGAGTGACAAATTCACTATATGCTAATTTGTAGCTACATATATCTGTAAATTTCTTCATCACACTAAATATTTCACATATTTTCCATGCTGCCATATCTCAGCCAAATGTTCTAAAATTCATAGGCCGCTTCATATAGTGCTTCATTTGTAGTCTGGTCCCATCGCCACTAGAGGTTGCTGCACAACATAAAACTGACCCTGCCTCTCTCAGGCTGAGGTAGAGAGTTGGTTATAGTGAGGGAATGTAGATAAATGGTTTAATGTACCGCCTCCGGATTGGAGCAAATGGAGGGGCGTTGTATTAACAGCTGTGGAAAAACTTTAGGTTTTCTGCAGCATAAAACAGACTGTGAGAGAGTTTTATTCAGCCCAGACTGAATAAAACCCAGACTTAACTCTGGCCTGGGTGTGAGAGAACTGAGGAGTGTTTTGCTTCTTTGTTTGGATCATGCACTGATTGTTTTGTGCAAGAAAACTAAAAAAAGATTTGTCTACTTGTGATGCACATGACCCTGATTTATTGTGTCATTCTGCTAAGATGCTGCATCAAAAGTACTGAAACTACAATGATGAAACTAAATTGGCAGCGTCAACTCAAGCTGCATAAAGGGAAACCAAGTCTGAACTAGGGTTGCAACTAAAGATTATTTTCATTAGAGATTAATCAGTCTTTTTTTTCATGATTAATTGATTAATCATTTGGTTTTTAAATTGTCAGAAAATAGTGAAAATGCCCCTCACAATTTCACAAAGCCAGTGGTGGAATGTAAAGAAGTACATTAACTCAAGTTCTGTACTTAAGTACAATTTTGAGGTACATTTCAGAGGGAAATATTGTGCTTTTTACTCCACTACATTCACTTGACTGCCTTAGTTACTAGTTACTTTTCAGATTAAAGTTTTACATGAAACAACATGATATGCTTATAAATTACAACACATTGTTAAATATTAAACCAGTTGTTTCCAACCTTTAAGTCTTATATAAAGTCAGTGTCTAGTTGTGTTTCAGATGAGTTGTTAACAGCTCCACCAAAGAGAGATTTCCCCTCTAAACTTCTCACATGGTTTCATTTCAATAACTGTTCAAATGATCTAATATTTCAGATTAGAGAAAAGTCCAAAATCTTGCTTTCTCTCCCATTAATCATCGCATTACCCCTAAGATTTATAGTTCCCAACCCTTAGGTTGGGAACCATAAATCTTGGACTGGACTAAAGGCCACCAGCAGTATTCACAATGTACTTTATAACTTAACTTCTTTAACTTATTTAATACATCAGGCGCAGGCTACTGCAGACCGAGTACTTTTACTTTTAATACTTTAAATAAATTTATCTGATAATGCTTCTGTACTTTTACTGAAGTAGGATTATATATGCAGGACTTTTACTTGGAGTATTTTTACATTGTGGTATTACTACTTTTACTTAAAGGTGCACTGTGTAGAATTTAGTGGCATCAAGTTGAACAGACTTGGCAGAAATGGAATATAATATTCATAAGTATGTTTTAATTCGTGTATAATCACCTGAAAATAAGAATTGTTGTTAGAATGAGCCTTTTATATCTACATAGGGAGCAGGTCCTCTTCCATATTGCACCGCCATGTTTCTACAGTAGTCCAGAATGGACAAACCAAACACTGGCTCTAGAGGACTTTTACGTTTTTCACAGCCTCCATTGGTTCCTCTACATGCTTGGCAAGGGAAGGGGAGAGGGAGGGGTATTCATTTGGTTGCAATCTGCAACTTCACCGCTAGATGCCACTAAATCTTACACACTGGTCCTTTAAGTAAAGGACCTGAGTATTTCTTCCACCGCTGCACAAAGCCAAAGTTGACATTGAAATGTCTTGTTTTAGTCCAAACCTAAAATATATTCAATTTACTATAAATATAAATTTACAGCAACTATTCACATCTGAGAAGCCACAAGCGGTGATTTTGTAAATTAGTTAACCAATGCTTGCCAAATTAACCTTGAGTGAGACTGAGTATGTGTGTGGTTCGATTCATTTCACCTCAGGTCATGTAGCTCTGACCCCGAGCCCGTGATGAGCAAGAACTCTCCTGGTGAAAGCTGGGTGATGGTGACCTCAGCAAAGACTCTCCCAGTGGGTGTCAACATGTGGCTGATATTAGTCTGGCCCACCTGAAAACACAAACGTCAGAGGAAAAAGAGTCAGAGAAAGGCGTGTACTCCTTGAGCTACTTTTAAAAGAAAAAACGAGAGTATAACCACTTCTGTAATAGTATTGTAATGATGTCAACACTGAATTTATTAACCACCAGAATCACGTTAATAGTGTTTCTCACCATACATGCCAAAATTATGCAGCATTATGTCATCATACAACAACATTCACAGCTACAGCAAACAATTCACACTGCAGTATACGAGTGCTCTACCTTGGGCATGGTGTTGGCAAACAGGCGGTCCAGGAGCTTGAGTGAGTCCTTCCCTTTCACTACGAACTTGCCAAAAGGAGTCAAGTCAATCACTCCCACCTTCTCCATCACCAGCTTGCACTCTCTGCCAACTGGTCCAAACCAGTTTGTGCGTCGGAAACTGGGCCTGAGCACAGCAAAAGAATCAACGACTACTTTATATCCAGGCCTATTATTCTAATGAGTTGAAAATTTTCTTCCACAACTTTTTTATTAGCCTTCTTTTATTGCATAAAACTGATGTCCAAGTATAATGAATGAACATTGTTCTATCAAGAGCACAGAATTATAAACTGCTCGTAAGCCCCCAAAGGCTGTATTGTATGTATATGAGACTAACAAGCAGCTCTGTGAGGCTGTACTTATGCACAGCTGTGCTTTTAGATAAATTCTCATGTCAGCTTGCTAACATGCAACGTCATGCGCAATGACATTTCTAACATGCTGATTTTAGCATGTTTAATGTTTTCCATGGTAGCGTGAAAGCATGTTAGCATGCTAACATTTGCTAATTAGCACTAAGCACAAAGTAAAGCTGATCGGGAATGGCATTAGTTTTGCAGGTTTTCCTGATTTTGGCACTAGAAGAAAAGTCAGAGGATCACCAAAGTTATTATAATTCATCCTGAGGGGGGCATGAAAGTCTGTACCAAATTTCATGGCAATCCATCCAATAGTTGTACCTATACTTTGCAAAAAAAACACAAAAGTTAACCTGGCACTAGAGGAAAAGTCAGCGGATCATTAAAGCCAGTAGGCTTTATCCTCTGGGGAACATGTCTATACAAAATTCCATGACCATGCAATTGTTGTATCTCTGGACCATAGACTGCATATAATGTTGGACATAGCAAGGTGTGACGTCAAGAAGTGTGGAGTGTTGCCTTTCATGCTCTGGAAACAAGGCCTGCTACCTCGGACTGAAGCTAACGCTAGCTAACTGGGAACACCAAGCGCTGCACACTTTAACATAACATTAGTTACTTTAGCTAACTTGTGCTAAAAGGTCAGGTATCGTAATCAAGTAAACTTAGTGAAATATTGTGACAATAGTCACAGAGAAAAGTAGCAGGTGAGCCAACTGTCAATCGCAGCTGTCAATCAATCAATGTCAATTAACTCCCAAACGGCAGACATTAAAGCTACTATAAGTCTTTAAATCTTAATAACAGAGCAATAATTTCCAAAATGACCAACAACACACTTATTAGACGGCCCAAATTTAATGATTGAGACCATAATGACTCGTTGAAAAAAATATTTACTTTATTTCTAGAGAGAAGTTCAGGCTTTTTGAATGGGAGTCAATTAAAGCCGGCATCTAGCAGGTGTCGGTGGCACTTTAAGGTACTTCCAGGTAGACTTCAGCCTCAAGTCATGGTAGTTGCCGCTTTGGACCAAAGTGGTGGAATAACTGACCAACAGGGCTATCCCTAGTACCATGGCACTATAGTGTGGCTAAAATACAATATAGCAAAAGGTTGGGGAAAGAAAGTTGCATAGCAGATTTTAGATCACAGCTTTTACATACAAAAGGAAATCACCATGACACCCATATGAGCCAGCTGTATGCAGCTACTGTGGGGCCAACTGGATTGTACATTCAAGGTTGGTAGGACTCCAGACACTTGAATTATCTCAAGACATCTGTGTCTGTGTGCAAATAATGTCATTCTGCGTCTTTAGAGACTCACATCCTACACATGGGGAAGCTTGTGTCCAACACAGTTATTGACAGTTATCTGCATGTGCTGTCGAACGTTAGCAGCTGTTCCTCTTCTGTCCGCGTGGTATCTAAATGGCTCTCTTGTGCTGCAGTTTAGAGTTGGAGGGACTGTTAGCTGATGTGTGGTGAGCTCGTCTCTGCACGGACTGACAGAAGGGTTTGGCTCTATTTGAGAACATGTGTTTGTGCTCCACTGCATACCTCCCATCTTCACCCAAGAACATTGCGTCCTCAAACATTTACTCTGACAAACATACAGGTTTAGACTGTTTTACAACCAGTCCTATTTGCACACAATCATAATTTATATGTATATGTATGTTTTGCTGTTGATCTCTCCACCGGAAACTATTGGAGCTTCTTTCTTTACACATTAATATGTTCAAGCTGAATAGTCAAGCAGCATCACTATGCTCTCCATCTTTCACCACAGTTATGACAGGGTATTGTAAATTGGGAAAGGGGATTTGGTGTGGCACTACTGCAGGAATGTGTTAGCTAATTTAGGTCCGCAACAACACTTAGCAATTAAATTAAATTAAAAGCAGTTACGAAACTTAACCTAAAACAGTCAGGGAACATGTTTTTAAAATGTTTAGTTCTCCAAATAACTGCTATTGTTCAGGTCTAACATAATTACGGAAGGCATGTTGCAAATAAGATGTGGATTTCTTACTTGTATCCAGTGTCGTCTCCAGGTTTGTGGAACCAGTGGGGTTGTTCCCAGCCAGCGTGAAAGCCCATTGATGCTTTGTCCTTCAGCAGCTCGTAAACACCGCTCGTGCGGCAGGTTGGTCGGCCGGCGAAGCGCTCTTCCTTGGGGTAACCAACTGGAGAGACCGACATGGTGAGGAGGAGAGTTTTTGTGACAGTAAAAATAGAAATTTTTTATCCAAAAAAATTTAAAATAGTCATCTACTGTTCTTACCCACATTGTTGAAGCCATAGGATTCTCGAGCTTTGGCACACATGAAAGGTACATTCGTCCATTTGCCGTAGCGGTTGGGGTCGCATTCAATCAGGTCGTACGGAGGCTCTCCATTCCTAATCCAGTCGCTCAGGAACTTACCGATACCACCAGCATGGATAACTCCATACCTGAACACATGAGGTCCAAGCTCTGAGCATTTTCAATTCTTCTCCTTAGTCAAATGTTAAAACAACCAAGCCGCTATCCTCCCACACATACCCGAATCCAATGGCAGTCCAGTAGTTGCGAACTCCTTGGTGTGGTCCGACCATGGGCAGCAGGTCGGGGGTGTATGTGATTGGTCCAGACACAATATTGATGATATCAGCTTTCTTTAGCACAGGAACCATCTCCATGGCCATCTCAACATGCTCCATTATCCTGTCAAGGTCCGACTCAAACAACTCCTTACCGAAACCTGCAGCAGCCAGACAGGAAACAAGACGGACAGAAGCGTAATGTGTAACCTACAAGGAACACAAGCCACGCAGAAAAGAATATGGATCAACAAAGCTTTATCCATTCACAAACAGACCTGGGGGCACTCCATCTCTGACCCAGGAGTCCTGCAGCACCATCTTATCCATCTTTTCATACGGACCGAACAGCAGGCCATCTCTCTCCTGACGCAGGTAGTACGAGCCCTCCAGGTCCCTGATGACAGCCAGCTCCTTCTTCAGAGCCTTCACCTCCGGCACTGTTGCTGTCACTACGTACTGGTGATGCACTGGGATGGTGGGGTGATCGAACCCAATCATTTGGCCCACCTCCCGGGCCCAGAAACCTGAAAAACAGATATGATATTAATAAATCACCTGATGACAAGATGACCACCACTAACAGTTAATAGCAGGGTTTCTGCACATTTTACCAAATTAAATGTAAGACTTTAAATAAATTTTAATACACATGGAAATGCAAATGCAATTTAATACCTGAAAGTATGATGGAAAACAGGAAGGATGAAAACCAATATGGCCAAAATGTATTTCTTATTATATTAATTTTTTTACTTCTGAAACAGCATATAATGATAATTCTAATGATATAACTACTTAAATAAAGCGTCCTGGACTCAGATAAGGTGCATTAGCTACTGTAGTTGGCAGTAGTGACCCACTTCTAGTTTATAGATGTATAACGTCTCCCGACAGCCTGAAACCACATACAGAAATATTTTATAACTACCTTCAATATCTATGACAGGACAGACAGAATATTTAAGAAATTTAAGACTTTTAATACCTTTTAAGTCCTTTTGAGGATAATACATACCACTCCCACATGATTTTCAACAAAATGTTGTTATTTCTTGCCAAATTACCAACCTGATTCTTATGATATGATGTTCAAATATTCATGACTGTACCTGAAATGGGTTTCTCATATTCTAATCATTTCAGCTGATTGTTGCATCAGCACGTTACTAATCAGCACCACCATATGTCTAAATTGGAAATTAGCGCTCCATTGGCTTAATGTTTTATTGGGCTAATAATATAGAGTTTATGTCTCCTGGTAGACACACAAAGTCTGATGTATGAATCTGTTTGTAAGCAGCCACACCTCCTGCGATGCCTTTCTTTTACCATTTGGTAGGAAAATGAATAATTTGTTCCTTAAACAGAATACACTCATGTAGCACTTTTCAACCTGAGGACAGGACTAAGTGCTGTACAGTACACACACTCATCGGAGAAAACTTGAGCTTCTTACTCGAGGAGACTTTGGCATGTGGACAATTGACCAACCCGCTGTACCACCTGAGCCTCAGCTCCTCCCTATCAGACCATGATCAGACTTTCTAACTGGTTTTTAATTCATTGTCTTTCGAGATATTATGCTAACACACAGATCACAAACACAGGTAATTTGATTACATAAACAAAAAATTTGATTTGTGATATACGTGAAAACCCAAAGAATGCCTTTATGAAGACTTGACTTTCTGCCAAGTCCGTTCCACTAGATGCCACTAAATTCTACACACTGCACCTTTAAATGTGCAGGTTTTTACCCTGCAGCAGGTCAAAGATTATACAGGCACATGCAACATCATATTATTTTAAGGTTGAGATTTAAAAATGTATTCTCCCAGATCAACCCATGAAAACATTCATAAATCAGCACAAACTTCTTCAAACAACCACCAACAAAAATAGACACCCAGTGAGCTCCCAGTAAGGCAAACATGCACATTAAAAAAACATGTTATCCACAGGGTGACTTTTTAAGAGTTTGTAAGTATTTTAAGAAGATAACTTTACATAATCACCAGCAGGATCTCCTGTTTAACATTCTGGCATTTAGAAGATGGAAACAAAAACCAGCATGAGCAGAGGAGCTGAAAAAGTGCAGGAAAGTGCAGCCAAAGGATTTAAGAGTTGAACGAGTGCATATGTCTGAGAAGCTGAAACAGTTACATCACATTCAGCAGCGCCGCTACACTGTCAAAGCAAACTACCAACCATTCAGGTGTTCCCAAAAAAAAAAAAGTTGCATGGCATGAGACAGCATCAGGGGTTTTACAGTTATGTACATTATGTAATAACTGCAATTTATCACTTGTGGCTCTTTGGAATTCCTCTTTCATGTTGTTGCAGTGTGCAATTGCTGTGAAATACATCGTAAATCTAATGTGAGTACATCAGGCTGCATTGAAAGTCAGCTGACTGAAATATGGACATGCAACCCTGAGACAAGAAATATTTGCTCAATATGAGGTCTCGGGACTACCAAGGGCCCTTCAGTGGGCTCCAAGGGGCAAAATAAAGGTTGGTTTCATTCATTCATCACTATAGTTTTGCATTAAAAGCTGTTGTATTTTGATCACTTCTATTCTTAACCTGCATTAACTGATGTTTTTGGCCACCTGGAATATGGATATGGAGTAACATTAGCTGAGTTTCTCTCTTCTTTTAGCTCTGTTTTGGTCCCCACCAACTCCTGGGGGAAATATCTGGGTCTTAAGGGGTTAAATGCTCCACTGTGTTCACCAGCTAGTCACTAATTTTGTCTGTGCGTCATTTGGAGCTGGGCAGGTAGAGCACAGTGGGTTTATCAGAGGTTTTTCACTGAAACCATGCTGATGAGAGCGGTGAGAGTGAATCAAAACAGTAAAGGTGCTGGCGGTAAAAACAAAACAATGAGCTGAAAGATGCAAAAAAAAAAAGCTCCGTAGAGGTGAGGGAAACTGCAGGTTCATCACTACAAGCAACTCCTTCCACACACATGTAGTCATTTGATCCATTGTTGATATAAAAATATTGATCATAGCAGATTTAATCACATTTACCCACAGAAATTTATGACACAACCGTACCAAATTATGATCATGGTCTAATGCTAACTGTATAGTATTCGGAGTCTTTGCCATTAAAAAAGTGTGGGAACACCTGACGCACAGCATAACCTGGTTTAACAGAAACAGCCACACAACAAAAATGCTGTGTTTTGAGTCAGAAAGTAGGACGTGTGACCTAACTGTAGATCAATGTGGACTTTGTGCCAACTCAGGGCGGCCAGAGCCAGCTGGAGCACTGACAACCTGTTGATCTCTGCTGCTATCTTCAGCTATGTTGCAAGACACTGATCTAATAAATCAACTTAAATTTGAAAATTAAATATATTTCAAATGATGTCCGTCCGTTTCAATGCGTGCAAGTCTGCAGCTTATTAACATCACAAAGTTTATTTATATTCTGTATATACTCATTTGTGAACTTTATCCCATGGTGAGGGATGGGGTAAGGTGGGGTGTATATACACAGACACACACACACACACACACACACAACATCCTGATAAGGTACCAGGCAGTTTAGGCAAGAGCTGGGCTGCAGTGGAGCATGTTTACCAGACGCCTGCACACAGGGCCGATTCACTGGATGATGATTGGAGTCAACAAGCTCTCCTAAATAAAGCAACCTTTGAAACAAGTCCTGCTTTGTCCACATCAACCGTCCGCCCTGTTAAATTCTATTTGTAGTAATCAGTTATAATAGTAATATGTTCAAAATGTCATAAATTAAAGGATATTATTGAGAAAAGCTTTAAGGTTTGCAAGGTTTCCTTCTGGTTACAAAGCTGATATGTTGAAACTGATCCTATGGGGGTCACATTCCAGGGAATATGACCATTGACCTGGGCGGCTAACTTTGTCGGGAAAAGGGAGTACAGCCTGCATTTCAGTTTCAACGCTGAGCCAAATTTGTGAAAATGAGATGTGGGGGAAGAAAGATGTTGGCCGGACAAAAGAGGTGGATCGAGCTTTATGGATGAGGAAGCCGTAGAGAATGAAAAAAAAGCCTAGAAAAGAAAAGAGACAATCCACGTGAAGATGGTTGATGTTGTGCAAGCCCAACAAAACAGCAGCTTGTGGGTTTTGAACAATAATGTGAGCACAATGTGTTAAAAAAAGACCGAGGCTGCTGTTGTTTCTTGGGAGTTGGTGTCATCCTTGTTATTTGGGATTTTTAAAGATGAACCTTTAAACTAGATGCTTTGCCTAAGGGGTTATTTCAGCAGCCCACAAAGCATCTGCTGTAAATCTTTAAACCACAAAAACAAACTCAACAGACAAAATACAGGAGGGACATGCAGTGACCCCAAGTTTGTGGCTGTTCTTGCGAAAACCTACATTTACCCACAGAATGGAAATTGGTACATCTGACAAATAATGTGTAGGTTGCTTATTGTGGGACAAGAATGCATGTAAACAAACATCTATATATTAAAGCTGTAAATAGTACCGGCTAGTCTGAGCTCTCGTGAACACCCTGGACACAAAAAGCAGTAAAATGCTAGGAGGTGTGCATGTGCTGCTGCTACAAGATTGGATGAAATCTGAACAGTTGGCCTGTTTGGATTGGCTGTCGGACACAGTGAAGGCAAAAGGCCAGCAAGGCCCGCAACATAAAACTGGCTTCGGCCAGAGTACAGAATGTGCAAATTCAGGGAGAAAATATGGAGCAAATACAGCTGTAGAAAATTCACATTATGGTGCTCTTTACGGCTTAATGCTTAAGCATGTACTAGGACATTTTTAAAGTTTTAAACATGCATACATGCCAGCAATCTGTTCCTTCACTGTATTTTTCAGGGTGGAAGTGCTGTTGCTAATCCATTTACCATTTTTTTGGTTAGTTAATTAGATACTGAAGAAAAAAAGGTGACTAAGGAAAAATATGTGTGACCAATATATTGATATATGTTACACAATATCCTCTCAAATTCCTGAACGTTGCCAGATAATCAAGCTGCAGCTGTAGGGGGAAAGTAGATGTTGCAGACGAAATCCCCCCAGAACTGGTGTGACCCAGTTCAGCTTGTCTCCCTGAACTCTGCAGGCAGTGGTCTGTGTGGGCAAAGGTACTGCTGCGGCAGAGCGTCCACAGATAACATGTTTTATTGACTAGAAAATGTGTGATTGTGCTGCCATTATTGCAATTTCCTTTGTAAACACGTTATGTTTTAATCAGTGTAAATTGTGAGTAGCTGCTGAGAATGTTTAATCTCAGCATAAAGCACCTGAGTTACATTTTAGCATGAGACTTTTCCACTTCTGTGCTAGCAGGAAATAAGACTAAAAATACTACATATTTTAGGAAAAATGACCACATAGAAATACCACGTGAAAAGGACATCACTTTTTTTTATATGTATATGAGGATAAATGCAGTAATATGAGATCTACCTTCTAGTTGTTGCATGTCTGAAAAACATACTGTAACTACAACAAACTAAAGCTGTGCTCAGCTGAAATAAGACAAAAGATCAAAACAGAAACATTACAAATTGCCATGTGATTTGGGCTGCAACTAACGATTATTTTCACTTTCGATTGATCTGCCAATTGTTTTTATCTATAAAATGTCAGAAAATGGTGAAAAATGACCGTTATAGCCAGTGATGATGTCTTCAAATGTCTTGTTTTGTCTGTTCAACTGTCCAAAATCCAAAGATATTCAGTTTACTATCATGTATGACACAGAAAATTATAAATGTTCAAGTACAAACCTGTTGCATTGACGATGCGATTTGCGCGGATGGTTCCATGAGGAGTCTGGACATCCCACTTGCCATCAGCGGTCGGGTTGAGGCCGGTGACCGGGGCTGGGTTGTAGATCTGGGCACCATACATACGAGCTCCAGCAGCCAGAGCCATAGTCAGAGAGTAAGGGTCAATGTGGCCGTCTCCTGGGGTGTACAGACCTGCCAGCACCTAAAACATATGCAGAAATATTCATCGTTTAAAGGATTTTCTGAACATCCAACAGATGGATCAGCTTGTAATACTTAACCTATTCTCTCAAAATATCAGTTGTTTCACTTGAACGTACCTTAGTCAATTGGCTCAAACTTTATCAGCTGGAAATGGAAATGTTTATCCTTATGGTTTTGTTAGACAAAAGGTGGGGGGGTCGCTAAAATTATAAGGACTAATCTTCTGGGAATCATGATTATTCATAACAAAGATCGTGGCAATCTGGCCAGTAAATGTTGAGATATCTTGCTATGATATAAGTTTAGTTTCTCTTCTAGTTTAACTTAACTGTAAATGAGCCTGAGTCAGCATAAAGGCACACTAAAACAAGAATATCTTTGTATCTGTTCTGTTAGCAAACAGTTGCTTATATCCACATCCAGCAGTTACGGAGCAACATTATCATTCATTTGGAGTCGTGTTTCTGTCCACCTGGTGAATGTAAGTCCAATATTCACTCTCTTTTAGCTGTTTTTGCTCTCTACCAACTCCTGAGGGAAATATCTGGCTCATTACCTGCTAAATGCTCCACTATGTTCACCAGCTAGTCTACAGCTAACTGTGTCTGTTTGCTGTTTGGTGCTGAGCAGGTAGTGTACAGTGGCTTTTTAGAGCTTTTTCTCTGAAAACAGCTGCCTGCTGCAGCTGAAAACGACGCTATGAGAGCGCTGAGAGTGAACCAAAACAGTAAAGTTGCAGCCAGACAGCTAAACAATGATTGAATTGAAACTCACTATAAAGCTCCATAAATTTGAAGGGAACTGATAATTATCTATATGTTCATTACTACGAGCCACAATCAACACGTTACACACTGTCATTTCATACAATATTATAAAAAATATTGATTATAGCCCCTTTAAAAATGAAGGCAGTGCAAAACCAGGACGAGATTCAGATACAACAGACAGCCAGTTTAACAGAGGACCTATTATTCTGCTTTGAGATGATGATGGGAACAAACAAAGACAAAGGAAACACTATATCAGTTATCTCCAACACCTGGCAGCCAGTATGGTGGATGATTATATCGAGTGATTCATACAAACCTTGTCCATGTTGACCAGAGGGAAAAGTTCTTTGACTTTCTCTGGTCCAATGAAGTACTGTGGCGTCACATGCCAGTGTGTGCGGGTCATCTGGTACCTCATCTCGTCCACTCGAGCAGGTGTTGAAGCGATGCGGACACTGCCCGGCTGGTGAAAGCCCACTGCCTACAAAGAAAGACAACATGAATGAAATATAAACACATATACACACACACTTACAAACATCAAAGCTATGAAAGGTGAACAAACCACCTCACCTGTCCGGTTTCAGCCTCCAGGCTCTCGTATAATTTAATGCTGTCATAGTGGACTTTCTTCAGGTTGATGCCTGGATGATAATATGTCGTCAAACCAGCCTGTAACACAAAACACACAATTTACCCGAATGGATTATAAAAAAAACATTCACCAACTAAAAACTTGTAATAAGAGATTTTTTGGCTCTGCTGTGAACACAACACTGACAGATCGTCACCTTTTAAGTTGATATGTTGAACTTTTTACCAAACAGTTGCTTATTTCCACATCCAGCAGTTACGGAGCAACGTTATCATTCATCTGGAGTCGTGTTTCTGTTGACCTGGTGAATGTAAGTCTAATATTCACTCTCTGTTAGCTCTGTTTTTGCTCTCTGCCGACTCCTGAGGGAAATATTTGGCTCATTAGCTGCTAAATGTTCCACTATGTTCACCAGCTAATCGTTAACTATGTCTGTCTGACGTTATATGGTAGTGTACAGTGGGTTTATTTGTGCTTTTTATTGTGTGCTGTGTCTGGAAACAACACTGATGAGAGCAGTGAGAGTGAACCAAAGCAGATGTTATGGGCCGTAAAACCAAAACAATGAGCTAAAAGAGGAAAAAGCTCTGTAGAGCTGAGGGGAAGTGCAGTGCCGGGTTACAATTCTCTGTATTCTTTGTCACTATGAGAGAATACTTTCACATTACACACAGTTATTTAATCCATTGTTAATATGAAAAAATGTATTATAGTAGCTTTAATACCCTTTACAAGCATTAATAGGTTTAACACTGTCTCTTCATCACAACCACTTGCTTTTAAACTGACTATAAGGGCCGGCTTATGCTTGAAAAGCATCTGAAAGCAAAAGTGTTTATAGCTGTTTGTGCACTTTTATGTTTTGGTGCACAATAAAGTTCTATTCTATTTTATTCCGTTCTTAACAGCTGTACTTGAAGACGGAGTGGAAAGATAATTGTTTAAATATGGAGATAAATGTGCACCATTTCAGACAGTCTCTCCTGGAAGGCCTTTCTAGTGCTGTACTCGGTTTAGGGCTGGGATGATATGGCCAAAAAATCTAATCTGAGTTTACTTCAAGCTTGGGGACGATTCATGACTTGAATTGATTTTTGTTTGTGAGAGCGAATGCCACAAAGAGCGTGGCTGTTTTTCTGGTTTGCATGTTCTTCCTATGTCTGTGTGCATCAGCCAAAAAGGTGATCTGGAAACTCTGAAATAAACTGAATAGGTGTGAATGTTGACCTGACAGTCTGTCCAGAGTGTACTCTGTGTACCCAGAGTGTGCCCTGCCTCTCCCCCAATGTATGCTGGTTTGACTGGAGAGTAACTGAATATAAGAGTCAGGTCCCCCTTCTGACATGTCAAACATGTATTAATAGCAGTACAGTGTAGGGCTTGTGAGTGAATGAGGGGCAGTGTAAAAGGGTATGTGGGTCAAGACTTCAGATGCTTTGAAAACCTATAATGTGACAGCTGGCCTTGATGAAAATAGCTGAAAACACTTTCACTAAACGAGGCTGTTGAGGAAGAACTTCTCCATACTTGTTGCTTTTAGATTATCTTCATTATCGATTAGCAGTTTGGTCCATAAAATGGACGAAAATGGTGAAAAATGTTGATCACTGTTTCCCATAGTTTGGCAACTAATCGATTTATGACTAATTGTTGCAGCTCTACCTCCAAACATTTCCATTACCGTCATTTTCAGAGGATGCCCACAAACGACAGCCCCTTCCGTAGCCCTTGTTGCTAAGGTTGTTCCATGGGTTGTTTACGTTGACCACTTGCATATTTTGGATCAATATTTTGTAAAAATATAGACCTGGAAATGTGCATGACACTGGCGCTGGAATAGGGGGGACAACAAGACTTTTTGAAAATATTGATTAAGCATAAAAGCAGAAAGTGTGACGACATATGCTGCTGCAAAGATACTGCGCCTACGGGACACAGACCACCTGCCACTCAGAGAACCTGCAGGATCTTTCAGTTTTACAAAAAAAATGCAGACTTTGTTGGACGTACAGCATGCCAGGTGGATCCAGCCGTCAGCTCAGACTTCTCCAGCAGCACCACGTCTTTCATGCCACCTTTGGCCAGGTGATAGGCCAAGCTGGCCCCCACACACCCACCACCAATGATGACAGTCTCTGCGGTGTCCTTCCACCGCTTCCCCAACACTGAAGATGCATCACTGAAAGAAAAGAAAAAGAAAATTACAGATGAATTATTACATCTCCAACATGCACAAGTGCACTTCAGTAGTGCCACAAATGTTGCCATACCTGCACCACATCAAGAATATGGTGTAACATATAGCACTAATGCACAGTTCTGCATCAAGCCTTCATATTGCATAGTTTTGTTGCATGCAATCTTTCACCTGTGCAGCTTTATTATGCGCGTTAATGAACGTTAATTATTATTTAAACTCTCATTTATGATAAATTGAGCGACTATAACGTGTTTAACCAAGTAAAATGTGAATCGCTCCTTAAAAAACTGAACTATCTCACCTCTCTGCAGCTGGTTTTCTTGATGTGCAGCTTATTGTCCGCAAAGGAAGATGAGCAACCCCTCGATACGCGGCCAAATCTCTCCGCAGCTGGATGTTGATTAGATTTAATATCCGAGACATAATTGAGGTAATGTTTGATGCAGCTCAAAGCATAACCTGCCCCCCTGTCACTGATCCCCCTGCGCTGTCGTGTGTAAATAACTCTTTTGCACTGACAGGCGCGTAATTTGGCACGCCCACAAGTCAAGAACCAAATCTGAGGAGGACGAAACTTTAGCCAGATTAACCAACAGAAAAGTTAACACTTTGTGTGCCAGAGGCTCCAAATGTAGGTCACATACCCCACTATAAAAAACAAACTGTGGATTTTAAAAAATATATTCCATTAATTTATCTTGACTAGTAGATGATAAATTATCTTTCACATGTTGAGGAACTGACAAAATAACAATCGGGGAAAAATAATGAAATCCACAATCTTATCTGTACTGGACTATGGAGATATTATTTATATGTATCTACACTTATTACCTACCTGATGATCTCCCTCAAATAATATGCTGCTTTCAGGTTAACTACATTTATATTGATCATGTGTCTCATTTGACATTTTAACATATTGAGTCTGTATTCTATATTTTATTATTCTAAAATAATTACAAAACATAGGCTCAACTTTAATTTATTAAAGTATTTTGGCATGAAAACCATAATTTTTCAACAAAGTATTCTGTATTACACATAAATAACTAATAACTAGTATTTTGTGACAAAACCAACAGCTGGTAAATTGATTGACTGACTGATTGATTGACAATTCAGTGAGTTATGATCACTGTAAGAGTGGATAGACATCTTCCCACAATATAATTGTATGTATTGAGAGGGGAGACTAGGCCAGACGGTGACTTATACAAAAGTGTCGGCTGGGCCTCTCTGTTACTCTTTTTTTATTTGGCCCTTTTAGGAAAACAGTCCATATATCTCACATTTCTTCTGCAGTTTTAGTTAAATTCACTGTTTTACTACAGTAGATATCAGGAGAACCTACTAGTTCTAGAAATTCCCAAATTCAAAACAGAGCTTGGTAAAAAGGCTTTTAAAATTTATTTTAAATATCAATCTATCTTTAATTTTGTTATCCTGTTTGTCCATGCTGTATCTCTGTAAGTTTGCTATCTTGGTCTATTCTGTACACACAACATGTATTTCATGTCTGTGCATCCTGGAAGAGGGATTCCTCCTCTGTTGCTCTATTTTTTTCATGTTCATGCTTTTGGGGGGAGGGGCTCCTTATATAGAGGATGTTGTATTGCTGTACAGATTGTAAAGCCCCCTGAGTCAAATCTGTGATTTGTGTTATTGGGTTATACAAATAAAAAATGACTTGACTAAATGTTTTGCTCCACTCAGATGGAACAGACTGCAACAGGATTTGAAAGTGGATCGACTGTTTTCTTTGGCTGATTTGAAAGTTTTAACTGAGTCGTTGATCTTACAGCTTGTTTTTTATCCCTTATTGTTGCATTCATTGCGTTCATTAATACTGAATTTACACTGATGCAAATTCCATGTTTTCTGTTGTTTTTCCTGCTGATTTGTGTTGGAATCATGTTAGTTATGTAAAGTGTAAACACTGGTCAAACAAATTGACCTGGGTGCCTCACAAATCCACAGAAACGCGGCCACATTTATCTTTTTGTGGTCCTTGAGCCTTTTATTGCAACACAGCCTCAAACCCTCCTGGAACAGCTGCAGCAGGTTTGAGCTGGACGTTTTCCCTGATAGCTGCTTTATATAAACACAGAAAATGCAGAGAAGAAAGACATTTTTTAGGCTGACTTGTGTGTGTTTTGCAAATTTTACAGATTATTTGACAAAAAAAAGGACTCTCAAGGATCTCAACTCAACCAGATGTTCTAGACTTTGTCTGCAAAATTAATTTGACAAATAAAATGACTTAATAGAGGAAGAAAAATATAATAGAATATACTTTAATGTCACAGGTTACAATAAATTTGTTTGTCTTGTTGTTTGTGCTATGTATGTGAAGTGAGATTTTAAAGTTGATGCTTTAATGTTTTGCTATTTTAGTTAGTTTATATTTGGGGAAAACAAAAAAACGGATAAAATATTATCTTTACACAATATACAATTCACAGACATTAACCACTAAATATATATATATATAATATATATATATATATATATATATATATATATATATATATATATATATAATGATTAAGAAATAACTTCAGATGTAATGGGCAGGTAAGTGTGTGTCAGAGAGGAAAAGAGAAGAAAACATCAAATAAAATATTGTTTGTCCTTTATTTACCTTGTGATGATCATGGATGCACTTATGAATATCTTGACTTATAAATATCTTTATTCAAACTGTCAATAAGTGATATTCCTCATTAAGGCATCAATTTAATCACCTAAAACAATACAAAATATGTCTGAATTTTACAGGGTGAATTTCCAGGGAATAAGTCAAACTTTCAGTTAATAAGTTAGTAAGTGTGTCAGCAAATGTGCACTCGACTGTAAAGTTACACAATAACATGTGGAGGATATAGGCTGCCACTATCTGTGCAGGGACGGCAACATGCTAGACTGTTTGCATTTCCCAACGCAAAGCTCCTTCATCCTGCCTACGTAACAGTCCTTACCTGACTCCTGAACATACAGTTTGAAAGTTCAGTCACTGTGTGGTTTCATTTTCAGGTCACATTTATCTATATTTTGTATATTTATGCAGTACAAACATTAGTTTCTTTCTCATATTGAATCTTTGTACTTCATAAGCACTGCGGGACAGCGCTGTGTAGTTCAGTGTGCTGTTTACTGAGGGCTTCGGCTATGACTATGTCCTGCACTAACTCCTTCTTTCTTTCTTATTGTGTGTGTTTTGTATGTGTATGTTAAATGTTTGTGCACAGACTACAAATCAGTTTCCCTCTGAGATAATAGAGTTAATTAGGTAAAATCAAACTGTCAAATTTTTACACATCAATTTGTGTGTTTTGGTACAACGTGTGTTATGTTAATTTTGACATAAACTGGGTTGATGATATTAATGCAGGAACTGTGTCAAGAAGTTTACAGAGATGAGTAAACATGCTACAAACACTAAAAACTAAACCTTAAACCCAACACATCATGTGCATGTCTTTTTTTTCTTATTTCAGCCTTTCAGTTTGATCATTTGACCTGTAAAAACACTCCCCCAGCTGGGAACTGAACCATGGATTTTATGGTTATGTGATATGTACCTTAACCATTAGGCAAAATTACTGAAAAGACAGTTAATTCATTAATCTCATGAAATATCACACAACATTTTTCAATACAATTATTCAACAATACAAACTTTAATTTCTCTACATTAACCACCTGGCAGCACAGGTAGGATGTTTGCAAATCATGGACGAGTCTGGGAGTAACTGACAGAAAAGCTCGCATTAGCTGGCACAACAAGTACTACAGTACAGTAAATGTGTACATTCTCAACACATTACTTGTAAGAGTGCACTTCTGCCCCAAACGTGACTAAACCTTTGACAAAAACCTGCTGATTGCTTCGTCAATTGGACCAGATCTACCATAACTAAGAAACAGTGACCTGAACTGAACCACAGACTTCAAACTTCACGTATCTCCATCTGTCCTGCTGCACAATTTCTCTAACTGACTATGAGGCTCAGCTGTCCTCACAGGCCCTCAAACGCAACATATGTCAATGCCATTCATTGCCGTAAGTGATAATCACGTCCACTTATGTAGCAGCATATATGTGCTGTGACAATACAGATAAACTAAACTAATACATTTTTGCTCAGAGTGAGGACTGTGGATGTATCAATGTCCATATGTGCACCTGAATATTGTTTTAGGACAGATTTTAAGGCATTTTGAGGGGCATGTGTAAGCCTTTACTACAGACAGTAAAGAGATGACAGGAAACAAGGGAGAGAAAAATCCAACCAAAGGTCACTGACCAGACTCTAACTGGGGAGTTTGCTGTTCACAGCTGACGTCTTGTGTTAAGTCTTAAGAGTTTAAAGAAGATCCACAACATACAATAATTATATGTTTTGTGTTTTCTTTAGTGATCAGCTATAAAGTTTTGATGTCCTTCCCGGAAAAAAATCTAAATGTTACAACTCAGTGTGCACAGCTCACCATGAACATTACAGTATATAAATGTGGGCTGAATTATTCACTTCTACAATGTTTCTCATGTTTTTGCTTTCTTTAGTTCATTAGAGATCCCTTCCAGACATGTTTTTATACATACAGTAAAAAAAAATACTCTTCTTTGACTAATAAAAAAGTTCAATTACTACATTAAAAACCACCGTCTGGAGCACGACTGGCTTCCAAACTAGTTGTGATGTCACAAATCCTGCTCGTAGGCACACGTTTTAAACTCAGATTTAAGGTGAGCACAGAGAAACTTTCCTCCTTCAGCAGACGAATGTGAAAACAGACTCTGCTGAAGAAACAAGAAGAACAACACATTTTTGACTGAAGGGGGACTTTAATGACTTTAAGCCTTCTCTGGCCCCCCTTCAGTCGAACATACCACTGGTTGCCTGGACTCAGTCTGCTGGCTGATGTGTGTATCTTGGCTGGATTGCTAGACAGTAGCATCACCATGGTTATCTGGACCGAGAGGAGAAAAACACTCTTATCTGGAGGGCAGAGTGAGTCTGTGCTGTATGCGTGAAGAACAATATGTCCATTGTCTTTTAGGGGTGGAGCTGAATCCTCCATATTATTTGTTTTCGGGGAGAAAACAGTCTGGGAGACCGGGGTCAAGACCCGGTGTGGGAACCCACCTTTGCAAAAACGTTTATTGAAGAACACTTACTTTTACACTTATAGAAGAATATAGAAGTGTAATAAAAACAAAAAAAGGATTTTTTTTCTTTTATTCGAATACAAATAATTTTGCTGCCTCAACAAATACAGATACAAATACAAATACTGGGCTGTCTGCACATAAATATTGTCTGTGGACATATTGTTGGAGTTTTGTAATGTGGTGGACGAGGTATTTGGTAGAATCGTCAAACATACTGATCAGTGAGTGATAACATTAACAAGATCAATAAAGCTTTGTAAAATAAGAATTGTTTGTAAGACCTAATGATAACTGATAACTGAAACATTTGTCACCTTTTCACTTCAGCACTTTTTGCACCATGTAAGCGTCTTTTGTAAATAATATATTTTCCTAATTCTGGGTGTATATTTGTGTGAATTTTAAACAGTACACAGATTTAGGGTGCGTTCCGATACCCATACTACCATACTATTTAGTATGCCAGAAAAAGATTTAGTATGACCCAATACATAGTATGTCAAAAGCAGTATGTGAAAAGTACCAGGATGTCCTGCTACATCTGGTCGCATTTTGCAGTATTTTGCAGTTTTCTGGCTATTCTGACCCACAATCCTCTGCACAGCGGAAGATATGTAACATCAACTGAGCTGCCAAGAGAGCAGAGACCAATGACAGCACATTAATAGTGCAACAATAGAAGCCGCAATGGCAGATGAAGTATTGTATGTATACTGCATGCAACAGTACGTACTTTGTGAGGGCAGCTGCAGTATGTACTAAAAGTAAAAAGTAGAAGTATGTGATTCAGAACGCAGCATTATTTTTCTCTACAGTTGCAAAATGGATAATAGTGGTCGATATTAATGAAGGTCTTGATTTGAATTATTTTGCTTGATTTGACCTTTTTCTCAAACTGTGACGTCACCTTGACTCTCACATTTTAGGGTGAGACAAATGAAACCTTTATCATTTTTCCTCACACATGGACTCAGGTGACCTCACATCACTCCCAGCATATACTGTAAGTCTTATTTCTGGGCTTTTTTTGCTAAAAACATCTGAATGTCAACAAAACATATGAAAAATATGAAATATAGCTTAGAATAAGATTTTCAACATTTGTATTTTTGTCTGGTTCTGATACTTTGTTAAAATATGGGGCAGTGGTGGCCTAAAGGTCAGAGGTTAGAGAGGCGAACTTGTGACTGGAGGGTCGCCGGTTCAATTCCCCAGACCTGCAGATTAAATCTGGGTGGGGAAAGTGAAGAAGCCCCTCCCTCATTAACATCACTGAGGTGCCCTTGAGCAAGGCCCTTAACCCTGCTCCAGTGTAGCTGCTCAGTGGCCAGCAGATCAGACTGTGGTTGTACTGGACAGCTTCCAGGCATGAATATGTAACTGTTTGAATGTTATCAGGGCGTTCCTGAAAAAGAGAGCACTGATCTCAGAGAAATTCCTCTGAATAAATAAAGGTTAAAAAAATGTTGGGTTAGTCCAAATCCTGATTTAAAGATGAACCAACTATTGGATGAAAAAACCTGAGTAACTAAAGATCAGATGCCCCCTAGAGTCCAGAGACAGTTAGTCTCTTGACTGAAGAAACCAGGTAGGTATACCTGATAAGGTAAAGAGGAACAGGGGAAGGTTATAATTTTCCACATTCAAAGATTTTGTCTTCAAATGTCTTGTTTTGCCCGAAACCAAAAGATATTCAATTTACTATCACGTATGACAGTAAAAGGCATCAAATCCTCTCATTTGAGAGGCTGGAACCAGCAAATCTTAGGCATTTTTACTTTAAAAAAATGACTAAAACAATTATTAAATTACAAAAGTAGTTGACGATTCATTTTCTGTCGATTGAGCAATCGATCAATCGTTGCAGCTCTACATTTGACATTGTAAGGCCCCTAAAAATGATGCAATCTGAGAAGAAAAAAGTCACTCTTTGGTTGAACAGCCGGTGGGGTCACAGGACGACATATTGTAGCTTCATTTTAAGGTGTCATAAACTTCAACTGTAGCTGTGGTGAAAACTCAATGACATTTTTTAAATCTGTTTCAAAGACGACTTAGAGAAATAACTTCTGGAGTGTTGACTTATCTCTCTCCTCCTGTTGGCCTTATTTTGGATCAGGAATGATTGCCTTGCTCCAGTCTAGTACATGCAAAACAAATACAGCTGAAGCTCCTCAATCACCAGCCTGTCCGCAGCTCTGTAGTTATCCCTTGTTAGGCAAGACAGACAAAAGGGATTCAAACTCGTACTAACAATTAATTCTTAAGTTTCATATAGTTTCCATATAGACTCGCATCCTCATATAGTAAAGTGTTTATTCTTGATGGGGTTTTTTTTATGTGGCGGGGCAGAATAAGCATGTTGCCTTCAGGGTCACATGGCAAAGACATAATGACTTAAACACTGTCTTAAGACATATAAAAATACTTTCCCTGAGAAAAGTTTCTATACAGTAATTCCATCAGTACTGCAAATATTTTTAATTAAAAAAGTTAAACTGCTGGACACATGACGCACCTTAAACTCTTAAACTTTCCACTTTCAGCAGATGAATGTGAATATGTGAATGAGAATAAGCTTTTTTTTGAGTGGAAATGAGCTTTAAGTTTGATTTATATTTCTTTAATAATGACTTTATCATTTTACAACACATCAGGGCTTGTAAAACTGTGCTTTCTCATTTGCCACATGTTTCTTGGTGTTGGGATGTTTCCAGAAAAGAACATATTCATGTGATTTTCATCTACATCTACGGCATTAACGCTGCTACCCACTAAATTTCCACACCATTCAAAAGCCTTAAGGATCTCAGAGAATAGTTTAAAGTCTATTTATCTCTGTAAAAGCTGCATTTTTTTTATTAGCTGATGGCAAAGAGCAGTTGATCACTTGATCTATTCTATTCTGTACTTTCTGCATGACTCTTTCCACTAATCTTATCTTCCACTTATCTTATTCTCACTTACTAAAACACGTAATCATCACACTGATTTATTGCATTAAAAAACCCACTAAACAAAGTGTTACAATGTCCCAAAATATCATTAGAGCAACTGCTGCATTCCCGTGGTATCATGAACAATAGATTCTCCTGTGTAAACTGTGATGGAGGAGGAGGAGGAGGAGGAGGAGGAGGTGGTGGTGGTGGTAAAGATGAGAGGCAGGCGGTTCTAGTGACATCATTAGCACCGCACCCCTCTTGGATTATAAATGCAGCATGGGTGTCTTCACAAAGTCCTTTCCAAACTCAGAAGGACGCTATAGCTGCAAGAAGAGGGCCGGTCACTGCTGTAATAACCATGGCACCAGCTGGAGCAAAGAAAGTAAGTCTGCACAACCAGATGAGAAATTCATTTGTTTTAACTTAATGTGCACAATAACAATATCTTTAGTTTAACTTTGGCTGCGTGCGCGCACTTGTGTGCAAAGAGAAGTGGGTTTTTGCAGACTGCCAACCACAAAATGTCACAAACTTGTGTGCATTTCTGTGTTTGACTTGCTTGTTGCGCGCTTGAATTACGCGCAGGGCATTTTGGAGCGTCTGGATGCAGGAGAGGTCGTTATCGGGGACGGAGGCTTCGTCTTCGCTCTGGAGAAGAGAGGTTATGTCAAAGCAGGACCGTGGACACCTGAAGCTGCAGCCGAGCACCCTGAAGCGGGTACTCCTCCTTTCTTCTTTTTCCATTCAGAACATTTCATAACATGCATCCGTTGGTGAGAGCCTCCTAACCTGTTAATGCAGTTTTTGTCAAATGTTCAGTGGGCTGTTCTCTTGTTTCAGTGCGGCAGCTGCACAGGGAGTTCCTGAGAGCAGGCGCCAATGTCATGCAGACATTTACTTTCTACGCAAGCGATGATAAGCTGGTGAACAGAGGCCACACTCAGCGCTTCACTGTGAGTATAGAGATGTGTTTTAATCTGTGTGGCTGCAGCTGCTCATAACTCTCATTTTGAGGTATGAAGAGGTGATGGCAGCTTGGCAGCAGGTTTGGCCAAAACCCAACTTCACAAGATGGAAACAGACACTTCGTTTTCTCTTGATGTGAAAATTGAACCCGGTTTCTTTCTCTTTGAACTGCAGGGACAACAAATAAACGAAGCAGCCTGTGACCTGGCCAGGCAGGTGGCCAATGAGGGGGATGCTTTGGTGGCAGGTGGTGTCTCCCAGACCCCCTCTTACCTCAGCTGCAAGAGTGAGAATGAAGTAAAGGCCATCTTCAAGAAACAGATGGATGTCTTTATCCAGAAGAATGTGGACTTCTTGATTGCAGAGGTATGTAGTCAACACTAGAGATGCACCGATTAGGCGACTGATAGAAAATTACATCTTTTTTTTTTAAGCAAATGTGACAAAAATTTGCATTTTAAGGCGTCACTGTTGACTCTGGGAAATTATAATGGACACTTTTGCATATTTTGTATGGGCAAATTAATTGATGTGGCTCTAGTCACAACTTTTTTTCTCTTATAGTAAAGCTGCTGTTTAGATTGAGATCAAATAGCTGACAATTAAAGGGGCTCTCCAGCAATTTATTAAATTACTTCCATAAAAGTGGGCGATGAACTTATTTAAAGACGATCCAAATCAATGCAGCTGAGATATTCTGGCTTTTAGTCTTTTGTATGAGCAAAGCTCCATAAAGTTGGATCCTACATCTCCCATAATGCAACCAACCTTCCTGCCTGATAAATATCCACCACTTTCAAACTCAACACACTTCGTAATCAATTTTAAACCTCCAAGCCGAGATAACTGATATCATCAGAGTAGTTCTTAATGAAACCTCTCCAGTGCCACAGAAGATAGTATTCAGTTGTTTTCACAGGCTGAGTGGTACTCCCCATGACTAGTAAACTGACCATATGTGTAAAATTGGTGGAGTGTCCCTTTTTATTTAAAGCCAAAGAATGAGACACCTGTTGTACTAGTTCAAACGCCAGGTAACCGAGGTACAGATCCATTTGTCAATGTGTGTTAAAGTTGAAAGGCATGATATAATACTACAGGTGGGAACAGACAGTGGTTATAATAGTCAACATTGCACCATGGTGCTCATGCTGCAAAATTAAGCATTATTTTAAGTGTTGTCTCTTAATTACTTTAAGAGGACACGCAGAGCTGCATTAGTTCACTGCCGTGTGTATCAGTACACCACTCATACACCTTCACAGATCCTTCTGTTGGAATATATACTGGCCACTTGGGGGCAGCAGACACAAGCTGTAAACACAACACTGACATCCTCCAGTTACCTATTACCAGTTACCTTTTTGTCAAACAGCTGCCTGCTCTGTCTGAAAACAACTCGAGAGCAGCGAGAATGAACCAAAACGGTGAAGTCTGAGGCCATAAAATCAAAACAATGAGCTGAAAGATGCCATTAAGCTGCCATAAAACTACGTAGAGCTGAGATGTGGGTTCATTACTACAAGCGACTCCTTTGGCTCATTGTTGTCATAAAAATTATTCATTATAGCAGCTTCTAAAATGGCAACATCACGAAATGAGGCTGCACTCTGACATCATGGAAAATATTGCTTGTTTGTCCTCCAATGTCAGTTTATTTTGCAATTAATAATGTGATTATAAAAATACCTGTTGCAGCTTAAAATGAGATTAATAATTACATTATACTGATGTTTACCTGACTTGTTTTTGTGTTTGCTTGTAGTACTTTGAGCATGTGGAAGAGGCTGAGTGGGCAGTCCAGGTTTTGAAGACCTCCGGCAAGGCTGTGGCTGCAACTATGTGTATTGGACCTGAAGGAGACCTGAACGGGGTCAGCCCTGGAGACTGTGCTGTAAAACTGGTCAAAGCTGGTATGGCCCTTTCAATTTACTGTATGAATGTGAATTCCTATAACACTTTTTAAAAAAGTCTCGTCCCATAATGGGACTGCATCATGGCAGGAGCTGTGGAGAAACTGGGGGTGAAGCCTGAGCATTCAAATGGCTGCTTCGGGACTCCCAAAGTCTTATGATCCCAGGAATGCACGGATTGATAATTTCCATATCTTTTATTCAGTTTTCATACATTATGGGGCAATTATTTGCGCTTAAAGGGATACTCCAGCACTTCCATAAATAAAGTTGAAAAAATCACAAGAAACTGTTTTTAAATATCAGAATCAAAGCAGCAGAGGCTGAGAGATCCTGACTCTAGTATGGATGAGGCTCCAAAAATGCTGGATCCTACATTTCCCATAATGCAATGCTGTAGTATCTTTTCATTTCTACCTGATAAGCTCACATCTTTCAGACTCCTTGTACCCAGATTGTATCACAAGCTTTCTGTTATAAATGTGTAGTCTCCAAGCCCAAACTGAAATAACCCTGATGATGGGGTGTCAATTGGAATTCTCCTTTAAAATATGTGACTTTGGCGCCATCCTGTGGTGGTGTGAAAAAAAGACATTGTTGCCCCTTCACCTCTGTGTGTGGCCGACCTGGAAACAGAGCGTGAATGGGCTGAAAGCAACACAAACACTACACCAGTTTAGAGCTGCGGTTTTTCCTGAGAAAATGCTAAAAGTCTCTGGTTCCAGCTTCTTAAATGTGAATATTTGCTGGTTTCTTTGCATCTTGGGTTTTGGGAAAAGATGATCACCATTTTCTGACAAATAACTAATTAACTTATCAAGAAAATGATTGACAGATTAATCAATGAAAATAATAGGTGGTTGCATCCATACACACGCCAGTTTTAACTGAAACTCATCATAATAATTTTAAAGACTGCTTTATCACATGAATATTCTACACAATGAATCTCATGCAAGAAAATTTTTGCATCTTTATCTAAACTTACTTTTCATTTTGACTTTACGTTTGCTCGTACGAGGGTCCCAAGTCAGATTCAACAAACTCTCTTACCTGCAAAAATGTCGTAAATAGCTTGTTTTAGCCTGATGAATGTCACCTGTTCATGAGGAGGTGTGTGTTTATAAGATTTTACCATTAGCATAATCAAATTGCAATATAAGGCTACATGTTCTGCTCCGTTTGTCTGCAAGGTTTCATTCACAAAAACTGAGAGTAAAAGAGGAATTTCAGAGGAGCTGCAAATCCTGCTTTTGTAAATCAGCTAATAAAAACATAAGAAATTTATAAGTCTCAGCAGTCATATTAGCTGGCTCAAAACAGGAGATATTAATACAGCTGCCAATGACGTATCATCAGAGCAATGCTGTACTGTGACAGAAATAAAGAGGGAATGCTTTGACATGAAGTTAAATGCTTAAAAAATGTCTTTCTAAAAGTAAAGTGCTCCATGGCTCATATGAGAGGCTGCAACAGAAGAAGATACTGGACAGAGAGAAACACCCTGCAGCTGTTTACAACTACTGCAATGTAGAAGTTGCTGCGCCAAAATATGTTAATAAAAACTCTAAAATCTAAAAAACACAACAGCAAATGGATAAACCAGGGTGAGTTTGTTGTAATTTTGCTGTCCACCTGTAAAGAAAGGCAGACTGTCTGTTCATGACCCGTACGACAGGCCTGGACTCGTAAATACTGTTTGTACCAAAGAGTAAATTTGGTGAATGCCACTTAAGACTAAATCTGTTCATTCATGTGGTTTTTGCACGAGGCCCAATGCAGCTTTAACGTTGCCTAAATAACATTCTTAACCCTGATTGAAGTTTTCATGTCTTTTCCTCTTTGTAGGAGCTCAGATTGTTGGCATTAACTGCCACTTTGATCCCGAGATGTGTGTGAAGACTGTGAAGATGATGAAGGAGGGAGTGGAGAAGGCCGGGCTGAAGGCTCACTACATGTGCCAGCCGCTGGCGTACCACACTCCCGACTGCAACCGCCAGGGATTCATTGACTTGCCAGAGTTCCCTTTCGGTATGTATACACGCTCTGCCCAAATGTTGACCTGGCAGAGAACGGAGGTCATAACACAAAGTCATGTATAACTTTTCAAACAGGTCTGGAGCCGAGGATCCTGAGCCGATGGGACATGCAGAAATACGCCCGGGAAGCGTACGACGCTGGCATTCGTTATATCGGAGGCTGCTGTGGGTTTGAACCTTATCACATCCGTGCCCTGGCTGAAGAGCTGGCACCTGAGAGGGGTTTCCTGCCTGCTGGCTCTGAGAAGCACGGCTGCTGGGGAAGTGGCCTGGAGATGCACACAAAGCCTTGGGTCAGAGCCAGGTACTGATTCTTCTTTCTCCTCACCTTTTTCTGTCAAAATGCCACTAGTTTGCTTTGAACTTATTCCCCTCTTTTAGGGCCCGCCGTGACTACTGGGAGAAGCTGAAGCCTGCGTCCGGTCGTCCCTTCTGCCCCTCCATGTCCACACCTGATGGCTGGGGTGTCACCAAAGGCCACGCTGACCTGATGCAGCAGAAGGAGGCCACCTCCCCGGAGCAGCTGAAGGCTCTCTTTGACAAGGCCAACAAGGGCCACTAAGCTTGCTGACGGGTGGCGTGTGAGAAGGCATACTCACATTCCCTAAATTTACATACCAAAAAGATTACTTACCAAAAAGATTATACTGAAGTTCTTTGTCTTTTTAGGATCTTTTTACTGTGTAGACAATGTCATGTGCTGACAATGTAAGTTTCCAGCCTTACAACAAGCCTTGAGTGCCTGTTTCAGCCAGATTATCTTATCTTTGAGCCTTATGCAATTACTGTGACTACAAAACACCTTTAACACTCAGAAATGCCTGAAAAATGGCATGTATAGCAATAAATTTCAAACTGAACAAACAGAAAGTGTATGTTGTGTCCTTTTTTTTTTTTTTTTTCTTCTGTATCAAACAGCAAATGATTCTCCAAAATGTTGAAGAGATATTCAGGTTTCAGAGCAAGTTTTGTTCAAATTGTTCAATTTAATTGGTTATCCTGTATAAGAAAAGGTATGTTTCCTGTTTGTCAGCCTTCACATATAAAGTGACACAAGATCGAAATAAACTGAAGCACCTGCACAAACCAAAATCCATTCCAACACCCCCAACCCCCACCGCCCACCAAAAAATAAACTAAACAAACGCGTACAAAAACTCAAAATCAATCCAGCAGAACCTTGCCAAAACCTGCCGCCTACATCACCCACAATGCAACTCTACTTGATTCACTTGACTGCACAGATTCAGCAGCTCTGCTGCCTCCAGCAGAGATGAGGAGCAAGCTACAGAAGTCTGCTAACCTCACTTCTTTCTAACTCCGCACCCCCAGATTTATTTCATTTTCAAACTTGTAGTCTTCAGCCCCAGCTGATGCTGACTCAAGTGACATCACTTGAGACAATTTACCAAAATTCAAAAGGCTTTATCCTAGTTTTAACACATACAGTAGTGCTCCTTTAAGACCTGTAAACAGACTTTAATGTGTAAAACTGGTGGAGTTCCCCTTTAATAGGTTGCCATATCATAATGTAAAATACATAGCATACTGTAAATCCTCAGTGAAACAAATAAAATGAAATGATACATACCAACAGTAGCAATTGTATCACAGTATGTATATACAGTATGTACATTAGAAATTTGCTATTTTGGATGATAGAACAGGACAGATGTAATAAGCACTGCTGCCATCTAATGGACAACGCTTCAAAAAATTTACCTTTGCACATAGTGGAATTAATTGTGTTTTAATGAAGAGTATGAAGGTTTTGATGAGAATCCAGTGGGTGATTTTTTCAGATTAGCTCCTCTGGTTGAGGGTGTGTTAAATTACTGAAATGTTTGATTAGAGTCTTAAGCCTTTGTGGACTGAAGCTGGAAACCAACTGTGAACATTGGTAGTGCTCTTTTATTTTTGTACCAGAGAACAACTATCAAAGCTGTGATGTACTTGAGTGTGTGTGTTGTTTTTATACTGGAGGTCCAGTGGGGATTTTGATTTCCTGTGTTTATTCAGTTGAAGTATTGTGTGCACAAACTGCCATGGAAATGTTAGGATGTGGGATTACTCCTCCGGATATAATTCATGGCCTTCGCCCAGTGAATTATATTTATTTAAAAGCTGTCCAAGTTGTCTTTCAACACCCTTTCCAACTCATGTGAACTACAGCCAGAGCTCCCAAACCAAAGGCAGGAAACACATTTGTAGCTACATTTTTTGCTAATATCAAAACTAATTTAGCATTTCTTTAATACTTTTTTTTTTTAATTTTAGGATTGAAAATGTTGCACGTTGTCTTAGATACCTGCAACTACCATAATATCTGCATTAGTCTACTACCAACAAAGGCAGAAACTTTAAGGAAAATACTTCTATATACTTCTATCTATAGAACAGTAAATCAGCTCACATGTGCCAAGCCTTGTTTTACATTTTTGAACCAACATTTCCTGAATGATGAGTCTGCTAACTAACCATCAACAAGAAGGGAAAGACACACTACTCTGCAGGTGTAAAAATACATCTGGAGAACACACTGTGAACACACTGTCCTTTAAAGGTTTCTGTTGGTTCTGCTTAAGAAAATGTGGAAAAGGTCACATAAGAAGAAGATACTGTTGCAAGGGATCCACTAGAAATATTTTATATAAAATAAAAAAAACATGCAAACAACAGCAACAAAAAAACCCTGTAAATAATTATAGACGTACAACCTCATTCCCAGGTTGTCAAATACCAACGCTTTGATGAGAATGGGTTGAGATATATGTATCAAGATATTATATTGGGATCAACCAATAAATGGTTTATGCATTTTGGGTAAGCATCTGTACTTTACCAAACACTGTTCTATCTCAATAGTCTCCAACCTAAACAATTTTGTGCTTTGACATGTCATAAAACCTTTAATTCCTGTATGAACTGCATTCCTTCTTGTTACTACAGTCGGATGTTTGAGCTTTAAGAATTATATAAATCTTAAAACATGTCTGGAGAGATCTTTAAAGATACACTTTAATTGGGAATTTGCCTCCTAAACAAGTCCAAGTGCCTTTTACCACATCTGTATATAGTAATGAAAAACAAACAGAATAGTGTAGGGACAGCTCAAGTCCACAAGATCATTTAGTATCGATATAATATCTTATTTTTTCCATCTAATATGTTGGTTAGCATCGATAGAGCAGTTTTGAAACTAGATTTGTACGTAATCACTTATCTTTTGTCCCAGTTGGCTTGCCATACGGCATCCGGCCGTCGTCACGTTCTCTGCGTGCTTGCGTCATGGATTTTCCCACGTGCAGATGTTTATGCTCCTCGTGCACGTCTGCAGGAGAGACAGACAGAGAACACAAAGGGAGGCGGGAGGCAAAATGACAAATGTGCTGCTTAACAACATTAATTTATTGAATGAGAAAACAAATTCACGTGGAGTTATTGTCTGGTTTGGTTTAATAAGCCTCCAATTAAAGGGACTATTATGATGCCTTCAGGTCGCCTGGTAAAAGCCACATGTAGGGGCCGATTTTACTGCAGACCGAGTACTTTTACTTTTAATACTTCAAATAGAGATATCTGATAATACTTCTGTACTTTTATTTAAGTAGGATTATACATGCGGGACTCTTACTTGTAATGTAGTATTTCTACATTGTGGTATTGCTACTTTTACTAAAGGATCTGAGTACTTCTTCCACCGCTGCACAGAGCCAAAGTTAACATATTGAAATGTCTTGTTTTGTCCAACTAATAGTCCAAACCTAAAATGTATTCAATTCACTATTAAAGAAGACTAAAAGTACCAGCAAATAAGCAAATAATCTAATGATGTCATATATAATTATATATTAATCAGAGGGACGAGATGAGCCTTTTTACTGTAATACTTTAAGTACATTTTGCTGCTAATACTTTTGTATTTTTACTTGAGTAGGATTTTTCATGCAAGATTTATACTTGTAATGAAGTGTTTTTACTTTGCCGTATTGGTACTTTTACTTAAGTAAAAGATCTGAGTACTTTTTCCACCACTGTCTGCTGTGAAATAAGAGTAAACGTTTGCAATGGCAACATAAATGGGTCCCAGAATTTGGTGCAACACGTGTTAGCTAGAATGAACTATTTTCATCAGAGAACATGAACACAACATTTAAATCCCTCCCCGGATTTGACAACACGCACGCACCTTCTGCTTGTAAACAGAAGCTCACACGTGACACCGAGAGCCCGAGCCGAGCCGCGCGACCGTCGGTCCGCATTGTCTGTGAGCGGACAAAGAGAGATACCGCGAGCTTCTTCTGAGCGCGAGGTGAGCGGAACGGAGCGGGCAGGTGTCATGACAACCGTCGTTATGAAGCCGTTTATATCGCAGTTTGCTTCAACTTCTTCGCGTCTGCGCCCCGAATCCGAGCGTTTGATGGGATAACGACGTTAGCTGCGTTTTTCGGCCGCTCGCACACAGCTGGCAGCGGGTAAACAAAGCTGGAAAAGCCTTTGTTTCAACCTTTTATTGCGGCTAATCCGTTCAGCTACGCCAATTTTTTTACTTTTCTAGCTGGCTTCTAACGTTAAGCATCCTCAGTTAGCTGTAGGTAGCCGTTAGCTTCGACATCACATCAGAAGCTTTTTTTTTTTTTGGCTAACGTTTATCTATTCTTTTTTTACTGGCTGGATGAGATGTCATTCACCATGGAGGATAACTTGGAGTCCGGGTGGGTGTCCGTTCGACCTAAAGTCTTCGACGAAAAAGAGAGACATAAATTTGTTTTCATCGTGGCCTGGAACGACATCGAGGGAAAGTTCGCCATAACCTGCCACAACAGGACCGTGCAGAGACGGAGCACTTTTCTGGACCCGCTGCTAGACTGTAGCCCCGCCGTCGGTGCCTCCGTGGCGGAAAATCAAACAAAACGTCCGGTCATGACGAAGACGGATGAAGCGTGCCAAGCGGGTAAAGTCAGACCGAACTGTGTCCCCAAAGGAAAGCCGACAACAAAGACTGTTGTTGGGGAGAAGAAGTCAAAGATATCCGATGGCTCCTGGGATGTAGTGACACCCAGGGTGATCGATATTGACATCCTGGACGCCGTGGACGTTTATGATGATGCAGACGCGGGGGACAGTGAGAGCAGCGGCCGGGAGGACTTCAGCTGGGCCGGGCTGTTCTCCTTCCAGGACCTGAGGGCAGCCCACTTACAGCTCTGCGCCGTCAACTCGGACCTGGAGCCGTGTTTACCGTCGTTCCCGGAAGAGCAGTCTGGCGTGTGGTCGGTGCTGTTTGGTGCCCCCGGGGTGTCGCAGCGGGAGACGGACGCCCTGTGCTACCAGCTGCAGGTGTACCTCGGCCATGCTCTGGACACCTGCGGCTGGAAGATCCTCTCACAGGTGCTTTTCTCCGAAAGCGACGACACCGAGGAGTACTACGAGAGCCTGAGTGAGCTGAGGCAGAAAGGATACGAAGATGCGCTGGAGAGAGCCAAAAGACACATGCAAGAGGTGAATAACTAATCCTTAACAACATATGTTAAAAAGGACGGGTTCACAAATTTTCAAGTCTGTCTTAAAACAACAGTCAGGTGCCCAAATGAACATTGAAATAGGTTTTTCTTGCCATAATCATTCCTCCTGTTCATACTGGCCATTAGAAGATCTCTTCACATGCACACTAAAATGTATTTAAAAGTTTATCTGAAGCTAATATGAAGCTTCAGCCGTCCAACTGAGTCAAATCAAGTAGATATCTTTCAACATTACAGTCTTTTTAGTGCCAAAGTCCCTCTTTTTGTTACTATACTTCCACCACAGCTCAACAGGGAAACACTGTCTGAGGAAACACAAAGAGGGAATTTGATGCTAAAAAAACTGTAAATGTGGCAGATATCCACTTGATATGACTAACTCAGACTGCTGAAGCCTCATATCGGCACAAAATGACATGTGGACACACTGTGGATTTTGGCCCCCATCATTTACATTGAAAGCACATTTGAATGGGATCTTTTAATAGCCAGTATGGACAGGAACCTTTCAGTGTTCATATGGGCACGTGACAGTTGTTTTAAAACAGACTTGGAAAAAAATGAACCTATCCTTTAGTCTTAGCCTTACATTACATGGGAAGTCATTTTTTTTAAAAGTGGGACAGGGCAACCACAAACTGATGAAATCCCATACAGCATGCTGTTTTCAGAGCATAATTGTGCCTCATGGTCTGCTCACTCTCCTCCTCTTCCTTTGTCCCCACCTGTGATCTACCATCTGTTGCTGCACGTTCACTGGCCTGAAATATGATCCGGTCTGGCCAGACACCAAACTCCAGTTGGCTGAGCAGTTGAAGGGAGTTACATAGAAACAGAGCAGAACAATTAAGAGGTGGAGTCACAGAAATGATGTGTCACCACAGCTGTTGAGATTGTTGCAGCTTTTTCCAAGACAGCTGAAGACTTTATAATTAGCTCAACAAGCACGTGAGAAGCTGTTGTGTATTTTCATTCATGTGTGTAGCATATTGCCTAGTTTTTTAGAGAAAATCCAACTCGAGCAAGCCAGATACTACTTCAAAGTCTAGATAAAATAATGGTCATGATCGTAGTCACCCTGTGAGTTTGAGACGAGACAAAGCCCCAGGAGAAGCCTTTCACCTCATCTGTTGTTTTGTTCAACTGATTGACACATGAAGCACAAATAGCTGGACTTGGCCCAACCAGTTAGCAATTATTTAATGTCAGAATGTGTCACTTGTTTACATGTGACAGAGCTAGTGATGATTTACTGCACCTGGTTTAAAATGACGCAGATGATCACATAGTTTTGGCCTAATCTAGTGTATAAAATCTGGGTGTGATGTCAGTGGTGAGTTTTCTTGATTTTCTGCTGTGAGTACTGACACTTATCAAACTGAGTGGTAAATAATCTGTGTAGCTGGTAAAAGGGTGATAACGGAGATCAAGTAATGTGTCTGTCTACATGCACCAAAATTATAGACAGCAGTAGAAACCAATTGGTGATGTCACACCTCACTGTGTCTATCATTATATACGATGTCAGTGTATGATATAGACATGCAACTAGTGACGAGGGATCACAAGGGGACATATCTTTATATTCAGGGGTCACAAGCAAAAAAAGTTTGGGAACCACTGGATCACACAATTAAAGAAGAAAATTAATCAGCAACTATTTTGTTAATCGGTTAATCGTCATTTTTAAAGCAAAAACGTCAAACATTCTCTGCTTCCACATGTTCAAATGTGAGGATTACTCACACACTTACTTTTTATCCTTGTAAATTGAATATATGACAAAACAAGTAGCTTAAAGACGTCATCTTTGGATCTGGGAAATAGTTTTTACATTCAGACTCGACAGCAGCAGAGACAAAAGTGTATTCATATCATGTGACTTGCAGTTTGTGAAATGTGTTTTTAATATTTTGCCCTAACATATTTACATATATGGAAGAACACAAAATTAGAAACACATCACAGTATAATGCAATCCAGCTCAACCCCCCAGAAAGTACTGCCTCAAACCATAGAGTTTAATCAACACCACGCTGACACAGTGTCAACAACAGCAGAGGTAGTATTCATTACAGGACAGTTTATTGGATTGCACGTGCTTCCTTGATAAACTCTGACTGGAGGTAATAAAATGAGCAGAGTGCTGACCTCGTCCCAGTAATCAGGAGGCTGTAGTCTAGATTTAACAGCCTGTTGAGAAAGGAAGAAAGAGAGGACACGTTTTACTTTGTAAAGTAAAATGAGAGTTTTACCATATTTGACCTTTGAGATACAGTGATATCGTTTACTCTAACGAACCTCATTCATCTCTTCCATAACGGTTGCTAAAATGAAGACGAGATTACAGACTAGGATTAAAATGTTATCTGATAAGATAACACAAGGAGAGCATTACTTGAAGTTGCTCATATCATAACAGAATGAGTAGAGCTGAAACAATTAGTCGATTAACTATCAACTATTTTGATAATTGATTAATCATTTAAGTCATTTTTTACGCAAAAATGCCAAAATATTTGCTGCTTTCAGCTTCACAAATGTTACAATTTGATGCTTTTCTTTGTCAAACACAGCAGTAAACTCTATATTTTGGGGTTTTGGACTGTTGGTCGGACAAAACAAGACAATTGAAAATGTCACTTTTGATTCTTTTGTAACTTTTGTAATTAATTACAGGAATTTCTTTTTACTATTTTCAGACATTTTATAGACAAAACGATTAATGGAGAAAATAATCAGCAGATTAATTGATAATGAAAATAATTGTTAGTTGAAGCTCTACTGTCAAACATCCTCCTTGTATACTGGGGGTGGGATGGTGTTTTTTGGGCCCCTGGTGTGGTTGTGTGGTGTATTTGGAGCAGCTGGAGACTGAAAGTCACTGCCGTACCCTTATCACAACTATGCAGCCCAAATCTCAGCGCTGTTTGTGATGATAACTTGGCAAAATATGCCATCCGTCTGTCAAACATTGACCAAAGATTTGCAGTTTTTCCTTATCTGTGGGTTGTTGTTGAACAAAATTGGGCTAACAGCTTGTCCACAGTAAACCTTACACTTTGTAGGCTAGTAATTACACTTAAATGGCTTCGCTCAGCTCTTTTATAGTTGTTATAGTAGTGTGAGTAAAACATAAATCTGGTGTATACAATTTTCCAGTGCAACTAACAGTTATTTTCATTATCTATTAATCAGCTGATTATTTCCGCAATTAACCATCATGTAATCGAAAAAATGTCCATCACAAGTTTGTCATTAGTTCATCACAAGTTCCCTGACCTCAAGTTGACACATTTAAATATCTGTTGCTGTGCAAAACAACAGTTTTGCATTCATTGCTTAAGAAAGGACTTGGCAGTTATTTTTCTGATCAATTAGTCGATTTATCGTTTCAGCTCTTATCCACATACATATATTTCAGACTAGTTTCCTCTCTCTGTGACAGATCCTCACTATACATTTTTACTTGCTCACAAAAAAATCATTCACAATAATTTAATTGATGGTTTTCTCACGTAGTTAAAAAGCAGAGATGGATGGATTTGTTTTAGGATTAGAATAGCAGAGGAAGGCATCTATGGGTTTATAATAGAGAAAGGTGGCAGTGAGTCCTGAATGGGCAACTTTGTGGTGTCAAGAAATCCTTAAGACAATTGGTGTCAGATTTAAAGTATCATCTGTGTTTAATATCAATCCTGTTAGTAACCTGTATCATGTGAGAAGTACACAGTGACTGCACCTGGAAGTTACAGCAGCTTTACACATGTAAATACATGTGTATTATTGTTTCCTTGGTACAAAGATCCTCTTGATAAGAGATTCGTAATTTCAGTCCTTTTTCAAGCAAAAAAGGCCAAACATTTGCTGGTTCCAGCTTCTCAGATGTGAGGATTTGCTGAATGTTTAGATGATGAATTTTTGTTGCTGTTGTTGTTGTTGTATAAAACAAGCAATTTAAGGATGGCGCTCTAGTGCTCTGGGAAGCCGCGATGGAGGTTTTTCGTTTCTTTTTGATGTTTCTTAGACTAAACAATTAATCAAGAAAATATTTAGCAGATTAATCAGTGAAAATAATCGTTATTTGCAGCTTTAAACTAGTCAGCAATGTATGTTAAAGTTTCTGCCAGGGATGGTGTTTCAGTAAAACTGCAAGATTGAGTCACTTGCAGATAATAGAGAGTCTGGCATAAATGTGTAAAATAATAAATTTCCCTCTATGTCCTCACTGAGTGACTTCCTAGGCTTCCTGCTTTGTTATGTGTTCAAATTGGTGTGACCACAGTCTGTGTTTGTCATGGTGAGAGTGGATGTTAGCCTCCAATGCAGCTGTGAGATTAGTGTGCTTAGTGTAGCCTTAATATTAGCTTTGTTTGTTTACATTACATGATTCATATTTAGGTATGCAGGTTTTTTATTTTTTTATTTCATGTGACTCACCAACAGTTATTTGCACTACAACTAATGTGTACACAATGCATGCGTATGTCGCCGACCAATCAGCTGAAAGCAGTAATATTGTGTCTGCTGAGACTGCCTCTGCTGGCTACAGGTACCACTACTCCTCTTTTGCATCCCTACATGTGATGTTAAAACACGACAAATCAGAGAAACATTCCTTTACACATCTATATTGCATGGAAAGTTTCAGAGATTGTGAATTAATTGAAGAATTGCCTAAAGGATTTCTTGCAGTCAGTTTTAGTCCTGTTGATTCACTGGTGATGGCAGCTCTGCAAAAAACTTTGTACATATTAGTGCTCTTTGTGGGAACGACTACTAGAATTCCCTTTTAGCCTCATTTTGCATTTTACAGCTTGTAAACCGCATTCAGTGTGAAATTAGCTTTTAAACACAATGTCTGCTCAGATCACAGTCAAGGCGTGTTCGTCCTGTGAGATACTTCAATTAAAAGGCAGAGAGAAAAGTCCTCCAGCAAGACAGAGCAGATTTAGCACCGACAAACTGGAAGAGTTAGTCCTGATTGTAGGGCTGAAGCAGCGACACTATAGCTCATATCACTAGGAATGTCCTTTAATTATGCGCTCATTGGAGCGCTTTCTGTAGACTTAGCAGCTAAATTTAGCGCATAATCATTTATGTGTCAATGACATCTTTGTGTTAGGTTAGAAGTGTGAGAAATGTGTACATTTTATGTTAGTCATCCTTGTAATTCTGCCATTTTTCTTATATGTTTTTGTAACGACAAATAGTGATTTTGTTTGGAAAAGCAGAAATTTTTGAAGAATTCAATTTTCAAGAATTCAACAGGTATGACACCACATTTGCTGCTTTGGGAAAGTATGTAGATGCAGTTAAAAGGGGGCCTTTGACTGTAGACCAAAATTTTGGATGGCCAGAAGAGCTCCAACAGGCTGGAGCAGCATTTATTCAGTCCATGTTGTTAAGTTAGTCCCCGGTATAATCCTAACAACAGAATTATGTACAATTTTGTGGTGTGTCACATGTTGTCATTGTGAAATGACAACATGATTCGTCATCATGATACAATTTAGCCGACAGTCGATAACAGAGCTGCAACGATTTTTATAATCGAAAAATCATAAAAGATTTGATGGTTCCAGGTTTGGTCTTACATTATAGTTAATTGAATAAGTTTGGGTTTTGAACTCTGTCGGACAAACAAGACATTTGAAGACGTCACCTTGTGCTCTAGGATATTGTGATAGAAATGTTTCACTGTTTTCTGATGTTTTATAGACCAAACATTTCGTTGATGATGACCCTGCAAACGCTCAGCATCACAGCAAACTGTTGTCAACTAAAGGTTAAACCTATGGCTGCAACTAAAGATTATTTTTATTATCAATTAATCTGCTGATTATTTTGTAATCATTTGGTCTATAAAATGCTGGACAATTAAGAAAAATGCTCGTCACAATTTCCTAAAGCCCAAATTCTTAACATTTCTTATTTTCTTCAACCAACAGTTCAAAACCCAAATATATTCAGTTTAGTATCACTCAGGACTCACAGTTGAGAATCTGTGAGAAGCTGAGACTGGGGAATGTTTGGCATTTTTGCTTGTGATTTATCGACTAATCGTTTGGGCTCTAATTAAGACAAGTAATCCTGCCGCCTTTTGAAGTGCAGGCTCAGCAGCTCACACACCAAGCAGGCACAGGCTGTCTGGCTTGTTGTACTTCATAGACATTCATCCATGAACAGATTTGACTATGGAAATAAAAACTACAGCAGGAAATAAGAACGCTGCACTATAAAAACACAGTCCTACAAGGAAGTAGTAAAAGTAAAATTCATTCCAGTGTTAGTGATTTCTTCATAAACTGTGCCGCATGTGGAAATGCATTCTACAAGTCTTGTATTCGTAAAAGAAAAATCCAAGTTTGGTGTTTATAAGTTGAAATAGCACTTGCCTAGCTCATGCCCAGGCAGGAGTCGGATCATTTAGCACGGGGGTTTTTCTGGCTAGCAGTGACTGCAGGGGCAGGGAGTCGGTGTACGGTTAGCCAGTGGTTACCAGGGAGACACAGACCCAAGGTAAACAGTAGGAGCAGTGTTCGAGCTGAATCGTGCAGTGTCTTTCCCCGTCCCCAAAGTGGAGGGCTTTGGAAAACCAGCCTGGATTTAATATAAGAGTCTCTATTCATATCTATAGCTCTTTCCAGAGAGAAGAGCACTTTTATTCACCGCTTTGGACGAAGATTGGGTGGTGGCACATTTCAATATTATGAGGCAGAAGTGAAGTAGAAGTATTGTCCTGTATGAATTGGAGCTACTGGTTTCTGAGAGCTGGGAGATGAATTGTATTTGTGTGTACAATAGCTGTTTTCATAGTGTTTATCTCAGGAACAATGCACAGTCTGTGGATGGCTGGACATATGGTATGAATCAGCAACAGTTGGGGCCAATTTATTCCTATTGTACTACACTCAAACAATGTATTTTATGGTATCACTTCTGACCACACACACCCGTGTGCTGGCACTCACACGTGCATGGAGAGACTTTCTCACACCCTTTACTCTTGCTCTTTTAATTAGACTTGGATTTTTTTCATTTAGCTTTGAAAGAGCTTTTGTTTTGGACTCCTTGTAGTCACAAATTAGTCAGTATTAGTCAGTAGTACCACTACACATGAAATGTGTTGTACATTTTTGTTGTAGATTGGACAATATTTTCCAGTAATATATCAAAAGTGTCATTTTGTCATTCAATTTACTACCCAGGTGGATGCATTCAAAGGATATGTCTCTGTGATATCTTTATTTTTCTTATTGTAAAGATCAAAACTAATTGAATGGATCCTAGTAACAAGTATTGCCTGTGTAGAGAAAGCCAGATATTTTATTCTTCTGTGCCACAGAGCTCAATTGTTGTCCAAAAACTATTAAAAGCACATCAATGATCCGCACTGTTGCAGTTTATTTTAAGTTGATCCCACATACACGGTCCTACTGCTGTTAAAACACACAAGGGCACCAATTCCCAACAAATACACTATTTTACTTTAGGGCTGCAACTAATGATTATTAATCTACAGATTATTGTCTTCATTAATCAATAAAGTGTTTGGTCTATAAAACATCAGAAAACAGTGAAACATTTCTATCACAATATCCTAGAGCACAAGGTGACGTCTTTACAAGTCTATAAAATGTCAGATAATAGATAATACAGCCAATGGTCCAAAACCCCCAAAATATTAATTACATATTATTTTACAATTATTATTATTAATTTACAATGATATAAAAACACAGAAAAGCAGCAAGTCTTTGCATTTGAGAAGCTGAAACCAGCAAATGTTTTACATTTTTGCTTAAAGAATGACAAACGATGACTAATCGATTTATCAACTAATCATTGCAGCTCTAATTTAGTCCAGTTTGAGTAATGTTTGCTAAAAAATTCAGTCTACAGTCTCGAGCTGTATTAGAAAAATATTTAGCCTCTATTAAAAATTAAAGTATATTACTTGTTTTAAAGACATCTACATCTTCAATTGGAACCAGAGCTTTGGGCTGAGTGCCACAGACAGACTGGGGAGTCGGAAAGTACTGAGGGACGGACCAACACATTGTTGGTTTTGGTCTTTTAATGGGATTTGTTGACAGTAAGAAAAATACACAATAACACCAGACTTGTCCTTTGGCGTTGAAGTGGAATATGTTGCACCTCTGGGATATCTGCACCAATTTCCCAGCTACATCTTTCTCTCTGTTTGTTTTGTCCCAGGTGTTGGACAAACACAAAGCCATGGACAGCATGGTGGAGCTGCTGCAGGTGTACCCTGAGGAGGATGAGGCGTATGCAGAGCTGCTGGAGGCTACAACTCAGCTCTACCACTACCTGCTCCAGCCTTTCAGGGACATGAGGGAACTGGCAATGTTGCGCAGACAGCAGATTAAGGTAACACACACACACACACAGACAGAGACACACACACAGATACAAATACCATCTGTTTTAAGGCTTGATTTAAGTAGGGTTTAGACCTCAGTGTAGCCGGCTAACTGGTCTGTCCTGAAACACACTTTGACTTTGTCAGACTGCCTCTCTACTACAAGTTACTTCACCAGTTACAGCGTTGTTTTTGTGTTTTGGTGGTTTTAAAAGCCAGGGTTAGTGCTGGGATACAAGCCCTGAACCACTGCATGGTAATGTCCTCCATTGAGCCTCCCCTCCTAAGCCCACTGTAATGACATTAGCATTAGTTGCCGAGGCTACGTGTGGAGATGATGATGGTGTAGTAGCTGGTCTATGCTGCCTGTAGCTTCGTATCTGGGGGCTGTGGAGGACAGAGGATCAGCCAGAGAGGCTTTTTTTCCCCCCGCCTAGAGCGGCTTAACAACCAGTGTAAGTATTATTACAGCAGCCACTAAACCACTCAGTAATTCTGCAGCCTCAGCACACTCTTCTGTTTTCCACACTCTTTCTTCACTCCATCTTTTTTGTTTTTCTTCATTAGAGGCTTGAAGAGGGAAGTAAATCCATAGACTAATCTCTACTGTCTCTTCATGGTTCAGTGCTGACAATGAGTCAATAGGTCAGAGCTCTACCTGCTCCTTGTACACTTGAAATGACATTTAGAGAATTTCTTTCATAATGAAATGCAATAGCAGTTGCAAAGTTGGTAACATTTATCAATATTACCGCATTACCCAGACTTGATGAAGGATGTCAGCTTCTGTCTTTGATGATGTGCAGCTTCACTGCTGATAGCATCAGTCGTGGGCGTCTAATGTATGCTTTCCTTTGTCGTAGGTTTTAATAAAAGCTTTGTTAAAATTACATCACATGGAAATTGCTGACGAGACACAGCCTTTGAACTTGAAGTAACCTCTGCACACAGGTGTGTCCATTCCACATAACTTCATGAGTTGCCAGATCCCTGTCTGACTCTGAGGTGGAGTCCAATCCAGCAGTAAAAAAAAAAACACAAAAGAGAAGAAAGTGTGCCAGCGGCAGAGAGAGGAGAGGCAAAAATAACAAGCTTATCCAGCAGTAAGAAATAGCACGAGCAGAACTTGGCCAAAATCTGTGTCTTGTTAGTCTGAGTCGGAGAATTCTTATCATGCCTGAGTTTGACTGAACTGTGCAGCCTGTTATACTATGTGTGTAACATAATATATAATATGTTTGGTACTATTCAACTCTTCACATGCTGTCTCCATCTTTGTCTCTGTATCTGTCTTTACTTCTGTCTTATAGACTCTCTCAGTCATTGTTGTGTTGTGAGTACTTCCCTTCTCTGAACTACATTTCTCACACAGCATGCCTATCTAGCACTGTCACTAACCAACACAGAACAGTGACTGTGGGTGTGTTTATGGGAGTGTGTATTATGTTGGTATTTGGGTCCTTGGGCGGATGCTGATCTAAGTTAAGAAATTCCTCTGAATCACCAAAATTTATGTAGCACTAGTCTGGAGATTCATCTTTCTGTCAACAAATCCCATAAAAAAACAGAAATGAATTTATCCTACTAACACATAACACTCCATATATTTTATTCCTCTGTGCAATAGCTTCATTGTTGTCCAAAAACAAAAAAAAAGTGCATCAATGAGCCACACTGTTGCACTGTATGACATACTTTTTCATTACCATGAACACATACACTGTAGTTTATTTTTATTCAGTCCCACATACAGAGTCCCGCTGCCGGAAATACTCATTTAGAGCACCAAATATGGATTAATCCGCAGCCCCAACAAATGCTCTTTACTCCTGTTAGAGTAATGTTTGCTGAAAAACTACAGTGCCCAGCTGTTTTAGGAAATTATAATTAAAGTGTATATTCATGACCTGTTTTTAAATATTTACCAGTAAGAATGAATGGGATTGGGACTGAGAGTGACAGACAGGCCGGGCGAAGTCAGAAAAGTATTGACAGATGGACTAACACATCGTTGGTTTTTGTCTTTTTATGGGTTTTGTTGACAATAATAAAAATATAGAAAAACACCAGCCAAGTTTAACAATCCTGCTGATATTTATAAAAAGATGCTAATGTTGTAACACACATTTATACTTGATAATTTGTGGAAAATGTAAAACCTTCCCAGAGATCTGCCTCCTTTCTATGCAGCTTTCTGTGCTGTTAAAACAGATTGTTAAATGTTTGATATGGTCTTTTATAAATGTGAAAGCGTGGCATAATATAAAACTAAAAGGATGACTCATTTAGAGAAGAAATGTTGGGATGGTTCAAGTGAGGTCAGGGGTACATCACTGACCAATCTGCTCGTTTCTGACATTCTTTGTGGAGCTTTATGAGAATACGAACTCTGTATGATGCCAAATTTTCCAGCTCTGCCACCTGCTCCCCTCAGGGCGATCCAACGGCTAAAACAAAGCTGTATGCAAATGAATCCTTGATGCAGGCAGAGGTGGTTGGTTACTCCCGAACTGATGAGTCAGGGGATCATGGAGATTCTCTCTGTTGTGAAGAAAAGGGAAAGAGAGCAACTCAGGGAATTACGACACAGGATACTGTAATTTACATACAATTTGCATCCTACCCTGCTTGATGTTGATGTCGCAAAGGTGAGGCGAAGAAGACGAGAGCAGCCAGGTATCGGTTGCTTGCTAGAATTACGGCCCATTCTGACTTCATCTGTAAGTGTGAACATGACACGTGTGAGGTTGGTGTGAAGCCACCAAAATGCCGCAAGCTACAAGATATGTCGTTATAAACTGTTGTGAACTGGAGTTGTCGACCTGAGGAGCCGGACAGTACGTGGAATGTTGTACAGGAAAATATCTACATGGTTTCTGGGGTTCAGCGTTTATACAATGTTTCTGCAAATGTCATCTTTTTTTAAATTGAAGACACAAGCTTTACTGAATCAGTTAATTAAAGAGCAGATGGACAGGTGAATGAACGATCACCTGAATGAATCGACAACAATGGGTGTCGAGTGTTTGGTGAATGGTGCATTGTGGGACGGACCTATTGCATGTCGGGGCGGTGCAGTGTGGGTGTCCTGTTGCCTGGAAGGTCAGAGGGCAGCCATGAATTAGAAATGTGGCTTCTCTGCAATGTGTCTGAGATTGTACCAGTTACTGTTTCACATCGACTGCATTATTACATGGCAACGGTTGTCATGGTGATCCCTTAAACACCTGCTGTGTTCACCTCCAGCTGTTAAGCAAATTTTACACAAATTTTGAAATATCACACAACATAATATGCAAATTAGATACATTTCCATGATCTGCATTGACGTAAATAGTCTATCTGAATTTATTTATTGGGTTATGTTATTATTAGGATGTGTGCATATAGACATGACCACAACAGATTTTCTAATTAAATACATCAGAAAGTAATTTTACAACAAGAGTCTCATGTTTGATATTTTAATGCTGCTGTTCGTCATCTGTGATGTGAAAACATCAGATTTCCACAGTTATAGAAATAAACAGTGTGGTATTAGTTCAGTTATAAAATCCTAGTGCAGCACGGAGCGTCTCTCCTGATTGGCTGCCGACAGCGCTGTCAGCCGAAGAGTCAATCACGCTGAACTTTAGAGCGTCTGGTTCAAAAGTAGTTTAGCCGACTTCGCTCTGCTCTGCATCGTGCGGCCCTCAATTTCCATCTTCCCTCTCTGTTTCCATCACAGTTATGTATTTAGGTCATTTAGAGACGAGACTCAGTAAAAGTTTACAGCCTGTCATGGTGTCACGCTGCTTTACTCAGATAATAATGAAGCAGAAGTCTTGATTTAACTAACAAAATGTAAGTCGACTCGGGCTTCTCGACTGATGCATCGATTCATCAGCAGCCCTAAAATATACTATATGCAATAAATAATCAAGTAATTCATTAAATAAATAGTTCAATCTATCAACCAAGAGGTCTGTGGAAAGACAAATCTGAATTCAGTGGGTATTTTAAAGTATAATGTACATTTAAAGCAGATAAAATACAGTCAGAACCAGTCAGGACATTTGATAATTGTGAACAGGAGGAGGGTGTACTCATTATCTGGTTTCATGAGTGAGAGATGTAAGACAGACATATGTTTACCATGATCCCCAGCTGATAATAACTCATCACTTTTCTCAAATGTACCTGTTTTTAAATATGAATTCACAAGTGTTTTGTATCTTAAGTGATATGGCTGATGTTTTTCTACATTTCTACAGTTCGGCTGTCAATATTTTCTGACTTCACTATTCTGTCTGTGGGCATTGTTTTATACTTTATACGTAAATCTTTAAAAATGGGTCACAAATGTACAATTTATTTCTTAAAAGGCTTTGTAATTTCCTAAAACAGGGGACACTGTAGTGTGTAGCAATCCTTAATTAAAAAGAAGTAAATAGTCCATTTATAGGGGGCTATTTTCATAGTTGGATTAATACACATCTGCTGCTCCAGTGTTTATTTCTGGCAGCAGGAATACGAGATATCAGGCTTTGGATACACAGACTAAAATATTGATCAGTAGGATGAATTCATTGTTGGTTTTGGTCTTTTCATAAGATTTGTTGACAGAAAGCTGCTGAACATCATCCTAACTAGAGCTGCAGCATTTAGTTGATTAATCATTTGTCAACTGACATAAAATTAATGTAACAATTTTGACAATCGAATAATCATTTTAGTTATTTATTAAGTAAAAATACCAAACTTTTGCTGGTTACAGTTTCTCAGATGTGATGATTTGCTGCTTTTCTGTGTCATACATGATGATGAACTAAAATTTTACCATTTTCTGACATTTCATAGACAATAATTGGCAGATTAATCAATAATGAAAATAATCGGTAGCTGCAGCCCTAATCCTAACCTTTTAAATCAGTAGGCTTGTGAAACTAAGCAGTGTTAAATCTGTCCATCCTCCACAGCAGCCTGATAAAGACCGTGCCACTCACAAAAAGGCCTTTACATGCTATTTTAACCAAATGAGATAAGGGCCACCATGACAGTGTCGATGCTGTAATCCCAGTACTTTGCCACGGGAACTGGCGTCACCTCTATTTTCAGTAAGTCTGTCACGTCTGTGTTTTGTCACCGACAGCTGTTAACCAGAGGTGTAAACAGAAGCCACAGTCAGTTACATCCTCCCCCCCGCCTCAAGAAGAGTAGTAAAAAACAAGTTGGTGGCTGATTTGAAAAAGGACACTAAAGAGGTGTAAAACTGCCACTTGTTTAGTTTGTTTACAGATATTTACAGACACCCTAACCTTAACAAAGCACTCTTAGGTTATCTTTGGTGATACTTCCTTAAATCTCCTCAGTCTCTGTGTCCCACTGTACAGTGATGAGGAGTGATGGATGAATTGTGCTCACATGCCTGCAGTAGCATGGTAGTGTTATTCATGCTGCAGAGGGATTAGATCAGGAGTGGAGTGACACCAGTAGGCAGCAGTTGAGCGGGAAAGCGTTTTACCAAGTGACAGATTAGAGACGATGGAGCTGATATCGGTAGAGATGATTCTCCCTGTGATATTCCATCATATCATCCTGTCTTTATTGTGTATTCTGGGGCTGGAAAGTGATATTTTGACATGTACATTTTTTATAGAAATATATCACTTTGCCTGTTTGCAGAGCAGCTTTACAGGTTTATGTTAAACCTGCTAATTCTTCTCACAATTCTCAAAACTGATCTGGTTTTCTTCTTTTTCTGCGTTTTGGTGGCTTCATGTTGAAATTGAAATTTATTTCTATTTTTTAAATATCTACACAAACAATTCGGAATAAAAGAATATAAAAACAAACAAAAGAACAAAGAAAAGACAGTTAATCCCAAGTAACTAATGCCAACATGTCATGCTCATCATACGTATACATCATGCAATAGTTCTGATTGCAGTTCTTATGACTTATTGTTTCAACAAGCTTTAGCTTCACTGGAAAAATGCTTTGCATAAAACCAGTCTAGCAGACAGACAAACCAGGGACTACCTGGTACAGAGGTGTTCTGCTGTAGTTGTAGTTTGTTGCAGAGGTCAGCAGAGACAAAGTTAACAACAACAGCAACTTGCTAAGAGGTTATAAAGGAGGTTTAAATGTTCTGCTTTAGTGTCACAGCAGGCAGTGTGACATGTCATCAGGTCTGACTGATCTGCTTTCGGTGCCATTTGGTGCTCTGTAGGTGTTAAATTTTGGACCCTGCTCTCGTCTTCAGAGGTGTTCACATGTATGCAGCTCTTTGAGTGATTACATACTGTATCCTTTCTGTTGAAGGTAGTCTAAACAATGAGGACACGGCTGAAACGAACTTAATGTTTTCTTTCTCTTTTGACTTTCTCTCATTCCTGAAGTGATTTTTTTTTTTCTTTCTGTCAGTCTTTCTCCTTTTGGTCTTTGACGTAATCTCTCCTCCCCCACTTGCTCCACGTTTCACCCCAAAACCACTCCCTGTTCTTGTGCCTCACGTGCAGACACACACACACGCACGCGCGCGCGCACACACACACACACACACACACACACAATACAAAGCATGGCTAACATTAATCAAGGCCTATGAGGTTTTGTTGGTGATTACTTTGGTCCTGTTTATTTTACAGCACCTACACACATCTGTTTTACATTGAGATATTAATATAGGACTGTATGTGCATGAGGCCCTCAGTGGGAGTTGATCTGTGTGTACATTTTGTTCCTTGCACTCTCTTCTTTGGGGGGGTGGGGTGTAGTGCTCAGTCAACACCCAGGACAGGACTCCACGTGGCGCTGCTTTTTCCCCTTTTCTCACTCTTTTCACATGGCCTGACACGAGCCGGTGAACTGTAAAAGAAATGAACTGCCTGACATGTGGTTTTGTGCCTCCTTACTGTGTGAATTCAGACTTTTTCAGTTTTGCTATCAGAGTTTTTTTTTGTAATTTAGCCCTTTATTTGTTGTTCCGGCAGCCCAGTAGGACACTGGGTTAGTGTCACTGTAAACATAAACATGCACATGCATGCCTATGGTCTCTGCTCACTGTTACCACCATCTGCTGTCATTTGCTGGTATTACAGAGCACTGATGTTGAATGATCTTTATTCACTGAACTCTGTTAACTCTGCTGATGCAAGCAGCAAGATGCAGATTTGACTAGCTTTAACAACCTGCTTGACCCCATCAGATCTCACTGGAGACAGAGCGCCTGGGTCCTCGCCGCGTGGAGGGCCTGAGGAAAGAGGACGAGGAGTGGCAGAAGAAGGCTCACACCGCTGTACTCTCCATACAGGACCTGACTGTCAAGTTCTTTGAAACCACGAATCGAGCACAGAAAGGTAAACACAGAGAGGAGGAATTTCCTGTCGTTTTGAAACAGTGTGGGGTATTGTCTTTTCTGTGAACTTTGAACCTTTGTATTGAATGTTTACCCAATAACAAAGTGCAGTTAGCACTCCACATAGAGATCATTTAATCTCTCTCACAAGCTCTCCATTTTGCCAGAAGCAGTTTAATCCCCAAACTGTGAGGAAACACATCCACTAATAGCTGTTTAGACCTAAAATAGACTTCACTTGTCTGAGTTTTGAGTTGAAGCACTTGTACACTTTTCTAAAACACTGCTTTACACATGCATGCATGTATTGCAGCTCTATATGAGCGGATGCGTGCTGACCAGAGGAAGTTTGGCAAGTCGGCGTGGGCAGCAGCAGTCGAGCGCATGGAGCGGCTGCAGTACGCCGTCTCCAAAGAAACTCTGCAGCTGATGAGGGCCAAGGAAATCTGCCTGGAACAGAGGAAACATGGCTTGAAGGAGGAGGTAGAGCACACCATCACACACGCTGATGCTACTCACAACAAAATGTATCACCGATGTAGACCAACATATGTGTGTGTCATGTTTATCTGTGTGTGTGTTGTTTGTCATAAGCCGCCATGACAAGACTGAAGGACACAAACACTCACTGTAGGATAAAGACAAGCTGAGAGAAGGAAAAAAAAAAAGCAAGATAATGGCTGTTAAAAATGACCTCATGGCTCAGGCATCCTGAAATGGAGAGAATAACATCCTGGTGTACAACAGTGGAAATGACTCATTGAGAATGACTGTTGGGGTCAAATGTTTGCTGTGCTTGTGAAAATAGATTAGAACTGCGGTGTACCTGCTCTGTGGGAGAACAGGAACACTGCCTAAAGTTTAATTTCCACTGGGTTCACTTATGCTAAAAACAAATACACAGTCAGGCAGAGCTGTGAGGCACTACTACACAAATCAGTCAGCGTGTGGTCGTGTGGCCTTTGGTAGAGTAATACAGTTGTGTGGCTGTTGTTGTAGATGCAAAGTCTGCAGGGTGGAGAGGATGCCATGCTGCGTCTGGACCAACTGGAGGCGCTGTACTATGAGTTGCAGCTGCAGCTGTATGATATCCAGGCAGAGGTGCTGCGCTGTGAAGAGATGCTGCTCACTGCCCAGCTGCAGAGTCTGCGCAGGCAGATGACAGGTGAGCGTCTCTTCTGTTTTTTTAGTGCTGCCCCAAAATATGTGTGCGTGTAGCTCGTGGAGTGTACGCTAAAGCTCAACATGACAGACTCAAGTGTTAAAGGATAAGACTGGAGATTTTTCTCTTATTGTCAACAAATCTCATGTGAAGAGCTAAACCAACAATGAACTGATCTACTTACAAGTAATGTGTGTTTATCCAAAGCCTGATATATCTTATTCTTCTGTGCCATAGACCTCTGTTGTTGGCCAAAAACTATTAAAAACACATCAGTGAGTCACTCTGCTGCACTGGGTGACATGTTCCTTTATTATGAAGAGTTTAGGCACGTTAGTTTGTTTAGAAACGGCTCCATAGAATAATAACAGCGATCACGTTTTCAGTCCCAGCTTTCATAACTGCGTTTGGATGAATCTGTTCTGATGTTCTACCAGAGCGACAGGATGAGGTGGTGTACTATGATGCCTTTGAGAGCCCTGATGCCATGAAGGGCGTAGACGACCCTGCGACCTCGCCATCCCCCCTGAGAGATGAAGAACTCAGTGTCCTGCAGCAGAGGACACGGCAGCTCGAGGCCCGCAGGGGGCGCATCACTGCCAAGAAAGTCTACCTCAAGAACAAGAAGGTAAGCGCTGATGATTAACGAGGCAGCTGTCATCTGTAACATGTTGAGTTTAGTTGAGTATTTGATCTGTGTGCTGTGTTTTCTTTGTTAGGAGATTTGTATTGTCAATCACAACCAGAAGATACAACAGCACCAAGGTAGCCAAGCTGACAGCAACTCTCTGCAGTCACTGCAACAGGTGTGTCTCAAAGATTTATCAGGTGTTGGTGAGCAGCACTACAACAGGAGCTGAGCTCTGTGTGTCTGTCGGTGCAGAGTCTGAGGCTACAGCTGAAATTAAGATTAGACATAATAAACATTTGCATATGTTTTGAACTATTACTCAATATTGTTTATAGCATATTACTCATAACGTCTTTACATTGGAAACCAGTTTATTACAGAATCAATTTAAGATTTTACTCATTTCTTTTAAAGCACGTCACGGCCTGGCTTCAGATTATATTTCTAAATTACTGAGCCCTCATCAACCTGCGTGTAGTTTGTGTTTGTCAGACAGGTTGAAGTGTAAGATTAAAGCTGACTGAGCTGTTGCTGTTTGAGCACCTCAACTCTGGAACGACCTCGACAAACTCAGACTTTTGAAAGTATTTTTATGGAAAGGCTTTTTTTATAACTTCCTTCTGTTGTGTTTTTTTATTTTATGTTTCTTTTTTCCTTGTAAAGTTCTTTGTAATCATTTTTTTATTAGTGCTATATAGAAAAATGTTATCTTTATTATAACATGCATGACGACTTTGTTGTTTCCTGTAAAGGGGGGAGAAGCTGAGGAAGATGATGAAGCCAAGCAAAACGCCAGAGTGAGTCAGGAGAGGCAGAGAACTCTGGACAGACTTCGCAGCCTCAAACAGGTCGGAGCTCAGACAATAACTCTGTGCTGTATGTTTAAAAAAAACATAAATCACAAAACCCCATAGAAAGCCAGCCGGGGCTGCCCTGGTGGTGTCATGGTTAAGGCGCATACCAGATAACCACAACATCCGTGGTTCAATTCCTGGCTGGGGGACCTTTGTTACATGTTACACCCCCCTCTCTCCACATGTTTCCTGTCTCTCTGCACTGACTCTCAAATAAAGGCAAAAGGACAAAAGAATAATCTTGAGAAATAAAAAACAGAAAGCCAGTTGTTAATAACTCACAACTGTAACGAAGGGCTGAGAAATGTTTATGATCAGTTTCCATCCACAAGTTAAATCCTACAGACAGAAAGGGGACACTTGAAAATATCCAACCTGTTTTGTTTCACTCTTAGTTTAGCTGCAACACGTTAACACCTGATTGAATGTTCCTACCTCTATAGTCTGCAGACCACAGCACACCGTGTGTACAAAGTGGTGAACTGTGTTACATTAGCCTCACATAAGGAAAATGCTCCTCCAGAACCGTTGTTTGAATCCTTGTGTCCCTTCGTCATTGTTGACTTGTTGACTCTCCACACAGCGTTATCCCGGCCAGGTCACTCTGAAGTCCAGCCGGTTGCGTCTGAGTCAGACTCATCCCCGGAGGAGAGCGGGACAGCAGCCCAGCACCCAGGCGGCCAGCGTTCAGACCGACTGCATCTCAGACCTCCCAGAACTCTCTGCTCCTCCTCCACCGGACGCCTGCAGCTGCGACAGCGTCTCTTTACCAACAGTTGAACTGGATAATCTCGACTCTTCACCTCCCTTCCTCTCACTGCCTCCTCTCTCAGCTTCCCCGTCTATTCTCTCACTGGGTCCCCCCCCTCCTCCTCCACCTCCTCCCCCGCCTCCCCCGCCTCCTCCGCCGCCGCTTCCTCCCTCGGAGGACCAGCAGCAGCAGGGTGATGGGAGGGAGAATAATCCCACAGACAGCCCAGTGCTGCAGCTTAAATGCGAGTCTGAATCCTCCTCACTACCCCTGGCTCCGTTTTCCCCTCGATTCTTTGACAGCAGCCAGCTGCTGACGGCGAGAAAGAAGCTGAAAAAGACGGCGTCTCTGGACTCCTCGCAGTGGAGAAGAGGTGAGGAGGAAACTCACAATTCTGATTTCCTAAGCAGTCATCCATAAGACTTACTGATGTTGACAGCAGCAGTAAGTTAATACTACAGATCCCAGGAGAGGCTGCAAAAAATCATTAAGCAGCTTTATCAGAAATACAACAGAAGAGCAGCTGGTGTATTTGTTTACAGTGCAGCCAAACAAACTCACATTGTTTTAATAAAGAAGTCAGTCAATATTTGGCCTTTTCCCATCATGCCATGGGCAACTGCGATCAGATTTCACGCTGCGCACAGTGGAAGTAGTTTTTCCACAGAACCGTAAAAGAGTTGGTTACCTCACTGAAGACTTGGCAGAGTGCAGCTCATTGTCTTTAACTCTTCATCAAACAACCCATTGTGGCTGCTCCTTGTTCCATTACTCCCAGCAATATTAAAAAAAAAAAAAAAAAAAAAAAAAAGATCCGCTGACAAAAGTCATCATGTCTTGTTTTGCAGATGCTTTTTTAATGAAAAACCGCTGTCAGCACTAACCTCAGTTCCAAAATGTATTTTCCTGTGACTATTTCACAATTTCACCATTTGTGTGTTTTTAATGTGAACTAGCAGCAGTAGGAAATGTTGGTTTAGCATCAGCAGTAACTTAATACATCTCTGATATGGCCTCTCCATACTGCTTCGTGCTTTGTGTTTTTCTTCTTCAGGGGATTTTAAGTATGGAGGTCTTAAACCGTTTAGAGTCTTGTAAACTAGTAACACAGAAGGATTATAACTTAAACACATTTCTGACGGTTGTATGTGAGGCTAACTGTCGTGTCGCATGTGTGTGTCTGCAGCGAGCTCCCCCATGGACGAAGTACTGGCTTCTCTCAAACGAGGCAGTTTCCACCTGAGGAAGGCCGAGCTGCGGGTCCTGGGCCCCGACCCGGACGACGATAGCAACAACATCCTGGCTCAGATCAGGCAGGGCGTCAGGCTCAGGAAGGTACGGACCCGGCCGGAGCAGCAGCACCACGCCAAGAGCTTCCCCCACTCGGCCGACGCTTTGACCCGCAGCATCCACGAGGCTCTGAGGAGAATCAAGGAGGCTTCACCAGAGTCCGAGTCTGAGGATGAAGGCCTTCCATGCACGGACTGGGAAAACTAGTTTGACTTAGTGGAAGAATGTTTTTTTTTAATTTTTTTAAACTTTCTCTTTCATGGATATGTGGAGCCAAAACGAAGAGAAAACGACCCAAGTCAAGCAGACAAACCAGGGTTAAATCCCCTGGAGATACCTTGGTGCAATTTTGAACAAAAACCTTCATTTTTTATATCAGAAAACTGCTCAGAGGTATGTTTTTTTTCATACTTCTGTGTGTTCTTTGTAAAGATGGACCACTAATCTTTTTTTATGTTGTTGCTGTGGCATTCTTGGCGAGGATACAACCTCTAACCTCTCATCATGTCAGTCCACATGTCGGAGTCGTACTGTAGTTTGCTGTGATGGGTTTGTTTTAGGAAGTGAGTGTTTTGTTTTTACATTCCTCTCACTTAACTCTTCACTGAATATGTTTGCGCTTTTACATTACTTGTACTGTAAATTTCAGTGCTGAAAAATGCCTAAACATGTACACAGAATGGGATGCTACATCCTGATGGTGGAGCTGTCACCAAATTCATGGTTTTCTAGTCATCATCATCATCATCATCAACCTGGTGGAAAGAAATCAACCATGCCATTTTTAGCATTTTTACTTTTCAAATGATACGTATACTTACATAAAGAGTAAAGTGTGATGTAACGAGAGGAACAGATTTTGGAGGAAGGACATAAAACTCCAGTTTAAATCTCCATCATCTAGTTCAGAGGTTTTCAGACTGTGAGGCGAGGGAGAGACGTAAAAACTTGTACTCCTTCTTTGAGCCATAACTCAGTCAAATCTGAACACACACACACACACACACACACACATTTTTAGATTCAGTGTGACTTACACTTCCAGAGGATATCATCATCTCTAATGTGCATCGCGAATAAACGTCCTTAGACTCACAGGTCAGTCTGTAAACGCTTTGCTCGTAGAGACTGAGGACCGTCTGCCAGGTTTTGTTGTTAAAACTGGGTGGAAACAATTAGAGCTAAAAAAAAAAAACCTGCATTGCCGAACAAATCCAAAGTCTTTAGGGCGGCCCTTCATAGTGGAGCGGTGACATGCAGTTCACTATGGAGGAGAATGGGGAGAACATCATTTCTGGTAAGACGTGTCCTTGACGACCGGTAGGCAGAGACCTCTGATTGTCTGGTATCACGAGACTAAAACGTCCTCAATCCTGCTTTAGAAACAGAAAAAAGATGCTCCCTGTAACTGCAGAACTTGCCTGAGAATCATCACGTTTTTAAGTTATCTTCAGTATCACAGTTATCCAGTGACGGTTGTCTGTACATCCAGGAACAGGAACTGATGATAGCTAATTCGGCAGACTTTTAATGGTGCCAGTCTTCCAAAATGTAAACAAATATCGGCTAAAAAATTATGTTGCACTATCAATATTTTTCTGACACTATTTATGTTGAGAAATGTATATTCCTGGAACACTGACACTCTTGGGAAGGGCCATGGAGATAAAAATAACTAGTTTGTGCTCTCGATTTAATAATTCATGTTCTCGATTTAACAGAATTAATCCTCATGCCATTCTGTCATCCAGCATACATCCTCATGCTTGGTTGTGGAGGTTCTTGCTGCCTTGGATCCAGCTTGGATCAGTAACTGATGTTACAGGAGAAACATCGTCTTCGTCGCTTTCTTCAAACTTCCAGCTGACTGAATGTGTTTGGTGCTCTCCAAAAGAGGAGAACAGGCTAAATAGACAAACTGAGAGCACAAATTTAGTTTTTATTTTCCTTCCATGGCTCCTCTATCCATTAATATACAGATATTTTCAGGTAAAATACTCAATTATGACAATTTATAAACCTGCTCAGGAGTCCGTACATGTCTGGGAGGCCCACAGTGTCAGACTTTGAAAACCTGACCTAGTTAAACAGGCTGCAGCTGATAGAAATGCAGCATATATATATAAATATATATGAAGTTCATGTTAGGATAAGATCCAAATAAACTGTTTACCTGCAGCCCACAACAGCATCAGACCCAGCTGGACGTAAACGTCTATATTTGCTGATTTTCTGGGATGGAAATCCTTCCAGCTTTTGAAGAACTGAAGGAGGCGTCACATAATGTAACATTAACTGTGTGAGAAGAAGCAGCTTAACGCTACAGCGAGAGAGATTTCCAGAGATTAATGAAATTGTCGCTGGAAATATCAGCACACAAACAGCTGCAGTTTTAAGATCATTCATAAATAAACTTTATCTGTTGTGCATCCTCTACTTGTCCTCTTTAAGGATGCTGTTAACACCAGGTCAGTATTTTGACATTTTTATATATATTTACATTTATATTCCAGCGCCTATTGAAATATAAATGATTACTTGATTCTAGCTTTGGTAGTTGGATGGATATAGTGTAATAATTTAATATATATGGGTAAGATTCCCCCTAATGAACTGTAATTATTCTCCGTTATCCTTCCCTACTGTTTAATTATTCTTAAAGGCCCTGAAAGAAACTGACGAGTGTTTCAGGAGGAGGATGTAAATCGATTTTATGGAGCTCTAAAATGATTCAGCTCTAATCTAATTAATTTTTTTCAATGACAGATTAATCGTTTAAGTCATTTTTCAAGCAGAAACTCTCAATTATTAATCTGGCTGCAGCTTCTCCGCTGTGAGGATTTGCTGCTTTTGTCTGTTTAAAATCTTTGTAAACTGAATATTTTGGGGTTTTGAATTGTTTGTTGAACAAAATAAGACATTTGAAGACATTTTCTTGAGCTTTAGGGTGTTTTGATGGTCATTTTTGTCACAATTTTCAAACCTTTTATGGACTAAACGATTAATTGATGATTAAAAATAACCAATAGTTGCAGCCCCAGTTATGATTAAGTTGTTCATGGGGTCTTTAAAAATAACGTGGAAGTGGAGAAATGTATAAGATGGCTCCCTATCAGTGTTTTAAAGCAACTTCCTCTTATTTAAGATGCATTAAACACACATATATAACTTTAAATGCTTTTACATGCAGCACATTTGTAGGGATCAGTTCAGCTCAAGTCTGATGCTTCGTCGCCCTCTGCTGGTTAACAGACGCTGCCTCCTGCTCTCCAGACCTGACAACATCTGGATCATTATGTAATGTTTATATTTATTTTGCAAAACTTGTTTGTTGTTTTACTGTCATTTTTACCTGAGGGAGTCTCTCTCTTTCCACTGCCTTGTTTTCAAAGTTGTTGTTTTTTTTATTTTTTTCTTACTGTACTTTCATGACTTGTTTGAGTTTGATGTGTGTGTGATTTTATACCAGTCTGATGGATGAACTGTGTCAAACCTGTTTTTAACTGAAAAACTAAACTCTCTCACCTGAGTTTAAAGGTTATTCACCGAGTGCGATGGCTAAATTTAAAGGAATAATTAGACATTTTGGGAAAGACACTAATTTGCTTTAGATGAGACTAGAGCTGCAACGATTAATCGATTAGTTGTCATCTATTAAATTAATTGCCAATTCTCTGGTTTCAGCTTCTTAAATATAAATATTTTCTGGTTTCTTTAGTCTTCTATGATAATAAACTGAATATCTTTTGGTTTTGGACTATTTGGGACAAAACAAGACCTTTGAGGACGTCACCTCGAGCTTTTGGCAAACAGTGATCAACATTTTTCACCTTTTTCTGACATTTTACAGACCAACTAATTGATTAATCGAGAAAATCATTGTTAGTTGCAGCCCTAGATGAGACAGTTGATACTGCTCATGTATGTATGCTAAATGAGCCGCAAATGATTAGCTTAGCTTAGCATAAAGACTGGAAACAAGGGGAAACGGCTAGCCTGGTTGTGTCCAAAGGTAAGAAAATCCGCCTAGCAGCACCTTTAAAGTTTACACAAAATATGTTTTATATTTTATATAGCTGGACTATTTATTATCAGATCATGTGTCGTCTGTTTCCTCCTTCAAATCAGCCGGAGGGACAAACTGAGTGAGGTTAGGGTTATGTGCACAATGAAGAAATGCAACAGTTTCACAAATCGTCCCTCCGGCTGATCCAATCTAGCACCAACCTTCAGGTTAGGTTAAGGTTAAAGAGACTGTAATCAATATTTTTATATTAACAATGGAGTCGCTTGTTTTGGTTTTACAGCCTGCAGCTTTACTGTTTTGGTTCTCACTGCTCTCTTTGTGCTGTTTTTGGCAAAAAAAGCTCAGATAAACAACACTACCTGCCCAGTAGTAATAAGATCAAGGGAAAACATACCCACACATCAAAAAAAGGTAGAAAAGCTGCAAACTCATACCTCCAAAAACTGTACTGAACAGATAAAGATCAATGTTTTTGCAGACTGGCAGAATCCTGAAGGCTGTTTTGTAGATACGTTGAATGTTGTGCAGCTTTTTAAAGGCGACTAACTAGAGTCACATGTTTCCCTCAGTTGGAGGAGATCAAAACAGAGCTAAAAGAAAGTGAATATTGGACCCAAATTCATCAGGTGGACACAAACACGACTAAATGAATGTTAATGTTTTATATCTGCTGGATGTTAATAAGCAACCGTTTGCTAACATATTGACTTAAAAGCTTCTTTCAGTTCAAAAATCAGTTATTGCAGGTTCAAACATTCAACCACCTGTCCCACATCCACAACTTCTAAAACTACACTTCAATTCAGACAGATTTTTAACACTTGGACAGTCAAACTAGCCATTAATCTGTTTCTCAACAGAAAGTGAATAAGCGTATTTCCCAAAATGTCAAACTGTTCCTGAAAACAGTTACAGCTGCCATTCAAACAGACTGCTGCTTAGTGTTGAATGTGATTGTATTACTCATCATTCATATACAGATTTTTAACACCATGTACTGTAACTGTAAACCTTAGCAGCAGATATTTTGAGTTTCAGGTGGCATCAACTCCCTCACTCTGCTCTGTCCCTTTTTATATTTAAGCTTATTAAACCATTGTGCTTTTTTTTTTTTTTTTTTTTTTTAATTTAACCTCTTTGTTGTAGAATCCAAATTGTGAATTGTAGATTTTCTTCCACCTTGAACATGACACCGTGTCTGACCTGTAACCTTTTACTTGTGTGACCTTATGCATGTGACTGGTTTGAGGACAAACCCATCACAAACGTAAGTGCAATAATTACAATGAAAAAGTCATTATGAATTATACTGTAATGAAATGTAAATCATGAAAATATATCCGCATGCCTAAATGTATTGAAGTATTTATTGAAACTTCATATTTTAAAGAATTTTTAAAGCATACAAATGTAAATGTACTTTTAACGTTCTTCTTTTTGTTGCATTTTGTTTCCTATCATGACATTCCTCTCTGCTTTCTTTATCCCAATTATATATATAAATAAAATTAAGCACCAAAATGTTTTTTTTTTTTTATTGCTTCTTGAAGATGACCTCCAGTCCAGTGGTGGAAGAACTATTCAGATCCTTTAAGTAAAAGTACCAATACAGCAGTGTAAAAATACTCCATTACAAGTAAAAGTCCTGCATGAAAAATCCTACTGAAGTAAAAGTACATAAGTATTATGAGCTTGATGTAGTTAAAGTATTGCAGTAAAAGTACATAAGTATTATGAGCTTGATGTAGTTAAAGTATTGCAGTAAAAGTAGTGGTTTGGTCCCTCTGACTGATATATTATTATATATGACATCATTAGATTATTAATACTGAAGCATCAGTGTGTAAGCAGCATGTTACTGTTGTAGCTGCTGGAGGTGGAGCTAGTTTCAACTACTTTATATACAGTTAGCTGGTTTAGTCCAGTGGTTCCCAACCTAGGGGTGGGGCCCCTCCAAAGGGTCAGCAGATAAATCTGAGAACTTTGATTTTTGCTGAAATATTGGATCATTTGAACATTTATTGAAATGAAACCATGTGAGAAGTTTGGAGGGAAAAATCACTATTTGGTGGAGCTGTTAACAACTCATAGACATCTGAAATGTGACCCCGACTACACACTGCTTTTTGTAAGACGTCAAAAGCCAAAAAGGTTGGAAACCACTGGTTTCATCTTTAACAATGTGTTGTACTTTTAAATGTACTTAGTTACTTTCCATCGCTGCTCCAGTTGACGTGTTACTCGGCTCGTCTGTAGCAGTGAAAAGTGTTCACAGCTCTACAGAAGTGATGAAACCAGATTGTGAAAGAACGACACGACCGCATGATTTTCATTTGGTTTTACTATAAACTCAAAATTACAATTTGTGTTTTTAAGCATGTGATATAATCAACATTTAAAATTTCTTATTCAAATGTTATTCCCTTTCAAGCTGGTCATATTCATCATTTTTTTTTCAACGTGATAAAGTCATTCAAGTCTCCCAAATGCACCCGAACCAACAACGAGCCCTTAAATAGTGTTCTCCAGGTGTACAAGCCGTCTCGTGTTCCTCCGACGTTGCTGAATTTTTGGCAATAGTAAATCCCACAAAGTAAGTACCGCAGTTAGCTACCACTGATGCATCTCTGAACCATAGGCAACATCAGCAAGAATTCATATCTGTACAGGAAAACGTATTTGGCAAAAGAAAAAGAAAAGATTCTCTGCAAATCCAACCTGCTATACTTTCATTTCCTTTTGATAAATAGTTCAAAAATATTGCCAGTTATTCCAAAAAAAAAAGAAAACACCTTAACACCCATGTACCAGACAATAAAAAAAAGATTAAGTGAAAACGAGATGTAAATAAAGATCTTTGCTTTGTACAACTTCCATGATAATCGTCTCCAGTAACAGTTACTTTAGTAATAAATTAACAAAAAAAAAAAAAGGGTTCAATCATTGCACTTCAAAAGTCGCAACAGAAACAAAAGGAGGGGAAAGAAAACAAGATAATCTGATTCACCCACACACACAAACTCCATTTTTACAAGTGCACTCGTAGTATTCTTAAAAAAAGTGTATAGAAAGAAAGACTGTTGATTAAAATCCGCCACGCTCGTGGTCTAAACTTATCCGAGAGAGGAGTAAATTACCTGAAAGTGAGAGTGGAAAGTGTTTTTGCCCTCTGACGCTCCCTTTTTGTATTGCTCATATATTGTATAAGGATATAAGTCGTCCTCTCAGGCCGGTTTTTTGGCAGTCCCCCGGTGGATTACAATCTCTTCTTCCATGACATTCGACCCCCCAATCTGAGAGTGTAAAGTCCTTCTCACGCGACTCCCGAGTGTTCATTTGGCTGACAATGATGTTGGTTTTAATAACAAGTAGCGGCTGAAAAAGTGAGGAAGAGAAAAAGAAGAAGGGGGGGGGGGCGGGGGCTTCAGGTGACTGTAAAATGCACCAAAGCGAAGCTCAAAAAGCGCAGGTTTTCTTCAAAGTTTGTGACTGAAGGAGCAAAAAGCAAAATCCCCTCAAACGGAATGCAGATAAAGACAAAAAAAAAAAAAAAACCCAAAATAGATTCAGTTTATCTCTTAAGAGAGTCAAGAATAATCCAGAGTGGAGCGGAGGGAAGGCATGGTCCAAGCAAAGCCTCTTTACTTGGCTGTTTGTAAACGTGTACCGATCTGAGTATGAGTACATGGACGTAGCAAAGAGTGTGTACCGTTAATGCATAAAGTTGTGTGTAAACATACTCTTTTACACGTGCCGTATACATGTGGAGAAAAAAAAGAAGACTTCAAGTTGAAGTGAGTGCCGGCATGCAGTGAATGATGCACTGGCTGCGTCGCAGAGGCGTGGCGGTGGTGGTGGTGGTGTTGTGGCAGTGAAAGGGGGCCGATGGCGTGAAAAAAACGCGTGTTTGCGGTGTGTTTTCTTCTCTCTAGCTGCCCTCGATGAGCTTGGACAGCGTGTCCCGCAGCTCGGTCAGCTCGAAGATCTTGCTGTCCAGCAGCTCCAGCAGGGAGCGCAGGCTCGAGCGGAAGGCTTCTCTCTCCTGCTGGCTGCTCTCCAGACGCTGCTCCAGGTCGCTCAGCTGTGACTCCAACGTCTGGTTCTTCGACTCCGTTTCCTGACACAAACCACAGTATATGTTTTTTAAATTATTATGTGTTTTAATACATATAAAAATGATCTGCTTAGTAGAATTATTTGTGTCTGATTTCTTAAAATTATATCTACTCCTTTTCCCTGGTAGAAAAATCCACAATCTATGAATATGCAAATATTTTCAGTTTCAAAAATTATTTTTTTTTGTGTTGTTTGTTTATTTCATGTTATCATAATTATTATTATTTGTTAAATGGTTACGTTGTCTGTTCATTTAGAAAATGAAATTATACATCTGAAGGGGCTTTTTCTCATATTAAAAATGTCAAATGTGCACTGGAGGCTTCAGATTTCACATTTGATTGAGCTGCTTACTGGAACACGATTGGCTCTGAACTAGTTGTGATGTCACAAATACAGAAGTGCTGTGAATGCCTGACGTCATCCAAAGTCTGTCTGTTAAATGTAATTAAACCCAAATTTAAAGGACATAATGTCATTTTGTCAGTGGACTTATCGTTTTACTCACATGTAGTTTCTGTGCCAGTGAATCTTTTTGAGACTGGAACTCGTTGGCACTCTGCACCTCTGCTTTGAGCTGCTCTAACTCCTGGAAGTAAAACAGAAACAAATATTAGAAACATGTTACGATTAGGAGCTCGCAGGCGACTACAGCTGCAACAATTAAACCATTAAATTAATGAGCAACTATTTTGATAATCGATTAATCGTTTTGAGTCAATTTAAGAAGAAAATTTCCACCTTGATCTTTGAGAAACAGTGATCGACATTTTTCACCATTTTCTGACGTTTTATGGATTAAACAACTAATCAATTAATCAATAATGAAAATGATGGTTAGTTACAGCCGTAGAATAGACGCTCATTCAGAACTTACTTCCTCTTTAGCTTTCAAAGCCAACTCCAGCTCTTCTATTGTTTGGTTGAGCTCCGTCTTTTGAGATTTGATCACAGTTGTCTGACCGCTGACACACTCCAGCTCCGTCACCTGGAATATAAAACAAAAACACAAACCTTCTGCATCAAACGTCATCACAACATGGTTAAAAAAAAAAAAAAAAAGTACTTTGAGCTAATCCAGCGTGTTACCCGTTTGTGTAGCCTCTCAGCTTCCTCCTGATAGGCCGCCAGCTGTTGTTTCCACTGTTTGACGTTGGCTGTGGACTCGAGGAGAGCCGCCGTTAGCTTGGCGTTGTTCCCCTTAAGTGCTGCCAGCTCTGCCTCCCAGTGCTTATTGATGTTGGATGAACTGGAGGAATGTGAGAAGAAGGCAATACGACTGTTAATAAGGCAGCAACTATTGATTATTTTCATTGTTGATTATTTTCTCCACTAATTGTTTGGCCTCTACAGTGTCTACAGCCCTGCTAGAGGCAATGATAACACTAACATCATGTTCACCATTTACATTTAGCGTGTTATCATGCTAACACTTGCTAATTACTGTTTCCTAAGGAATCACAACACTATTGAACACTACCTTTTAAAAAACTGTTTTTCTTTACCATAAAATTTTGTCCTCCCGTCTTTCCGTACTGTAATTTTGCTCTTTTTAAACATCTGCATGTCTGTCCGTCCTGGAAGATGTTGCTCTTCCTGCGGTTTCTTCCATTTTTTTCCTGTTTAAGTTTTTTTGGGGAATTTTGCGAATCGAGGGTTTAAGGATATTGTAAGATACACTGTACAGATTGTAAAGGCCCTTGAGACAAATTTGTGATTTGTGATATTAGTCTATATGAATAAAATATATGTATATAAATAAAATGCATTTAGAACATGTACAAGCATTTCTAGCCCAAATGTGCTCTTTGTCAGGCATCCTACTATTTCTACAGATATTTAAGAAAAAATACATTTTAAAAGTAAAGATTCTACAGTGTTGCTTGGGAAACAGAAATCACTGTATCAGCAACTGGACAATAAAAATGTGTGTGTGATGTGCACGCTGCACATTTGCTAATTAGCATTAAACACAGAGTACAGCTGAGCCTGATGGGGATGTGATGACTTTTGCACGTATTTTGTCAAAAACCAAAGTATTGAATAAACTGAAATTATGACCCGATGGTGGCGCTAGATGACAAGTCAAAGGATCACCAAAGTTATTACAATTCATCTTGAGGGGGACATGAATGTCTGAAGCAAATTTCATAGAAAATCCAACTGTTCTTGAAACATTTAACTAAACCACAAATATGAACCTGATAGTGGCGCTAGAGGAGAAGTCATTAGGATTCATCCTCTGGGGACCATTACTGTATGTGCCAAATTTGATGAAAATCCATCAAACAAAACAACGGACTGAGAGACTGACGCTGTCATCCATAGAAAAATGAATTTTAAAATGTATAGATAATCAAAATGGACGAATCAACTTTTGCTTTTAGCTTTAACTTTTAGTACTGAGAGACAGATGGGATTATCTGTCAATAAACAAGAAGTTTTTAACACTTTGGGTAGAATCTCTCTTTCAGTTTCACTGTATTTCACTATTTACTTTGGTGCAAACTGTTGTGGAAAAAAGTCTGATTTGGTGCATTTTTGTTTAATGTCAGTTCAAAGGAATAATAAGCAAACCAGAGGTTATAAGCTGAAGTAAAATACACTCAGCGAAAGCCAGTTTTACTATCATGTCGTCATGTTGGGCTCTCTGTAACTTTATCTAAACACAGCTCTGCTTCCTGGTGTGTGAGGGACTGCTGCCTATCGGATGTCACGTCAGTCGTCTCCTTTTATTCTGAGGCTTTTGACTGTAATGAGTGCTTCTCTCATAACAAACAAACTGCACTTCAGATCTCCTGAGACATTCAAAACTGTATGTTGTGTTTTTCCTTTGTTGCCATCCCAGTTCAGATGTCACTGACCAAACAAGCCGGTTTTCAATAAGCTGTGCTTGGCATGATTACACTTGGCATGAATCATCATTTATTAACTATTATCAATTCATCGTTTGAGTAATTTGCGATTAAGTCTAAAAAATGTTGAACACAAAAAAAGCCCAAAATGTCGCCTTTATATAACTTTATTTGTTCAATAATATACGGAAAGAGATGAGAAGAGAAAGCTTTCATGTGGTTGTTGTGCTTTTAGCTCATTTTAGTATTATTAGTATTATTTGTATTTATTTGTTTCTTAGCTTATTTTAGCTGTTATTACATTATTACCTGGTTTTTAGTTTTGTTTTATTTGTGTGTTTTATTATCTCGTCTGCAACTTTATGCTGCCGTCCTGACCAGGTCTCAGAAGAGATTTACGACCTCAGTGAGACTTACCTGGTTAAATAAAGCTTAAATAAATAAACATAAAGATATTCAGTTTATAATAACAGAGAAAAGCAGCAAATATTTGGCATGTTTTGCCTGATTAATGACTTAAAGAATCGTTTAGCAAAATTGCAGTTGATTAACTTTCTGTTAACAAATGTTTTCACCACTTGAACACACTGACAATGTATAACTGTCCTCATCTACATTCAATATAACACTTAGAATCAAACCAAAAGTCTACAGGAGCAGTGTTGGTGGACATTTCTGATCATGTTGTAGAATAAAATGCAATGTGAACTGTAAACTTTCATTTATAAATGATTGTAACTTTTAAAACTAAGTGTCTGTGCTGACCTCAATATTAGTCATTACTGCATTATATCCCCAAAAGTACAGCTGATACCTCGGAGAGTGTGATCAGACAATGTGATGCACAAAACTATCTCCACTCATTCAGTGGTTTATAATTAATAGGAGGCTTGTGTCGTGTTTTAAATGTAATGCCTTAATGCTGTCCAGAGGCCTGGGGACCAGATTAATAATGAATGAATGAACCGACATGAGCTGCAGCGCTCTGTAGTGTGCTGTGCTAATTTCAGCTTAAATCCTGAGAGTCACTAACAGACAGGAAACACTCATCTACACTTCTGAATGTGATAATTACACGCTCAGGACGTGTTAACAATTAAGGGGAAACTGAAAGAAACTGAGTTAAAAGGAAGATGATATTTAGTGATATTTGACACGTAGCTTCTTGTTTCTAGCAGCGCTTTGACCTCTGACTTACCTGTGTGAGAAGGGCAGTGCATTCTGGGTAGGCTCTGCTCTGGCTTCAGTGTGCTGAGGTGTGTCTGGTGTGACTCTCTCATCATCTGTACCGTTGATGCTCTCTGAGGTCAAAGGTGACTGCACATCACCTGTGGCTGACTCCTGAAACAGAAAAATATTATTAGAAAAAAAAAAAAAAAAAAAAAAGCACATGTTTGTTAAAGAAATAGTTTTACATTTTGGGAATATCCTCACTTGCTCTTTTACGGAGAGTTAAACGAGAAGATTGATACCACACTGTATTTTAAATATGAAGCTACAGCCAGCAGCTGGTTAGCTTAGCTTAGCTTAGCATAGCATTAAGACTTGAAATAAACAGCTAGACTGGCTCTGTCCAAAGGTAACAAAATCTGCTCACGAGCACCTCAAAAGCTCACTAAATAACAAGTTATATCTCACTTGTTTAATCAGGAAAAAACAAAAAAGAAAAACAAGTTGTGGCTTTATGGGAATTTTGTGCCAATTTCTGCTCATAATTCTCACAAAATCGCAACTTCTTGGTTTACTTTTTTTGTGCAGATTAAACAAATTAGATAAAAATGTGTTAATGAATAAGCTTTGGGGTGCTGAAGACCAGATTTTTTAACCTTAAGACAGAGCCAGGCTAGCTGTTTTCCCCTGTTACCTGTCTTTATGCTAAGCTAAGCTAACCGACTGCTGATGTGAGGAAGACAACTGTTAGTAAGGCTGAAACTATTATTTTAATTACTGATGAATCTGCAAGTTATTTTCTCCACTTAACCAATTAATTTTTTGGGCCTAAAACGTCAACCAGAACTACAGAGACAGTCTACAGCCATGTTCTGTGAGGTTGTATTTAGGCACAGCAGTGCTTGGAGCTAAATGCTAATGTCAGCATGCTAACTGGCTACTGGCCGTAGCTTCATATTTAGAAGAACGACATGAGAGTGGTATTGACTGTCTCATGTAAGTCTCAGCAAAAATGTGAAAAATCGTATTTCCCAAAATGTCAAATTATTTCTCTGAGTTTGGATTATGAGACACAACAAATCTTCTGTAATAAAGATGAAGTTAATGATTCTATGCTCTCAAAAATTAACAGGATTTTCTGCTGAAATGTAGTTATATGTAGGGATGCTCTGAATCATTACCCTGAACTAAACTGAGCTAATAATTTAATTTAACTGAATTACTTCATTAAATAATATTAGACACACTTCACTAAAAATAATAGGATGTCTTCCCTACATATGCATCCTTAAATTTATTCATTTTTACTATTTGGAAGTGTTTGTTTTTTGTTATTTTTCAGTTTGTCCAAATCTGGCAAAAGGCTAAAACCTTTGAAGATGCTTTTTTCTTCACACTGCATCTTTAACTGCTTGTGGAGGTCAGAAATATTTCCACTATACTATGTTTTTTTTTGCCCAAAGTCTTCCACTGCATGAACATTTCAGACAAAGTGATTTCAGAATAGTGTCTGAAGACAACTGTGTGCACTTTTGCTTTGTGTATTAATAATAGTTGTCGCTCATGATTGGCAACTGCTCAGACTTCCCTAATTGTAGCTGACTGTCACTTTTTGAGAGCATGAAAGGAAAACTGGAGAGTCGTCTGTGGGAGGTTTGTGTGGGAAAATTCACAGAGACGGGGTTCCTCTGGTTGTTAGTGTGACATTAGGATGATAGACGAGGTTTGTTAAAGACTGACGACAGGGTTGTCCCCAAAAAGAAGGACTTGCTTATTATACCAAAACCATGACAATAAGCGATAGATTGTCTGTGGAAAAAATCTGTCAAATCCATCATTGTGCTCACACAGCTTAGAGCACAAAACTGATTCTCTGAGTCCCAGAGAAACAACAACATAGGGAGACACCTGAGGGAGCGGAGTTGTATCATTAACTGGGGTAAGACTGGGAAAAAGGGCCATCGGAGTCATGAAAATGATTGGTTCCAGTTTCTTTTTACCTTCTTTTTACCAGGTTTGTTGACTGACAACACATTCCTTTTTACAGCGCCACCCTGAGGAGGAATTGTTCAGGAGAGCAAAGGAGGCAAACAAGCCACACAGTGTTAGCTTAGCATAATGTGAGCACGCTGCTGAGTGCAACATAAAACAGCTTAAGACTTGTAGCTTGTGCCACGGGAGCTGTGGTACATGATATCATTAATTTCTCATCTATTTTTTAATGTGTAGTGATTCCTACAGGTTGGCAGTGTACTTTAGTGTTACAAGGAGCTTTTTACCAACCTTATTAACATGTTAACATTGAGTTAACACAGATACTGAATGGAAAACTAAAGTGTAAAACACACTGGTCAAGTTAGCATGAATTACATGTTGGACATCCACTTGTTCAGAAGCCAAAGATCTTTATTTTAACTTTAATAAAATATCATTAGGTGCTGACAGGTGAGAAATACAGACGAGTTTCCAAGTGACCAAAGAAGAATTTGTTTTCATGCCATAATCTGTACAAATTGCAAATAACGGGTGGAAAATGTTCAATATGACAAAAAGGAAATGTCCCTTTCAGCTTTGAGTCAAATGTTGCTATTAGCATCTAGTGATGTGGACAAAGCTGGACAAGATACATCTGGCACATCTCTGGTGTCTGGTATATTTTGATGCTAAATAACAGGAATTTCATCAATGTATATTTTTGTTTGTTAGTTTTACTTGTTTGTGGAAGGCTTTTGTGCTTTTAACCTGTGCTGCCTGTTGGTGGTTTGCAGTAATCACAAATCATTTCTCACTTCCTGCAGGAGGTAAGTTTGTGTAGTCTCCATTAGTGTTATCACTGTTATTAGCTGCCATTTCTCAATGGAATTCAATGTGTCGTGTTAGTTAGCCAGAGCCGACAGATGTCTAAAGTGTGGGATAAAGTAAAAAAAAGTTTTGGAAATGCAAGAATGAATGCTGCATACAAATTTACGTCTAAACAGTAATTCTACTGGTTTCCAGCAAGTCGCTGCTAATGTGTCCTCCGCTCTATGTTCACTTCTTTGAAGAGAGATCAAAGAGTAAAATCTGTGCAAGGATGCAATAGTGATGATCATGTTCGATACCTGAGAGGGAGTGCTGGTGAGCTCCATCTTCTCCTGAGACTTCTCCTTGGCTAACCGTGCTGCCTCCTTGAACTCTGCAAACTTGTCTGCAAACTAAAATAGCAGAAAAAACTGAATAAGTGAATTTTGTTGACTTATGTTATTGTTTTACTTGCTCATAAGGATACAAGAAATGGTAGTGACACTTGCTCCCCCTTGACTTTGTCTCTTATGACTTATGACTGCACTGCAGGTGTTGGTCCTGTGTGCTCACCTTGGCCAGCTGGCTCTCAGAGGAGAAGCCGAGGCCGTAGACGGTGTTGGCCCGGCTGTCGGCCCACTGGCCAAACTTCTGCGATGTCTTGGTGAACGACATGTTGGGGGTGATGGTGCTGTTGATAATGGCCTGTTGGAAAAATGCACAGTAACATGTCAAATTCAAAGGTGGCATAAAATAAACATTTTTTGCAAAAGCCCAGTTGATTGAGGACACAGAGCTGTGAGTGTCATGGTGATGTGTGCTATGAGAAAGAGCAGCTGGATGCCTGTTATCTGATGGGACCGGGGGATGTGAGTGTGTGTGTCTTGTATAAACGTGGGTTTGTATTCCCACTGTTTGGTAAACAGGAAGCAGTCAATAGGAAGTTCTAAAGTGAGTCCAACTGACTGATGTTATTGATCAGAGTGGGAGGCCTCGCTGGCAGCGCTGACAGAGAGGCGAGCACAGATGGTGGGTGAGGGTTTAACGTTTTGAAAAAAATTGACTGGTGTCTCTCAAATTTGCTTTAAAGATGCCTTTAGTGCAGTTTATTCTTGATCTTGGGAACAGAAGTTGATGAAACAGCCCCAGAGGTCCACTTACTCGCTTTTTTGGAGCCTTCCAATGTATCACACAGTTCTCATCAGCAGATAGAGCTTCTTTATGCGCCATGAAACTGTAGATGTTCAATCTTTTCATGTTTCTGAGCATCTCTAGGATTTCTCATCCACGTTGACTAAAAAGTTGAGCTTGATTAATTTTCAATTTTGGAAACAGATGCTGAAATCAGAGTTGAAAGCTCCAGACCAAGTGAGTAAGTGGACGTTGAGTTGAGATCGTTTCGTCAAATACTTTAAAATAGTTTTTACATGTTAGTAGCTGAGATAAATCTTTTGCATATTCTCACATAGTAAGTCAGAAAAAGCTGAAAGGAAACAACCTAAAAAGTTCCTAACTGTACAACTTTTTTTTTTTTTTTTTTTTTTTTTTTTTTAAATACTTCTTGGAAAAAAAGCAGATCCTGGATCAACTTTTGCCAGAACACAATGCCACATCATCCAGTAAGGTGCTGGCACTGGTGCTTGGTCAATCAAATTCTTGCAAACTAACATTCCTGCTTAATCCAACGATTAAAGATACAATGAGCGCTGCTGTGATAACTTTTTTTTCTCCCCAAAAGATTGTATTAATTTACAAATATAATGAAATAAGCACTACAACATATGGCACATCATACATAAACAATAGGAAACGTACATACACAGGAAGAAAACAACACAGAACAATAATCAGCAAAAAAGCAACATAAAGGAAAGAAAAACAACCCGTTTCTTTCACATATAGATCAGGTCCATCCACAATCGGCCATGTCACCTTTGAGTTGTTAAATGTTGTCTCTGTGTATTATTAACCATTGTGGAGTGTTTTGAAGTCAGCATTCAAACTAACGGATCTGTTACTTTAACTGGACTAAGTTGTATTTCACTCTCACCAGTAGTAAAAACAAGATTTTTTCTCACAAAAAATCTATTTGAAAATGTTGAAAATGCATTGCCAAACTGTGGGTTGATTGAAAACTGGCAAAACTGTTTGTGTGCAGTCGTATAGTCTGTAACAAGACTAAGAAACTACAGCCACATTAGCGTGTGTATCATCTTAGTTTAGCGTGTTTGCATGCTAACATTTGCTAATTCGTAAAAGTACAGTAAAGTAAAAAGTACAGCCGAGGCTGATGAGAATGTCATTAGTTTTTAGTATTTTGTCATGAACCAAAATATTTGACAAATTCACACTTTGACCTGATGATGGCGTTAAATGTGTGTCTGCACCAAATTTCATGGCAATCCATCCAATAGTTGTCAAGAAATTTTAGTCTGGAATAAACTGGTGGATTGACGGACACTGTCATGCCTGTAGCCACACCGCTATCATGGCCAAAAAATTACTAATACTGGACATTGTTTTGCAAATGCAGTACTGTTTTGCAGTCAATGCTCAAAGAGTCAACTAACACAAACACATTCTTAACCTGCAGAAAACACTGCGCAATTAACAAATACATATAGTTGGTGAAAAGACTCACGAAGATGTTTTTCTCATGAAGATGTTTCAGAAGATCTGTGGTCATATAACGTACTTTAATTGTAAAAAAAAACATTTCAAAAGTTTGTTTACTTTTGGAATTGGGAAAGCAACACAGCCAGACAGATTTGACATTGTGTGGCATCTGTCACTGTGTGTGTTTTCTTTCTCTCTGCTGAGAAGACTTATTGTTGTCTGGATAATAATGTCCTCGAGCACCAGCCCACCCAATCTCTGCTATTTCCAGCAGAACACAGCTAACTTGCTGGTTCAACAACAACAGCAGTCACCCAGAGAGGCTCTTACATAAGTATGTTAACTCCACCTCTGCACCTCTCTCAAGACTAAAATAATCACTGCCACATAGATATGACAGGCCCAACCGCCCCTTCATTGCTTCAGCACATAGAGGCCAGGCCGAGGCAAACAACTCAGACAAGCTGTGTTATATTAACCAAAACATTTTCTATAAGATAAAACTGTATTTAAGTGGGAGGGGCCACTGGTCACTGTGTTTTCCCCCAATTCTTTATTCCCATTTCAGATTTTTCTGAAAGTCCCCTTCCTTTTAAAAAATGTGTTTTTCTTTTTGTTCCTTCAGTTGGATGTTTGAGCTTCACTGTGCAGAATGATGTATGTGCAGAGTTTGACACTAGAAGACCGTTTTCACATTCATCTGCTGAAAGTGGAAAGTTTCTCTGTGCTCACCAGAAATCACAGTTTAAGGGGCATACCAATTTTTTGGATATTTTTGGGAAGATCACAATTGGTGCCTTTCTACAATATTTAAAACTCCTGCTGGATTATCAGGTCTCTGAGAAAAAGAAAGAAATTATTGTAAGACTAGAATCCTACACAAGCTGCAGTTATAGCTAAAAGCTGAACTGAGTCTTCTCTGGTGCTCCATTAAGGGAACTTCACATTTTTTATGCGAGTCTATGTCTTTAATCTTGGGTACTTCCTAAAAAGATTTGTTTGTTCTTAGGATTCAATTATCTACATTTAGTGCTTATTTTGTAATATTCATGTCAGGTGATGAACAACTTTCTCCATCTTGTTAAATGGTTGACAGACCCCAGACAACAATGGAAATAAGTCCAGGACTTTATCGTTTTGTCCCTGACAAAGTCTGATATGTTGTGTTTTATAATTATATTACAGTGTTGTCAGTAAACATAAACCTAAGAAACAACAACAGACATAAACACACACAAACACTGTACTGAGCGCTACCCTTGCACACACCTTGGATCCATCCAGACTGATGATTCGATATACATTCCTGGTACTGTCGTAGAAGTAGGAGACTGTGACAGCATGTTTACTAGTAGGAACCCAGTTCTTCTTTGTGTTTGGGTCGATCTGGAAGACGTGGGCCCGCGTACTGAAGATGGGCTGCTCACTGCACAGAGAGAGGGAGAATCAGAGAGGGAAGGAAGGAGAGATGGAGCAATCAGTGTCTGGTTAAAAGGCCTTAAATATGCTGTGTGTAACTAAACGCTGGCTTGTGAGGGAGAAAAACAGGGTTTGGTTACACCCAAATAGAAAAAACAACAAACAGTTTTTGTGTATCAGTAGTGGAAAAAGTACTCAAATCCCTTATGTATGTAAAAATGCAAATAAAACAATGTAAAAATACACCATTACAAGTCAGTCCTGCATTCAAAATCCTACTTAAGTAAAAATACAGAAGTATTATCAACAAAATGTACTGAAAGTATCAAAAGTAAAAGTACTGGTTCTGCAGAATAATGGCCCCTGTGGCTGTGACTGATATATTATTATATATTACATAAGCAGTTTACTCTTGTAGCTGGTGGAGGTGGAGCTGGTTTATCTACTTTATATACAGTTTGGTAATTTAGTCCAGTGGTTCCCAACCTAGGGGTTGTCCCCTCCAAAAGGGTCACCAGATAAATCTGAGGGGTCATGAGATGATTAATTATTAGGAAAGAAAAAAAAAAAAAAAGTTGTGCTACACAAATCTATTTTCAGTTTTTGTAGACTTTTCTACAAAAATTTATTTAAATGAAACCATCTACTCTAGAGGGGAAATCTCTCTTTGGTGGAAGTGCCAACAACTAACAGACATCGGCATATTTTGTCTGATTATGAATGTTTCTCATTCTTGGGTCTCTCTTGAAAAGGAGATCTTGATCTCAATGAGGCTACCTGATTAAATAAAGGTCAAATAAGCTTATTTGGCTAGAAAACAGCAGGATGTTCTACTTGTATTAGAGTAGAAGTACAATGTCGCAGAAAATGAATATACTCAAGTAAAGGACAAGTACCTCAAAATTGAACCAAAGTAAAGTACTTGTGTGAACATACTTAGTTACTTACTGTCAAACTATGACTGCATCGATTCTTTTCATTATTGATTAATCTGTTCATTATTTTATCGATTAATCGATTGGTCTATAAAAAGGTCAGAAAATGGTGAAAATCTCGATCACTAACCAAGATACAACCTATAATGTCTTCTTTTTTCCCAACCAACAGTCCAAAACCCAAATATATTCAGTTAACTATCATAGAGGACTAAAGAAACCAGAAAATATTCACATTTAAGAAGCTGGAATGAGAGAATTTTAGTATTTTTTCTTTAAAAATTACTCAAAATGAATTTGCAATTGATAGACTAATTGATTAATTGACTAATTGTTGCAGCACTATATCAAACACTTTAGTCATAATTGCAGCCACCATAGACAATTCAACAAAAGATTGTGTTTAAATAGACACAGATTTATATTAACGCCAATGTGTGGATAAAGCTCCACATATAACTAATAATGTCTAAGGAAGCGGAAGTATTGCAGAATGTGATGAATCACAGGAAGGTGAGAAACACAATTTCACACATCTCAGCACATCCATTATTCACTGGCCTGCTGTGTTGCTGCACTTGCAGTGAGTGGACGAGGGAAAAAAAAAAAAACCCCAGCTGAGAAAAATGTGTTAATGTACAAAAGGCACACATACAAGTGTTGAACGCATATGCACAATCCCTCTCTTCACAACTCCGGTTGTAAAGTGGCACACAAGGCCAGATAGAGTAAACATATTAAATTCTCTTTGCATCACCAAAAAAACAACTCAGTATGAGAAATAAAACATTGTAAGCTACTGCAAAAATCAAATAAATCCACAAATATTAAATTTTGCTTCATAATATTCTTTCTGCAATGTCCCAAAACACAAACAAACCATAATTCCTTGATCACATTGTTATTTGGAGTTAATGAACCTTTGTGGAGGCAGAGTCATTAGAAATGATTTATGTTCAAAATAAAGCTTGACAAAATAATATCACACAAACAATCATAATGCTACGTTAGGCTAACTAAATTAAAATACTCAAGTGTTAGTGTTTAAGTTGGTGGGGAAATAAAACATTTAAAAAAAAGTTAAAAACTCAAATAAATGCAGAATGTAACCTGGATGCAGGGAAGGAAAGAGACAGACAGAGACGGAGATGGGGGCGTCTTTCTTGAAACTTGCTGCCTCGTGTGTGGGCGGCTAGAGATGAAATCAGGCAGGAATTATGCATTTTTTAAAAGCAGTAAAAGAAAGGGCAGATATGCTAATTTGCTTCTACTTTTAAAATAACAAGGCTGAACAATGCAGCAGCGCCCACACAGACATGGACAGCCATCAGCTCAGTGGCTGAGCTGACTGACAACATCGAGCCCGGGTACGTTGGCAGCAGAGGTGCAGAGGTTGTCACAAGTCACACGCCTTCATGCCGGTGCAGCTCGAGCAACTTGCATGACAAAGCCAGGATTAGACTCACTAAAAAACAACAGGTCGATTGATTGGGGCTAACAAGATCATGTGGGTTCAGATCGATATTGTGGAAAGAACTGGCATGTCACTCATTTCATTTTGAACACCATTTGTTTTTCACGCCCGTAGCACCTCTCAGGGAGGCAGCTCAAAGTGACATGCTCGAATGATTTGGCTTGAAAACAGCAGGATGTTATATTCGAGGCCTTGTGTGTGTGAGTGTGTCGGCCAGACTTGACCAGACGCGGTGAAGTGAGGCAGCTATGCTAAAGGTGACCTGGAAGCACCTGTTCCAACATACAGGGATCAGCCGCCCCTGGACGGCTTCCTAACATTGCTATAGCTGAAAAGCTACCAGGGTCCTGGATTAAAAGCAAAACAAGCTGTAACCGTCTCATGGAAATCCAGATTTGAGCCCGGAGATGTACAGACTCTGTATGGAAATGACCCAATTGTCATTTTCCTTCAGAATATTAAAGCGTAGACTGATGCTTGAACAAGTCACCTTCTCAAAAGAAAAGCAGACAGTAAAAAATGTAAAGGATGATATAAAACACAATAATTATCGAGTTTTACAGTGTAAACGGACAATTACATTTGCAGTACTACTTTCAATACAAAACTCCACACAGATTATGCTGCAACTTTCTCATCTAACACCTAGATTAAAGGCTGAAAACAAAAAAAGGACCAATTGTTGTATTGTCTTATTTTCAATGTTATGTAATTTCAGTATTAATGGCATTTTTAACTGATAAGCAGGAAGATCCAGTTTGTTTAATCATTTTAAAACTAATCGAAAAAGAATAAGAACAAATATTCTCCACATGTAAACAACCATTAAATATGAATAATTCAAAGAAAAATGTCCAAAATGAATGTATATGTTTATATTCAGTAGCTCATGATTTAAAGCTCATGTACGTTTCATTATTATTTATAACAAACACTTTTTCCAGGTGTGATATTTGGATGGACAGATAAAATAAACAAGTTAATAATAAGAATCTGATTGTAATATGAAATTTCTCACAATACTGGTGGTGATTTAATGAAGGGGGGGGGGGGGTGGGGGGTGTTGGAAGGAGACAATTCAAGCAATGACTGAACTGCAATAACTTCTATTACCCTAAAATTTTACCACAAAATTACATTTATGTGCTAATATACAGAATGTTCTTGTGAGTTTTGTAGATGTTTAGCAGGTTATAATGTTTAACATGTTCACAATCTTAGTTTAGCGTGTTAACATTGACGTGATGATGACTTTACATGAAAAGTTAAGGGATCACAAAACAATACAATTCATCCTGCAAGGGACATGAATATCTGTGCCAAATTTCATGGCAATCCATCCAATATTTGTTGATAAATTTCACTCAAAACCACAAATGTGGAGGAAAGAAAAAAAGAGAGGGTTAGGATCACCAAAAGTCAGTAGGATACATCGATTGGAAACCATGAATTTCTGTGAAAAATTTTGCTTCAAACCATGGAGTAGATGTTGAGATATTTCAATAAATAAGTGAAAACCTTTGGTGGCACAAGATAAGTCCTTAGGGTTCATTCTGTGGGCACCATGAATGTCTGCAAAAAAATTCATGACAATGCATCCAATAGTTTTATCGAAATTTCACTAAAAAACAAAAATGTCAACCTCACAGTGGTGCTAAGGAGGTCAGGGCATCGCCAAAGTCACTAGAATTCATCATCTGGGGACCATGAATATCCAAATGTCATGCAAATCAAACCAGTAATTGTTGAGATATTTCAGCCTGAACCAAAAAAGGTGGACCGACAAGCCGGCGTTGCGATCCCTGGAGCTACTCCCATTGTGTGGCTAAAAAAAAAAGTAATGCAGATAGTGACGTCTATACATGTTTTGGTTACCATGTTGATACCCATATCTGAGACAGGTATCAAAATGCAAAACGGCTGTGCAAAATGCAAAGTGCAATCACTTCCAGCTTCTGTTACATTGAGTCATGGAGAATTAAGATCCTCTTTCATACACCTTCGTCACTCTGGACTACCAGACAAAAATAAATGCAAGGGCCAACGCCTGATCCTGAGAGCGCTGGCAGCTACAGTCATGCTACATTTAGGCAGTCGATAAGCCACTAAAGACAGACAAAACATTTTATTATGGCTCTTAAATCTGTGTTTAGCTAACATATAATCTCCTGGTCGAATTTGGTTGACTAAACAACAGAAAAATGTGCTTAAATGGGCAGTAAGACTTCAAATCTGAGTTTCTCAACCAGCCATCCACCAAAAAAGAAACATCAACCTGAATCCATTCTCACCACACTAAAACAAGCTTTTTATCTCGATGCTGGGCACATTTAATGTAGATTTGGTCCTAAGATGTCTATCTGCCAGGCTTCTAGGGAAAAAAAAAAAGATTAGATTGCTTGGCTGGTTGGGGAGTGTCCCGGGTCTCCTCTGGGACAGACTGATTGTTCTCCTCTCTGGGAAGCTCTCGTCATGTCTCAGTGTGTTAATTAAGTCAGCAGAGCGGAGCCTCGGCAGATGTTATTTAAAGATAGACACAGTTAATCAGAGAGATAGTGGTAACATGAGGGTGTGTACATGGGATTCACACCAGCTCACACAGGCTGGCAGGTCACCAGTGGAGATGGTGTGAATATATTGTACTAAATATATATATTTACACGTACAGTATGTTAAATATGTAGTATATTAATGTAGTACAGTACATTGCTGAGCAAATAGATGCCAAGAAAAGAAGAAGAGATGAAAGTTCTGTATGTGCACTAACTACATTTGTTTTTGCTGTAGAGGTTTCGTGTGAGTCAGTGATCATCATGAAGACATTTTACTTCCTCTGACATAATTTGCTTATAGCAGCCCTACTCTGTTATCTATCAGGACATGTTCAGGCTGAGCCATCATGTAAAACCAGCAGATAAAATTACCGTCCACTGTTGCTACCAAGATCAAGCTTTCTCTTCTCCCACACATATACAGTTTACAATGACAATGGTGGCACATATATAACTTGAAATTCTTTTAAGACGCTCTTTCATTCTTCAGATGCAGGTGGATAAAAGCTGGCTTCTCATTTCTAGCCAATATCAGCTGTAGGGAGCTAACTAATTAAGCTAATGTAACTCCATGAGTTGGGTAATAAAGTCTCAGACTGGCTTTTTAATATTTCCAGTGGACTCTTTTTAAAATAAGAACTCTGTTAATGGGACCCTGAAAATATGCATTTCTAGCCAATGACCAATGTCCTGTTGGCTGAAATGACAACTTCCAGTAGCGGATTTAATCAGCTGTAGTGAAATAACTAATTAAGCTAACGTTAGCTCCACGCGCCGGTTGAAAACACTGTCTCTCACTGATTTTTTAACATTTTCCTGTGGACTTGTTTTCAAACAAAAACCCTGTTAAGGGATTTTAAAATATGCATTTGATGGTTACATACATGATATCGCGCTGAAAAACTCCCAAGTCCCAGGCAAAAAGTTAGCATTCTCACCGGTTGATGATCCATGTAGATCCATGAGTTCATTAGTTCTAGTATAATATTTGTGTAGCACTAAAGTATAAGACAATGTTTGGCTGGTTAGCTAACATACTATCAATTGAGAGAGGTTAGAAATATGTTTTATTGTTTCTTTTTAACGTTTCAAGAGAAAATCCAAATCCAAATAAAACCAAGTTGCTGATTGAGTAAAAAAATTGTTTATAATAATAAATTAATTAATAAATAATTTAATATGAATAATGTTAATCTAAATAACTGATGACAAGCAACATCTGATGTCACCAGCAAACACATTAAGTTACGAATCAACTGCCTATCGCCATCAGAGATTACTACTGTTTTTCATTGATAAAGAGACTATTTCTAAACTTTTTGGGGTTCACAACGAATGCACTTGTCGCTTATGAGAAAATGTGAGTAAAAGTTTTAGGGTTTTCTACATTAGGTGATGAAGTAAGACAGCTTAAGCACTGCTTAATGTTTCATATATGTCGTATTTAAAGACTTAAGTGAAGTCACAACAGAAATTGAGATATCAGAGATATCCACGTCTTTAAAAAGGCTAGATATCTGGTTTATGAATATTTTTTCAAACTTCAGTCAGTGTTAAGCTGCCCAGCTGTTTGCAGAGCGGCAGTGTCCAACTGAAGATTCAGGCCGGCACATATAGGCTCTGGTAAGATAAAAAAGTGTGAAACTGAGTGAATGGTTTTCTGCGTTTTATCAGCTAATGGCTTAGTGGAAAAGTAAATTTGGTGGCTTAATTTTAATTCAAACCATATTTGCTTATAATATTTTTTAATTATGAGGATCCCAGAAGACCAATGGGTTAACTGTGTTAAAACCAAGAGAAAAAAGAAAGAAGAAACTGAAAATGAACTTGGAAACTAATCACCAAATTTGGAAATATTCTGTATGCTTTCACTGGTTTTAGTAGGGACAAAATACTGCTATTGCATTGTTTCAAACGAAGAAAATGAATCATATTCTAAGGCCTGACTGGATTCAGTCACGACTTTAATTTGACTGGCTTTGACTCTGTTTAACACAATGTCAAGGTTTCCAAATTACCCATGACTTGTAAGGGGGTTGAAGTGGGTCCCCTGACCAAATTCTAGCAAGTCATTTTATGTTTCAGGGTGTCATTAGTGTGACAGCATGGCCTGGATCAAAATCTGCCCCGCTGGTGTGTGTCTCTATGAGACTGTGTGGCGATTGTTGGCCCATAATCCCTTTTCACAATGAAACGTACTGTGGCATTCAAGTCTCAATGACAAGTGCTTTGACAGAGGAATCTGACCGCAGATGTTATCAAATCAGCAGTTCCCCACTTACAACCAGCAGAAACGTTCATGAAAACAGAAGACACACACAGACACAGACAAACAAAGACATGGACTGTCTGTTCGTCTAGTTCGCTTCTAACTACATACAGTACGTTTTTTATCAGGACATGCTAGTTTTGTAAATCAGTCAAACCAGGATATGGAGTTTTGTTGATGCATGCCACATTTATCCTCAGATCAACTTAGACTCTGGCTTTAGGTGCATTCATGTATTCCTTCATAGGATTGCATTCATTTGGAGTCCTGTTTCAGCATGTGCTGAATGAAAGCCCAATATTCGAGCATTTGAGAAAACTGATAAAAACCCCACACAAATAACTGGATTTTTGGATGATATTAGTATTTGCTACTAATATACAGCACAGACAGACAGTTTATTGGCTCTAAAAAAAAATTTATCATAAAATGTCTACTCTCAAGATTTGATTTGACTGTGACTTTACTATAAGGGCCCCAAGCCATTCAAAATTTAATATCATCTTTTATAAGCCTGCTGTTATGCAGTTGTTGTTTTTCCTACCTTAAATTCAAGTTCTTGTTTATATATATTATGTTTTGCATTTACATTATTTCTTCCACCTAGTATTTCCTCCTCATTATCATTGTTTTCTTCTTCACACTCCTCTTAAAATAAGAATTAAAAGCCATATTAATTCAAGTTACCACAATAAATAGTAAAAATTAAAGTAATCTGACTACAAAAAGAAAAAAACCCCACAGTGCCCTAATAACACCCTGCTGTGTCAGAGCACTGACGGTTGCAGTCTGTGCTCGCTGGGCACAAGAAAAATAACCCTGCATTACTAACTTAGCTGCTGCGTCGTCATGGCAACAGCCATGTGACTCAGGGCCGGTCATGAGCTGTGAACATCCTCCAACTCCATCTATCCCTCTCCTTCCCACATGCTCTCGCGCCCAATCCGCTCCCAGTGTCCCTATCGGATCGGTTAACCCACTCGCAGAGGGAGGCAGCGGGGCTTGGCAAGGCAGAGCCTCCTGTTTAAAATACCCATATGTCACACACAGGACTCAGTGCTTTCAGAGCTGTGATTGTGTTTATATGCAAGGATGTTTATTTGATCTCAGCGACACTTTCAATCTTGTTTCATACAAGTAAGAGTGAAGCTCTGTGCCTTTTTCTATTGTGTTAAGTTTGTCAGGATGTAAAAAAGTTTTTAAAAAGTTACATCCTTATGTCATATGATCAATAAAGGAAGTGAAAGAGAAATCACAAAAAGACAAACATGGTAAAAACCTGTCATTTGCACCTTGTTAGTTAACTCAGGTCACTTTTACTACACTTATATTTATTTAAGCACTACACGTGAAACGGGTAACTGATTATGAAAACATTGCCTATTAATTTTCTGGCAATTGACTAAAGGAATAATTGAGTAATCGTTGCCACAGGTGGCCGTTAAGACACCAACCAACATCCCAGATTTCTCCTCTTTTTTCCTGCCATTTCTCTGCTGTTGCCATCAAATAAAGACAAAAATTATAGAAAAAGTGCTTCATTGAACTTGAAAAAATTAACATTGGCAAAGCAATTAGGCACTAAATTAAATTACACTCTTACATAAGAATGCAGTGAGGATCTGCAATATATCAGAAATACCTATCTAACTTACACACAAAATTTTCTGACATTATCTCTTGCCTTACAGTATGTGGTTTAAACATTCCAGGTGTGTTATCTCACTATTGCATGTAATGTGCTCACTAATGAAAAACAGAAAATTAATCTGCAACTATTTTGGTTATCAATTAATTGTTAGTCATTTTTTTAACCAAAAATGCCAAAAGTTCTTTGGTTACATCTTCCCCTTGCTGCCTTCCTTTGTTTTATATCACTATAAACTGAATTTCTTTGGGTTTTGGACTATTGGTTGAACAAAACATTTGATATCATCACCACAGGAAAATGTGACTCACTTCAATATTTTCTAACATTTTATAGACAAAATGATAAATCAATTAATTGTATAAAAAAAAAAATCAGTAATCATAATCACAATCACTAATAATTCCTACCTCTTTCCTACCATTTCTGTGACAGCAGTCAGTCACTGCCGCAACTGTGCTCCCAAACTATTTTTCTGTTTCCACTAAAAAAAAAAAAAAACATGCTGGTGGAAAGTGGCTACTAGCCTGACAAGGAAAGTAGAAAACATTGCCAATGTTTAATCCTGGACACTGTTTTATTTCAAGTGCCAAGTTTCCAGAGGACAGCTAGTTTACAATCATCTATTATACACGAACAGAAGCTCCACGTTGGAACAGTCAACACAGACTTGCTAATTAAAGAGTAAGTGCACACATAGGACATGCTCTCTATCTGTGTCTGAAGGATTGATTGTTGCCTGGATTATAAGCATTGGCCTTGAGAATTACAGAGGATGTGCTTTGCATGAGGAGGTAAGCAGTTCACCACCCCACCACCACCCCCATCCACAATATGACAACAAACCAATCACATGCTACATCATCTGCTTTCATCTGGAGTAAGAACTAGGTCGCTCTTGATCAGGAGAATCACCATACATCTGCAGGTTCAGCTACATGCATTACACGAGCCAAGTGCAGCGGGGATCATTATAGTCTGGTGGTGATTTAAGGAGGTGTCTCTTTCCGTTTGGCAGCACAAAATAAATACTCTCCTAATGAAACAGACAGAAAAACAATCATGCGTGTGTCTTACCTCCTAACCATCCTTATAATCACAATGTACCAAAATATACACTGCTATGTGAGCTTTGATGCTTGACCTGGTCTCTGTCATCAATTCAAAACAGTAGCCTACTTCATTACAGCCTAATCTTTTGGTGTCTCTAATCAAAAATGTCAGTGTGTGGACTGGAGGCTGTGAGTGGGTATAATGGCATCTTCTTGAGTATTTTTATGTGCTGCCAAGGTGACAACATGACAGGAGTTCAAGGATAGGTTCACAGTTTTTCAAGTGTCTTTAAACAACAGTCAGGTGCCCATATGAACACTGAGGGAGGTTTTCCTCACTGTAATCATTCCTGTTGGGAGAGAGGACTCCTCCTCTGACAGTGAGGACAGACTGCTCACCTGGATGTTTATCATGTTGCATTATCCATTACATCTGTGGTATTCATAATATTTCAATATTTTATATTTTAATGTATATAATTTAGTCTTTAATTGCATTTGTTTCTTTTGCCTTTTTGCTTCTGTGTTGTGATTTGATTTATGTCGGGTGGCTGCTGTGGCATCTTAATTTCACTTTGGAATAAATAAAGTATCCATCTATCTATCCATCTATTTATCTTGTTCAAAGCGGCTATTAAAAGACACCCTTCAAATGCGCTTTCAATGTAAGTGAAGGAGGCAAAATCCACAGTGTGTCCACACAGTCATTTTGTGCAAAAATGCATTTAAAAGTTTATCTGAAGCTTATATGGGGCTTCAGCAGTCTGAGTTAGTCATATCAAGTGGATATCTGCCACATTTACAGTCTTTTTAGCATCAAATTCCCTCTTTGTGTTTCCACACAGTGTTTCCCTGTTGATCTGCAGTGGAAGTATAGTAAACAAAAAGAGGGACTCTGGCACTAAAAAGACTGTAATGTTTTAAGATATCTACTTTATTTGACTCATTTAGACAGCTGAAGCTTCATATTAGCTTCAGATAAACTTTTAAATACATTTTTTGCACAGACTTGTGGATTTTGTCCCCTTGGGCGCCTGACTGTTGTTCTTTAAGACAGATTTGAACAATTGTGCACTCATCCTTTAAATGCCTACTTCATACAGTTAGCCATGGGTGGCTTGCTAGCTGTGTTTGCTAGACTTGGGACTCAGCTTTGGTACCCTGCTGCTGAAATTTTTCAAAAAAAAAAAAAAAAGAGGAAAAAAACACAGAGAGAGATAAGACAGACAAACCCTCAACATTTGAGGGTGAGAATCACAACTCGACATTTCACTCTACTGCAAGTTAAGTCACGTACCCCATTTTTGCTGTATTTAGCTGCTAAGTTGAGTCGAAATGATCCTTTCTGGTCTCTCTCTCTCTCTTTCTCTCTCTCTCTGGAGGGCGGTGTGTGAGCGGGCTAGCTTCAGCCGTTGATCCGCTCTCTCTCGCACTTAAAGCCGCTCTGCTTGTTGTGACTTCACGGCCGGCGGAGCCACGGTGGCTGTTCTCACTCCGACATGGCTTCTTCTTGTTGATGTTGGTGTGTCTTTGGGTACATTGTGGCAGGGTGTTGGTTTCATCCGAGCAAACGTGTCGGTGCATGCATGATGACCGACAGCACAACACACACGCACACACACACACGCGCGCACAGCACAGAACAGCAGCGCTCGCGCTACAGCCGTTAGCTACATAAACTCGTCGGTTACGCACAAACGAGGATTACCGAGCTAAACTCGGGCCAGGAGAGGGAGGGAGAGTGATATTTCCTGTCAAATAAAGCTCGAGTTAGTGACTTTACTTACTTAAATACTTAAATACAAAAGAAAAAATGTCAAAAGAGACGAACCAAAGGGTTATATCGCCGGTTAAAAAGCGCAGAGTCGAGTCTAAATAAGCTATCCATCCGTTTGCAGTGAATACTCTCCTCCTTTTGGCTGCTGCTGGTGTCTGCTTACGGCACAAATATAGATATATGACCAGCTGTAGATACACTGGAGACAGATAAACATTCACCCTTCAATTTCCAATAAGCCGACACTGTCCATAAATCCCACTTTCAGTCGCTGGCTCTTCCTCGCCGTCCGCTGTGCCATTAAATTCCGCCAACCTTGTGTAACATTAGAGAGTTTTACTGTCACAAATATCAGCTTTGATGCTGCTCGGTGGTGACAGACATCTTCCTTCAAGATATAGCTTCATCTTCCGCTGTTTTGTGGAGAAAAGACAGATGCACACTCCCGGCTTTATCATCACGTCCCGTCCTCCTCCAGCCAAGATTACAGAGGCAGCAGCTCAGCTTCAAATCAGCGACGTCGATGGCAACCAAAATAATATTATTAATAATAATGATGATGTATGTAAAGTCACCGCTAAACAATTAGATTTCCTGCTCTTTTTAACTTATAAGTGAAGCAGGATTTTAATGATGTGAATATTTGGAGCTGGTGCCCTCATCTCATTCATTAGCTCCGCTCCATCCTCTGCTGCTCAGTGGGAGCATTAAAACTGACGACGTCATCACGTCATCCTCTGATATTTTGACGTAATTGGCAATAAAGTGTTTCCTCACATCCGGCAGTGATTTTTAAATTAATTAAAAGATCCCCTCTAGTCATGCATTAAGAAATATAAAAAATACTCTGCTTGGAACAATAATGTGTGTCTGTTATGGTTTTGCCACACAAAAAAAGTATAATTACCACATTAAAATTCTTAAAATTGCAAACCAAACCAAACTCTGGACAGTGAAACTCAAACATCCAACTGTGGGAAGAAGAAAAAAAAAACATTTTTTTGAGTGGAGGGGGACTTTAACGAATTCCTTAGATTACAATTCAATTTTGAAAGTAATGTGTGTTCATTTTGCAATACAGATATTTAAAGCACAGAGCATATTTTCTCTGCTTGCTGTCACTCCCAACTATTTATTCTAATCTATTATTTTCTAGATGAATTATTATTATTATAGTATATAGTATAGTATTGAATTGTCATTGCTTTTTATTAATTTGTTGATGTTAATAATGTTGTGGAGAGAAAAAAAACACAATTGGCAATAAAATAGGTGCCTGTAAAAAAGTTGTCTATTTTGCAGTGATAAAGTGATAAAGGCAGAAGTAGTGGTCTGTAGTGTAACATTCATCCTGAGCCATGCCTTATTTGATGTCATGCTCAAGTATTCTGTCATTACTATTTCCGTATATAATGAATAGAGATGTAAGTGTGTACCTCCAGTGACAGGATACTCAAGAACAGATTATGTGCAACTGATGATTGCCATCTTCTGGACAGTTACTGATATCGCTTATTTCTTCAAAGAGAAGCAAAATGGCAAGAATGTAAACATCTCAAAATTAAAGTCTAAATTACTTTAATTGGCACAAAAGGCGGACAGTGAAGGCCTCAAATTCTGTATATAAAACTGTGACAGCTTATGTTATCAGAACCAACCATAAATCATCAATATCTGATTACAGGAGCAAATCAATTATAGTAAAGTCAGGTCCATTTTATTTATATAGCCCAAAATCATAAATTTACCTCAATGGCTTTACAATCTGTAAAAGAAATGGCCAATCAGTGACAAGGATTTACCCTACATCTGCTCCATTTCTCATTCTTTAAAAAAATACTTTCACTTTTACTCAGTAATATATGTTATTCTGCAAAAACATATATAATCTGTAATTTTTAAAATGTTTCGGAAACTTGTGCATCACTGGTGGCGTCCACCCGGGGACTACAGATAGAAATGAGCTTTTATCTACTTTATCTGGTACAATACATGTATTGTGCATTGTCCCTGTTAAATAAACAACAACATAAAATACAAATACAGCAATCTAATTTATGATATAGGAAAATGAAAACTTGAAATGACAATGAAAACTTAACTATAGCAGAAAAGAAACTCTGCTGCTGGTAGATAATGTACATCGGAGAAATCATATAATAAGCAGAATTTAGTACCACAATGACAAAGAGTGGAGACGCATGAAAAGTGACTCCAAACAAAATCAATGCGAGAGTTATTGTTGTTGTCTTAGAAGGTGTGTCGCTAAAATAAGAATAAGACAGATTGACCGGGAGAATAAAAGATGCAGTGCAGTGCAAGATATGAACAAATAGTCCCACATTGAATTTAAAAAGTCTTGATTTAAAAGATAGGAGCAGACCTCAAGTTTACTGGGAATTTGCTCCAGATCTCCAGGTTTAGTTTTGACTCTGGGGATAGTGAGAAAACCTGTCTCAGACGATCTGAGAGGTCTGGATGGTTCATAATGCTGCAGCAGATCAGAAATGTACAGTATGTTGCCCCTAAACCATTCAGTGTTTTATAACCAACAGCACTTTAAAATCAATTCTTTGACACAATTCTTTGCAAGTAGAAGTAAAAGTCAAGGATTATGACTCTTATCTTTCATTCCACTCTTACATTTAGCGGCAAAAGGAGGCAAAACTCACAGATACCATTTATATAGCAGAGGGAAGAGAATTAGGAAATGAATTATGTCGTGAATAGAGGTGACATTAATCTGCAGATGCCTATGTTGGAATTACTTTTGGTTCTACTTGGTTTAACTAAACTCTAGAGTATAAATATTGCACCACAGGAATTAATTATGTTGTTCACTTTTAAAGATCACCTATCTCAAGCAAGGTGATTTATACTGTAATGGTATAATGAAATTAATAGAAACAATAGCTGCCTGGCAGGTAGGAACACATGCAAAACATCTAAACTACTACAGTTTGCTTTAGTCATTTGTCAGCAGTAGTTGTAAAGCATGTAGTGTTATTTCTGATAAAGTACATAAAATATGCAAAAACACTAGTGTGGTATGGTGCCGGAGTGGGTTGTGTATGTTTAACGCCAGTAATGACATAAATCTTTCATGTCCACTGGGGAAAGTATATGATTTAGAGACAGTATACCAGACACACGAGGACAACTTTTGCCCAGATACAACCTGTTGACTATAAGCAAAACCCTCCCCAACTCCTCCAGTCTTCCACTTCTCATGTAGTATCCCTGTCACACTGCAAGACAGACATTAACAGGTGCAAGGTTTGACATTTTCCTTGAAGCGTGGCTCAAGAGTAAAGAAAAGTAACTTTTGAAGCTTTTTTAAAATTAAGCAGCACATTAGCCCATAAATATGTGTTGTTAAGGGGAAAGGGTAATAAAGGTAGACATGGTGGTGGTCAAGTTTGCTATTTTGTTCCAGTTTTGTTTTCCTCAGCAGTTCACTGTCAACTGTTAAAGTGCAATAAAGGGATATTTTTAATTTCTTATAAGTTGTGCACAACTCAAGATCAAACTGTGCCCAATTTCAGCATTCTTGACAGACTTACAGACACTCGAGACATCTGATACAGGCTATCAGCACAAATTATATTTAGACCTGGCAAGATAAATAAAGCAGCGACATTGCAAAGGCTGCATTTTTTACAGAAAAAATAGGCTGCAACAGATAAACCCTGATTAACCCATAATATTGCAAATGCCAAATGCCAGGGTTCACTCGGTGTGGACAGATGACAAATGAACCTACTTGCATGTTGCAAATGCTTCAGATGAAACACTGGAAGACTAGTTTTCTATTTCAAGATTACGCTGAGCATGAAAACCCAACTCGAGCACGCTTGCTTAGAATGTGATCAACAGAGCGGCGCTGAGTTGTGGTGAGAGGCTACAGCAAATTTATCAAGATATTGCAACAATGGATACTTTGACAGAAGATTTTGCACAATCAGATGTTGATACTGAGATGACAGTGCTGACACCTGAAGATATCACAGAAGAAAACCTTGAAGCCAGTGATGATGTGGAGAATCTTCGAAACAGGTACAAATCACTAATTGTACTTAGTAGAAAATAATATTGTGATCTTGATATATTACTGTGGCTCATAGTCAAAGATTTCTCTGTAAGGAGGTTTGCTTTATAGTACATTTTTTCATTTTCAACAAATCCCTACCCTTGAATCAACCAATTATATCAAGAAGCTCAAAGGCAACAGTTTATTTCACTGTAATAAATTGAATCAATTCCCATATGAAATAGTGAATTAATGGAGGAAAATCCATTAGTGCCTCTGATCTGTGTGTGTGTTTATTAGTGTGTTTGGCTGGCTGTGTGAGACTGTGAATGTGAGAGAATTATTATATTAATCAAATCAGCTAAATAAAATGATTGATTTATATTTCTTTTGTTTTGTCTTCACAAAATGTTATAAATACTCATTTTCAAATGTTAAAGATCCCCTCCAGACATGTTTTAAGATGTACATAAAATACTCTACTTTGACTAGTAATTTGTGTCTGATATGGTTTTTCCACAAAATCAGAATCTGTAAATATGCAAATATTTAGAATTTTAATGAGGAAATAGGAAAGAAAGAGTTTCTGAGCTGAAGTAAGGTTCGGGGTTAATTCACATGATTTGAGGATTATTAATAAAGCACGTGGTTCTAGATTAGAGGTGATGAGTTTAGGGACAGTGTCAAAAGTGTAATTCAGTGTCTTCTGAATTTCAGAAGATATAAAAAAAACTATGGCTTAAAGTTGCTTCTGAGGGCTGGTATCAGTCACACTGGATATGTTTTGTGTAATTTTATCTCACTGCCACATTGTTTGTGTCTTACTGTCCCCTTCAGTTTACGTGAGGCTGTCCACGATGAGAATGTCCGGCCTAAGATGCAGTGCCTGATGATGGACTCTTCCTTCTCCATGGTAACTATGCAAGGTGAGGACAGCGGGATTGCATGGGAGACGACCCCTAGTCGCTGCACCACTCCATGGGCATCTGAAGCTGGAAACACTGCTGTGGACCTCAGCTCTCCGGTTGTAGTACGGCCTGCGACGCCTGGATCTCAACCAGCAGGAAAGATTATCTTTGTCATGGATGAGGAGCTGATGTCAAGGCGGAAGAAAACTAAAGAGAGGGTAGGTGGTCAGAAAAGCAAAGCAGACAGACAAGTCCTTGTAGGAAGCTCTGACAACATCTCAGGAAGGCCGGAATTAATCGGATTCTCTCAGCCAAATGTGAAAACTGAAGAAGAGGGGGACGAAGAAGAACCGACTGATCCTCTGGTAGATAAAGAGCAACGGTTATTCAGCTTAGTGTCTGAAGGCTCTGAAATCCTCAATATTGTTGTTCCTCCAAAACTGGCTACTGTGGATGAAGAGGAGAGCAAAGAAATGGTGGACAACCTGTCTTATCTAGAGGAGAGCCCTGTTCCTAAAGCTAGTGAAGAGACCCACGACAGTGTGTTCGACCTGAACTACGAGCTGGTAATCTCACCACATACTCCAACAGGATCAGGTGCAGCAACAGGTGACCAGCCTTCACCTGCCATGGGTCCAAATGTAATGGACCCACCAGGAGCTCCGGTGGCCAGACCTCCAGGCAGAAGAGCTGCTGGCAATGTGGACTACTTTGAGCCGTTCACGCTGATTGATGCCCAGGCTCCAGGAAGTCCTGTTGTGATCGCACAGGGACAGGTGGAACTAGAGGCAGAGGACACCACTGAGAGCCAGGACACAGAGAAACCAGAGCAGTCTAAAGACAACACCACCACAACAAACTTAACGATGGATAATGAAAAGTCAGACACCATCAGTCTAGAAGAAATCACCAGCGAGCTTCTAGATGAAGTCTTCTACGGAGGTACAGACAGCAACCATATGAAAACAAACAAAGAGGGTGGAGGTGGAGGGGCTGATGGTGTGCCCTGTAGGCTCCCTTCAAAACCAAGTGGTTCGAGTTTGTTTGGAAGCCAAGAGGACATCCTGACTCCAATCTTCCTACCTGATGGGCCGCCCAAAATTATCGACCCCATTTTGCTGGAGGAGCCCAAAGCCATGGCCTTCCTTTACACAGACCTGTATGAGGAAGCAATCGGCAGTCGGCAAAAAGAGGAGGATACAGAAAGTATGACCTCTGAGAAGTCCTTCCACAGCAGGCATTCGGACCGGGAGGCCAGGGGGTACCTGGAGAAATATGTCCTTATAGATGAGACTCCTGTAGTGGAAGCAGAACCAACTGATACAGAAACATGCCAAGAGGAAGGATCTCGGACATTGTACCAAGATTTGCATGATTTTGGCGATTTTATTTCCAAGCCAGAAAAAGGTGACATGCCAAACTTAGAGGAGGAAGTCACAGACTTCTTCAGGTCCAGCGCCAATTCTTCTCCATGTGATGTGGAACCTTTCCCTCGATCACTAGAGGAGGATGAAACACAATCAACTGCAAAGAGTACAGCAAAGGTAAACAAAACTGTCTCCATAATGGTAGAAAAGGTCACTCAAATCCCAGTAGATCCACTTAGCGACTCAAACTTTTCCTCAGAGGAACTTGACTGGGGAGGTACAGATGACTATCCTACAGCCCTGGAGGAGACAAATGTCAGTGTGCATACAGACCAGCAATTGTGGAAACAAGACTTGGAAATACAAAAGCCAGTTGCTCCTCCTAGAAGAAAAGCAACATCCTCTCCTAAGGCATGTCTGGACCTAACGCCTTTGACTCCAGTTGAGTGTATTATGCAGGAAAAGGAAGAGGCTTGTGGAAAAGAACAGAGGGTGGAAGAGAAAGAGACGGCATCACCAGCAGAGACTGCTGATGAGGGAGATGAAGATGGAGAGGAGGCGACACTGGCTGATGTTTCTCTATCCAAGAATGCATTGACTGAACCCCCACAAACTGAAAATGTAAAAGATAGCAATGAAATAACCGTCTTGGGCACAAAACCAGCTTTAGCTGAGGAGAAAGACACTAAATCTGTAAAAGAAGAGGAAAGAAGTAAGATTGAAGCTGCTACAAAACAAACTGAACCAGAAGAAGTAGATATTAAGTCATCAGAATCAGCTAAAGCAGAGGTTAATCCTGAGAAACAAGGTGCCTTACCAACTAAACCAGCTAAAGGACAGTGTGTAATACTTTAGTGTGGCTACAAGTATTTTCAATACTTCAATAATTTGGCAAGGGTTGTTGCTAATACACCATTATTTGAGGTCTTAAAGTCACAGTAGAGTTAGTCTTTATTCAAAGTTCTCTGGCTTGAGGTAAATTCTTTAAACTTAATATGTAAAGACTTAAAGGAGAGGTTCACAATTTTTCAAGTCTGTCTTAAAACAACAGTCAGGTGCTCACATGAACAATGAAATCTGAAGCTTATATGAGGCTTCAGCAGTCTGAGTTAGTCATATCAAGCAGTCTTTTTAGCATCAAATTCCCTCAGACATTAGCCCCTTTTACACAGCCTGTTCAAGGCGAGGTGACCTCACTGTTCTGTATAAACAGTACGGACACAGAGTCGGGGGGGCAGAATTGTTCTGCCAATAAGTCGGCTACAGAGGTAGTCGCAGCGCCGGATCGATGTCTGTGTAGAAGTGACAGCCAGCACGGCGGGACAGGGAGCTGACAGGGAGCTGTCGCTGTTGTGTTACACATCACACCTCTGAATCCAGGACGCCGGCATGCTATGTAAAAGCACACATGGGGGCAGCATTATGTCGGCTTGGTTTGGTTCAGTGTAAAAATGCAAAGGCGGCTTAATGACAGATCTTCTTTACAGCTATAATGCGAGATCTCTGTATAAAAGATTATGAAGGGATCTTCTAATGGTCAGTATGAACAGGAGGAATGATTACAGAATGAAAAAACTGTTCCAGTGTTCATTTGGGCACCTGACTATTGTTTTAAGACAGACCTAAAAAATAGTGAACCTGTCCTTTAACTTTGTACCTCACTCTAGTTTTTCTAATGTTTACCTGGCTGTATTCACACTGCATAAATACAAAAATCCAAGTCACCGTTACATAGATCAAATATCCTTTGTCTCTCCAGTGCAGACGGGTGGCAATAGTGCATGAATCATTGTGTGTTTGAAGGGAGAGGTTTGGGTCATGAGTGTGAATAAAAAGGGTGAGAGTGCATGTTGTCGGTGTTTGTGTGATGTTAGGGTGGATCCTCAGCTATAAATAACCTCTCTGGCTGTTAACCTGACACCTTATCTAACCTAGGAGTACGTGTACTGTGCACCCTCTTGTAAACAGTCAAAGTGTGTAATATGTGCAAACATGCACTTTTATTTTTGACAGATAGATTTTGAGAGATTGTAATTCTTTGTTTAATTCTTAAAGTCCTCCACTCACGAATGTGTTTTGCTTATTATGACTTCACTGTGCAGAATGATGTATGTGCAGAATTTGACACTCGGAAGACCGTTTTCACATTCATGTGCTGAAAGCGGAAAGTTTCTCTGAGCTTAAATCTGTGTTAAAGGTGCGGACCTACAAGCATGATCTGTCTCAACAAAACTAGTTTGGAAGCCAGTCCTGGTCTAGTATGCAACTAACACACGTGTGATGTGGAAACTCGAAGCCTCCAGTGCACATACACTGAGAATGGCCTTCACAGTGAAGTAGGAGACATCTGTGTTCAGCAGTCAAAGTTTTAAAATGAAAATTATTTGCAAATTCATAGATTCTGGATTTTTCAATGAGGGACAAGGCGAAGATGTATTTTCTAACTAGGTAACTGAACTTTTTTGTGGAAACCCCATTATCAGACACAAAGAAGAGTATTTTTTTTTATCTTAAAACATATCTTGAGGGGATCTTTAATGCTTCCCAAGACCAACATGACTGCAATTTATGCCAAATTAAAACAAACATGTTAGCTGTGTGCACTTGTTCCTATATAATCCACACCAAATATCAGACAGAACACTGGTTTATGACACAGGACAGCTGCTTTTCAGACAATTAAAACAAACTGTAGCTGGACAGAGAGGACAGAGCTGTATTTACCCAATGTGCAGGTTTAGGTCAAGCATTATTTGCAAACACTCTTCCATCTAGGCCTGAAACCAAAGGTCCCATCTGGAGCTCAGCAGTGATCCTGTGCCTGCTGACCTTGAAGAGGAACACACATACAGATATTTACGCATATAAACATGCACAAACATGGTATAAGATAAAAAGAGAGGTGGGTATGTAGTATAGAGTGGTACTTTGTTTTGGCAAAGAAAAGACTGTTTTAAGTCTTCTGTCACACGTATCCAAGGTGGTTGAACCTGTTATCACCAGTTTAAATGGACTTTGGTGACATCCAGCGTTACAAATGGGCGTTTAAATCACCTTTTTTTTTTAACCCCCACATCGACAGGAGGCAGCTGTGAGTTGATGGGTGATGATCAGCTTACCAAAAGAAGAATCACGGTCATAGAATTAGACTAGTTAGATGGTGATTCACATAGCTATTAATAAGAAATGTTTTCAAAACAATCCCTCCACTAAATGATGTGCTGTGAAACATAAAAAGTAGGGCTGCAACTAACAATTATTTTCATTATCAATGAATCTGCAGATTATTTTCTTGATTAATCCAACAGTCTAGGAGGCTCTTCTGGCTTGTTTTGCCCAACCAGCAGTCCAAAACACAAAGATATTAATTTGACTGTCCTGTTTAGATCCTTTATTTAAGTAAAAGTACCAATACACCAATGTAAAAATACTCCATTACAAGTAAAAGTCCTGCATGAAAATTCCTACTGAAGTAAAAGTACATAAGTATTATGAGCTTAATGTAGTTACAGTATTGCAGTAAAAGTAGTGGTTTGGTCCCTCTGACTGATATATTATTATATATGACATCATTAGATTATTAATACTGTTGTTACTGTTGTAGCTGCTGGAGGTGGAGCTAGTTTCAACTACTTTATATACAGTTTGCTAGTTTAGTCCAGTGGTTCCCAACCTAGGGGTCGGGCCCCTCCAAAGGGTCACCAGATAAATCTGAGGGGTCGTGAGATGATTAATGGGAGAGGAAAGAAGAAAAAACAAAGTTCTGATACACAAATCTGTTTTCAGTTTTTAGACTTTTTCTCTAAACTTTGATTTTTGGTGAAATATTGGATCATTTGAACATGTATTAAAATGAAACCATGTGAGAAGTTTAGAGGGAAAAATCACTATTTGGTGGAGCTGTTAACAACTCATAGACATCTGACACAGAGAGCCAACTCTCTATGTGATCTATTTCTATGCTGAAGTCTCCCTCTCGGCGGTGTGTTTGACTACTTGGTTAGCATTTTGCTAACTCCGAAATGGACAATGTCCCCAGTCTTTGCTCGTCTGTCTCTCCTGAAGAAAATGACCCAGAAACCTGCGACAGCTCCTCCTCGACAGAAGATGGGTTAGTCGACGCTTTCGGCGACCTGGCTGCCCTCCCGGTGGAGGTTGGCGAGAGAAGACCGACGTGTTTACGGTGCCGGTGAGCTGAATTAGCTAAAAGTGAAGCTAATGCTAGATAGCCGAGTTGTTAGAGTTGGACCAGACAGGAAAGAAATCCTTCGACCTCACCCCTTCCTCCTCTTCTCCCTCTTCTCCTTCTTCTCCCCACCAAAGTTACTGGCATGCTTTAATGAGGGAAACAGATTAATGTCGTTACAGAAAGCCAGCTCAAGACCAGCTGAAACAGAAAACAGATGGGGCTAGGCTGGGAAGTAACTGGGCTATCACAGCTTCACGTCTGCAACTTTCCTCCCATGTAGTCGCCCTCAGAAGGTGTGTCTCTGTCCTTTTCTTCCACCACAACCTCTGGAGGTCTCCACATGTCTGTACATAGTGCAGCATCCTGCAGAGGTGAGTCCTGTTTAACTCAAATGTGATTATTAACAATAAATATAAATACTGTGCCTTTTATCCAGCCCAGATGTCTGCATCCTCCTGCCACTGAGATCTACTGTGTTGTACAAGGTTTACCTCCCCTGAATGAAAAAACACCTCCACTAAAATCATAAAGACATATACTAAAGGTTGCAACTATCTGTTGATTATTTTCTCGATTAATCGATTCGTTGTTTGGTCTATAAAATGTCCAAGGTGACGTCCTCAAATGTCTTGTTTTGTCCACAACCCAGAGATATTCAGCTTTCTGTCACAGAGGACTAAAGAAAGCAGAAAATATTCACATTTGAGAAGCTGGAACAAGACAATTGTTGCATTTTTTTCTTTAAAAATTATTTGAAGGGATTAATCGATTATACTAGTAGTAGTAGTTGAAACACTATTTTCAATGTGCACATCAGTGATTGATATTTTTATATCTGTGTTTTATTTGCTTATTAAATGCCACACCTAAATCAAAGGGATCTTTCATGAACTTACTGGCATTATTAAATTAGTTGCGGATCTCTGTTAAATAGGTGAGAAATTAAGTCTAACAGTAAATGTAGTTTTGTCAGAGCACAGTATTTTAAACCCTCACACGACCAACTCTGTTATCATACAACCTTCTTGCGTTGTCAGACAACGGGAATCCTCGCAAGTCATTACCATGGCAATTTTTTCCATTTTTGTCCCCCATCTGACATGGTGTGAGTGCGGCATATCTCATCTCACAGCTGATGAGATGGGCTCATGGTCATATTATGATACACACATTAAAAAACGTTAGGAAGCAGCATCTTCTATCACTGCTAGTTTAAAAAAAGTAAGTCATGCTTCTAAGGAGAGGAATCTGATTTAGGGCTGCAACTAAAGATTATTTATTTATCAGAAAATAGTGGAAAATGCCCATTATAATTCACCACAGCCCAAGGTGTCATCTTCAAACGTCTTGTTTTGTCAGTCCAAACCCCAAAGACATTTATCATTACAGAAAACGAAGAAAACCATAAAATCCTCACATTTGAGAAGCTGCAACCAGCAAATATTTTGCATTTTTGCTTAAAAAATTATTTAAATTATTATTTGATTATCGAAATAGTTGCCAATTCATTTTCTGTCGATCAGCTAACTGATTAGTCGACTAATCGTTGCAGCTCTAATCTGATTACTGACCTGCTGCATGTATATATGGATTTACAGTAACCAGGTTATTACAGTGCATGTGTATGTGTAGTCTGATTACTTAAGCAACCTGTTTTCTGAGTGTCCTGGTTTCACTGTTCTAACCTCTGCTGTGTTTTCAGGAGAGCAGAGTACTTCGCACAGTGCCTCTTCTTGCTGCTTGTTTGCCACAAGGAAAATGCAACGTCATAGTTGGAAGGAGATTTAATGAGGAAAAGTAAGCAGTATTTCTTTTTACCGCACTGATTTCACAATATTGCAACACCCCTGTAATTCAATCCTCAAATATATTTCATTTTTGTCTCTTTCTTTCCTCCACCCAGGCACCCGGAGCTGGCTGCGGTGTGCCGGGACAGCAGAACGCTTATCTTGTATCCAGGCCACAAATCCCAGAACCTGGAGGAGTTAGTGCAATACCAAGACGTAGGCACTGTAAAACATAATGTCATCATTATAGATGGCACCTGGAGCCAGGCAAAAAACATGTTCCTCAAAAACAGCCTGTTCCACCTCCCTAAACAGGTGTGTATAACTGTGCTGTCACATTAAAAGAGGATGAGGTTAAAAAATGGGAAGTTCTGATTTTGAGTTTATAAATTTTTGCCCCCAGTTGTGTCACACAGGCTGATTACTGCTGTCCTACATTAGAATTATATGTAAAAATTGGATTGTTTATCAGCCTAAATCACAAAATCTTGCGGGAATATAATATCCTGTTCACCTGAGACAATGACAGTTCTCCTATTACACCCACTTATGGGAAAGCTGCTTCGCCCACATGTAATGACTAATTGAAACTCAAGAGCAAAAGAGGAAAAATGTCTCTTAAATGTAGGCAGGTGAACACTGTGGGCTTTCAAGCTGGATTGGAAAGAATGAGCAATGTGCATTTTATTAACATCAAAGCATATTATTTCTGATATTTTGGAAAAGATCCTCTCCTTACAATTTATTGGCAGCTGACAGCGCAAATGTATCCTCGTTTATCTAACTTGCTTTTGTGCATTGATTTTAATTATGCAAAACTGTTGTTTTTTTTAGCTCTTAAAGTTATAATCCTAAAGATTTCAGTCCTGGCTGATTTGGTAACATAAGTGGTAACAGGTGGTAATCAGAGCTCGGGGGGTAGCAAGCATTTGTTGAGCAGCTACTTTGTCAGAAATACAATCGAAGTTCAACTGGTGTATCTGTTTATAGTGCAGCCAAACAAAGTCTGGTTGTTTTACTAAAGAGGTCGATCAATAATGTTTGCAGGGCAGTGTAATAGGAGTCGGAAGTGTGCAGAGTGTCACTCACAGCTCTTCATCTTCATCTAACAGCTCACTGTGGTTGCTCCTTCTTGTTCCATTATTCCCTGCAATGTTAAAAACTGATCAGCTAACAAAAATGCAGAAAGTCACCATGTCTGCTGGTTTGTTATGCCTTGTATATATGAACAGAGACAGAATACCACGCTTACTCATTGATCACCTCTGCTTTTATTAACCAGGTGCTGCTCAATAGGACTCTGTCCAGTCAGTATGTGATCCGCACACAGCCTTCCAACATCTGTCTGTCCACGCTGGAGTGTGCTGCCGTCGCCCTGTCCATCCTGGAGAGGAATGACGACATCCAAGAGGTGACGTGGCGAAATAATTGGGATCATGAGAGTGCATCTGCCATGCTTTTTGACCCACAGATTGTATAATAAGTTTAAATTTACATATACAGTGGATGAGAAGTATGAAATCATAATACTGATGTAAAACTATCACATATCATCATCATCATCATCATCATATTTCAAGTGTAACTGAGAAAATTAATGCTTTCTTGTGTTTGTCATTACTTTCCTTCTATGTGTTTGTCCAGGTTCTGCTGAGGCCTCTTAAAGCTCTGTGCTCGTTCCAGCTGCAGCACGGCGCCCAGATTCATCACAGCAAAGAGCATCTACTGAAGAATGGCATGTATGACAAACCCATGCCCAAGAACAAACGCAAGATAAAGAGGATGGAAAAACTCGTCACTGACCACAACATCTGCCCGAGATGAGGGAGTGACTGAGCAGAGAAAAGAGGCGGGAGTCATCTCTAAATATGCCGCTGTCTACACCGCATAGGACTGTATCACCAGGGCAGCATGTAGCAGCATCAGGGTACAGGCACGGAAACTACTGGACTTTTTGGAAGGGTTTTTTTATTTTTTGAGATAATTGCTGTATGCTGGTAAATGTTATTTATGCATTTGTCATTCATTTTTTTTAAAAATGAGTGACAACGAAAGATGTAGTTAAAGTGTCATGGTGTGACAATAAATCAGGTTTCTGACTTTCACTGTTTTAAAATCAGTTTTCATAGTTCCTCCTTGCATTTTATAAACACTGACGGTTTTGTTGTTGTTGACTTTATATTGTATGCTTACAGCTGGTCACATCTGGAATAAGCTAAATTCTTATTCAGATAAATTACAGAAAATAAAATTGGAGCAATACAACACCAAAATCCAGGTGATTTTACATGAAACTACTAGAGACACAACACAACAGGAAAAAAGTATCATTGCAATTAATTATATTATTGTACTGTGTGTGTATATATATTTTATTATACTGTATGCAAGTTCAACATTGTTGACGGTGTAAGCACTTTTCAATATTAGCTATAATTTAGCTGGAATATTTTAAATACTTGTCACAATTGTAGTCACAGACTAACATGGCAGGTTTTGATTTATTAAATGGATTAAAAGTAAATCTGGAAGGTTTTCTATGCAACAAATATCTCAAAAGTGTACATACTTCATTTGCATTTTAGGCTAGTTTTTTTTGCATTTTCTTATAGTCAGATTATTACTAGAATTGCACCTTTAGTCTTTTGTTATTTGTCAGTGTAATAATGTTTGCGGGAAACCCTAATTGTAAACCAGGCATGCAAAATGACTTTATATGTGGACATTTGGCCCTTTAGAGACATTTTTCAACTTGATATTGTGTTTTAAGGATGTAATTAAACACAGTTTTGAAAATAGTTCCTCAAAAAGTAGTTCCTGTGATTGATAAATATAAAATATTTGTACCCACAGCACATATGAGTTGCCTCACAGCGGTGAAAATGTATGATTCTGCGTGTCCTGTATCATTGGTTCTCTTGACATCTGATTAAATGCATTTTAGGGGTGAAATCTGAATCAGTTTGAGAGATAAAGTCAGTTCCCCGGACTATTTCACACTCACTAAAATAGTCATATATATGAGACCTTTTTCCCCCCTAATCAATAACTAATATTGACATTTATTGACATGATGTACTACCATTAGAATAAAATGCCATGCCAGGGGGAGTAAATGAAAAAATGTTAAAATAAGCAAGTACAAAGAAGTACTGGATACTCAAGTCTTTACAGCTTTAAAGGACAGGTTCACAGTTTTCCAAGTCTGTCTTAAAACAACAGTCAGGTGTCCATATGAACAGTGAAAGAGGTTTTCCTCGCTGTAATTATTCCTCCTGTTCATACTGGCTATTAAAAGATCTCCTTCAAATGCACTTTCAATGTAAATGATAGGGGCCAAAATCCACACAGTCATTTTGTGCAAAAATGCATTTAAAAGTTTTTCTGAAGCTTATATGAGGCTTCAGCAGTCTGAGTTATTCATATCAAATGGATATCTGCCACATTTACAGTCTTTTTAGCATCAGATTCCCTCTTTGTGTTTCCTCAGACAGTGTTTCCCTGTTGAGCTGTGGTGGAAGTATAGTAACAAAAAGAGGAACTTTGGCACTAAAAAGACTGTAATGTTGAAAGATATCTACTTGATTTGACTCATTTGGACGCTGAAGCTTCATATTAGCTTCAGATAAATATTTAAATACATTTTTGCACAGAAGGAGGCTTTTGTGGATTTTGCCCCCCATCACTTCCATTGTGCATTATGAAGGGATCTTCTAATGGTCAGTATGAACAAGAGGAATGATTACAGCAAGAAAAACATATTTCAGTGTTGATTTGGGCACCTGACTGTTGTTTTAAGACATACTTGGGAAAAAATTGTGGACCCATCCTTTAATGGGGCAGTATTTAACATTCTTCAAGTACAGCTCACAATCTTTATGGAAAACAGAATTTACATGTATATATATACTGTATATGCAGCGGTGGAAGAAGTATTCAGATCCTTTACTTAAGTAAAAATACTCCATTACAAGTGAAAGTCCTGCACGAAAATCCTACATTTACTTTAAAGTAAATGTACATAAGTATTAGCAGCAAAATGTAGTAAAAGTATTGCAGTAAAAGTACTTATTTTGTTAGATTATTAATACTGTTGTTACTGCTGTAGCTGCTGGAGGTGGAGCTAGTTTGAACTACTTTATATACAGGTAGCTAGTTTAGTGCAGTGGTTCCCAACCTAGGGGTCGGGCCCCTCCAAAGGGTCACCAGATAAATCTGAGGGGTCGTGAGATGATTAATGGGAGAGGAAAGAAGAAAAAACCAAGTTCTGATACATACTTTTTCTCAAATTTTTTATTTTTGGTGAAATATTGGATCTTTTGAACATTTATTGAAATTAACCCATGTGAGAAATTTAGAAGTACGAGTATCTCAAATTTGTACTTAAGTACAGTACTTGAGTAAATGTACTTAGTTACTTTCCACCATTGTATATATGACTTATTACATGTGATGTATTGCAATTTCCAGCTGTCAGTGTTTTGTAATAAGATTGCCCAGAAATTGCCTTTGGCTGAACTATAGCGCATGCGTGTCGGCCCCGGTCGCTCCGCCATCTTTGTCGGCTGCCCATTGTTCAATCTGGAGCTAACAGCGGTGGCAAATCACTTCATACTGCGCAATAAAATAACTTGACAGTGTCACCGGCAGCTGCCCGCGACAGTCGTGGATTTGCTCTCAGGGTTGCGACTTGTTCTCGGCCAGCAAGTTAAGCAGAATGGACGATGACCAGCCCAAAACCCTGTAAGTGTGTGTCTGCGTTACCGCTAGCTTGAATTTCGTCACGTAACGGCAGCTCCGTAACGTTACTTCAATTACAAAAACGCTTCTTTCTCTGATGTGAAGACGATTGATAGAGAAACTGCGCTAGAAAACAATTGCTTACATTGCGTGTTTGGGTAGGCTTTCTGTGAACTAAACGTAACACGACCTGGTTAAAAGTAAAGACATGTTTCCAGTCGTAATAATCTTAACTACTGGTTAAATCAACCGAGCGGCGCTAACGTTAGCTCGCTAATTCCAGAAAAATCTCAACATCTACGCGTCGGTTCCCAAAGACGAAATATTACTAAGATACTTTTTTGTGTGTGTTTTGTGTATGCCGAGTGAAACAGATAAGTCCAATGTATCAGCCGGTTTTCTACTCCGCCAGTATGTTCGACGATGAACATGAGAAAAAACAGGAGAAAAATTAAATTTTCGTTTTTTCTCAATGGAGTTTGGTGCGCTGTTAATTTACCTCCATAACGCTACTTGTGAGAAAAGCATGTATTTCGGGGGCGAGAAAATCATTAGGCCGATGTATGTACAGATTTATCAAACGTTTTTAAAAGTTTTATTAGCAGCAACGTCCCTAAATATGAACACAATTTAAAGCTACTACTGCTAATGTTGAAAATAGGTTATCTTTATTACCTGGGTAAGATTAGCTGGATGCTATTTAAAGCCACCAGTAAGGTAAAACAAGGTCAGTAGCTGAGATTTCAACAATGTTTCCTATCCCTTGCTACACTCTGTATGTTATGGTTAAAGAGCTGATTAATACATGCAGAGTACAGGATCATTTGGTATCAACAGCCTTCAGATTTCATTGTCTTGAGACATTTGCATCTATTTGAATCCCTACTGGCTTCATCCCAAATTCTGACCACTTCTGACACATGAAATCTGCATGTTACCGGGTTCAAGTGTAGTTTAGTCAGTGGCAGAAGTATTCAGATCCTTTACTTAAGGAAAAGTACAAAAACAGCAATGTAAAAATACTCCATTATAAGTAAAAATGCTACTTAAAGTAAAAGTATAGAAGTATTAGCAGCTTGATGTAGTTAAAGTATTGCAGTAAAAGTAGTGGTTTGGTCCCTCTGATATATTATTATACATGACTTCATTAGATTATTAATACTGAAGCATCAATGTGTAAGCAGCATGTTACTGTTGTAGCTGCTGGAGGTGGAGCTAGTTTCAACTACTTTATATACAGGTAGCTAGTTTAGTCCAGTGGTTCCCAACCTAGGGGTGGAGCCCCTCCAAAGGGTCAGCAGATAAATCTGAGAGGTCGTGAGATGATTAATGGGAGAGGAAAGAAGAAAAAACAAAGTTCTGATACCCAAATCTGTTTTCAGTTTTGGGTCTTTTTCTCTAATCTTTGATTTATGCTGAAATATTGGATCATTTCAACATTTATTGGAATGAAACCATGTGAGAAGTTTGGAGGGAAAAATCACTATTTGGTGGACCTGTTAACAACTTATAGACATCTGCAATGTGACCCCGACTACACACTGCTTTTTGTTGAGTTCCCAAATGCCACAACTGTCCTGGTCAGTTTTAACAGTACTGCTTGACAACAGCAGCAGGTTCTATTATAGGGGAGACCAAAGAAGAAGAGCAGCCTGAAGAAGTCTAAATATGAATTTTTAACCATAGTAGTAGGTTGGAGAGAAGTCTTGACTTTGCTTCAGCACGCACAAAACTATAACATATCAACCTGGAGCACCCTGTAGAAACTAATCAGTTAAATCATAAAACAGTAATTGGTACTGCCTGTTATTTGTCTTTGTGTGTGTGCAGGTATGTGGGGAATCTGTCCCGGGACGTGACAGAAGCCCTCATCTTGGAGTTGTTTGGCCAGATTGGACCCTGCAAGAGCTGTAAAATGATAGTAGATGTGAGTTCATTAGTCACCTTTTTCACTCAGTGTTGCTGTTTCACTCTTACCTGAGAAAATACTTTGACTACAACATGCTTCTTTGGCAGTAAAATGTAATCAACTATTGTACAACAGCATTCCTTCTGAGAATTCATAGATCAACTCCTTGCTCTCCCCTGTTGCTATCTGACAGTTGCACCAGCTGTTTATAAGTTTAAACTTGGCCTAGTTATAACTGAAGTGCTTATTTAAGGCCAAGTGGAGATTTACACATAATTAAATTAAAACCGGTTGCACCATCCAAACTAGTTTTTCTGTAGTGATAAATTGTTGCTAAATATTTGCACCTTACTAACTGCCAGGTGAAACGTTTGCGTAAGAGAGCTGAAAGAACCAACTAAACCAGCAAAACTATTGTTAACTTGCTAATATATGACCCGTTTAGTTTGAAGAGTAAAAGAGGTAATATGGAATATGGTCAACATATCTGACACTCTACATTTCACAGAAAGACACATTATACCTCAAATTATTAAACGTTATGCCAATAACATTACATTAAATGACTAAATAACTTTGGTTAGTTAACTTCATCAGACTGTAAACTGCATAAACACTACTAATTCTAAAACACACATATTTCTTCAGGTGTGCAGATATAAATAAACTTATACCCACACTCACAAAGGATTAACAGTTAAGTTTATTTTATCTTTTTCCCCCGAAGACTGTTATTTTTGGAAGTTATGTTACAATTTGTGCATGCTATAGTGACTTACTATAGTGACTGTCTTGTTTTGACCAACAAACAGTCCAAAACCCAAAAATATTCAATTTACTATAATGACAGTACCAAGAGAAGCAACAAATTCTCACATTTGAGAAGCTGGAGCCATCTCTTTTGGTGTTTTTGCTTAATTGGTTATCAAAATAGTTGCTGATTAATTTTCTTTTGATCAACTAATCGATTAGTTGACTAATTGTTGCAGTTCTGCTAAGAATTTAAAAAGGACTTTACGCACAAACTTAGTGATGGAATTACAAACAGCTGGTGCAGCCCTTTCCAGGTCTAGTCACTTCCTGTTGATCCACAACTAATTTTGTCCAGTAGTATCGTGGTCTCCCATTTTGTTAATACTAAATGATGACGTCATTATATTTACCAAGGCCTGGGAGGAGAAACTTTTAATAGCCACTTTGGCTTAATATTTGTGTTTCTTGTCCACTTCAGACAGCAGGTCATGACCCGTACTGCTTTGTGGAGTTCTATGAACATAGACATGCCACCGCCACAATTGCAGCCATGAATGGTCGGAAAATACTGGGTAAGGTAAGCTATCATATCTCCTGGGTGAGTCAACTAGGGCAAGGCTTGGGGGTGGGCAGGGTCGAAAAGAAACAGCTGGAAAAACTTGAATCTTGTTAAACCTTATCTTACTGCCCTTTTCCTGCTCCTGCTCCACTTCACTTAATTTGTTTTATTCCCCTGTGCACATTTTTCTTCTGTGCACAATTTGAAATGACCAGGGTGGGAATGCCAGACACTGATTTTGTAATCTTACTGCTGGGAAGTATAAGATTGATAAAAACAAAATGTCTTAAGCGTTAGGTTGTGGCTTTGTTTGTAATTGTTTTCCTTGTTTCCTGCTGTGGTATTAACACAAGTCAGTATATAGACCATCAAGTCATTGCCATGTATTCAAAACATAATGGTAACTGAAGTAATCAGCTATAAATTACTAGATTGGTGTAGCATATTCTGCTGCTTGATTTGTTTTTCCCCTTCACAGTGGTAGGTTTAAGAGGCTAAAAGATTATGAAAACGTATTTTTCCGTATCATATTACTCAGAAGGAGGGAAGAAAAGCAAAGTCAGTGTAAGACTCCTTATGAGAGCATTCAGACTGATGCAGATTATTAAATGTAATATGTATGATTTTTAATTTAGACCAGTGCTTCAGTTTGGCACCACCACCAGAGCTATAAAAATGTCAAAAGTATTTATTGTTGTACTATTGCAATAGTCTTACAATATTGGATTAATTTGTGCACTAATGTAGCTCAAGTGTTTTAACAGGCATTGTATTCATTATATGTATTGCGTTCTCTCTTTAAAAAAAAAAAAAAAAAATACAAAAATGAATTCAAGCCATCAGAGTTCAGTAGGGTTGCAACTTAATGATTAAGTAATGACATAAAATGTCAGAAAATATTGAAAATCCAAAGTTACCCAAAAGTATTCATTAAGAAAAACAGCAAATATCAACATTGGAAGATCTGGAACCAGTGAATTTCTGGCATTTTTACTTAAAAAAAAAAAAAAAAAAAAAAAAAAAAAAAGATTTTACCTATTAGTTGGTTATCAAAATAGTTGCAGATTAATCTTTTCTCAAGTTATCAATTATTCAGCCAATTTATTTTTTATTTTAGACCAATTTGATCAGTTAGGTTATGAAATCATTCTAAAAAGCCTCAATTATTTGACTTTCCACGGGCCAGATGTGGTTTTCATACTGCACATTGTTTAAACAAACACTGAATATCAGAAGCTTTACATGCAGGAGTTTTGTATTAGATAACAATGTAGGTAATAAACTGACAAATCTGTGAAACTCGGTGTAAATTACATTGTGCATTTACAGGTGTAAATAAAGTGCTGTTTGGGGTTTTTTTTGTCACTTCATGCTCCATGCTGTCTCTGTTTCTAATGAAGATTTTCCTAATAGTGAGTTTCCATCTGTGTATGAATTAATTTAATGTGGCCCTGCTGTGTAATCATGCTACATGTAACGTTCTTTGATCTACTTTAATTAATGCTCTTCTGTCCCCCTCCGTCTTTACTGCTGTGTTCTTTTGCAAAGTTATTTCCACATAGAATCCACATAAGAGCAACTTCCAGAAAAATACATTCAGTTGAAAATATTTTATCCTCAACAGGTATTGAAGGACCATTTGAGGAGTATAACAAGTTCGTAAAAATCACTTGTTTGTAAGTCCCTTGTTATTTGGACCTTACTTCCTACAGTTTTGCTCCAAATTTTTACTAGACTGAGACTGAATTGTTCCTCATTGTGAAGGTGAAATCTTGATATCCCTTTATATTCTCCACTGTATTTTACTGTGTATTAAATGTATGCAAAGGTATGTAAAATTAGATTATAACAATGGATGAATCGATTTGTAGTGCTGGTTTTAAAGAATCCAAATGTGGCATACAGAGGCCACCTTATTTAAAAAAAAGTTCTCAATCACAAAATGTGACAATATAAGTAAAAACTGGTGTGTGACAAGACCTCTGATCAAAGAAAAAGCACCTTCCTCCCTTTTGCAAGCGTTCTTCATTTCTCACCTTTTTTCTCTTCCTCGCTCTCTGCATCTCTCTCTCTTGCAGGAGGTCAAGGTCAACTGGGCCACGACACCAACCAGCCAAAAGAAAGACACAAGCAGTAAGTAGTTTATCTGAGTAGTAAAAAAAATATCTAATAGACTCATACATATGTCAGATAGGGAATGTTTATACTGTATATAAATGTAACCCTTCAGTATGCTAAGAATTGTTTTTATCGTGTTAAATGAATGTTTGTATTAACTGTAACGTGAATGTGTGTTTTTGTTTTTAGGTCACTTCCATGTCTTTGTTGGGGATCTAAGTCCTGAAATTACCACAGATGACATAAAAGCAGCTTTTGCTCCATTTGGGAAAATATCGTAAGTGTATCCTCACGATATTTGGAGTGTGCAATTCTATATTTTTTATTACTGTCAACAAATCCCATGAAAAGACCAAAACAAACATAGCTAGTCTGTCGCTCAATACTTTGCAAGGTCCCTACCCTGTCTGTCTGCCCGCCCATTTGTTCCTACTGAAGACATAAAACTTTAAAGACAGGTCTCAAATATATAGTTTCATAATTTAAAAAAAGCTTTGTAATTTTCTTAAACAGCTGGGCACTGTAGTTTTTAGCAAACATTATTAAAAGTATATCTCAGTATATATCAAAAAGCTTCTAATTGAGAAAGAACAGGTATTTGAAATGAATGACAGATGCACAGGAAAACTAATTCAAAGAGAAATACAGACGCAAATAAGCCAAACAAAGAGGGACTACAAAGCTAAAGTGGAGCAGCTACTCAAGGACAACGATGCAAGGGAGGCATGGCGCGGAATAAAGACAATGGTTAGCCTGAACTCACAGCGGACCAACTCTGCACAAACAGTAGACTTTGCCAATGACTTAAATTGCTTTTTTGCACGTTATGAGACTGATATATCATCCCAATTCGAGACAGAAGTGTTGTGAGCAGTTATCCCTGTATTCACTAAACTCTTTCAAGCATCACTGCACTCACAAATAATTCTGAGGTCATGGAAAATGTCTAAAATAATCCCACTACCCAAAAAGACAAATCCCCCTGAATTAAATGATTTTACACTGGTTAAGAACCAAGTTTACAAACACCTGGAAACCCCATCATCTTATGTGTGCTTACTGTTTGCTGATTTCTCATCTGCCTTTAATACTGTTCAGGCAGATCTATTGACAGTGAAGCTGGGTAGCATGAGTGTAAATCATACCCTCATAAGGTGGATATACAACTTCCCTATGGAGAGGCAACAGTATGTCCACGTCCATGAAGGACATCTGTCATCAGCACTCAGCCTGGAGTACTAAAAGGTTGTGTCCTCTCACTCTTCCTGTTCACATTATAGACCAATGACTTAGTCATCAGGATAATTGTACAATGATAAAATCTGCAGATGATGTGGCTCTGATAGGCCTTTTTAACACACGATTAGACCAGTTATAGAGCTAAGATTAACCACTTGTACAACTCGGATAACTCATTGATTTTAAACACAGACTTAGTCTCAGAAAACTAAAGAAATGATCATTGATTTCAGAAGAAACTCCTCTCTGTCCCCTGTAATTATGAACAACATAACCATTGAAAGCGTACAGGAGTATAAGTACCTGGGCACTATTATTGATAGCAAACTGACATGTAAAGGCTCAACAATGTCTCTACTTTTTAAGGAAACTGGACAGAACTATGCTGACACTGTTTAACAAGACCTTCATTCAGGGTATATTGACCTTTTTGTATTCAGTGTTGTGGGGGAGCGTTGTCTGTACATAACAACAAACTGGACACGGTTGTTAAACTGGGTGGCAAAATAACTGGGGAACAAATGTGCAGTATTACTTGCATGATGAGTTTAGCTCACAAGATCATAGTAGACTCACTGTACCATCTATGGTGTGAATATGCACGTTTACCTTCAGGCTAAAGGTATAGCATGCCTGGGATGCGGACTAAAAAAGGCATCACATCCTTTGTCCCACACAGCGTTCAGCTGCTCAACAAGCTTTGATCACATGGTCTGAATTTGGCACTTTCTTGAACTATCGATTTTCCCAAAATGATGTTTTTTATGATGTTTTAATGATGCTTATGTTTTATGTTATTATTTGCTGTTATGTATGGTGGTTGATGTTCTTTTGCGCTCTCCGAGGGGCAATAAAGGATTCATTCATTAGTATTTATGGCAGCAGGACGATGAATGTTGGATTTGACTCAAAATAAACCACAGTGCCCATGTTTAACATAATGAAGGAAAATGTCACCCAGTGCAACGTTGTGACTCATTTGTGTCTTTTTTTTTGGACAACATAATGGAGGTCTGTGTCACAGGGATAAGATATATCAGGCTTTGGATACACAGAAAATACTTACTAGTAGATAATAACAATTCATTGGTCTTTTCATGGGATTTTTTGACTAAAATCAAATGTAGAATTAAGTAAATGGAGTCAGATCCTTGGATGTTACTGTGCAGTATTTACACTCCTTAGCAAAAACATTATTGAGGTTAATATAATGTAATATTATCAAATGTATTTCTTGACTAACCGTGCGTTGTTTGTCCACAGTGATTGTCGAGTGGTGAAAGACATGGCCACAGGTAAATCTAAAGGCTATGGCTTTGTCTCCTTCTTCAACAAATGGGTAAGTGTGACAGTAGTGCACATGTGTGAGAGGACTGAGAAAACATGAGCAGGTTCTGGTTGTTGACTTGTTGAAACCAGGGGTTTTACAGTAAGACGTTTTTGTATTTGGTTTTGGTGACTCAGGAGTTTGCTTGTTTCCTCTGTATGATCAGGATGCAGAGAATGCCATACAGCAGATGGGAGGACAGTGGCTCGGGGGGAGGCAGATCAGGACCAACTGGGCCACAAGGAAGCCTGCTCCTAAAACTACGAATGAAAGTAAGTTCACAGCAATTCAATTAAAGCTTGATTGATGCTTATGGCCGAGCAAGTTTTTACACTCGGTAAGGTAAATCTATTAGGGGGAGATTTGTTGTCTTTTTTCTTTTCTCTTTGTATTTTTATCACTAGTAAGATTTGAATTAGTCTGTCAATCAGCAGGTTAGCAGGCATTCTGCAGCATGAAATAAACAATTTTACCTCTAATTATAATTTAACTACACTTTACAATTAGCTTGTTTTTCTTTCTTTTTTTTTACCCAAACTATAAACTTCAAAAAAATTGTCAGGCCTCTTTTCACTGCACATATTTTTGTCTTGTCATAGCAGGAAGCAAAGGAAGTCTGTACTCATTCCCTATTCACTATGTAGAGGACCTTATTCCAACATTTTATTTGAGTGTCCAAAAAGTGAAATAAAAAGTAAAATAGTTCCTTTTTAAAAAATTCCTGCAATCAAATGGGGAAAAAAGTAATGTACGGCACCGGGCCCATGAGCTGGCACACCTGAATGGAATGGAGCCATAATTAATAATATTGATTAATAACTGTGGTTTTTGCTGCTGTGACGAGTCAAAATGTCAATTTGAAAAAAGCCTACTGAAGAAAACACAATGCATTTAAATAAAGATGCTTCCTCTAAAAAAAAAATGGAATTGGTTAAAATGTCATCATCAGCCTGCTGCAGATTTGTTAGGTTTGGTGTTTGGCTCTAATGTTGTTTCCTCCAGACACAGTGCAGCAGACTGATAGTAGAAGTGCTAAAATAACCTATTGATTTCTCTGAACATTGTAAATTATCCTGTTTACATGGTGCTAAAACATGACAAGTTCAGTTTCACCTGTTCAGGTTTGGCTTTCTGACGTGTGTAGTGTTAACAGTGAAAAGATGCCCCAGTCACATTTATAAAACTGCTCCTGTTCATGTGCACTTTATAGTTTTGCTGTAATGTGAAATTATCCTTCATTACAAATATATTTGCACACAAGTAGACAGTTTTTACACATAAATCAATGTGTAAAGTTGTTGAGCGCTGAACAAAAAGTGACACTATACTTTCATGACACTTACATGTTTTCCATTTTATGATTGTTCCCCTCTGTACAGTCTTTTTTTGGTCAGTACATACAGTAGAGGCAGGCAGTCGTATCACAAGAAATTAAATATTCCTGCTCTATCTTTTCCTTTAGCAACCAATACCAAGCAGCTATCTTTTGACGAGGTGGTGAACCAGTCCAGCCCCAGCAACTGCACCGTCTACTGCGGAGGCGTCACAGCAGGTCTCACAGGTGAGTCACAGTTTGTCCGCAAGGTTAAGCTGCAGTTATAGAAGCACCACTCACACATTATGTAAATATTAATGCTGTTTTTCTTGTTCACAGAGCAAATTATGAGACAGACCTTCTCACCTTTCGGCCAAATAATGGAAATCCGTGTTTTCCCAGACAAAGGCTACTCATTTGTGAGGTAAGATTACTGAAATTGACCTTTTATTTGATGCCATAAAGGCTTAATGACACGTATGTCTAAGCTCTCTTCTGTCGTCAGGTTCAACTCCCATGAGGCAGCAGCTCATGCCATTGTTTCTGTCAATGGCACATCCATAGAGGGCTATGTTGTTAAGTGTTACTGGGGCAAAGAAACAACAGACATGGTTAGCCCCATACAGCAGGTACAGATGCCACAGGTATGTACCAGGATTATCCTCAACTATTATCACCGCTTCATGGCTGGTGAACAGCTGCAGTGTTTCTTCATTTGACTGTGACATCCTAACTCTGTTGCTGTACGATGCAGGTGCAACGTGATATTCTGCCTCCTAAAATATGATTGTGTGTGTCAGCAGAACACGGTGAGCTTTGCAGCGCAGCCCTACAGTCAGTGGGGTCAGTGGTACAGTAACACGCAGCAGATTGGCCAGTACGTACCCAATGGATGGCAGATGCCGAGCTACGGAGTCTATGGACAGACCTGGGATCAGCAGGGCTACAAGTGAGTGTGAACGTGACGTAGTGTTTTTCAGTTTGTTTATTGGACATGTAAAATACTTCTCCTGGAAGTCCTTTTTTGAAAATTTAGGTATTTTTCATGCAACCATATGTTTCTTTCCCCCTCTCCTAACCTATTTATCCTTTGCTCTCCCACTTTTAATTTCAAGCGTCTCCTATCCAGATAAAATCTAGATGCTATTTAATACACTTTCATTTACACGTAGCCACATACGTGTGTAATAAAGGTGTACTAGTGTCCACATCTGCCAACTAAAGCGCAAATCGCTGCTTCAACGTACAGGACAACTGAAGCAGGATGTGGAGCACACAGTAATAAGAGCTTTTTAATAAGGTGCAGCAACTAATGTTAACGTTAACATAAAGCATGTTTTCATCAGAGTACTCTTATGTGGAAATGGTAGTTGCTGCACCTTATTATAAAGCTCTTATTATTACCGTGTGCTCCACATCTCATCTTTCTAGATCCTGCTACATATGTGTCTCTGTTGGCCAGATGACAAATCTGATTTGAAGTCATTTTGTCCAGAAAAAAAATAACTTGTACACTTGGGTCACAACAACAGTTTAGCCAGCTAACAACTATCCATAAACCTCCCCAAACACACTGATGAATCATATTTATGAACTACAAGCGAAACAAAAATTTATATTGTCTTTATATTGTATATTGTCTTCATGGCTTTGCTCCCTCATCCACACACAGATCATTCAGTGGTTCCACAGACCATCAGATAAAGGTTTCTACAGCTCAGCACGCCCTCTGTATGAGGAGCTGCTGGAGCTGCAATTTCCTGTCACTTTAATGAGACAGAGGGGATCAACGGCACCGCCGTTATCACATGGGACAGATCCTGTAGAGGGTTTTTCAACATACTGATGTAGTGACACTTTTGAGAAGAAGGAGGACAGTGACTCAAAACAGCCATGGTGCAAATTGTCAAGTAGCTGACCAGCTGCAATGAGAGTGCTAGACAGAAGGTTTTTTTTTTTTTTTTTTTTTTTACATTACATTAAAGTAAGAAACGACTGGAAGTGCATAAGAAATACCATAAACAACAAGAAAGTAGTGCAACAATCAAAAAAGTGATAAAAGGTTAAAGGGGTTTAGGTGTTCACAGAGGAGCAGAGTTTTTTTTTTAATCTATTAGCTATCTGAATACTTTGCTCTGCTTTGTCTGTTAATCTGACTCCACTTGTGTAACTGTATTTTTTTCTGCCTGCTGTTTTAGTCATCTACATGCTGGTGCCGGATGGACAGGCGTGGGCGCTGTGAGCAACGGAGGCATGGTGGAGCCCGGACAGGGCGTCAACGGGACAGTGCTAACCAATCAGGCTGGCATGGGCACTGCTGGCTACCACACCCACTGATCACTGGCCGCACAGTAGCCCTCTCTGAGCCTCTGAGGCCACAAGGATGACACTGCTGGAGAAGGAGTGCATTATATGTGCTCTCTCTGTCAACACACAAAATTATACTCTTGTTAGGGAGGCTGGTTTGCCATTTTATCAACCTTACCAGCCCGTAACCTCACCCACTGCCCAGATCTGCAAGTGTAAAGAAAACAGTCCACTCCAGAACACTTAAACACTGTTAGAACAGCTACTGCTAATGCACCTTTCATTCCTGGGCCCATTTTTATTATTTGGTGTATTTTTCTAAAGCCTGCAGATAACTGGCCAAATGTAAATTATATGACGTGTCAAGATATTTCTAGCACAGCTACAGTTTAGTTTAAAAGGAAGAAATGGTCAACTAATTAAATATATGTTAAAAACACCGGGTTTTGTTTGCAGCCCCTCAGAGCCAAAGAGCAAGGGCAGACTTTTATACCAATATTCAACAGTCACACAGGAAGAAGAGGCTTCCAACTTTGCCTCAGAAAGTACTCAATAGTCCATAGTCATGCAATGCAGCCACAAGACGTGTATTGAGTAAGGGACGCGCAATTTTTTTTTATTTTTCTCCAATTATTCTGTCCACCTATTACTAAAGTGAAATACAAGTCCAAGAAAGTTCTCAGGGTGTTGTCAAGTCATTCTGTGAAATGTAGGAAAACACTGAGTACAAGTAGGCAGATTGAGGGAAAGTGGATACCTAAAAAAACAACAAGTACATTTCGGCGCTCCTTCACTAATCTCACGGAACGGACTGAACAGACGGAGAACCCAGTCTGCGGATAAGAAATGTGTGTGCTTACGTGTGTGCATGAACTGATGCTTTTACACACAAGACTGTCCAGATCATCCTCCCCTTAAACAGAAAGGACTACGCCAATTTTTTTTTTTTTTTTTTTTTTTTTTGCTACAGATAAAATAGACAAAGTGTCATTTTCTTTCTTTCTTTCTTTTTGTTTTGAGCAACTTTAAAATGCTGACATTGTATAAAGAGCTTTTGCCTTTTTGTGTTTCATTTTGGGACTGTCTTATAAAGAAATGTTGCAGTGACACCATAGAATCATGTGACATGTGAGATCTTTTTATGTTTGTTTATAAAACATTAAGTGGCTGTCAACTGTCAACTTTATTTTTTAAATTAGATTTTCAATATCTCAAATAAACCAATTGCAGGGATTACTGCCACTCTTATCTTACTTACAGGCAGACAAATATTGCACAATTACTTAAAGTTATCTTTTCACAAAAATTTGAAATACTAGGTTTTTTTTTTATGTTTTTGCATTCCACTTTCTTTTGTAATTTCATTTGGAAGTCTGTTTTATGTAAATAACCAAACAGTCTGTTCAATTGTACTGAATCTGTATAAAGACAACATGTTAATTAAGGAAGCGTGTTTGCCTCTGGTTGGGGGTAATGGATTCAACAAACAGCTGTTTGACAGTAGCATCCCTGTCCAGTGCTGGTCCATGTACAGTAGAGACAGTGCATCATTTTATTCTTCCAGAATCAGCATTGCTATGCAATGCAAAATTATTTAGATCGACAAGTCATTCATAATTTAAGTTATTCTGTTTTAAACCTAAATAATTGTTTTTACTGATAAAGAAACAACCTCATAAGGATAAAATTTTTGCACTGTGGCCACCATCATTTTAATATCGTTGAAAAATCCATTGTGTTGCCTTATTATCAGCCAGTTACTTTTTTTATTTAACCAAAAATCATCAAAGAGTAGGCGGTGCCTAAGAATGTTTTCAACCTATGTTTTGGCAAGGGAAGTTCTGTTGATGCTTCAGTAACATGGTTTGTGTTTTTGCTTTGTCCCATTAAAATGCTGATGCTTAAAACGGCTCACATTTACACTGTTTGCATCTTTAAAACCAGGTGGAACATGTAGCACAGAGAATTGGAGGATTTGACAAAATATCACTTATTGTGTTTGACTTATTTTACTGAAGAGGCAGAGGTGTCAGAGGATGCCTGTTTTAGCATCTCAAATGTGAAGATGTCCTGCTTTTCTTTGTTTTATCATTATAAATTGAATACTTTGGTGTTTGGACTGCCAAAATAAGTAATTTGAAGATGTCACCTATGACTATTTTCTGACATTTTATATAAGATTAATTAATTAAAACATTTGATAGATGAATCTACAATGAAAATAATGAGTTGCAGCCCGAGTTAACGAGGCTGGTTTACCAACAGGAGAAACGAGTAGTTGATTAATTGATTTGTCGACTGAAAATTAATCTTAAACTATTTTACATTATTAGATAATTTCATGCATTTTACCAAAAAAAAAAAAAAAAATACAATCATTTGCTGGTTGCAGCTTCTCCAATGGAGTATTTACTTATTTTCTCTGTTTTATATAATTGTCAGCTGAATATGTTTGTGTTTCGGACTGTTGGTCAGACAAAACAAGATGTTTGAAGACATCACCTTAAACTGTGATGGAAATATTTCATTTTTCTGACACTTTATAGAAATCGTCAATAAAAACATTATTACAATACATTATTTGCATCCCTAAAACTTGAAAATATTGGAAATGGAAAAGTCAAAAAGTACAAAAAATGTTGGTTTGGCAGTTGGGGGGGACTTATGACTGCAGTATTTCTAAAATCCTGGCTAGATAGATAATTTATTAATCCCAAAGGGAAATTAAAGTGTTGCAGCAGCCACTTGACATAAATCAAAATACAAAAACAATGAGGCAGGTAAAACAAACAAATACAGTTAAAGGCTAAATTATATACAACAACTAAATAGATGAACTCAAACATAAAAAATAAAAACTAAAAATAGCATAGAGACAAAAGCCCTGTATTTAATGCTGGTTCAGATACAGTGGAAGTTTTTTTAAAAACCTATTAAGTATGTATGATAGTCAATAATAATAATAATAATAATAATAATAATCATAGAATTGTATTAAAAGTTCCTAAATATATAAAGAAAAATTCATCTGTAATACATTGCGATATTCACAAATCTTATCCAAACTTCCATTTTTACACAAACATCCTGCTGGTATTAAGTAACCTATTGTTTCATTGTTCAGTTATTTAATGTTCTGCACTGTTTAATATGTATTGAATATAATATGAAACATCGATAAAATATGTCAGTTCATCAGGGGTCTTCAGTTTACTCTAAAAAAAGGACCCCTTGATGAAAAAAGGTTGGGAACCAGTGGGGGACGAGTTTCTTTACATAAACTACAGCTCCCGTGATTCAGCGCTGCTCGGAGAGGCCGCCCCCGTTTCCACCACGTGATCCCCTCCGACCAATGGAGAGTGTCGTTACAGGCGCAATGCGGTGGTCGGGATGTAAGGAGGAATGGCGACGGTCGAGACGATTTTGGAGGCCAGAGCAGAGCTGAATTTGACCAAAGAGAAGCTGAACACAGGTAGTTTAAACAGTTTGTGCTTAAAAAAACAACAAACACACAGTAACATCATGTGTGAGCCAGGTGGTGTTTAAAAAAGATGCATGATACATTTGAAGCAGGATGCAGTTACAGAGCATTTAAACTGTTATAATGGTGTCATATTGTTTAAAAAAAAAACTAAAGGAGACGTGAGAATTTTATTAAAGTTTAATAACGTGATTTTTTTGTTAAATAACTAACAGACTCATTATTTTTAAAATTATTTTTACTATTTTCATGTAATTTTTACCTACTTTCTATGTTTACTTTTTCCTCTCTGTCAAGGTTTGAGCCCCTTCGCTTCCAGCTTATGACAGAGGGCCCCAAAATGGAAACTGAAATAACAGTGACCTCCTCATCGAGTGTGGTGCCATCCTCCGCTCCCCAGACGACAACCGCCCAGGCCAACTTAGCCGCAAAACAGAGAGACAGCAGAAAGACCACCTCCGCCACTCCCGCCTTCCTGTCCAACCTGGGGAGGGCCACTCTGCGGGGCATTCGCAAGTGTCCCCAGTGTGGCGTCTACAACGGCACCCGCGGGCTCAGCTGCAAGAACAAGGCCTGCGGGATATCCCTCAGAAATGCTTCGGCCGGGGGGAGGAACAGCAAGAAGGGAGCAGTGGAGGTGGTGAAAGTCATAATAGACAGTGAGGAGAGAGGCGGGAAAGAGCGAGACGGAGGGGGAGTCTTGGGCGGCGGCTCAGGCGGAGGCGTGCAGGTGTTTTCGGTGTGTCACAGAGGAAGAGGAGCCACGGCTACGCAGCTGGGCTTTGTTGAACTCGTCCCCACTGATACGGCTATAGCGACCGGTGACGGAGCCACCCTGCTGACCCGCATCAACCTGGGCCGCTGCTTTCTGCCTTCTTGCAGACACGGTCAAAGATCAAATCAGGGCGAGTCAGAGTCAGCGGTTACCACCTCCAAACAGTCCTCCGACAGCCTCTGCATCCACATCAAGCAAGCCATAGAGTGTCGGAGCTGTGCCACCCCGCTGACCTTAAAGAGCTCGGTCCTGGAGGGTTTGCAGGCCTCCATTCAAGCCAGGGAGGAGCTGTGGAGGCTGGCCACGGAGTCCCCGGGGCCCCTGGTGCAGCGCGTTTCCAAAGACACGCTGGTGGTGAAGTGCCACACAGACTCTCAGCATCCTCTGGGCCTGCTGCATCTCACTGTCGGCGCAGGCGGACTGTCTGAGGTTTCAAAGAGTGAGAGGAGAGGCAGAGAGGCGCAGCAGCAACACGCTGTTTTTCACTGTGCCTGCCAGGTCAGCAGCCGACGAGGAAAACCTGGTGCTGACGGAGCAGGTGGATCCAATAACTCTCATCCTCCTCCCAGCTCGGTCGCATCACAACCCTGCCTTCACTTCTACGCCTGTGTGTGTGCCTTTGCAAGCGATGAGAAACTGGCTTCAGAGTTTGCAGCTTTTATCAACTACACGCCCAGTGGTACTGTAACCAAGTCCAATTTTCACTTTATCTTAAAGGGATTTAGTATTGCACCTCCATAAAGTTAGAGGACTTGTGAGAGACAGATTTCCATCTGTAAAATGTCAGAAAACAGTCAAAAATTATAATTTCCCAGAGCCCAAGTTGGTATCTTCAAATTCCTTCCTATTCATCAGGTGGATAAAACGGTACAGGTCACATGTCATATTGGATCCTACATTTCCCATAATGCAACTCAAATACATTTTTGGCTAAACTGACGTTATACAACTGTTTTCACAGGCTGTTGTTAGCTGATGTTAAAGGGGAACTCCACCGATTTTCCACATCAAAGTGTGTTTCCAGGTGTTGAGGGGTACTACTGTGTATGTGGAAAAAAAAGTTTAAAGCCTTTTGTGGCTCCATAAATTGCCTCAAATGATGTCACTTGAGTCAGCGTCTGTTGGGGCTGAAGACTAAGTTAAAAAATGAAAAACATCTGAAAGAAGTGAGGTTACCAGAATCTCTGCTTGAGGTTTGCAGTTTCAGGCTGCATTAGCTGCTTCTAGCATAACACATCCGAGTCTCTAAAGTTGCATTGTGGGTAATGTAGGCGCCAGTAAAAAGATGATATCTCTGGTTCTGCTGCATTGATTTTGAGCCTTTTTGTTTTTAAACTGTCCAACAGTCTTGAAAGAGTGCAATGCTAAATCTTTGGAGTATTCTTTTAATGTTAATAAGTGGAGTGCCCCTTTAATATATAACATTTGGTTTATATTGCTTGTTGCTTAGAGTGTCTTTCTCTATGTTTTGCCTTTCAGGTGTACAGCAAAATGCCACCTGTAGAATAATAAGTCCCAGTGAGAAGCCTCTGCAGCAGGTCGAACCCGTCAACTCTCACCACAAAGCAAAGAAGCTTCGCCTGGATGAATCTCTTTCTGGTGGTTTCATCATAATACTCATCATAACGACAGATTTACTACAAAGCATTTATCATTCATTAATGCAGGATGATTCTGCAGTGCATGTTTGTCTGAATCTTCCATTGTCCCTTCTCTTTCTATCTGATCTTTCCCAACCTGTCGTTCTTTAATTTCCTGCCTCTGTTAGCCCCCTCAGTGGCCTCTCCCGCTGGGGTGGGGAAAGAGGGCGTGTCAGCGTCCGGCCTGAGGAGAGCTGGTCAGAGGAAAGCCCCTGGTGCCGGTGGGCTGAAGGCTCCAGGTGCTGCCTCCCTGCCTGTCTCACTACTGAGCCCGCGTCCCCTGCTTTTTCATATTACTGCTGCCTAAATCTGTCTGTCTGTGTGTTAAAGAGCCTTACATCGTCTTAGACATCTGTCTGTGTCTTTATCATTCCTCTGTCTAATCCTGCTGCACTAATCCTGATCCACGATTCAAAAGAACAGAGTATTTTAACACTTCATTTGTGACAGACAACACATTCCCAGACCTTTTAAAGAGGACATAACATGTTTTTTGTGATTTTCTGTTATTTTTATACTGTTATGATGTATGTTTATCTTAAACATAGGCAAAGTTCCAAAACTTGAGGTGAACAGATGTAAAAATGCTGCCTTCAAGTCAAAAGTCAGGGCTTCAGCCTGCTCTGAACACTCCGCTTGCAAAATTACCTCTACTTCCTCCTCATGATGACATCAAATCGTGCATGCCACGGATACATTAAAGAGAACTGGAAACCGCATTCCTATGAAAGTTGCTCAGTTGTGAATGAAACCAAAAGTCTGCCGTGTTTCCGTGCGCTTCCTCACACTTCCGCATTATTCCGCCCATAGAGCGTGCACACTAGAGTCCTTATGGAATGGGGATAAAATAAGTGAATCATGTGGCTCTTTTAGACTTTCCAAGTGTTATTGGACTGAATAGATCAAATTCTAATGATAAAACGTGTCATTTCGTGGGGGTTGTGATGCTCAAAAAAATGTATTCATTGTTTTACAGCTGCGCCTTTTCCAATGATCCTGTGCAGGAAAAATGCTTTTTGGACCAGTGTGCATCACATGAAGGCCCCGGAAGTTGTAATTCCACAATTTGGCTACTATGTCTAATTGGCACTTCCTGGGGGCTTAGCGCATGCCCAAAAATGGCTGTTCTGTAGTCTGTTGCTAAGGTTGTTCACGTTGTCCACTCTCATATTTCAGATGGGATTCGGTTTCGAGCCCAAATTGTTGTGAAGTTTATATTTTGAGTAAAGAACAGGGAAAAGAAGTTAAATCCGACTACTACTGTTTGTTTATGTAGTCCCTGGAGCCACTAGCCAATCAGAACAGAGTGGGCTCCTCGGGAGTGGGGTCTTAAAGAGACAGGAGCTGAAACAACCTGTTTTTTTTACTGTAAATCATGCAAATATATTCCATATCTATTCCATATTTCAGATGTAGACCTGGAATTGTGCATGTTATGTCCTCTTCAAAGACTAAATCTGGGTGTTCCACCTAGAAAAACAAAGAAATAATGAATGAGAGTTTGATGTGCTGTTTGATCTTCTAATCTGTGTGTGTGTGTCTCAGGGAGTACGCAGGTTGTGGACGAGCATACGGTGACGATGGGCTTCCATCGGTGGCTGGCAGGTGTCACAGAGAGGATCCACCAGACGATGCACTACCAGTTTGATGGTAAACCTGAAGCATGTTTTGGACTTTTTTGTACAAATTCAAGAGCAGGTTTTCTATATTTTTCTTATTGTCAACAAATCTCAAGATAGCACACAGGATGACAGTTATACAGTTTTTTCATGGAAAGGTCCAGGTGGATTTGTGATTACGGCAATTTAAAGAGTGTGGCGAAGCAAGAAAGAGGGGGGGGGGGGGGGGACTACCAGACACTGGTGTGCTAGTGGAGTTAATGAGGTTAAAGTCTGGCTTGTTATAAATGTTATAAATGGGCGTTGAATATACCAAAGTACAGTACTTAATGTTTTGTATTATAAAATGTTAACAAATCCAAAAGTTACAATCTGTAAACTCTTTGAAAAGTGTACTTTTGTAGAAAGTGGTCCCAAGAATCCTTCATTCAAGATGAAAAGATGAGTTTTTAAGTTCTTACAGAGCAGGAGGCTCAAACTTTTGTCGCTTTCTGATTCTACTGAGCAGCCTGTTGATCAGGTCTACTGCTCCATTGTTGCTGATTACAGTACATATCACTGATGAATGGCTGTGGTTGTAAAAAGTAAAAAGTTGGTGGTGTGGATGTTTTTTTTCCATCAGGGAAACCAGAACCTCTGGTGTACCACATTCCTCAGGAGTTCTTCAACGCTCTGCAGCATCGTCTGTCGCTCGGCTCGAAGAAGAGGAGACTGCCGAACTTCACTACAGGTGGGACAACATAACCTGAACTAGTGTTTGTAAAGCATCAGCATCGCTTACGTGAATATTCCCATTTTTTTTCTGCTTTATACTTCTACTCTGCTACATTTCAGAGGGGAATATTGTACTTTTTACTCCACTTCATTTATTTTACAGCTATAGTTACATTGCAGATTAAGATTTTACACACAAAAACACATGATAAGCTTATTAAATACGATGTGTTGTTAAAGACTAAACCAGTAGCTACCAACCTATTTGGCTTGTGACCTCTTACAAAGAAAGTTGTGTCTAGTTGGGTCATGTTTCACATGCATATGAGAGATTTCCCCTCTAAATTTCTCAGATATTTTTATTTAAACAGTTTGAGGCCCAAAGATGTAAAATTATCCATTTCATCAATATTTCACAAAAACAGCAAAAATTAGGAAATGTCAAAAAAATACAGATTTGAGTAGCAAAACGTAGTTTTTCTGTCTTTCGTCTCCCATTAATCATCTCATGACCACTCAGATTTATCTTGTGACCCTTTGAAAGGGGCCTTATGTTGTTATGCATCAGTATTAACAATCTAATAATGTAATATATAATCAAATCAGTCACGGGGGCATTTTTGCTGCAGAATGAGTACTTTTATTATTGATACAAGTACATTTAACTAATAATACTTTTATTCAAGGACTTTTACTTGTAAAGGAGTACTTTTACATTGTTGTAATTAGTACTTTAACTGAAGTAGAGGATCTGTGTACTTCTTCCACCATTGGCTGAATATGTGAACAAACATGGACTCTCTCTCTCTTCATCTCATTTTGTGGATTTCAGCGTTTGTGAGAAATGATGGACTTCCTCTGGGCTCTTTCTCCAAGTACACCTGGCACATCACTAATGTCATGCAGGTCAAACGCATCTTTGACACCTCAGAGGTAAACGCCGTCTCCCTCTCTCTCACGAATCTTCTTCTGTGCATCACTGAAACCCTCTTCTTACCTCTTTATCCCTTCTCCATCCCACCGTCCATCCACCAGTTGCCTCTGGAGCTTACTCAGAGTTTTGTAAAGAACGTCGATGGCTCCTACTCACGTTTTCGCTGTCCTGAACCTCCACCTGAACCTGAACTACCGGAGGGATACAGGACAGATCGGCCGCAAGCTATACGACCGATGGAGCTCCGCACCTTTCTCAAAGTTGGTGAGTGACGTTTTTTCGCCACGATAGCACCGAGAAGTCATTCTGCACCGCTGTAATGTCACTAGTTTGTCAGGTTTTGTTACAGATTGCCCTGTTTGTGTCTCTGCCAGGACCCGGCGCCGCAGATCAGAAGGAGGCGAGTCCGTTTGTGATTGAGTGGATCCCGGACGTTCTCCCTCGCTGTCAGATGGGAGAGCTCAGGATCATCTTTGAATTCGGCCACCAGCAGAGCGGTCAGCCGGAGTATTGTGAGAAAATGAGCGCGGCAGAGAAGGGAGGTCGTAACAAGGCAGACTCCACCCAAACCAAACACACAAAAGCTGTTGAAATCCTTCAGGTAGTTGTCTGATAGCTCCTCAGTCTCCTTATTATACAGTAACCAGTGTTAACACCTGCAATAATCGATTTGAACTGCCTCTCTGGGACAGTTTATCATTAAACACTCCAGATATGAATTAATATGACTCGTATGTGACTTACTCATATCTATTTTATATTATGCAAGGTATGGATAATCAATTTCAGTGTGAATTAGACAGTATATTATTGATCAACTGCATTTTTAGACGATCTTATCTGTTGTCGAGTCGTCATCATAATGCCTTTTTTTAAATGTTAAATATTCAATGACAAAGTCAAAAAAAGGAAAAAAGGAAACATATTTTTGGAAAATATATATATATTTTTATAGCATATGACAAACATTTTTACTCAACACAGATCGCACAACCAGTAAGAGCATTTTAAAAACGTTCTTAGTCTCATTTTTATAACTTTTCCTAAAGGTGTAAAAACCTTTATGTGAATCAGAAACTTTTTTTTTGTCCTGTATGTTTTACTATGTAAGCATAAAGGAAATGAAACACATTTAATGGTTAAAATGTCTATTTATTGGCAAAGATAAAAAACCCTCTTACTAAAATAAGTATAAATACTTGAATGAATTTTCTTCTTAAATTTTAGTTTGACCGACTTTCGGTCCAAACTAGACTGAAATATCTCAACAACTAGTGGATGGATTGACATAAAATGTGGTGACACATTAATGTAGAGCTGCAACAATTAGTCCCTTAATTGATTAGTCGACTGACAGAAAATGATTCGCCAACTATTTTGATACCTAATTAATTGATTTTAATCATTTTTTAAGAAAAAATGCCAAAATTCTCTGGTTCCAGCTTCTCAAATGTGAATATTTTCTGGTTTATTTAGTCTCTATGATAGTAAACTGAATATCTTTGAGTTGTGGACTGCTGGTCGGGACAAAGAAGACAATGAGGACGTCACGTTGGGCTTTGGGAAACAGCGATCAACATTTTTCACCATTTTCTGACATTTTATAGACCAAACTAATCTAATAATTAATTGAGAAAATAATCATTAGTTCCAGCCCTACATTCATGTCCCACTCAGGATGAATTATAATCCCTTAACTTTCCATTTAGCTCCATCATCAGGTCAAAATTTTAAATTGTCCAATACTAAACTAATAATAAACTAATGACATTCCCATCAGCCTCAGCTGTACTTTGTGTTTAGCACTAATTAGGCTCTTAGTCTTGTTTATTATTAGGAAAACGACATTTAAAATGTTAAATAAAGATTTAGAAAATGTGAGGGTGCGTTAATCTGCATAAAATGATGATAAAATGAGATATGTGTTATTGTTGTTGCTGCATTTCAGAAGAATGTTTTGCAGTAATCTGTCTATGCGTCACCTTTTGTGGACATAAGTTGTCATATCTTTAGCAAAGATCTGTTTATTGTTTATTGGAGGTATTACATGTCCAGTGTAGTCTGTACAAGTGTCCCCCCCCCAAAAAAAAGACATATGCATGTAATTTTCACGATTTAAAGCCATGAGGAGGAGAAAAAGAAAGTCAAATAAGCAAAAAGTGATGAAAAATTAGATGGAACAATAATACTAAATAATTGGGAGAAACAGAGAAATAAAAGGATCCCCAACTTACCCAATAAGTTGTCATAACTACGTTCTGTATTACTTCTCCAGCTTTCATGAGTCAGGACGTACTAAATGTCACCAGCAGATGGTAGCATAAGCCTGCTCTTTCACCAACAAGGGACTGGCCAGAGTGAGCTTTTAAAGCAAACACATAGAGAAGGTGGAATATATGAAGGAACTATTGATAGAGGGAGAAAATCAGTGTAACCAGGGCATCATATTCTGGTTCTGTGTTAGAAAATGTAATATAGAACAAAATTAGGTGTATAACTAAATTTAATAATTTGGCTGGATCTGTTTTCTTCCCCTTCTGGGCATCACAAAGCAGGAATTGCACATTTGCCGTGAGATATATCGCTGGAAACATCACACATGCTTTCGAAATGTGTCCAAATGTTCATGAATTAATTAAGATTACAAGTTAATACCATGAGAACATCACACCAAATTATATCCAGTCCTCAGAATAGCAGCTTGCACACTGTGTATCTACATCAGGGGTGTAGGCGTATGAGAACAGTGCCAGCCCCCCCGGCCTCGTTCCTCCCTCACAGGCCTCCAGGACATCAGTGTGAGCGTAGCCTCTGCCTGCACAGGAGGGCCCGGCTGCCAGACAGCTCTGAGCCACGCATTTAGCTGTTCATGTAGTCTGTCAGTCACACAGACGGGAGACGCATCAATCCTCTCCTGGAAGGAATAGCAAGCACATTGTGACAGAGAGGCGTCTGAGAGATGTGTTACAGACAAGAGACAGAAAAGGCCTAAGAGGGGAGGGGGGCTGCGAGGAAGAGAGAGGGAAAAAATGTTGCTCAGAAGCCAGAAACGTTGGATATTGGTCAAAAAGAGTTAAGATAAGATATTGGGATATTTCAGTCTGGACCAAAGTGGTGGATCAACACACTTCTAGCGTGGCACAATTTTTGGTTTAGACAATTCTCACAACTACAGAAGCGGAATGCGACAGAGTTCATTGCCAAGGTTGTCTGTCTCTCTTATATGACTGATGAATGGAAGGAGCCAAGACACAGCCGACTATGACTGCATGTCTGTCAACAGTCGGCAACAGACACGCACTGAGCCGACAGCTCTCTTCCAGCTCTGTCGTTCCACATTATCTGCACAGAGAGTGTGCTCCAAGTTCACTCCAAATCCAACATTTACAACACGCAAGATGGGATCAAACTGTACCTTTTGCCGTCTAGGCTGAGTTATTTTGTAATAGCATATTTTGGAGTTGAGAGCAGGTTACATCATTTGGAAAAGACCCATCACAGATGTTTTATTTCACTTATGATCGCTCCCTCCCAGGATCAACTCCCATTAATCAGTATGAGCTTACGCTCATTAATCTACATTCACATCGCACATTGTTTTCATCATCCTCTAATGTCATATTGGTTTTAGTTTATATTTATCACAATAATCAGACAGGTTGGTTTCGACAAGGTTATTAGACTGTGTCAGTCAGTAAATGAGTTACTTTTAAAGATTTTTGAATGCGCTGAAGCCTGTCGTAAAGCAGCTATAATCAATATTTCTACATAAATGGATCACATGCTCTGTAGGTGAAAGAGCTCGCTCGCATTTTTGAGCCCACAGAGAATTATCACCCGACTCTGCAGTTTCCCCTCAGCTCTACGGAGCTTTATAGTGTCACGTGGCAACTACAGCGGCTGATTTTTTTTCTCTATGTGCGACTAGGCGGCCCTCCAACAGTTAAAAACTACATAGAACTGTGTAAAAACGAGTACAATCTGTTTAAAAATGACTAAAATAAACACCTCATTGTACCAGAGGCAATCCAATGCAGCAGTGCAACCTTGTGGGTTCAAACCCACAAGGTTGCACATTAAAATAAATCAATCAAATCAATTTGTATCCATGATCCTGCACTTAAAACAATCTAGTTAATTAATTTAGTACCAGTTAATATAGCCTACGCTTCCAAACCCTGCATAACCAACTGCAGTATCACTTGGCAAAACTCAATATGCACGCAGTGACGGAGATGGAGTTGGTGTAGCAGGTAGAAAACCCCGCTCAGCCCCGCCTACGTGACATGTCGCGTCCTTGCCTGGTGTATTTCAAGGGTAAGTCATATCAAATGGATATCTGCAACATTTACAGTCTTTTTAGCATCAAATTCCCTCTTTGTGTTTCCAGTCAATGTGTTTTACAGTCAATGAGTCACAATGGTCTTCGTCGCTTACATTTAGGTGATTGGATTTAGATCGAAGGCCAAAACACATCATGGTCAAGATGAGTGATGTGCATAAATATCAGTTGAGAGATGCATTCTCATGCAAAATGACCAATCCCTTAAAATGTTTTCCATGTACAAATGAACTGAATGAGGGCATTCATTAAATGGCTGTGCACATGGAATTGCAGACCATCATCAATTCCTGTGCTACAAAAGGGATGACGCAGTGACACATGTAACTGCAGACACATGCTTTTCCCCCCAAACAACAAACACTAAGATTAAAAAAAGACCGTTACATTGAATTAACATGTTTTTTTAGTTTCTCAGTGGTCTGAAGCAAGGTAGCTCAGACCAACAAGTCATTCCAAAGGCCATTTAGTGATAAATATCCTCTGTGAGCATCTGCACAGTGGATTTTCCCGGTTCTGGATCACTAATACATCTAAAAAATGTCATTTTAGTCACATTTATATAGCTATGGCTTGTTGCATTGGTGTATGAATGTTGATAGCACTTTTAAAACTTAATGAGTATAAATGCATTCTTTATTTTCACTTTGGTAGTTTGTGTTATTAAAGCAATGTTGCAGCTTCTTCAGAGATAATTGCTGTAAATGGCTGAGTCAGCTGTGTTAAGATACTGTATAATACAGTCAGAAAGGTGACTTACAATCTGCACGCGATAATACTGTGCTTTGTGTCTTTGTATGTGAGCAAAGAGAGAAGCATTAATAGGGGAAAAACCTCGAGGAAACACCGATCATCAGTTACAAAGGTCAGCGTTTTTCTGGGCCAAATGAACAAGGCAAAACACATTATCTGAGCCTGCCTGGCGGAGTCACACATATTAGATATGCATACCGCTGCACCTGCATGCGACAACACGCACTAATCTAACGTGGTGCCCTTCAGTGTAAGACAAGGGGGAAATAGACCTGCCAACAAGTAGTCTATCTGCCAACTGGAAGAGGTAAAGCCGGACTGACAGGACTTGTCAACACATCCGTGATGACTGACGACAAACTGTGTCATGCAACATTTCTCCAACCTCGATACGAACTCTACTCAGCCTGCCTCAACAGTAAGCCGTTAACTCGTAGCCGGGCTGAGGGAGGACCAGGCAGAGAGGGAGAGAGAGAGAGAGAGAGAGAGAGAGTGTGATCAGGAGAGGTCAGCGTCACATCCAAGACAAGGAGCCGATAGACCACTTACCCAATGACCTCTGAGCTCTGCCTGTCAATCCACGAGTCAACCGACCTAATCCGATGTCAATCCCCTGACAATCCACATCTCAATTCCTTCACTGTTTCTCGTGATTGCCAGTGACTGCACAACAACCCGTATTGACTTATATTAGGAGGGTTAAATCATCCCTGAATGATGGATGAATTTGTGGAGAGAGTCGATTTTGCCTTTGCATTGTTTCAGTGCCTTGTGCCTCTGAACCAAGTCCCATCTGTATAGAGTGGATGGATCCCATTTTGAGCAAGTATGCTTGACTTTACAATTTAGCTTGCGTTAGAAACCATTTTGCGTCACGTAAACACGTTTCTGCTTCCATCATACATGCAAACTTTCTCTCCTCTCTCTTTCTTTATTCTCTCTGACTGCTTCCTGATTGTTGGACTGAGAGGAGTCATCATCAAATCCATCATTGCAGAGTCATAGCCCGAGGAAACACGGGCCAATTATGGCCATAAATAATAATGGGAGTGCGCATCTGGCATGATGACGGATGGGCCTCTCTCACAGCTCATTTACATGGCTTTTGTGTGGCCATCAGTAGCTCCGTTCTAATGTAATGCTCAGCAAATGAGCCTTTCAGAGAATATTGTACGATTCGAGGGTGGAACAGTGATACCAGGATGGGACTTACGGACAGATACATGGATGTGAGACAGGGAGGTAGTAAAGAGATAAAGGTTTATTGTCCCTTAACATGTTGCCATACATGCACAAGCTTCCTGTATGCATTAATGTTAGAGGTGGAAATCGTGAATCGCTTTGTCGTTTCAAATCACTTTGGCTACGTTCACATTACGGCCTTAATGCCCAATTCCGATATTTTAGTCGGATCTGATCTTTTTGTGTTGATGGTTCACATTCATGTTTGTAAGTGACAATAACGTCAAATCATAAACATGGATGACATGGCTGTGCTAGCATTCATGTCCAGGATTATTTGTTGTGGAGGTCGGCAGACAATACAGATGATGAGGATGATGTTGCTGTTGTTGCTCTCCTACATGTTTATTTTTATCAGGCTGTAATGTGCCGGCACTGAATAATGATGACAGGCAATATGCGCATGCACAGAGATCGATTGATTTTCTTTTATTTTCCAAGTGCACCAAGTGCCCAAACCTCATGGGTTTACAAGACACCAAAATTACAGTTCCAGTGGTAAAACATTTCACTTTATTAGAAAATTACAGATTATTATCCAGCTCGGTCTTAAACTAAATATTCTGCCTTCTCTTCCAAGCTTGGCAAATAAAATCTGCTACAAAAAAGGTTCCCTTCCTGAAGCACAACTCAAGTTTTTCATAATCATCCAGCCCAAATAAATCAACATAAATGGAGGACATTTTACTAAAAAGTACATCTCTTACATCCTTGTAGACAGGACAGTAAAACAAAAAATGAACCTCAATTTCACCTAGCTCACACAACAAACAGTCTGTCCTCTGCAGTGGCATTAAACCTGCTGGTCTCCAGGGCTAATGGTAATGTCCCTGACCATAAGGTTCACTGTAGCTATTCTTTATTAAACAATAAGTTCATAATTTTTGTTAATACCAGACTGTTTGTTTTTATACATGAGAAACATTTTACTCCTAATCTCCTGAATATCACAAAGTAAGCTGTTCTGGAAGATGAATGACAAATCATTCAGATAAAATAAGGATTTCAACTCATTAGCCTATGTGAAATGTCCCATCTAAATATCTGTTTCTGATCAGACATCTTCACAAGTCTATTCTAAAGCCGAAGCATTTGACATTTATGTCTGATGTTTGGAAGTTCCCATCCCGTGTCTCCACTAATGGCCAGAAACTGAAGTAAATTTATGGGCTCCCAAAAAAGATTGACTGGCTCTGTGATGCACACTGTTGAAAGACCCCAAACACCAGAAGCATAGTCAGACACATGAAAACACACATGAGTTATAGAGCTGTGTATAAGTATGGAATCCCAGATTCACCACATTGTTTAACTTTGTTCAGTACAGTTCCCAGCGCTCTCCCCGCTGACTGAGCCAGAACACAGACAGCTTCTTTAAATGTCATGTGTTCGTGCAGCGTCACGCCAAGATATTTATACTGAACTTCTCTCCAATGATTTTTGCCACTAGACTCCATTTCCAACCATCCAGTTGTGTATTCATTAACCTGAACATGGGGAACGTGTGGTTGATAAAGAGACTTAAGGGCATAATAAAAGTTCCCATTGACACCAGAATTTAACAACCTATATTGAAGAAGTTCCCCATTAATCCAGTCAAAGGCCTTCTTGAAATCAATAAAACAAACAAATGTAGACCTATTCTCCTTAGTTCTTGCATGTATAATGGAAGTGACTGCATATATATGATCAATACATGCTCTGGCTTTTCTAAATCCATTTTGCTCATCCACAAGCAAACCTGTCCTCTCAAGGTGGTCTAACAAGTCTGCAATTTAAAAGTGAGGAATACGTTTTATACACACAGCTAATAAGAGCTTGGGATCATTTTTTTGGAAGATTTAGGAATAGATTTAATGACGCTGTCGTGCCACTGTGTAGGAATAATACTGCTGTCAAAACAAAATCAAATAACACGTTAAACAATCTCGGCGACTTCAACACTTCATTAGAAATTTCGTCAATTCCAGTAGCTTTTTTCAGTTTGCATTTATCTATTACATTTTTTACCTCTTCTGTAAAAAGTTACATTCAAAAACATATTACAGCATTCATTTCAGTTTCCATTACCTCTTTTAAACTAATTATTTCCTTAAAAAAACTTCATCAAATGAATTGTTGCAACCTGAAAACAAATCTGCAAAGTCCTTTTGTCCCACTTTTGTAACACAGCCCCTAAAACTACTTTCTACATTCACCATTCTCTAGTTTTACCTCAACTTTCTGGGACCCAATCTATTAATTTAATTCCACAACTGTTGGTGATTATTAGATTGTAAGTAATCAATATGCAATGAAAGACCTCTATTAAAATTGAGTTTCACAGTGCTTAACCTCTTGTCAAAGTTGATTTGCCTTTTCTTAAATTCTAACTTCAGTCTTTCCCTCAGGTTTTTTTTTCTCTGCTGTTTTTTTAATTGTCCCACAAAGTCTGCAAATCTCTATTCCAGTTTGTAAGATTTTCTAAATCTTTATGGCTATTACATTACCTCTTTTACACATTTATTCAATACTGTATAGACACAGCCACACAATCTATCATACCAAGCATCCAAATTCCTTTGGCGAGTTTTAATACATCCCAATTGCTCAGTAATATCCAGTAATATGGTGTTACATTGGCTAGAGGACAAAAATGAATCAGGGAGTCGCCTTTGTGGTATAATTTTTCCAGGATACTGTAAATATGAATCCCCTTTAACAAAATAAGATATTACTTGAACCTTTAACAACAATCATTAAGACAACCAATACGATTATTGAAATCCCCACACAGATAAACAACATCCAAATCAGACAGAATAAACATCTCAGCCGTTAAAAACCAAAAACGGTACCCAGAAAACTTATGCTTGAACTGTAGTGTCAGTATCCCTTCCATTGATTTGTTCTTTACTTTAACTTCATCTTTAACTCAAACCTTTATGTGCACTGTTTGGTTGTGACTAAACCAGGTATAAGCCTGTAAGTCAATGGTTTCATTGTGTTTTAAATGTGTTTTATTAAGTGAGATAATATCAGGGTTATGGTCAAGTAGTGTTCTTTTCCTGAGTTCACAGTTCCAGACGGTCCAACCGTTTATGTTCCAATGCACTAATGTGAGATTGTCGACATTCGACACAGTAAAATCGTCAACATTTGCGGGTTGGGCAGTTACCGATCAGTTCTCCAGATTCTCTCTCCTCGACCCACGGCTCCTTGTGGTACAGCTGGCACTGTTCGCTGGCTCCAGATGATCACGCCAGTCTCCTACTACCGGTCAGGAAATACTTCTTTCCAAACAGAAATTCACTGGGAAGCGTTCTAACGTCCAAGTTGATCAGCCTCTCTGTGTGACTTCACAGAGTGAATGAAAATGTGACAGAATCTTTCATTATCCTTCAAACTCTGCTTATGACGAAGCACAGTTCCACCTTGATTACACCGGGCCCCCGTCTTCTTCGCTGGGGGCCAAGAGCCAAGGTATGCAGGGAAGTGAGACGTTCAAAAACCAAATGAACTCCAGCAGACATCAGATATGAATCAGATCTAGGAGCACATATGCAAGTGGCCCCAGATCAGAAAAGTGAAAAATCAGATCTGAGTCACTTGGAGGCAAAAAAAGGATTTGGGCCACTTCAGCATGTAATGTGAACCTAGCCTTTGTTCAGTTCAGTTCAAAGATTCATAGTCATGGACCATGTAGTATGAGCTAAGTGAACGCATGACCATTCAAATGCACGTCAGTATACACGTCAAATGCACGTCAGTAAGTGAATGCATCACTGTTTAAATTCACGTCAGTAAGTGAATGCATCACCATTCAAATGCACTTCAGTCTGTCAGAAAGTCACGTCTAGTTCAGCACAAAACCAGCCTATATAAGCACTGCACACACGTTTTACAGCTCAGCAGCCTGCCATTTACAACAGTTATCAGATTATGATTGTTTCCGTAGCTTTCACGGTCTTTTAATAAGCTTTAACGAGGACTAACAAGGATTCATGTACTGTGGATAACTGCTCAGCTGACATGGGTGCTCTCAGTCACCAGTGAGGAGCTCCACTGATTCGGTCAGGGACAAAGGTGACCGAAGGTTCAAGTTAAAAGAATACACACTTCATAGCAGCTGAGCTAACAGACTCTAAACCACTGCAATGATTCTCTAAAACTATGTTTTAAAAAAAGTATGTTACAAAAAAAAACATGTGATTTGGCATTCAAGAGTCTCCTCAGTAGGATGAAATATTGAAGAACAGTCAGCTAGTAGAGAACTCTATGTGGAGAACGTAGAAAATCAGTATTGTAAAGAAATGCATCACAGCTTAGTTTAAAAAGGACCTACAGTCATTTGTTCATACATGTGCTGAACACAGCTAGTTAATGTGCAGGTTTGGGGTTTGTCTGTGTGTGTGTGTAGGTGTGTTTTAGACAAAGAGATGTCCGAGTCCATCCATCAGCATCAATTACCGTGACATGGAGCAAGATTGATTGTGTCTGTGTGGTCAGGTAACAAACCAACCACCTCCCACACTCGAACACACACGCTACAGATACCTTACAGGTGCCTGTCAGAGTCAGACACCTGCCCACTTCCATGTAAACTTATAAGGAGCCAAGTGAAAAACGATAGTTACTTCAACAACAGAGATGGGTGGTCAGTTTTTAATTTCTCAAGGTAGTTGTCCGCAGCATTCAGAGAATCTTTAATCTGTCCTGTAGGTCGGTGGTAGCCTCGAGCCAGAGAACAAAAGGCTGCAGCATGCTGACGTGTGTCTCTGGAGCTGATAAGCCTGGTTGTTAATGGTGTTAGGGTAGATTTCATTACCCCCTCCAGACTGCTCTCATTAAATAAACATCCTCCTGTCACATCCCTCACCCTACGAGGAGAGGAGTCGCCGAGGAAGGAGGGGTGATGGGAGACGAGGTTTGAGTGAGACAGACAATAAAGTGGAATGTTAATGAAAAACGTGTCAATCAAGGTTAAGTCAGTTGCAAAATTTGGGTTGGCGTTCCCGCAGATTAGCTTGCAGTGCAGTTTTTCTGGTTGCTTTTTTTTTTTTTTTTTTTTTAAATGTGCAGGTCAGTGGTTGTTAAGACTGTCTGCAACCACCAGAAAGTCAGATAAAAGACCTATTTGCCGGCGTTACTGTATCATCCTACAGCGTCTCTACAGGCAAATCTGCTCTGTTTTTGTTCCGCTGTGTCCGCTCTATCACTCCCTGACCATTACTCAGTTACCCATTTTCCACTCCATCACCTCCTCAATCAGCTTTTTCTCTGGTTCCACTCTCCGTCTCTTTTTTCCTTCTTCCATTAGTTTTCGCTACAGTTTTCTTTGCCGCCGACCCTTCCTTACCCTCTCGCCTGACCTCATGTCTACTCTCTTTTTTCCCTCTCTTCTCTTCTCTTCTTCCCCTCCCTCTCTGCTCTGACTAATCTATGCCATCATCCTCTCTTCATCTATCAGGGTGCTCTCATTGTTTTGACGTCTAGTTAATTCTCGGCCCATGATTTATCAAATTCTTATTACCGCTTGCTGAAAGCCTCATTCATTGTCCTGATGTATGGTAATGATAGCCCCGGTGTGGCTGCCTGAATCGCAACAAACCCACTAATTTTTTTCTTCCTCTTCTTCCTCCCTCCTTCCCTTCATGACTGCCTTCCCTTTGCAAACTGTTTTCTTTTTACTTTGTCCCTGCAGTTGTCTTGGCCCACCTCACTATAATGCACGCAGCCATTTGCATCTTTGCACGTACGCACACAAATACATAAAACTGTCTCCCTGCAAAATGCCATCACTGTAACCTATAATAAAATTGACGAACCCTTTTAAACAGTGATGTTTAGTACATGGCAAGTTGTCAGTGATTTTAGGTAAATGAATGCTTCCTTGGTGCAAGCGTTCATTATCTGTTGACAAGCAATTATTGTTATTTAAAAAAAAGGCATACTACTATTTGTTAAGGAATACTTTATTCTTGGTCAAGCCCCGTGTATTTAACCATGTTTGTTTTATAGAGAGAATCATCAGTGGCCTCTTCCAATGACACTGTAATCTGCAAAGCAAACTAGACTGGACTAGCAACCACCTAGCAACCACTTAGCAACCACCTAGCCTGGAAACTAATGGCTGAATAAACGCCCGAGTCACTTCTTCATAAAAGTAGCGATGGAAACTAGCTCGGAACTTGTAAAATTTCTGTATCACTTTCAACGTGGCATAAATCTTAATTGAATGCCATCAGATTAATGTAAAGACTACAGCAGCTAAATTAAGTGCAGATTTGTTCCACTGTTTAAGAAAATAACATCTAGAAAATGTTACCTTGTGTCAGATCAGTGTTTTAACAGGGCATTATAGTCTCAATTCGCTCAATTCAGGCCCTTTAATAAGTGTGCTGGTGGTCATTTTGGAAATTATTGATCCGTTTGATTTGAAGATTTATAGTAGCTTTGATGTCTGCTTTGTGGGCGTTGATTGACAGCTGTGATTGACAGTTTGCTCACCTGCTGCTCTCCCCGGCTGTGGGACTCACACTTAGTCGGATTATTGTCGCAATATTTCACTACTTTTAATGTTAGTTGATTATGATAGCCTCCCTGTTAGCACTATTTAGCTAAAGCAGGTAATGTTAGCCTACTTGTGTGTTGCTTGGTCCGAGGTCCGAGGTAGCGGCTCGTGTTTCCAGAGGAAAGGGAACACCCTGCACTCCCTATTTGGAAGGTCCTGGCTTCAAAAGGAAAAGCTTCACACGGGTTCCAATGCAAACCAAAGGGTGACGTCACACCTCGCTACGTCCATCTTTATATACAGTCTATGGTTTTTACTCAGGCTGTAAGCAGAAATTATCTTTACTTAAGATAATGCAGCTTTTCCAGATATCAGCTGTCACTCTGCACTGCATGCTAAGCTTTAAAGTGCATGCTAAGCTCCAGTGTTGTTATTCTGTACTACTCACAGTTATTAAAGGGGCTTTAACCAGATTTTTGACAACATTTAGATACTCTACAGAAATTGGATGTTACTCACAGCAGCTGCGTGCTTTATGCTGCCAACATTGAGTCTGCTCCACTCTTCTCTTAGCCAACCGCACACCCAGTGGCACCGTGCCTGGTACATCTCCTCACACATTTTTTAGGCTGGAGTTTAGGTGTACCTTACACTATAATGCAACCCAATAACATAACTCATCGGCCTCAGAATTTAGTACATAGTTTTATCAAAACCTCTGTGATTTAATATCAACAAAAACTGAAGATTAGGAGCTTCCAAGGTAGAAGTTATTACATTAGTTTGCATGTGTACATCTAGTCATACAGGAATTACTCATGGCACTTGTACAGGGCATTTCTATAATAGTCTAGATTTAAGTTTTCTGTCGCCATCACAAATTCCTGAAAACTTTCATTTAAGCTTTCACCGTCTGAACAATGTGCTGATGTAGTGCCAAAAAAAGCTGTTATCCCCCCCCCCCCCCAAAAAAAAATATAAATCCATCTCAGCATTTCTCCTCCCATTTTTTAATCACTCTATCCTCTCCCTCCTTCGCTCTCCCCGCTCCCCCCTCTTGTCCACCCCCTTTCCTCAGTCTTGATGAAGGACAGGCACCGGGGTAGAGGAGGTCAAGCATTAGCACAACTATCTAATCACTACCTCTCCTCTTTTTTTTCCTCCCCTCTCCTCCCTTTCTCCTCCTCTCCGCTGACAAGTCATCTGTCAACAGGCTGGCGGCTCTGGCCTCTCCATTAGAGCCGTGGCACCTGAGTATTTCTCAGTCCTGCCGTGCACACACACACATACACACACACTCATGCATACACTTTTCCATGCATCTCCCTGCTCAGACACCCCCTTGTGAACAGGGGAGATCAATGCTGCCAGCTCCATGCATCATTTGTCACACCACTGCCCTCGCTTTAATGAGCTTGTCTGGCTTCAGCTCCTCCTTCTTTTTCATTCTCTCTTTTTCCTCCTCACCTCTCATCCCTTGTTAAGCTTTTGCTCGCCTCGCCTGCACTCTTTTTCCACTTGTCCCTCAGCCAGCCACGTCTGACTCCCTCTTTATTTAGGTAATGATACAAGTAGTGTGCTTTAACGGTGATGGAGATTACAACAGTCGTCCTGTGCGGGTAATAGTCTCGGATAGTCTGGAGTGGTGCTGCAGGGTCGGTAAATATGTGTGGCAGTAAAACCTGCTTAGGTAATGATGGTAGATGAGTAGTTGCCATGGTGTTTGAGCAGCTAATCTGTTTTAAGAAGACCAGATAAATGAGTGTGTGTGTGTGTATTAGAGGGAGAAAGAAAGAGTGAGGGAGGAGCTTTGAGTGACTCTATTAAGAGATATATGTGGTGTCACTTCTTGTTTGGCTGCCAGGAGTCACCTTACTTGTCCCACAAGAGGTGATGCATGGGCCCCAGGAACCCAAACATAACATCTAATCAGCTAGCTCTGCACACACGCATGAGTGGCTGCGTGTGCATGCGCTTGGTTTCCTCTATTCTGTGCTGGTACATTTGTTGATGAGGATGTTGATTTCTAAAGCCATATCTGCAGAGATGCCGCGTTTTACGAGGTCAGTCTTTAGTGCAGGGGCAATTAAATACAAGTCTCAGAGGTCCAACATTTTTGTATTAATGGGAGAAATGACACTGTTGAGTAACCAGCTCCCTAAACTTGGGCTCATAAGGTGTGATGATCTGGTGGAGACACTGGTGTAAGTGTTCATTAGTGAGTTATTCATCTTTGAAAATGTCTGACTTTACAATTATTCTGCTGGAGGCTTGATATCCCAACTCTACCTGGTTCAGTTTTGTGGTTCTTACCTCCATGTTTTTGGGATAGTTTTGTTCAAAACAGGTTGGTGTTGTAGTGGTGTTTTCCTTTCTCACTGTTCATTATGGCCACCGTTTCATTGCAAATCAAATTTTTTTGAACTCTACATCATGCAAAGATATTCCAGTAGAGACACAGATTAAAAATATAGACCTGGAGATGTGCGCGATATCTCCTCTTTAAAGCTCTGGTGAGGACGCTGTAGTCACACAGATTCTGTTTGCGCTCTGCAGCTGTGCAAAGATGGAGTCAACATGGAGAACAATGGCGTCACCACAAAGACAAACCAGACACACTACTGATCAGTTCACATGATGCAGTGGAAAAGTGTAGTTATACTGACAATATTTAAAGATAGCAGGATAACAATATGAAACATTATACACCCTCAGCAGTGCAGTACTTTAGTGGAAATGGAAATGTGGCCTACTGGCTACTCAAACTAACTGATGACTTATCCATGTTGACTGCTTTTATGCTTTTATTCCAGGCCAGGATGAGCTCCAAACAGTGACTTATGAGACATATGAGGTACTCAAAGCCCTAAAAACACAGCCATAATGGATAGCGTCCTGTGGATACATATAAATAAAGACCGGCAGAGCAGAATGCCAGATTCTCTCACTGCAGAGGAATCAGACTTAAGGGGAAAATTTGTCCTATCACACTATTTCAAATGCTATTTAAGACATGACTATTGCTTTCCTGGAGCTATTTAGATATTTATTGGTGTATTTATCTTCATTAATACTACAACATATGTTCATGAAGTGATGTCACATTGAGATGTCTGGAGTTGACTGCAGTTTGGTAACATTTTCCAGCTACCAAATACATCAACGTTTGTCTGTCTCATGAATCAAAGAACGACAGCTTCTTTTTAGACTCACATTTTGTGCAATTACACACATAAAACACCATCACACAAAGGAAGATGCAAGCACTATTTTCTGTATGACTGTGATTATACACTTTTTTTTATTTGGTAACACTTTAAGTCCTCCCATTTAGCATGTCTAAGCAGAATATAAACATTTAACATATGATTAAGACACTATAATGTAGTTATAAGCAGATATAACTACATTTGTAAGTGTTCATTAATGAAACTTCTCCTATAAAGACATATTTTATATGATTATGACTGTATTTTACTATATTGTCATTCATTATCTGTTTATACACCAGCTTCCACCTATGGGTGCCCACAGGAGGAGTTATTGTTGTTGACAAATACATCAGTAAACACACACCATACAATGCAAAGTATATTTATTTACTGTATTTACATCAAAACAACTGGCAACAGCACAGCACACAGTTGCCAGTTGTCATAGTAATGTAAAAAAATGCTTTGCGGCACTTAAAGCTGAGCAATTTTCTTGTAAACAAAAGTTATATTTACATTCATTGTTGTGTGTACTCACCAAAACACATTGTGTGTATCCTTGAGGTCTAATAAACATGCTGAATGCATTTACTTCCTCATAAAACATTTGCAATGAATTTTCATTAAAGTTCATTAATGTTCTTCCCTGCCTTTGTTGGCATGTTGCTGCGTGTCTTAGCACGTTACTGCCACCTGTAGATCTTTGTTTATCACGTCCCCCGCATGAGACATACAAACAAATAAAACGGGGAACCGCTCGTAAAAACTGCTCCATAGCGCTTCTAGAGGTAAAAAAACACCACAGGGTACCTTTAAGTTTCCCAGATGCAGTCGTAAATAACGACTGTCAGAGCAGTGATGGAGAGATCTGCTGCTGAAAACAGCTCAAATGTGGCAGCTGTGCCAGATAAGTTCAGGAAACAAAGTCTTTAAGCATTTTTTCTGCTCTAACCAACATTTTATCTTAACAGTGGATCAAATGACTACGTGTAATGTGAATGGTGCCGCTCATACCGTCGTAGCTTATATCATACTCTGCAGTTCCCTTCAATTCTATGGCGCATTTTAGCTTCTTTCAGCTTGTTGTTGTTTTGGTTTTATGGCCCACAACTTTACTGTTTTGGTTCAGTCACATCTCTGTTATAGTATTGTTTCCACTTTCAACTATCAAATAAAGACAAAAATGCCATAAAAAAGAGAAATCTTTAAAAAAAACAGAAGAAGAAAGAAATCCTCTTACATCAGACAGCCAAAAAGTACAAACTGGACACGCAGACATCATCAGGGTATGACCTCAGTCGTATTCTCCCCATAGTTCCTTAATTCTTCTGCTTTGTGCTCAGACATATTTTGGTGATGTACTGCTCCGTCTCTCTTTTAATGAATCACCAGTAATACCTTGCCAGACTAAGCACTCCCTCAGTGCCAGTACGAGTTTCATCGGGTTGGACTGTCTGTCAGTACTTGGCAATCTGAGGACAAGCTGTCATCTTTTACTGTTTTTTCTAAAAGAATGAGGTCATTCTTCAACAGGAGGTTGATGCAGGAATGTTGTTATTGCTGCCTTTTGCTGTACTTATAATATTTTTTTGTCGCTTGCACCTAACTTCAATTCTGATGTCTGCACACTTCCCATCCCCAACATTATTGAGCTTTAGTCTACTTAAAAGAGACGTATCATGCACATTTCCAGGTCTATATTTATATTCTGCTGCTCTACTGGAATATCTTTGCATAAACAGTTGAAAACAGGCCGTTTTAGCTCCTGTCTCTTTAAGACCTCCTGATGACACTCTGTTCTGATTGGCCAGCTCCGGAGGCTACGTAAATAAACAGTAGTAGTAGAATTTCACTCCTTTTTCTCGTTCTTTACTCGAAGGAAACTTCTCAAATATATTTGTACATGTTTGAGTGGGAATCCGATCCCAAATATGCGAGTGGACAATATGAACAACCTTAGCAACAAAGACTACAGAAAAGATGGCTGTTTATGGGCAGGCACGATGAGCTGATGTCATCTCGTCCGGAAAAAAAAACAAACATTGCAAACGAAGCATTCAGAGCAGGCTGAAGCCCTGGCTTTTGACTTGTAGGGAGCATTTTTCATACATTCACCTCAAGTTTTGGAAGTTTGACTATGTTTAACATAGACATCCGTCATTGTAACAGTATAAAAATAACAGAAAATCACAAAAAGCTTGATAGGTCCCCTTTAATGATACAATTCAGGTTATTGTGCACAGCTTAAAGCAGGTAGTTTCTCATGCACAAAGTGTTTTTGCTTCTGAAAAAGTGTACAGTGTGTGTCTGCAGATGCCACTGAGTCAGTTGGGCATTTTGAGTGTTGAGTAATTGCACTTCAGACATGCTTTGAAAAGTTTTGTCACATTTTATCATGTTTAAAGAGGACATATCATACTTTTTGTGATTTTCTGTCATCCATACACTGTTATAATGTTGGATGTCTATGTTAAACATGGTCAAACTTTCAAAACTTGAGGGGCTGAAACATGTACGGATGTATTAGGGAAGTTTCCATTTTGAGTAAAGAATGAGAAAAAGAAGCGAAAACCTACTATTTGTTTACGTAGCCTCCTGAGCCAGCAGAGGCTTCCTGAAGCTGGCCAATCAGAACAGAGTGGGCTCATCGGGAGATGGGCCTTAAAGAGACAGGAGCAAAAACGGCCTGTTTCAAACAGAGGCTGAACTGAGGGGCTGCATAAAGGGCCAGTGTAAGATAAATAAAGAATTTTTAAAATTGTAAATCATGCAAAGATATTCCAGTAATGCCCCATAATATAAATAGACCTGTAAATGTAAATGATACATCCCCTTTAATATTCACTTTTGTTCAACTTCCTCACTGCTGTTGATTGGTTATAATTAGGCGTCTACTGTACTATTAGAGTATTGTCTGGTTTAATAAACGGTGCCAAATGAAAATAACTTCATGTATTTCTCAGTGCTGCCCCTGCCTGGTCTTCACTGGCTGTTTCTCATAAATGTCCCTTCCCTCTTTCCCTCCCTTTTCCTCCCCTCGGTCCACCAGCTGGCCCATTCCTCAGTGTTATTATTGGATTTCAGAAAGCCGGGAGGGGGCATATATCACATCTCCCTTCGTCACCTCCTCCCCTCGTTCACACTCATTCTTTCATTCATCTTTTTCCTTTTTAATAACTCCCTCTGCTCTTTGGCCATTAATAAAGATGAACTCACTCCACTGTCGCCTCCTGCTCTCATCTCTCTCTCTGTCTCTCACTGTCTCCTTTCCCTTTGCACTTTATTGACCCTCTTCCTAAAATCTCATCGTCCCCCATCTCACTCACCTTCCTCCTTACATTTTTCTTGATGTCCTTTATCTCCTCCCCCTTTCCATCCCCTCAGATCACCCTCTTCCTCCCAGTCTGCCCTCTGTAAAAAAACTCTTGGCTTCCCTCCATCCCCTCACCTCTCTTTTCTCCTTCAATTTCTCTCCGTCTGACACAGCAGTCCATCATGTGCTGGGCTCTGGACACTGGCCTCCCTCTGACGCTCTCATTCATCAGGACTTTGAAAAGCAGAAATCACTCTCTCCTCTCCTCCGCTGGCCGCTGCCACTTATTGCGCTATCCATCACACCTGGCGGATGATCAATACGAGCCCTTCCCCTCTGCCCCTCCCTCACCCCCTGCTTCTTTCTCTCAACACAACCCCTCCTCCTCCTCCTTTTCCACTCTCCACTGTATTTCCTTCACGTCTGAATCTCTGCAGCCCAGGCTTCTGAGAGAAAACTTGTCAGACCTTTCAGGTAGTGCAGCTGCACCTGTAACATGGAACAAGACCAGACTGATATGTCGATAGCAACAGATTTTATCCTCTTTGACACTGACATGTAATTCAAGTAGTTAAAAGGACATTTTTTGGTGAAAATCCACTTCATAACAAATTGTACCTCAATCAAATTTCTCACCGTTACTGGAGGATATAATTACTACATGTCACCTAATATTAATCTACAAGTTTTTGTTTTGGATTTGAACCAATGATTTCTATGTTAAAGTACTGACTTCCTTTTTTTCAAGATTTTATTCACATATGTACAGTCAACACTTCCCTCATCAACCAAACAGGAACTCACAATCCTAACAAAGCAAAACAAGACAGGAAATGAAAAAAAAGTTAATATGTCAATGTTAAAAAACTGACTTTCAATGTTTTATTGTTTAAGTTTTAATTTTGGGGTTATTTGCATCTGCATGAATGAAATACTTATCTTTGTGTAAATATTAGTACTATTATTAAACAAGACAGAGTCTACAGCCATGCTGTTAGAGGCCGAGCTAAATGCTAATGTCAGCATGCTAACATACTCACAAAGACAAGCTAACATGCAGATGTTTAGCAGTTAGTTTAGCATGTTAGCATGCTTTTAGCATTTTCCTATTTGTACAAATGAGATTTTTGACCTGATGGTGGCATTAGATGAAAGGTTAAGTGATCACCACAGTTATTAATTCATCCTGATGGGGACATGGATGTATGTACCAAATTTAATGACAATCCATCCAGTAGTTGTTGAGACTTCACTCAAAAACACAAATGTCAACCTGGTGGCACTAGAAGAAAGTCAGGGTATCACCAAATTTTTGAGTACATCATCTGGGAACCATGAATGTCCGTCCAAAATGTTGTCTAGAGATATTTCACTGGATAAGTGAAAACAGACCTGCTGATGATATTAGATGAAGAGTCAGGGGATCACCAAAGTCAGTAGGTTTTATCCTCTCAAGAACATGAATGTCTGTATAATCCATCCAATAGTTTTCATAGTAGATATTTCAGTCTGAACCAAAGTGATGGACAGACTGACTGACATTGTCTTCCCTAGAGTCATGCTGCTAGCGTCGCTAATAAAAATGAATCCAGAAGAACCATTTATTTATTGCAGGAGAACTTTTCCCTGAGACCAGCTTGTTAGGCAGCGGCCTGAATTGATGGTGTTATTCCACCCATCCCTCCTCAGGTAGGACCCAGTTAATGGGGGCAGGCAATAAGAGTGGCTAACAGTGGCTATAATTCTGCTGAGAGCAGCTTTGCTTAGTAAAACTGATTTGTTCAGAACAGAGGAGTCGTTAAGCACCGCGGCCGGGCCTCTCAGATCCTAATGCCTTTCTAATCTCCTTTGGTATCGCTAATTCTTTTCGTTCTATACCACCATCAAACTTTTTCACAGGTTCTGGGCAATGAATTAAATTACACTGGATATATTGGGCAAACAAACCATAAATTGGCCTTTGCTGCCCTCACTAGTGTAGGTGGAAAGCTGAGAATACACTGGTTAACTGGCTGCAGGTGCACAACAAATGTAAATGATACAGAAAATGTAAAAACTACACATCCCCCGACTCCTGCATGCCCCAGTTTGTGCCTCTCATGTTATTACATTCGAGTCACAGTAACATCAGTTTCTCAAACAGAGAAATTGGATTACTTTCTATCATCATACAAAATAACATGTTTTATATATTTCTTGTGTCATACGAAATGAGCAGGAAATTGAGTTGTAACTTGTAAAAAGATGGGTCGGTTTCATTATCTCTCATTTGCCTATATCAACGTTACTTTCTCATAGCTTTCACTATAAGGTTTTAGAACATTATAGAACATTATTTTCATCACTTTCTGTGTGTTTTTATGAGCTCACCTTGTCTCACATCCTCACTTGAGAAGATGGTGATGATTATGGAGAGAAATTAGTCTTCACTAACTAATTACTGTTAAATATTGAGCTTATAATGTTACTTCATACTGCAAATCATGCACGTTTTGATTAAAACTCATCACTAAGCTTGTATTCACTGCAGAGGATGATCCACCATCCACCTGGATGTCCCGCTATGGCTTATTTGTCTGGACACGATCTAATCCATTTTGTGAACACCATAAACTTCCCACATTTGTAAATCTTGTCTTTCTTTCTTTGTAGATGTAGGGTTCAGGTTGGCGTTTTGATCCCTGACTCTTCCTGTCAATGTGTCGAAGTGTCCTTGAGCAAGACACTGAACCCAAGTTGCTCCCGATGGTCATGCCAGCGCCTTGCATGGCAGCTCTGCCGCCATTAGTGTGTGAGTGTGTGTGTGAATGAATGAATGAGAGGCAAAAAAAAACAACTCATTTGTCACCATTATTGAGACTAATGTCTCACCATAGATAATGACCCAGCAGCTGATCCCCTCTCTGCGGCTCTGTGTGAAACTACTTTATCAGCAAGAAAACGAGATAGCTACATTATATACACGCTACAAATCACTGGGTTAAAATTTTACCCAGTTTGGGTCAATAAAACACCAATAAAACACCAATAAAACATTGGGCTAACTTTACCCAGTAGTGGCAATCTATTATTTTAACCCAGTGTTACACACAACAGGCTTTTAACTAAAAGTTGTCACAAATTCATTGTTTATTGTACAACATGATGTGCATATGACATTCAAAAGATACACAATCAATAACAAATGTACATTTAAAAAGAGTAGATTATAACAAGCTTTAGTTTGGGTAAATAACCCAACAGTAAAATAAGTATTGTGTTGGTGCTATATTGACCCAAACTGGGCAAATATTCAACCCAGTGATTTTTAGTGTGCACCAATGTTAAACCATTCAGGGTTTTCTTTGAAATAATTTTGTCAATTGATTGTTTCTTTATTTTTCCTATCTTTCTTTCTTTCTGTAACCTAATTTTCCTTTTTTCACGATTGCTTCAGAGTCACTTAAAATCAGTGTAAATACCTTGTTGGGGGGGAAACTTTTTGTTCACTCTGCTGCCATGTGGACTAAACCATATGCACCTTTCAGAGGGGAAGAGGCTCCTGAGAGGGTCTAATATTGTTTTAAATACAAAAGATAGTCTGTCCAATAATTAATTCAGCCAACAGTAATAATTTACTTATAGTGCTAATTAGGGCTGGGCGATATGGACTAAATCAAATATCATGATATTTTTTACCAAATACCTCGATATCGATATTGCAACAATATTGTAGGGATGACTACTGATGCTTTCACAAAATATTTACACAATGAGATTTTTGATAAATAATCATCAGTAATATGGATGTAATGACTAAGTGGGTAAAAGAAAATTACATCATTTTACTGTAATGCAGCCTTTAAAACAAGGAAAAGACAACAGTTACGCCATATCATGATATTGTGGTATCCAAAATCTAAGACAATATCTAGTCTCATATCACAATATCGATATAATATTGATATATTGCCCAGGCCTAGTGCTAAATGTATAAAGATAAAAACAAACAGGCCCTAGGTACTGCTCCAGTATTCCCCTCAATACTACACTCCCCTGCTAATGCATGAGATCCAGAAACATGGGGCTAGCTTAATCCTACTGACACACATTCATCAGCATTGCTTCAGCTGAGGCTATGCAAACTGACATGACCCCAGAGTCCCAGCGATGTGATGGGGGACACAGACCTCGACGTAAAACCAGGCAGACGAACCTGCCAGCAGCTCAATTATCTGTCATTAGCAGGCAGCGCAGCACAGGCGCAGGGTAATTTGACAAGCTAAACTGATGCTCTTTTACACTGGACTGCTTCATTGGACCTGAGTAAATGTATTCTCAGGCTAATGCATATAAATAGAAGATCTATGTTTGAACAGCTGAGAGAAAGTGAGGCACCAGGAGGAGTGGGTGGTAGACAGAAATAAGGGGGTGGGCAAACTGAGAGGCTTTATAAAAGTTAGGAAATTATAATAAAATCTGACAGGCTGGATGGGAGTTTACTTAAATACTGTTGTCTCAGTATTGTGAAAAAGGCTTTTGAGCGGCAACTGTCTCAATGGGCATACTGGGGTGAACAGAGGTTAATCTCTTCTGGACCCATTTTCTCCCAAAACTGCTTGTTCGCACCGATTGGGAGCTTTTGAACTGAAATAATCCCAAGGTCACAGCCTATGTCTGTTTCAGCCGTCTTATCTCTCCGCTCTCTATGCCTTATTCATGATTTGTCTCCCTCTTTGTGTGTTGGACAAGGGTGTCATTTCCATTGGGGATGGTGCGAACACGTCCGACTCACTTTTCAAAATCGTATTTTTGTCTCCGTCACCTTTACAGTTACTAAAACCACCGTAAATGTTGTCCTCTCACTGTGCAGCCAGCAAAATCCACATGAAAAAAAGATCTGAGTTGATAAAAATGTTAATATGCTCATCTGAGTCGCCTTCAGTTATAAATTATGAAGAAAGGTATTGTGTGGTGACTTTTTTGCCCTGGGTTTCGCCTCTCAGGCTACATACAGGCTGCTTTATTGCTGTGTATTGTTTAGTCTGTATGCAGCATGAACAACCCCGTCTCCCAGATATAGTTTCTACATGGCATCAATCATTTTTTGTTTCATTTATATACCAGTATATTGTTTCCCTAATTACATTGCGTTGGCAAAAGTAATGTCTGTCTGGATTATGTTCACAGGCTACGTATTTAGTTGTACATCCTTTCATTTAAATATCGCAGCCAAAGCACTTTGGTTAAGGTTTGTGAAAGATTGCTCTTTTGTTAAAATTGTAATAAACAACACCACAATCTTTCCCTAAGCTTAACCAAGTGCTGCCAGTACCAAAACATAACCATGAAAAGTTTAATATTGCTGTAGTAACCACTATAACGTTGGTATTATACTGCAGGATCAGATATTTTGGTGGAACAAAAAAGAAATATGTTGTCTCTGAACATTTCACTCATACATTTGGTAAGAGATGTAGTTCCTAATTGAGCCAGCATTATGTTTCTAGCATTATTTATTTTTTAGGTCGTTGTGTCCCTCCCACTCCTGAAACAAAGGCAGATGCTGATATTAGTACCCAGTCTTACCCCTTTTCCTCTCGTCTCTCCTTTCTCATCCATCTGACATCCCGGCAAGTAGCATTTGAGCACAAAGAAACTTTAGATGAAAGAAGGGAAAGGCAGAGAGAGATAGACAGAGCGAGAGAGATGAATTAGCTGTGTCACTCTGTGCCACCCTCGATGCCCTTCGCTCCCGCTGTCTGTCAGCTGTCAGGACGCTGAGTGAGGACGGGCGCTTGTGCCTGACACGTGGAGATCAGGTGGACGGAGAGACATCAGGAGAAATAAAGAAACTGAGTGACAGAGAAACAGGAAGTGACACAGAGGTTGAGGGATGTTTCTCTGCTTCTCATCGCCTGCACATCCTGTGAGAAACATCTTATTTGAGAGTTAACAGGTTAGACATTGAAGGTGGGAACAAACTAACTATGTGCTGTTAGCCTCCAGCTGCTGGCAGAGCTCACCTCATAATTTGGTATTAGACACCACGTGGCTCACAAATCAATACCACTTTCTGATATGGAATACTTCATAAAGTCTTTATGAGTTGCTGTGACTAATGACATTATTAATGGTTTAGAAATGATTAATTAATGCTTTATAGATCAGTATAAAGACATTAACAAGGTTGAGTTATATCCTCCTCCAGCATAACTTGTTTTGTCTTTCTATCCATCTCTCTAATTCATCAGAAAGACCAATCCAATAAGAGGTTGAGGTTGGATTGGCCCATTGGAGGGGTCTACCTCATTAAGTTTCATACAACTTAGGTCTAACTTTCATAGTTTTGGCTATTGGTAATAATATCATTATATTAACTAAAGTTCATTGTTGTGATTGTTGTAATTTCCATTTTGTTTCTCTTCATTCATTCAGCCTGACATGTTGATGTTATACTGTATGTTTTTTGTTGGGAGGAGGGGTATTTTGTTTTGTTGACCATTTTCAGGAAAACTGGTAATGGTTGCAGCCAAGAAATGTATGTTTTTCACAACAGTTTAAGGAATTAGTTCGCTTAGTTAGTTTAGTTAGTTTTACGGCCCGTTCACATCAGAAAGCTCCAGATGGGTTTGGGGTTGGGTTTTGAAGAGGGAAAAAAAAGCTTTCTGGGTTACGTGTCAGTTAGGCGCACGCCGGCGCTCGTCGACGACCGGCGCCGCAACACTTCACACCTCTGTCCTATTTCCAGCCGCCCTGCCCCTCAAAAAAAGACTGTTTTGTACTTCAATTCAATGTTGGCCCAACTGCAGATGTTACTTACTAGTTTGTTGTTTGCATTTTCACTACAGTTTTAACTATTTCACTTCTGCCTGTATCTACAAGGCAAAAATTAATTAGTTGTTGGTTGATCTGTTGCTTTCACTGCTCAGATTATTATTTTTTTTCAGTTAATAATCAATCACACCCATGGCATTTCATTGTCCCCCCACTGTACTCAGAACTGGAGTTACATCCAGGTAACTACTATGTCTTCCTGTTGATGTGCTACAGCGCCACACTTCCTATTGCTGCTGGGTGTGGCACTTGACGTGCGTCACATAACGTGCCGCGGCGTTGCAGCAGTGGTGTGTTTTCAGCTTCTCTCCTTTCCTTTTCCTCCTGATGACCTCTGACTCATGATACTGTGTGACATACAGTATCAGCAGTGATGCAGTGCTGAAGCTGACCTGTTGATTCTCATATTGTCCTAAAACAGCCCTGAGACGTTCCTCTAGTTGTCCTGACACTGACACTGGAGGTATGAATACTTATTTATATGCCTGGGAACGACCTGGATTTCCTTCCTTCTCCATGTTGACCGATATCAGGGTTTTTCCACCTTTTTTTCCCTCACTGAGAACATGTGGCATCAATCGTTTTTTTTGGCTAGATTCTCCCACTTTAATCCTTCTTCTTGTGAGACAGAGCGCAAAGAAGAGAAAAAGAAAGATGGGGGTGTCAGCGAGGAAGCACACGGCAGCTGAGGGTCATTAATCACTGTCACGGCAGAGAGTGAGACGGAGGATGAAAGACATGAGAGACGGAGTGCAGCAGACATGGCAGCAATCTCTCTCCAGAGATGAGATGAATCAACCTATTCAGCGGCCTTTGCTTTGTTGTTGATATGATATGTGACATCACATCCTCCTCAAGTCCAAATACTGAAGGGTCTGAGTCAGTGGAGCAGGAGTGTCCTGCTCAAAAGGGAGGAAAGCGACCACTGACAAACACATATGGATTGTGCATTGAATTACTGCCAGCAGCTCCCAGAGGCCCCAAATATCTCATGAAGACAACCGAGTTATGAATCACATGGGAAAGTCAAACCCAACAATAGCTTTTCCATCCAAATTGAACACAAATCTTAACTGAATTTCCAGAATATCGGCAAAAGAAAGTCAGCAGCATTAAATCATTTCAGAAGAAGCACGTACGAGATCACGTTATTAAAAGAGTCAAACATCAGACAGTTAAAAACATGATGGAAATATGACATTTATGTTTGTCTCTTGTGTGAATTTGAGGATTGTTAAATTCTCCGCATCGCTCCAAAAAGCTCTGATGTTTTCGTCTGATGTACATCGTGATTTATTTGATAAATCTGTTTCCATTTTGCAGTTTTGGTGCATTTTACTTTCATCGATGCACCAACTTTTCCCTCTCAGCAAAGCTTAAAAAAACAGTTGAAAACAGTTGTATGGAAATGCAACTATTGACATGTACAGATACAGAATCACAGGTCAGAAAGGTTAATATGTAAAAAGCGTCTCATATTTCTCACTTTCCATTAAGTCATCAAGACTACAATTATAAACAATAAGTTTTCTTCAGTTTCTACACTGTAAAATCTGTATTTCTAAGTAAGATAATATATTTAGGTTTTAAATGTAGTCAGACTTGTTTTAAGTATGTTTTGGATTATCTAGTGCTGACCGCGAGTGTGTTTGACTCACTTCACTTGCCTTAATTAGCATTAATCAACTATTATTTGTGCTTATGTTTAGTTAGATAGCAGTGACATGTCTGTTACAGTATGATTTAATACGCCATCGGCTAAACTGTCAGTCATCTGCTATGATAAATGTTAATAAATCATTAATAAAGTGTTATTGTGGTAATCCAGCAAGTCTGCAGTTGTTAATGTTAATAATCTGTTTATAAAAGGATTTAGGTCCCGATGCCCTGCATCCATTTGGCAGGAGGTCAGTGGTCAAACTGCCCATCGGAGGGATCTTCCTGGTGAACTAAAGCTAAAAACACAAGCACGTTTGGTGGAGGAGCCACAGTCTGGCAACCCAAATGTTATTCAAAGTTTGTAAAGAGTAAGGAAAAGGAAAGCAGAGGAATGAGCGTGATGCTAACTCCTTTCTCTTTCCCACATTTCATACCGCGACTCTGGCCTGCTGCGCTGCGGTCGACTCCTCAATATGAACCAGATACATGAAATCATGATACTTTATTATTCTGGCCATCCTGCAAATCTATAACATCCCTTCACTTCGAGAGTGGAACGTGCGGATTGCATGTTCTGTATATTTTTCTTGCCTCAAGCTGAGACATCAGAGCGGGGGAAAAAAAAAGTTAAGGGTATGATGAATGTGTTCTGGCCAGAGGAGAGTGGGTGGTCTGTACTGTATCTGTCAGCGCTGCTATTACAACAGACAGTGGAGTTACAGGCCAATAAGCGGCACTATCATCACCGTCATCAGCAGCAGATCCTCAGTTCAGCTCTCAGCTGTCCACATCACAACCCTGACAGCCCAAACATGCACTTAACCAGAGAGCTCTGCACTTGAATGTCTCAAAAACATTTGGCTGTTTCACTGCATGTTCTTAAAGGGCCCGTTCACCCAAATGACAAGAAATACATTTTTTCACTTGACTGTAGTTTTTGTAACAAAAGCAAAGTAATGAGTAATATAACGTGTTACTTTACGTTTATGTGATATTATTTAAACTTTTTAACTATAACTTGCCCAACACTCCTGCTCATAACTGTCTTGTTCCCTCAAATTTAAGCTTGCTATTGGTCAACGGCGTGAAATTGCATTCACCAAAGTTGAAGTCAAAGAGAATGACAAACTTGGCAGCAAAATTTTGTCATTTTAATTGCTGCTGTGACCATTTTCCCTGGAACTGCTTTCTTCTGAAGAAATAATCTTAACAGCATGAAAAGTGTTGACAGCGTTTTCCGTGGAGTCACAGGGACATTGTTTCTGGAAATATATCAAAACCTGGGCACACAAAACCAAAACAATCTGCATGGCTATTTAGCATTAATCAAGAAAATACAGTATGTTCTGTTTTTCATTTGGGTGAATCCACTCTTTAAATTTCTGTTTGTTTTTTTCCGGGATGCATTCTGATTTTGTGGGAGAAAGAAACAGATTCAAGGTAATAATTCTCATGTTCTTTCACAGCTTCTTCCTGTGTTTTTCTGGAGCTGTGACGCTCGTTCCCTGGAATTTTTATGAGAGATTTACTGGAACAATATGAAACTGAGTGCCATCATTACTAAGCTAAACAACAGAGAGCTGCTATCAAAACAGTGTGACGTTGGTGCTGCTGATTCATGACTGTGAAAAACATGGGACTCGCACACTTAGAATAGAGGGCAATTGCAGGAAAATGCAGGCAACACTTTGTTATCTGCGAGATTGGGGAGGAGAATAATGAGGTCACCGATGAGCCAACGCCGCTGTGTAACAGTAATGAGGTTGCTGTCTGACACTGTGGCCGGCTGCAAGGACACACACACACACACACACACACACAAAATATATATCACCTAGCTTTATCTGTCCTCTGTCACTTGGCCTGGCACCCATTCAGAGCCAAAGAGAGAGTGTAGCAGAGCGTGCAGCAGACTGTACCACTGCTCTCTTTCTCTCTCCCGCTCATGTTAGCCTCTCTGACAACACAGTATTGATTTATGACTCCTGCAAACAGACACAGCCAGCAGACAACCCAGAATGAGCGTGCGGGAGTTCGAGTTTTTCGTGCTCACGTGATTGATTATCCTGTCTGTCTTGTCTGTGGCATTTTTGAAATGTAATCTCTCTGAACAGCATGAAAGGTGTGAGACCCCAGAGAAAACAACCCCCTTCCTCCACCCATGTCTGTGCAGCCTCTCTGTGTATCCTTGCCTGTATTGTATTAGCATACCTTTGCTCAGGCATGCTAGGAAATTGAATTCCCTCTCTTCCTGTAAAACCCTCCTCAGGATTAAACTGTCACCACGTGATTTACTGTAACCTTACCATAAACAGCGTCATCCCTACATGCAGCGCTGATTGATGTGCTCGCGAGTGTTTTGTGTTGCCACATTGTCACGCCATCATACATTTCACTTTGGTTACCGCACAATGACAACTCCGCTGAATACAATGGAGGCCGTTTACTTGGCAGCGGTTCAGATTATCGAAATAAAAGTTTTTATGACTGAAGCGAGACGAGAAAGACGACTGGATGAAATAAAAGCCTCACTGTCTTATTTAAAGGTCAATTATCCGTTTGCTAAACCCCTCCCCGAGCCAGTGATTGTCCAATCTTAGTTTAGCAACCGTAACTATGCACAGCAGGCCTGTAAAGCTTTGGATTTCTCTACTTTCTCAATACATGTTTGGACATGCGTATTTGGGAGTTTGAACTTGGCAAATTCGACTCTGTGAGAGCAAAATTTATTTTTCTGAAAGGACTGATATCACATACCAAAATGCTATAGAGACATTAGAGCCAGTGGTAAGTTACCAAAGGGATTGCAGAGATCAGTTCAGCAGATTATGTTCTCTCCGGTATGATGACGGACGTGGACTGGCCGATCATTTCAGGATTCGGGATGCTAGCAGCTGGTGTCACCTGGCCAGCGGCTCCCCACAGCTCTGAAAAAGGAAAAAGCAAATAGGCACTATTTGGATAAATTGACCACATATTGGGAATGTAAATGGTTACTTTCTTGCATGAAGAAATATTAAAAATAAAGTGGCATACTAAGAGAGATCCTAGATCGAAAATTACAACAGCTTTTAGCCTGGCTCAAAATCTCCAAAATCTGCCAGTTGGTGCGAAATGCATTCTGGGATACTTGGCTGTCCCAAGTCCACACAGGTCTTGGCTAGATATGGATGGATGGATAGATAGATGGATGGATGGATAGATAGATGGATGGATAGATAGATAGCTGTGACTGATGACATTTCACAAGTCCACAAGAACACAGGTATAGACAAGAATGCAGATTGATGAAGGTCTTATATGTCATAGTGGAGTTCTGGTCTTCCAGGTTCTGTTCCAGAAGTAAGAAAACCTCATTCAAAATCTCACTGGCATTTGTAACTATGCTAATAACTAAAAATCCAGCCTTGGAACAGAGCCTTTCTCAATAGTATGTTGTGTGGCTCGCTTAATATGTTTACGTAAGGATGGTAGTTTTTTGAAAGCCAATCTAATATTGTTTTTTATTCAATATTTATGCTTTTTAGCAGCTTTAATGAATACCATTTCAAACAATCCCATAAATGTAACAGCTCAAGAGAAGTAAACGTTTTTAGACAGCAGAGATTACAACTAGAAAGCTGAAAAAATGACTTTAGAAGAAAGCGTTGGTGAGTTTAATAGATATGGAGAAACCAAGTTACAACGACGTAAGTACCTGCGCTCATGGGAGCTGTAGTTTTTTCTGTGCTCACAAACTAGTTGCTGTTTAACTTTGTTGAAATCACAAAGGTTTCAACTTCTGATAGCAAGTTAAGGGACAGGTTCACAATTAATTCAGGTTTGTCTTACAGACACAGTCAAATCAAGTAGATATCTTTCAACGTTACAGTCTTTTTAGTGCCAAAGTCCCTCTTTTTGTTACTATACTTCCACCGCAGCTCCACAGGGAAACACTGTCCGAGGAAACACAAAGAGGGAATTTTATCCTAAAAAGACTGTAAATGTGGCAGATATCCACTTGATATGACTAACTCAGACTGCTGAAGCCTCATATAAGCTTCACATCTACTTTTAAATGCATTTTTGCACATGACTGTGTGGACACACTGTGGATTTTGGCCCCCATCGCTTACACTGAAAGCACATTTGAAGGGGATCTTTTAATAGCCAGCATGAACTGGAGGATTGATTACAGCGAGGAAAACCTCTTTCACTGTTCATATGGGCCCCTGACTGTTGTTTTAAGACAGACTTGAGACATTTTGAACCTGTCCTTTAATGTGGAACTTCAAAATATGGAAAGTAAACCCCTGGACCACACTTCATTTGTTTCTCAAGGACAGATGAAAGAAATGCTGAATGAGAGAGTGCTTTGAGTTACAGAAGCTAGTAGAACAAAGGCTTGCAGTACAGAAGTAACCACTATGTGAAATACAGGGGCTCTCAGGGGGCCTGGGACCCCTTAATTGACAGCACAAACCCCCTGAAAATCTCAAAATGAAATTTTAGGGGGGTCTCAACAATGGGCCTGTTTATTTTCTCTACACAGTAAGGTTTATTTTTATGTAACAATAGAAATCTTTGATCGTTTTTATAATAACACAATAAAAATATACTGCAGTCAAGTCTATTGTCTGATCCACACTCCGGAGCAGAAGGTGGCGGTATACCACTACACCAATAAGCTGGATGCCAACCCTCCATAAAACGAGAAGAAGAAGAAGAAGGTTCTGGTATTTTGAATGGCAAGTTCAGCTTTAAAGCCCTGTCAGGTCTGGCGACAAGACCAACGTTATTTGCAGTTACTGCCGATGTGAACTGAGTCACCACCGGAGTACATCTACTGAAGCACACAGCTAATGCTAATGCAGGCAGCCTCGTTAGCCCCGAACCTACAAGCAGCAAGCTTTCAACAGCAATACCTAAATGTTTGTCAGCTTGCAGGCCAGTTAACATCGTAGAGGACGAGGGTCTGCGTGAAATAATTCAGATCGCATCCAACGACTGCACTTAAAATGCACAACCTGTGTGATGATTTTCTTTCTCATACTCCCTTTCCACTGTTTCCTGCTCAATTTTTTTTATTGTTTGGTTTATTTTGTATTATCCTGTTTTTATCCCATAGCACGAGGGGATGTTTTTGTGAGCCTTTATTTTTTCCATGTGAGGTTGGACACAATTACATTGTGTGATCTGCTTTTGAAGTGAGGGATCCAGGGAGTGATCTTAAATCAATCCTGAAGTAATGGAAAATTTGGCTGGCCAATGTGCCCATCTGTTGCCTGTTGAGCTTGAGTTTGCCATAAATTATGATTTGAGCATATTTTTAAAAAGCTAAATGCTGTACCTGTGAGGGTCTGACAATCTTTGTCATTGTTTTGTGTTGTTAATTGATTTCCAACAATAAATACATACATTTGCACAAAGCAAGCATATCTTGCCCACTCCCATGTTGATAAGAATATGAACTCTTTTTTTAAACAAAATTTTAAACAGATGTGTGATTAATTGCGATTAACTATGAACAATCATGCGAATAATCATGATTAAATATTTTAATCGATTGACAGGCCTAGTTTCTTGACATGTCAAAATTTTCTGTAGCGGAGTCACAGTGTTACCAGATCTAAGTGTATCATAACCGATCGTGATGATGGCTAAAACTACCAAAAATAAGACCAAGATAGGTTGTAATTATCCTTTAACGCTGCCGCACTGACGCAATCCTAAAAGCAACAACTCTGGTGCTGCTCCTCATTTTTCTTCCTGCCTTTATGTGTGTGTATGCCTCTGTGTAGCTGATGATAAATGAGCCCAGCGGATCCTGAGAGAGCTCGCAGAGGAAAGAATAATGGGTATTTAAGCACACTTGTAAATTACCAACACATTTGTCTTACACTGTCCCCTTAGGGATGTCTGACAGCACAGCACACAAAGTATATAAAGCTCACATACATCTGTTCCACATAGCCTTATTGGATCTGCTGACATCACTTAAATACAAACTGTCACGCCATATACCATAATTCATACTTTGAAAAAACGCATAAAGCTGTCTTTGCACCTGCAAGTGTGTTTGTGTGTGTGTGTGTGTATGATAGAGCTTGGCTCAGCAGGTGTGTGCCGGGTCACGCAGAGTGCACGGCGATGTTTATCTCTAAGTATCGCAGACTGGCATGCTGGACCGCCTGGTGGGAAAATGGGATTACAGCTATCTGTTCCTCTGCGGCGTGCTGAGCGCCAAGCATGTGATTTTGCAGTTACAAGTTTCCATCAGTCGCACACATGCTGTCTGCCACTTTGTTATGCAAAGATGCTTGACCTAGCGAAATGATGATGAAATGTTTGGCATATTCAGCTTGTCAATATTTAGTGACAGGGGAGATTGTGAGATTAGTGAGAATGAGCGTTATTATTAATTTTGAATTGAAACATACATCACATAACAACTGCTCGGATCTGAACTTGATGACTTTGCTTTGACTTTTTCGTTGGACTGAATCCTGCTAAGCACAGAGTTGTTTTGAGTTGCTTGCCAAAGTGCGGATCATCACACGGCTTTGTGTTTCTCCAGCCGCAACGTGCTGAAAGTCTTCCAGAGAAGCCAGAGCACTCCAATTCATCATCCTCACTCATAAACAGTCATTAATGTTTATGACAGGTGTCGTGACATGTTTACGACAGCATTATGTCTGCTTTACGAGACCACTGTCAAGTCAGGTTTTATGACCGTGGCAATCGAAGGCAGCTAGGGGACCGCTGGCAGTGCGTCCGAGAGGTTCTGGGATGTTTAATCAGTTACTCGCACACACTCACAAATAAAAAGAGAGAACAGTGTTTGGCAGGGAAGTCAGTCTGTTTGACAGGGATAGCCATCAAACCTTCTCATTAAACTCGCTGGATCCCGGCTCCCCTGTTCTTGAGGGCTTTTATAGGAAAATCACTATTCTCAATTTGCTAGCTGTTGTAAAAGTTGTGTTCCAGGTAAGTTAGTAGATGTGGTTTCTGGTGGAGGTTAAGCAACGCCACAGAACCCCCCACCCGCCTGCTTTATGGCACGTTGTAAAGCTGTTGGCAGGCCAACAGCAGCAGTATCTTTTTATCCTGCTGCTAATTTAAGGAAGGAGATTAAGGTTGTGAATTACATTCATGGCATTGGCTTTTTTTGTATTTGCTGATAGTGACAAAGAGCTTGGTTTGAGGCATGTGCAGCATAGAGAGGCACCTGATGTTTTTTCAATGATCTTATTGAATGCTTGATCTATTTCTTTTCAAACAACGCTTTATCTGAGGTATTTGACTTAATTCAAATGTATTTTTGTATATAGCCTATTTTTGATTATTTGGAACCACTTTTTAATAAGACACCCCTTATAAAGGGTTTTTAATGTTCTAGCTAATGACTACTAAATAAGAACTGTTGGCCGCCAGGTTGTGAAAAATCACTTTGACTTTGATTGGACATTATGACATCCTAATATCTGGACCAAAACCTATTTATTAACAACTTATCAAGCTTTTATTAACGGATTACCAACATTTATAACAGCATTATTGCCATTATAACAAAAGGGATTTTTCACAAACTGGAGCCCAGCCCAAAATGTGTTCTTATGACTGGGTTGTCATAATTGTCTAACTCATCTATTAAGAATTAGTACATGTTTTATCAACCATTAATAAAGCCATTAAATATTACTAATAAACCCTTTATAAGGTGTACCAATTCTTTTTATGCAATTTCTGTTTATTGGACAAAAAAGAGATAAGAGTGGGTGTATGGGACCAAAACAATCCATTTCATTAGACAGATGACAGCATTGGTCGTGTGTTCAAAATACATACATTTACATTTTTTGGGATAAGCAACATCTTGTGGTTGTGCAAATTTGGACCATTGTCTGTCTAAAGCAAAGGCAGAAATAGTGATGTTATAGTGAAGCATAACCTCATAGGTTGGATGTTGAAGTGGATGGTTAGGCCTACCTGAAGCCCCTTTCACACTGGACAAAAAACCCACTAACACCTACTAACATCTGGCTTTTGTCTCCAGTGGGAAACGGTACAATCAGCATTCAATCGCGGGTCAAATGACTCTGCAGTAGTCACGGATATTTATCGGCTCCAGCTCCGATCGGCAGTGATGGAAACATGACACCCAAGTGGACACGCTAATTTTCGCTCCTTTTCAGACTGCTCTTTCATCTGTTTCTGTCTGCAGATGTCTGTAAACATATGGTCTCATACGTACTTTGTTATTACAGAGAGACTATATGTAAACTTATAGTTTCATGTGTTTACGTAGTATTTGAATGCTACACAGTCCATCAGCTGTGTGACTTTATATCCGAGCTGTGCCTTCTTTCAGAGCACACAAAAACCGTAAACACATCTGTCACCTGCCCAGCACGGTGCTCTTAAACCGGAACGAAATGCTAACTAGCTGCTAGCCGTGATGTTGAACATGACATGAACAGAAAGGCAAAGTCATTTACTGGCAAAGGAAAAGGAGTCGCCTTTTTTTTAGCAGGATTTAGTGGGTTTACCCATGTTTAAAAAACCTGCATATTCGCGTTAATTTTGGTGTAAAAAGCTATGAGACTGTAGTTCACGGCATCAGATCTTCTACAAATTGTAAACACAACTCTTCTCTCAGGTGTCTTTCCACAGGCCCTGAAAACTGCAGTCATCAAGCCGCTCCTAAAGAAGAACAATCTAGACACTAATGAACAATTATAGGCCCATATCAAAGTAAAATAATTGAAAAAGCTGTTTTTCAACAGCTGAACAACTTCTTGGCACTAAACAACTGTTTTGATGTCTTCCAGTCAGGATTTCGACCACACCACAGCACTGAAACTGCTCTTGTTAAAGTCTTCAGTGACATCGACTTAAACACAGACAGTGGCAGAATTTCAGTCTTAGTATTACTCAGTGCTGCATTCGATACAGTCGACCACAACATATTACTAGACCAACTGGAAAACTGGGTGGGACTTTCTGGCACAGTACTAAACTGGTTTGAATCCTACATAAAGGACAAGGACTACTTCGTGTCTATAAGTTACACATCTGAGCGGACAAAAATTACATGCGGAGTTCCCCAAGGCTCCATTCTGGGGCCTCTTCTGTTCAACATCTACATGCTCCCACTAGCTCAGATTATGGAAAACAACAAATTATGTTACCATAATTATGCAGATGACATACAAATTTACATAACCATATCACCAGGGAACTATGGTCCAGTACAAGCGCTGAGTAAATGCATTGAACAAATCAACGATTGGTTGTGCCAAAATTTTCTTCAATTAAACAAAGATAAAACTGAAGTAATTGTTTTTGGAGCCAAGGAAGACAGATTAAAAGTCAGCGCCCAGCTTCAGTCGATAATGTTAAAAACCACAAACCAAGCCAGATATCTTGGTGTAGTCATGGACTCAGACCTAAAATTCAACAGCCACATTAAGACAATTACAAAGTCAGCCTACTATCACCTGAAGAATATATCAAAGATTAAAGGACTTCTGTCTCAGCAGGATTTGGAAAAACTCTTCCACGGGTTCTCCCTAAGAAATCGATCAGACAGCTGCAGCTGATTCAGAACGCTGCTGCTTGAGTCCTCACTAAGACCAAGAAAGTGAATCATATCACTCCAGTTCTCAGATCTTTACACTGGCTCCCTGTCTGTCAAAGAAGTTATTTTTAAAATACTGTTGTTGGTTCATAAAGCACTGAATGGTTTAGGGCCAAAATACATTTCTGATCTGCTGCTATGTTATGAACCATCCAGACTTCTCAGATCATCTGGGACTGGTCTGCTTTCTGTTCCAAGTGTCAAAACCAAACATGAAAAGGCAGCGTTTAGTTTTTATGCTCCACATATCTGGAACAAACTCCCAGAAAACTGCAGGTCTGCTGCAACTCTCAGTTCTTTTAAATCATAATTAAATCAAATTTGAGGCTTTTTATTAATATCTTACACTGCACTGTAACTTTTATTCTCCTGTTTTATCTGTTTTATTCAATTTTAGCTTATTTTTTTATTTCCAATTTAATACTTTTTAACTGTATTTAAATGTCCTTTTATATTGCCTTGTGTTGCTTTTATATTCTGTCTTGATGCCTTATGTTCTACATAACGCACTTTGAATTGCCTTGTTGTTGAAATGTATTATACAAATAAACTTTCTTTGCCATCTACCAGTGTCCCAGTAAACCCTGAGATGTTGAATGACCATTGTTTGAACGCCCAGTCAAGACGTCCCGTTATGGTTCAAAAATAGTTCCAAAATGTGAGAGACAGAGCGCAACCCGTCATACTCTGAAAACCACACCCACCAGAGGGGAAAACAATCTGCACCATAATATGCAACCAAGGGCTGAAACACTAACAAAATATCTGTAGCTAGCTAAAAACATTAGATTTCAGCATGTCAAAGGATTATTTTACCACCCTATGTCTACTAGAGGAAAAGGTATTTTATAGCATATGCTGAAACCCGTTACATTGTGTATGCTAAGATGCAATACATGAATGCAAAGGCTGCCATCATGTCTACAGTAGAGATAGCATAACTGTATAGCAAACTCCACTACATAACAGGCTGGTATGACACTTTTCACAGGCAGCTGATATGGCAACAGTTTGTAAACATGTGCGTGTAACAAAATTACATGCACAGACATGCAACAATTTACCATTCAGGCTCTTTTTATAGTTCAGCTGAATGCAGGTTAGCTATTCTGTGATTTAAAGGACTACATTTCCATTAAACAGCTGTTCTGTTTTTACTTTCAACCTGTCTGTTCTCTGTGACTAGCAGGGTGTCCAGGTATATGTGTCATTTATAGAGTTTAATGACAGAATTGAAAGGTGCAGTGTGTTGACTTTAGTGGCATCTAGCAGAATGGACTTGGCAGAAATGGAATATAATATTCATAAGTATTTTTTAATTAGTGTATAATCACCTGAAAATAAGAATCGTGTTTTCATTACCTTAGAATGAGTCCTTTCTATCTACATAGGGAGCGGGTCCTCTTCCACGGACCCCGCCATGTTGCACCGCCATGTTTCTACAGTAGCCCAGAACAGACAAACCAAACACTGGCTCTAGAGAGGGCCTTTTGCATTTTTCACAGCCACCGTAGGTTCTCCTACACACTTGGAGGGTATTCAGTTGGAACCTCACTGCTAAATGCCACTAACTCCTACACACTGCACCTTTAAATCTTATTTTACTGTTGGTTAATGAATGACAATTAAAGAACACCGTGAACTTTCGCCTCATGATGCCCCAGTTTAAAAAACTGAGCACTTTTACATCTTAACAAATAGCAGAATGCTGCATTGGTTGAGTGATTCACCTCTTTATTTTCACAACACAGCGCTCCTAGCCAGTATAACCATTCAGTGACTACGGTGCAGAATATCTCTCTTTAAATAGCTAATCTTTGAGCTGAAATAGTAGCAGTGTGTCACTAGGGCTTGAACATGCACTGCCCTTCCCCGTGCCTTGGCAAGCACTTTGCAAACAAACGTAAGCAGTTGTCATTGATAGGGTAATCCTAGACTGATTAATGGCCCAATAATCAGCCTGTAACCTGCAATAAATCAGCCGCTGATCAATAGAGCCTGCGCTCTGCAGCCGTGGCCAGATCATTACCATGTCACTGTATATCTACCATTAGCATAAGAAGGCAGCACTAAAGGGAGGGAGAGAGGAGTGGAAGAAAAAGTGCTTCCTATCTAATGTGTTGGAAATGGGATTGATAGAGAGGTCATTTTTTGATTTCATTTGTCTGCCCGCCTGCCTTTCTCCCTCCCTCTTCTTTCGGTCTGATTAATGGCTGTACAGCAAAGGCAGTGATAAAGATGGAGAGGGAAGAGCAGGATGTTAAATTATGATAATGACAGCACAATTAATGACATTAGGAGACATTATTCTTCAGACTTTTGGCATATTACAGCTGCTAATGGCATTGAAGGTGTACAGTGATGCGCAGTACAGCGCTGTTCGGAGGTATTACTCCTATCTCCATATTTGAACAAATGTCTCTACTAAGAATTAGAAGCAAAAATACAAAAAATACTTTACTTTCGTATACGTATCCTAAAACTCTCAACAAACTCTCTTAACTGCCCGAACTTTTCAGCCTGATGAATGTCACCTGTTCACGAGGAGGTGCACGTTCGTTAGATTTGACCATTAGCATAATCAATGCCCCTAAAATGTCCGTATAAGGTGACATGTTCCGCTCCATTTTTTGGCAAGTTTCATTCACAAAAATGTTCCCAAAGAGTAAAAACAAGAATTTCGCACAGCAGAGCTTAAAGTCCTACTGTCAGAAATCAGCAGACAAAGACTTAAATTTAGGAGTGTCAGTAGTCGAGGACCTGAAACAATTAAAACAATTTGAATCCAGCTGCCAATGACGTGTCATCAGATCAGCGCTGTACTGTGACAGAGAGTCAGATGCTAAAAGCCTCCAGTGGGTGATGTTACACTGTTAGACACAGAACATGATACTGGACAGAGATCATCACATCTAAAAAAAACTCACAGTAAACTGGTGGTCATGATGATGATAATATGGTGAACAGAATATTAATTTTGCATTAATTTTGTTTTAGACAGGTCTGAACTTAGTAATTCTAAGTATGAGAAAATTGATGAATGCCACTAATTTTCTTCAATCTCTTGTATGTGCCCTTTTAAGAATGAATATGTTTGCATTAGTGGTTCTTGCATGAGGCCCAATGTCTGTCTTTGTGTTTCTGTGTATCTATTTGTGTTTTCATGTGTTGGCAAACTTAGAAATTAAGCCTTCTTTTAGCTTATTTACTCTCATTTCTTCCTTTGTATTATCTATTTAAATACTTATTTTCTTTTCTAAATCATTTTGTGCTTTACTGTTCTTAAACTTTGTGTTCCTGCTGTAACTAAAAGTTATTTATCCTTTGCCAGTTTTCGGGCTCCTCCCTCTACTCATCCAAACACATCCAACATTAATTTTTCTTCTCTCTAATAAATCTTGCTTCACCTTTCTATCCGCCTTCTTTCTCTGAAATTTAATTATGTTGATTAAGACACAAGCCCTGCAGTGCTCCCCAAACAAGCTCAGTTTCTTCAGGGAAAAAGCAAGTCAAACCAATATTAATCAAAACCAGTTGTTGGGCAACTGAAGTGAGAAACTGTCAAAACTGCTCTCTCAGCTGAATCTAGGAACTAGATCTTCAGCTTCTCAGTTCAGAGAACTGGGAACAGGCACCTAACTGAACATAAATCACTCCATCAGTCTGTGTTTATTTATAAAACCATAAATTGTGTGAGTGTGTGCCTAAAAACCTTTTTATGTACTCCTTCAAACGCAGTCCGTGCAGATACAGCATGTTCTCATGCCTTCTTCTGCACCTGCTGCACAATCCAATCTCTGAGTGTGTCAAACTGGACTTGCCTATGGCAAGTTTTCTGATTATTCACAAGATGATTGCATGGTAGACTAGTCAAATACTCACGTTGTCTTCATTTCATTTAGAATATTCTGTAAATATGTTGTCAAGTCGGTAATGGACCAGGCTTTACGTAACTTCAAATACATTTTCATTCAGCTTTTTCCTTGCCTCCTGTGGATTGTGGATTTAATTCAGTGGAACATGAGTCAAAACTAAGATACTTTGCAGATTAAGTGGCCTAGGAACTTGGAACAAGGTAAAATAAAGTAAAAATATGGTAAACCAGCACATATTTCCTGGAATGTTGGAGTAATCCTTTAAAGGTAAAAATCGGTATTTTTCTTATTATGAAAAAATCCCTTGAAAAGACCAAGTTGCCTGTTCAGCCGAAGCATGATAGAGCTTCTTCATCTGTGCTCCGTTATTTGCCAAAAGCTATAAAACCCACATTAATGGGCCACGCTGTTGCACTGGGTGACATTTTCCTTCATTGAATGAACACACATATTGTAGTTTATTTTGAGTCAATCCTAAATACACCCACATACTCTCGCAATGCCATAAATACTCACTAGATGTGTACCAGATGTGTATTAATCCGCAGCTGAAAATAGTCCCCAACAAATGCACTATTTACTCCAGTTTGAGTAACGTTAATTACAGTGCCCAGCTGTTTTAGGAAGTTACTTTTTTATCCCACTTTAAAAAATTAAACCATGCTGTATATGTGTGAGCTGTTATTGAAAAAAAAATAGATTTAGTAAGTCGCAAAGTAGCGAGAGACATATTGTTGGTTTTGGTATCTTCACAGGATTTGTTGATGATGATGATTAAATTGGGATTGTGTATGCATATTGGAGAGAAAGGCCTCTATACCACTAAACTGTTGTCCCAGTTACGTTGTGTTGCACTGAAATCAAAGGGAGGTGGTCGGGTGGATGGTGAACGTACAAAACACATGCACATGTGATTAGATGTAGGCAACAAAAGCACTTTGGTTAAGGTTAGTGAAAGATTGTGGTTATGTTTAAATGTTAATAAACATGTTGTGTCTTGTGCTTCAAATCATTGCTTACATTTCTGTATTAAACCAAGACCATCTTTCCCTAACTTTGAAGTGCTGCCAGTGTCTTAACGAAAACATAAAAAAGTTTAATAATGCTTTTACTACCAACAGATATTGTGCTGCAAGATTGCACATTTTTGCAGGAAAAAAGGGAACATTTCACTCACAAGTTCAATATCAACATTTTTACAACTTGCCAATCACTTTAATTACCAAACTTTTCTCATTATGTTGATAGAAAACAATTTAAAAGCATTACATTTTCTGCAAAACATATTTGCCGTAAAGTATATAAACGTAATTTCTAGGAGAGAGGGTTAACCTTGAACAGTGAGCGTATCATTTTTTAACAACATGAATCATTCAGAACTCTGGACAATAACAAAACACTTGAAGTTAAGAAGCATCATCCTTCATGTGTCAGGCGTCAGTTTGCTCCCAGCTCTGTCAGCTTACAGCAAACACAACATCTACTCACTGAAACATTAGACGGGATATGAAAAGCAGATATGGACACGGACTCGCATTGGAATGAAGTGTCCCTGATATCAGAGATCAGATTAGAGGTCGGGATTTGGTCAAAGCACATGTCAGATCCACACAGGAGATCGCTCTTTGCTGTGACAGACGGAGAGGAGCGGCGGAAGGGCGGGTTCACGAAACAAGGGAAATAAGGATCAAATCAACTAAGTGAGCAGAGGAGAGGACGGGCCGGGATAAAAGGAACTGGGGATGACAAGGTGCATGCAGAGGAAGAGCGTGTGGGGAGATAAGATAGCACAGATGTAAAAAGAAGGGAGGACAGAGAGGAAGAAAGGTAATTTGAGAGAGCAGCAGAGGAGGTTGAGGCAGGGCTGACAGTGGGCCATTCATCCTCCATGCTAGAAGAGACAAACTGCTGGCAGAGGAAGACAGGCCCCATAAATCACTTGGCAGCACACACACACACGCATACCGACACACACGCGCATGCGAGCACAGTCGCGCAGACACAAACGTGGCCACACACGCGCGCAGAAATCCACACGCGAACAGAAAACACACGTCTCCTACAGCTTATTTCAACGAGGTCTGTCTGTCGTTTATTCATTCTCAGCATCTGGATGTCTGACCCCCCTTGTCCCCAAAAACTTACTTTCTCTTCCTTTTTTTCTTTGGTACAGTGGTGGAAAATAAGTACATTTACTCCAGTACTGTAACAAAATACATTTCTGAAGATCTTTACCTGAGTATTTCCAACTATTTTATATACTCCACTAGAGATATTTCCCCTCTAAACTGGTTTTATTTGAATAATTGTTTGAGCCAAAATTTTCCAATATTTTACAAAAAAAGCAAAGATTATGGAAAAGTCCAAAAAACGAATGCAACTTGGTGTAGCAGAACTGTTTGTTCTTCTCTGCACCCCATTAATCATCTGACAACTGCTCAGATTTATCTGAGAAGTTGTGAGGCCCGACCTCTTGGGAATCACTGAGCTAACTGTATATAAAGTAGATAAAACTAGTTCCACCTCGACCAGCTACAGCAGGTAAATGCTGCTTATGCATTACTACATCAGTATTAACAATCTAATAATGTAATATATAATAATTGTCACAGGGGCCATTTTTCTGCAGAATTTGCAGTATTTTTAGCCACGCTAGCAGCATCGCTCTTGGTCTGTCTGTTGGTCCACCACTTTGCTCCAGACTGAAATATCTCAACACCTATTGGATGGATTGTCATGAAATTTTCTATAGATATTAATTATCCCTAGAAAATGAATTCCAATGACTTTGGTGATTCTCGGACCTCTCCTCTAGCGCCACCATCAGGTCAAAGTTGTCACTTCCTCAGTGAAATATCTCGACATGTACTTGATAGCTTAGGAATGATTTTGAATGAAGGGGTTTTACTTCCAATGCAGTATTTACACTGCTGTATTAGTACTTTTACTCAAGTAAAGGATCTTAATACTCCCTCCTCTGCTTTGGTAACTCTATTTCTGTTGTTGTTGAAAAGAAGAGTGTGTGGTGAAGGGAAAAAGCAGCAAACATTCCTCTAACCTTTGGATTTTCCGCTCAAAGTCCAGTAATACTTAGCTGGCGGTGGTGCGGCCAGGGTGTTCTTCCCCTCTGCCAAGGCCGGCCGCTCCGTGACTGATCGACTCTCTCTCTGCGGGTTCCGTCAGTCATAAACCTCCCACTTTCCTCCCCCGCCCAGAGAGGGTGAGGAGTGCCAGTTCCTCTTCGCCCAGCCCTGACCTCTGCGCTGACATGCATGCCGTGTTTTGACAGCGGGCCACATGCTGACCGCGGCTGCCGGGCAAGTTGGGGAGTGGCTGTGCTCGTGTTTTCACTGGAGGATGTTCTTTTTATTGTTATTTCAGTGAATAATAAGGTTAAAGACCTTTCTGAAACAATTAATTAACCGGGGTGAAGATATGATTCACTCAACAGCTTCGTCTGTGACACGCTGCAAAAAACAAAAACCTGCCTTTAAGAGCTGCTAATCCACATCGAATTATATCAGTATCATGGATATTAATGGAGACATTTAGTGCTGGTTCAGGCTTTTCAACCCTGCCAAAAATTAAATTACTGGAGAAGTACTGAATCCTGTGAGAGTTTCAACTAAACCTCAAGTAAAGCACCAAAAGATTGATCTTAAACACATCTGTCACTCAGTGTTGTGAATACTGTTTCTTTCCTCTCTTTACTTTGGATGCACTTTTACTGTTTGTAACTCCTGCAAAAATATATAATTATCAACATACAGTATCTGCAAACATAAATATTCACATACATGATCATGTAAACATCTAAAATATCCCTGTAATTGTATCTTCTCCATGTCAGACTGAAATACCCTGAAAGTGTTCGTGCTATTTTCAAATCGTCTGGTATGAATAAAAGCTTCAAATTAAAGTTGGTAAGAAGAAAAAACCCTGTTTTTTCAAGGATTAGTCCTACTGTCAGGGCTGTGGTCGAGCAAACGGCACCTGTTTCTTTAGAGATCTTCAAGTTATTTATGATATAATTAATAGAGTGAAAATCATCCTAAAATACATTTGAAAAACTTGTGTATTCCCTTTTTAAAGATGAAACATGGCATGTGTGATGGTGGAAAGAGTGTCAGTGAAAACTTATTTGTATTTTAAACTGTATTTTCTACCCAATTTAGGACACCACAGCAGAACTCATGGACTTGTGACAACATGTAAATGGATATTCTGTTTTATTACAACTTGGGTTTAACATTTGGAGTTTTATCAGTAATAATAAAACTGAGGTCTGGGAACGCAGTGATATTGCTAAAAAGTGCTCGATGGAGCAAGAAACCCAGATTAGCCAAATTTATGTGGAAGAGAAAGTTAAATTTTGACCCATTCTGTCTGTTGTAAACTTCCATCACAGTTTACTGATTTCATGGTTCAACTTTGACCTTTACTTACTGTAGTTTTCCTGTGCAGTCTTGGGGTTATTACAGACAATTCAGGAGCTCATTTTTGGTTTCACCAAATAAAGTGGTTCAGATAATCTGGCTAGCCTCTTGGCTGGTTTACAACCTGTGATCATCTGATCTTTCATTTCTTGCTTTGTAGGACTTTGTTGTCTCAGTGATTACTTTGGTTACTACAAAGCCAAAAACCAAAGCTATGAAGACTACTACTAACTTTTTCTATCCAAGCATTGCTAAAAGTACACAGGTGCGCTTGGGTGTACGCAACAAGTATTTGTGTACTTGTTAAAGCAATTCTAATCAATATCTTTATATATAATGGATTAAATGTGAAATGTGTAGCTTATAACGGAGCATTTAGCAACTACAGAGCTGGATATATCTCTCAGGAGTTGGTGGAAATCAAACCAGAGCCAGAAGGAGAGTGAATATGACATAAACATCACTCCAAATGAATGCTAATGCTGCTCCGTATCAGCTGGATCTGTAAATACGGCACTGTTTGCCAACATTTTCATTATATCAACTTTATAAGATAATAATATGTTGATGTTGTGTTTACAACTTGGTTGCGCTGCCCCCTGGTGGCCAACAAAATCATTTAATGCAGCTTTAAGTATATATGAGTCACTACATGAGTCTTGCATAGAAAACATTACCGTGAAATGATGTGCAAGACTCTATCTACTGTATATACACTGACCGAGCACTTTATTAGGAACACCTGTGCAAACCGATGCAATCCAATACAACAACTCTGTCATAAATTCTTAATAAATAAATACTTCAAATATACAGAAATATGAAGTGATGATGTATGTCCGAACACTGGCTACTTCACATTATGACTCACAGCATGTTCATGTAAACACACACTGTACATGTGTGTTACTTGTGTGTCTGTGAGTGTGGACTATATGCACACTGAGTAGTCCTATTATGTGTAATAAATGCAGACAGCACTGCAACAGCTGGTGTTTTAATGGTGTACAATATGACAGGGCCTGTGTGTGTGCGCAGTATGGTGGCTCTCACTCATTGTGTTTACAGCTAACACAGGATATAAATCATTAGTGTGACCCAGGTCTTAACCCGAACCATGTGTAACCTTAACACAACAGCTCTATAAGCAGCGGCGAGGAGCGTGAATGTGACTCACATTAGTAATGCTGCAAACATTGTACTGTGTGTGTGTGTGTGTGCATGAGTGTGTCTTACACGTACATGTTGATAAGGGCAAAAAAGTGAAAGCTGGAAGTTATAAAGCCTGTAAAATATATTTCTCCGTAATTAAAATAAACAAACAGCATCTCAAGAGACCAAAGAACAAACAACATAATTGTACAGAACGTATAAATCCCATTTGGGCCTCAGAGTCTTAAGATAGAATCTCATAAATTGTGTTGCATGTGATCTATCTCTGCTCTTCAACTACATGTGTGCATATTTTTAAAATGCGCTAAGGAAAATATATGTACCATTATGTGGATATATGCAGTGTATAAAAAGCTTTAAAATGAGGACAGATTAAACCATTTGGAACCAGATGTCAAATTATTGTCAATTTCCCCTTTCGTGCTTCTTCTTTGTCTCTTATTTCTTCCTCTTTCCTTCTCTGTCTGTCTTTAAAATGGGTCAATGATTCCCTTCTTGACCTTTCCTCCATTGCCTTCGACCATATGTGAACCAGTGGGGTCAGGTCAGGGGTGGTGGGAGAGCACGAGGTCATATCTAATTAGAGTCGAGTTTTCCAACTTCACCTTCCCTATCCTTCTCCTTTTTTCTCTCCTCCGCCCTCCTCTCCACGCTCCAGGATTCAACCATAAGGATGACGAAGACAGATGCTGTGATCTTTAGTCTCTGTAATCAGTCTAAGCTTTGATGATCTCTCACACATGGAGAGGAGAAAAAGCTTAAGAGGGGAGCAAAATGGGAAGAGGAAGGTAGGGGAGGACGTAGAGCCCCTGTTGAATAATGGCAGCCTTCCCGTTGTTTTCAGTCATTATTATTCTACCTCAATTCTTTCTACTCATGTGCTGTCCTCCCTTAAATCTTTACGTTTGAGTTTTATATTTGTGGATACTTGCACTTTGTGCTCCTCTTTGGCAGAAATGCTAGTAAATGTAACTTCCCAAGCTCAGTTGAAGCTTTCTGTTCAGGCATTTACAGGTTACAATAATAACGGTGGTAGATTTACCACCAAAAATTCTTAGTCATTTTTGAAACAATGGGTCCTTGATTTAAGACAGAGGTAGACAAAAGCAGGTTTCTTATATCTAGCTGGCAGCTGTTGATTTTTGCTAGTGGAACTCAGTCAAATATTGTACAACTATTTGCTCAACCTGCATAATTCGGGTGTATATGCAGGTCAAGCAGATACCGGATGCCTGGTTTGTCTTACCCCTGGCTCACACAAAAGTGTAGCAACAGAGGCTGAAAGATCAGTTAATGCAGAAGTGGCAAAGTGAGCTCAAAAGCATGACAGCGTGTGATCTTAATGTAGAATTTAAACAGGAACTTAAATTGGAAAAGTATCTGTTGTATAAGAACTAAAAATACAGACAGGCTATTTGTAACTTCAGGGTGAACAACACCAAAATTCCCAAAGTCACTGGAAGATATAAAGGGCTGGATAGAAATAAGAGGATCTCCAACCTTTGTAATGACAACCGTCTGGGAGATGAATATCTTATTTTATTTGAATCTCAGAATGTAAGCATAATGAATTATAGAGAAAGATACCTGCCAAAGTATTATTTAAACCTGTCTTATAGTCTGTCTTTAAATGATCTTTCAGTGATGAGAAATTTTGAGTAAAGAACGAGAAAAATAAGCTGACTTACTACTGTTTGTTTATGTTATTGCCGAAGTTGGCCAAGACGTAGCTTACTGAAGCTGACCAATCAGAACAGAGCGGGCTCATCGGGAGGGGGCCTTCAGGAGACAGAGGCTAAAACGGCCTTTTTCAGACAGGCTGCATAAAGGCCCAGTATGAGTTAAATAATATAATAATAATAATATAATTAAAATATAGACCTGTATATGTGCATAATATGTCCCTTTTAAATGCTGACTATCGCTCCTAATAGAGTCCTTTGCAGGCCGACTGGGCATATGGAGAAAAATCAGAGCTTGATAGACCTGCTGTGCCTAGTTGTGGTTGCTAAAGTATGACTGTGGGAGTTTAGAGAACAGTTTATTCAATGTGCAACAAATAATCTTTGACTGATCAGTTGTTTGTCATGAAATGTCACTTTTATGAGTTAGATTAGGCTTATTTTTTGTTAGTTTTCACCTTGCCAGCCAATGACAGGCAGGGAAGACTTTGTGATTGTTCGTCAGTGCAGTCGCAGCCAATTAGATGACTCAAAGGGAGAGGCATTAATCAAATCTTTAGTACAGTGGCAGACATCAGATTGCAGAAGGCTCCAAAACAAATATGTCACTGTCAGTGAGGCCATACAGCAGGCATTTAGGGGATTGCATTAAGTCGATGGCTCAGCTGAATAGCAAGCTAAGCTAATGTGGAACAGGGGCCTCTGGAAACTATTTGCTTGACATGGTGGGAGGCAGAGGGGAAGAGAGTGAAGGAGCGAAGCTGCCCTTATTCTCCCATCCCTCATTTTCTATCTCTTCTTAATTCTTTTTGTCTATTTTTCCACCTTTTGTCTTTTATATTTAAGCCGACAGGCTGAACTGGAGGGCGTGGGATGGCCAGTGGGGGAATAAGGATGAGAGAACAGAGGGAGAAGGGAGGAGACAGATGAAATTAGATAAAGACAAGCAGCAGGGTGAGCTGCAATGAAAGAAACAAGAATAGGGAACGTTTAGTGGAGGAGAGAAAAGAGAGTAGTACACTGTTAAGTAAAAATCAGTACAGAGAGAGAGAAGAGGTGGCTTTTGCTTGTGCCTGACAATAAAGTAACACTTTTTTTTGATGAGGATACGGTCAAGATTTGTAGCAGAACATCTATGAATCATTGAGATCATTGGAAAGCCTGCCATCATGGCCTCTTCCTGGCCACATCTCACTGCCACTCTGGTCTATATCTGAGAACTCTGCGTCTTTGTAGTCTCGTACAAATTAGGATAACGGAGCGCACTATCAGACAGTCTCTACTCAGAGGTATTCATGGTGTTGCACTCGGGTTATAGACACAAAATGACGTAGTTGTGTGAAGAAGGAAAAAGAGAGAGCCTGTAAGAGAACTTCAAAGCCTGCCTACTTTTTTATACCTTTTGTACAACTGGCCAATTGCTGCACAAAGTGGGTGTAATTGTCCAATTGTTTGTTTCAGACAGTTACAAACATTGTCAGACGGCCCCCAAGATGTCAGAAAGGAGTTTTCTGATGCCGTTAGATGATCTGACAAGCACTTTGTTTTCAGCATATCAAAGCCAAGGTGCTTATAGGTCTCTCAAATAATCTAAATAAATTAGAAGCAAAAGCATTGATAGAATCTGCTTTTGTCCAAGTCCTTTAAGGGTGTTTTTAGATCTGTTTAGTCCTTGGCCTTTCCGAGAGAATATCAGACCCCGCTGTACACTGTGGAGGAGGAAGAGTCGGTTACCACTTGGATTGGTAACAGAGATGTTAAACCAGCAGTTTAACCTCCCCTCTGCGTGTAGGCCTCACTGAACTAATCAGTGATGAAATATAAGTGTAAGCCTTTGAATGACGCCTGCATCAGTGGTATCACCTTGATGACATACAGTAGGGATAGCATGGAATAAGTCAAAGAGGGAGTTTATGGATCAATAGCTGTCACAGCTCAGAAGTCCTGTGATCTGTAAAGCTGCCTGCTTAAAAAGATTATGACTGCACTGTGGGTGTTGTGCTTCTGTGGTTACACAGTGTGAGTGTGTGTGTGTGTGTGTGTGTGTGTGTGTGTGTGTGCGCACGATACAGAATAAATTACAGGGTAATGATATTAAAAGCACAAAGTCGTTAAGATGCCAAGTTAAGACACAATAAATCCAGTCATGGCTTCTACAGCCTGTCCCCACACTGGGTAATTAAATTAGATTTATAAGCCATATTACATCAGTGCTAGATACTTCATCCACCCTCAGCTCCTGCACTGTCCCTCCATTTTGCCCCGCTTTATTAGACGGCCTGACAGTCGGAGAAAAAATATGGAGGAATGTTCAGGTCCTGGGCTGCGAGACTGGTGCACCGGGCACTCTGTCTTCGGTGGTGTCAGTCGTGTCCACTGATAATATATTAAGCGCTCCACTTCTCTGCGGAGCAGGGCAGTAGCAGGGCTGCCTATGACACAGTCAAACAGCTTTATCATCATCCACAGTCTCTGTTGCTGCTGCTGCTACTGCTGCTACCACCTCATCCCAGACACCTTCACGCTCCTTCACCTGCTACGTCAGACACTGTTGAGTACAAAGATGATACAGAAATGGTTAAAGATGACTCTCCTCCCATTAAAAAATGGCAGTATCAGTCTTTTCAGCATGTGTTTAAGCCCTCTAGCAGCCAAAGACTTCGGACTTGTTTGTTGGGAGCAAAGGGGGAAGTAGTCTGACATTTTTGAGCTATAAAGTCTGCACAGGGTGGAGGTCGGGGTGGTTGGATGACTCAACGAAAAGTTGGACTTTGACATGGGATGTTTCTTACTCATAGTCGATGTCAGATGTTTTTAACCATGACCCCAATCTTTCCCTAACTGTAACAAAGTTGTGTTTGTGCCTAACTCAATGTCTACACGGGCTGCACAGCAAAAGCAGCATGCTTGAGTGTACTGTAGGTCACCCTCAACACTCATAAAACAGAAGAAAATTGACTTGTAGTGTGAAAAATACGCTTCTGTTTGTGGTTATATGTGTACAGCACGAGTGAAATGCAAGCTGACACGTGGCTGTATTGATTAAAATAGAAGCTGTCTGTTTCATCAGAATCAGGCATGAGATGGACGAAAAATGTGCTAGCTGCAAACCTAATCAAACCACAGCTGTGTCAGATCAGAAAACACCTTTAGTTTTGCAACAGTGACTTTTAACAGCTTAGCATGACACTGAAAAATAATGCCATACTACAGATTGGGGCTTCAGGTCAGATAATAATCACATTTGTCATTCTGAAGGGTACAAATGATGTTTTTTGTTGTTTAGTTTGTAGTACATGTTGGGTTAAGTGTTGGTTTACCCAAATTTATAAATCTAGTCATGCAGATTTTTTCTCTTTTATGTTCCCTGGTGTTTGTGTCTGAGATTGCTGCCTCTGCTATCCAGAGTAATTAAGGACACAGTGGAACGACGCATTGCTGTTGAGACGAATGTCTCAAAATCTGGGCAAATAAAACCAAAATCTGAATGGTTAGATACAACTAGAGATACAATAAGTGGGAAACTTGTAATTTGTGTGATTCGACCCTTTTAAGTTAAGGCAGAGAGCAAAGAATGCCAATCATAAAAATAACCCAAACGTGTAATGAGATAAAAGGATGAATATGCCAATCAGTGGAATGATTGTGGGCAGAAAATTGCAAACACATTATTATTATTATTATGGCTGAAGGAGTGTGTGTGGGCGGACACTTATCTGCCAGCATCAGAGTGAATTAGTAAAGACAATAGCAGGTATAATAGCAAGTGCAAGATTAATATTATTACATTTGATATTTTGGGTGTGACCCAGGAACCTTCATTAGATCTGCTGTTAAAACAAGTGAAACACAGAACAAATAACACTTAGGCATAAAGGAGGGAAGGCCAGATGAAGTGAAAGCAATGGAGAGGGTAAAAGGGACTGAGTTCAGCCCTGTGTGCTTGATTTTAATGAGCTGTGGCACTTTTATTATCATTATTAATTAGCAGTTTTCAACCAGCAGGGTGTGATCAATAAGGTGGAGTGAAACAAATTTCAATGGGCCATTGGAATCATTCAGAAAGACTTTTTATCTACATAACTGCCATTAAGCCCCGCTCGTTAGGGCTAACATTAGGAGATGAGAGATTTGCAGCATTTTTAATTGGAACGACATAACTGTGCAGCCATTTTTCTTCTTCTTCTGCTCGCTTCTAATCTCTGCAATTTTTTGCTTTCTCTTTGTTGGCCCTAATATTATTAGTATTTTTTTTCCTTTCCCACCACCAATCTTCCAAACGTGTTATTGAGGATTTGTGTGCATGCATGCAACACATCACACATGTACACAAACAGTACGTTCACACCCTAATCCTTCTCACCTCCTAATCAGACAACCATTAAAATGGGATTAGAGACTATCTGTTGAAATTCCATATTTCCAAGAGGGAGATGTTGTCTTTGTCTACTAAGCTACGATTTTCTTCTTCCGAAAACACAATCCCCTAGACTTGACATGATGAGAGCTTCAGCCCATAGACAGTACATGATTCAAGTGTTTTCCCTATGAACTGTGTGTCTAAATCTGGAGACTGTATGTACCGTACTATAAAGCTATGAAAAACTAAAGCTTTCTGTTATCCAAAAATACAAACAGTGTCTTTCTTGTTGATTTTAGTTTGACTTTAATATTTCTTAAAGTTGGACCAAAACTGGAATTCTCCTTATTTTTAGTTTATGGAAATATAAACTACAATGATACTGCGGCTTTTGTGCATAAGAGGATAAAACAGTTTTTGGACATTTTTGTCAAAACATGGTCCAAGTTTCAAGTCTCTGAGTGGGTATTTGAGGGCCAGTGCTGCTAGAAGACACACTGCTGACTTCCATGGTACAAAACTAACAATCATAGTGCTATAAACAACAAATGTTGATAAATATTTATGTTTGATATTTATGCTGATAAGATATACATGGCTCTAGGCACGTAATGTCATTCTGTAACTTTTTCTCTAGTGCCACCAGGAAGTTGTAGTTTTTACTGAAATACCTTGACAACTATTCAATGGATTACTATGAAATCTGGTTCAGTTATTCATTTCCTCCTCAGGATGAACTGTAACAAGTTTTGTGAACCCTTAACTTCATCTAGCATCATCATCAGGTCAAAATTGTAATTTATCCAAATCCAAATACCAGCAAAACTAATGACATTCCAATCAGGCTTAGCTTTACTTCTTTGTTAGTGCTAACTAGCAAAGGTGGTAAACAATATACCTGCTAAAAACATCAGCAAGTTAACTTTGTCATTGTGAGCATGTTAGCATGCTCTTTGTCAAGACTATTTGTCTTGTTTTCCCCCTTTTCAGTAAGCCTACGTGGCATTGGCACTGTTAGCAATTTAAGACGTCTACTCCTTTATAATATACAATATTTGGGAGGATCCATTGCGCTGTAGCCTGTATTTCACTCAGAAATTGGAAGCTAGCTATTTTGCCAACATTAGCACTGGTTCCCACCGGACATAACTTTTTGTAAATTATTTATATGTCATAGGATGTCAGTGTTGTGTTCGTCCCACATTGTAAACAAGAGGTGGTCTAGCTAGTGTTAGCTTTCGCTCCCTCATGGGTCCAGTTGTGGTGAAATGACTAATGTAAAATTCCCTCGGGGGTTGTGACTATTTCTTGGCTCTGAGCAGTTGCCAGGCAAATGGCGGCAACTCCAGGAACTTACTGGTCATGGTCATGAAGTAGGCCATGACCATCTTTATTCATCTTTATTCTCAGTTTTGGTTAAACAAATGAGATATAACATGTTAATTAGCTAGCTTTAGAGGTGCTGGCAGGGGGATTTGGTACCATTTTCCAGAGCCCCTATTTTACGTCAGAAAGCCAATAAGCGTATTCTGCAAAATGTCAAACTGTTCCATTAAACTTAACATAATAATGTGATCATCTCACTCTCCTCTTGTGTCTCTCTTCTTTTATTCCTTTTCTTCTCCTTTGTTCTTTCTCTTTCTTCCTCTCCTCTTCATAGCAGTTAGCAGTGGAGGGCTACTTAGCACGCAACAGTTAATACCTGTCTAATTTATTAGCCTCCAGCTCCAGCCCTGAAGGGCCATTAGCAACACACACTGACACAGCACACCGGCCCGTGTCGTAATTTATTGTCTTATTACAGTGCTGCAGCGGCATCAATTAATTATCCATTAAAGCGCTGCTGTCCCAGGATTTATGGAGGGGACTGTGGGGGCTGAGGGAGATACAGAAGGAGAGGAATGAAGGAGAAAGTACGTGGATATGAAGAAGAGGAGGAGGAGGGTGAGCAGATATTTCCTTTACAGGATTAAGGATGGATTGTTGTTTTTGGGGTGCGCTCTGGTTTGAAAGTTGGGATAAAAATATAGTTTGCTGAAAAGGCTTTAAATAAAAGCAGTAGCCACAGAGTCTTCTGATCACAGTTGTTGGTCCTGTAAACAAATATTGTTTGATTGTGAGATTATAAATCACATTCCATGCTGTAATATAATCTTTGCTAACTTTAATTTCCAAGAGGTAATGCATCATTAGCTGGACATACCCAGCCTGGTCTGCACTCTCACAGCTCAAATGTGGTCATGAAGGGGGGACAAAGGGAAAGGTGTGATATTTTTGAAAAGAGCTATGAAGACGAGGCTGCTGCGGGCATTAACAACATTACAGTTATTGCTTGTGCTAAATGAATATGTTCACAGATATTAATAAACACGGCCGTAATATCGAGTCTGTGGGCAGTTTAATGGAGTCAGTGTTACAACCAACTGCACTAGCCTCCAGAAAATAATATCTACATGTGTGAATGAATAGCAGTGGCGTTAGAAGCACTGAGATCCTTTATTTGAGTAAAAATTCCAATACAACATAGTAAAAATGCGCCATTAGTAAGTAAAAGTCCACAAGTACTATTAGCAAAATGTAGTTAAACCTGGGGTAGGTAGTGTTCAGGAAAAGGCCAAAAAAAAAAAAAAAAAAACCCAACAAAAAAAAAGTGAGAATTTGAAAATAAAGCCCTCCTCTTGCAGCTCTCCCCCCACCATTCTCTGTCCTAAGCCCCTCTTATCAGACGAGCACGGCCATATGCAACACAACAATTTAACAGCTTACTACTGAACTCACTCACACACACAACTTCCTCTCAAGGCACAACAACCTTTAGGAAACAGTAAACGGTAAACAGGATCCCTGCTCTGACTAATAGATGTAAAAAGCTCTAAAAACCTACTGTACACTACCTGTTCAGCACCAAACGGCAAACAGACAATGTTAGCGACCAGCCGGTGAACATAGTGGAACATTTAGCTGCTGAGGAGCCAGAAATTTTTTTCAGGAGATGGTGGATTGAGTTTTTTATTTTATATACTGTAGATTAAGCTACAGCAATGTGATCTCTTTTTATAAGATCATCATATGTTTTGTTTGTAAAATTTTAATCTGTAAAGTAACTATTAACTATAGCTGTCAGATAAATTTACTAGAGCTAAAACTACAATATTTGCCTCTGAAATGTAGTGAATTAGATGTATAAGTAATATAAAATGGTAATACCTCTTTGAATATCCACTAACAATGCAGTGTTTTCTCTAAATAAGTCATAAGATTCGCGTTCACATAAGCATGTTAAAGTTTATAGAGCAGACTTAGTGTATAGGCATCCTCTGAGCACAAAAATAGAAACACTCTTGTCCTCAAAACCTGCATGCATGAGACATAACTGTGGCAAAATCTCCTGCCCCCTCCTCCCTCCATCTCCACCACAACCAGCATCTTCCACCCAAACACAATTTGTACAGAAAACAAAGTGTTTTCCAGCACTGACAGGGAGAATGGATTGCTTCCATTATACTCTACAAGAAACACATTCTGTTGAGATGAAAGGGTTGTAAATTATTGCAGAAGGTGCTGCTGCTAACAAGTCTGGTGATCCAGGGCTAATGGGGTTCACATTCACTAACTGCATCCCAGCAATGTGACAAATCAAACGCACCCAAATGAGCATCATCATCACTGTGGTCTGGGGAGCATGCTGGCTACACAAGATCTACAGTACCAATCTGAACGGTGAGCGGAGGGGAAATTAAACCATAATTAAATTAAACAAAAATAATAACAGTTGTGCATTTTAGTGGAGCAAGATTAATGTCTGCTTTGTCTGTTTTTAATTTTATTTTAGTTACCTTCTTTTGACTTTCTGAGCAAGAAGAGGTGAATGATTGATACGGCAAATCGCTGCGGGCCTTTAGGAGACAGGTGAACCTACAGTAGTAGCACGACGCCAACTGTGTCACATCACTGTGTCGGGATGTGTCAGCTAACTCGCCTTGGCAACCGCTGAGTGTCAGGCGGAGCAGGTGAGACTCACATATGTGTACAGATGAATCCGGCAGGGAAAGCAGGGATGTTTGGGTTAATCACAATCGACAGATGCAGGTAGTCTGTGTGAATGTGGAAGTAATTCAGTCTCAAAACACTAGTTTGAAATTGGTTGTGATGCCGGGGAAAAAAGATAACATTAACATATCGCTTCTGTCTGACCTCCAGAGTCTGGATGTGAAAGTGCTTTGTGATATTTTGATAATCTAATAATTGTTTTAGTCATCTTTTTAAGCAAAAATGAAAAATAATTTACTGGTTGCAGCTTCCCAAAAGTGAGGATTTGAAGCTTTTGTGTCATACATGACAGTAAACTGAATATTTTCTGAAGACCTCACCATGAGCTCTATAAATTTTATAAACAAATGTATTAATCAATTAATCCAGAAAATAATCAATGATAAAAATAATCACTACTTCCAGCCCTTAAGTTATGATTTAAATCATCAAACTCCATGGTTTCGTGCATTGCAATCAGAAGAAATGCATCATTTCACAAAAATTGGAAACACATGTTAGTGTAAAAGTGGGATTTCAGCCAGGAAACGTAGCACCAAGCTAGCAAGAGATATGCAGCGAGGCGGCTCATAGGCAGGTCTTTAGCAGTTCCTGGTCAGTCTTTTGTTGGCACACTGAATGTGATCGAAACATGAAGATTTAATGAAGGTTTTTAAAAGTAAAATTGATTTCATGGAGCAGAGGCTTGTGGTTTTTCCCACAAAGTCTCAGTTTCTTGTTGGAGCAGCTGATAACACCACTGGACTAAATTTAGTTGAAAAGTTTACATTTTGTGGATTATAACCTTTATTTTAATGGTATTTAATGACTATATTTTCAACATATAATCAGTTCTGCAGGATCTCCTGGACAGATTTCTTGGCAAAAGTGCTTAAAAATGAAATCCTTTAGTGTTATACACAAGTTTACAAGTGAGGTGCCACAGCACACAAACTATGATTGACTGCTGCAGAAACACACATTCATGCTTTCATCACAAGCAGGCTCGATTACTTCAACAGCATCCTTTACTATTGCCAAAGTCCTCAATTAATTGCAGGATGTTCAAAACTCTGCTGCTCCAGAGACCACATCTCTCCAGTTCTCCATGACCTATACTATAAAACTAACTATAAAATCCTCCTCACTATCTACAAGGCCCTCAATAATTTAGATCCTCTCTACTTCACTGATCTCCTCTAACAGCCTCTTGCTGCCTCAGGTCCAGCGGTGCTAGACTCTTACAGATCCACATAATTAAGGGCCGAACCTGGGGGCTTTTCTGGCTTTTGGCCCCTTTTTACTATCTTTTTTTATTAATGTCCACCTGATTTTTTATGTTGTAAAACCTCTTTGAGTACACTAAACAGTGCTATATAAAATTGATTTAATTATTATAACTAATATTATTACACACACACATACTTAAATACTGTGTTTGCACAATATATAAGTCAATGCACACAAACAAGGGCCCACACAGATGACAGGAGGGGTGTTTATAGTTTGGAAAAAGTCTTCTGTCTTCCTTTGTTTAACTTTCAACCAAACCAACCCTGACACCAACAAACCCATCATCAGTGTTTCCACGACAACAGCTTTATCATGGTCAGAGTTCACATTCATACAAACATGATTCCTGTGCCATTGTAATCCCTTTTCATCAGCTCGGAGAAACAGTCGTGAGCCCCATCACAATGGATTCACACGTCCTTGGGAGGAAGAATATATCCAAACATGAAAAAATGTGATTTTCCTTCACACCTCAGTTGTGCTGTCGTCCCCCGGGGTGGCGCAGACAGGAAATGGGAATGACTGCTTCCTGCCTGAGCCGGCTTTGAAGGCAGGCTATGAGGGACGATGTCACGGTGAAGCAATGTTCCTGTGCTTTCACCAGGCTCTTTGTAATGTGTGATTTACAGCTTCCCCCCCTGCTGTTTCATCTGTGATTTAGTGTTTCCCGGTCAGATGGCTATCAGCTGCCTTACCAAGTCCACTCTGTTCCTGCAGGACGCTACGTGGAAACAAAAGTGACACAAGAGAGCTTTAGGCCATGATCAGGACTTTGCATAAGAGCATTTTAAAATAGATGGGTATGTAAACACTGATCTGCCCTGTGGTAAAAAGTAAAATAAGTGATGGAACAAGTATGCAGATCCTTTATTTAAGTAAAATAACTAACACAACAGTGTAAAAATACTCAAGCTGATCATATGGGGCGGCTGTGGCTCAGGTAGAGTGGCTTATCTGCTAATCAGAAGGTTGCTGGTTTGATCCCCGACTCCTCTAGTCCACATGTCGAAGTGTCCTTGGGCAAGATACTGAATTCCAAGTTGCTCCCGATTGTTGTGCCAGCGGCCTGTGTTGTGGCTTGCTGTCATCGGTGTGTGAGTGTGAATGTGGAGCAGAAACGTTGTAAAGCGTTTTGAATTAAAGCGCTTTATCAATTTATCAGGTAAGGTGAGATTTATGTGTAACATACACATTATACAAGACAATGGCAGTGATGGCAATGTGTCCCCACTGTTCCATTTTTTATGTAACATCATGTAATCATACTGTATTATAGTTACATCTCTGTTCTCTTTTCCAAAACTAAACCAGACAATGAAGGTTCTTCTCTGTTGTGTCAGTAAAAGGCCTTGATGATACGATTTGGAAGATGGTTTGAATCATCAGCTATGAATCATAAAACTTGCTGCGCTATTTCAGTGTCCAAAAAGTTGGTTTCACATCCAGTTAAGTGTACCAGGAAAACAAAAAGTGTTGCGTCTCTTGTTTCTCACTCAGAAATCTAAACAAATCTGTAAACAATCATAGGGACGGCATAATGTAACATATGGTTTAAGGCTTATTTCACCTTTTGAAACAAATCAATGGAGATTAGTATGTCATGCTGCATTCAAAGCCCCATTTAGCTTGAAGAAAATATACACTATGTATAAATTCAACTACTTTTATACCAATTATTTTGTTTGTTTCCATCTCTTGCATGTCATATTCACATTCCTCAATATTTTAGTATTTTCTGGAGACCTGCTAGACCCCCCTCTCCCATCCAACACACACACATGTTCCTGTTAACACTCAGCACTTTCTCTACCTTAACCTCTGACCTTGTCCCTCTCCTAACCTTCACCCTTACCTCAACCCTAACCTGACCGTATTTCTCTAAGCCTATAAATCCTAAACCAACCTTAAATTAAATGTTGAGGTGATTTAGAGTTCAGACCTTTAACTGTCAACGTCTAGTGTCCATTTTACTCCGATCATTGTGTAATACACTTTTAATCCAATCCAATCCAAAGACTGCAGTGGTTATTTTTTTTCTTTTTACCAGTTACTTGCTTTTGAAATCCAAACTTCATTATGTCTCGGAATTATTTTGCCAGGAGAAACGCCTTAATTAAGATGCAAATGAACTGACAGTAACATCTGTATGACAAGATGCTTTTGAGCGATAATTCCCTGAAGGAGACAGACTCCCGTTTCTTTCTGTGGCTGTCAGCTGAGTGAATGTAAGCAGAGTGTAAACACTCAACTCAGAATGAAGAAATGATCAAATAAAAAGTCCTTGGAAGTTGTTTTCCTCACAGACATTGCTATGAAGTGTCACCCCAACCTAAACCGTATCAAAATTCTAAATTGAACCCTGAAACTATAACGTTATACAGTCTCTTAATAAAAATCATTAACAGTTATCACACGCCCACAAGTTTAAATTATCCTAATTTCATTAATTTTATTCATATATGTATTTGACAGAGACATTAATCAACAGAAAAAAAAGAACTGTTAATGAGCCTAAAAGTATAACTTTTATCTTTTGTCTGTGTCCAGATTTTAAAAAGGCAACCCAAAATTATAATAAAATGACATATCTTCTAATAAAATTCATGATACAAAACATAAGTAATACGCAGAGTGCATGTCCGCCAATCAAACAATGTCACAACACAATACAGAGTAATCAACAGCAATATATAAAAAGTAAGTTAAGTTAAAAAACAAATGCAAGGAAAGGAATAAAAAAGGATCCATAAAGACAGAAAACTACTATTCTAACGTTCTGTGGTACCGCTGGTAAATTTTAAGGTAATGATGAACATATTTTACTAAGTTTTCCCAGCTCAGGAGTTTTATGTTTATTTAAAGTTTATATAAAGTGGTTTCAGTGTAAATTTGTTAGCCTGCGCCCAGCTCATCATGTTAAATGTGGGATGATCATAGCATTCATATATATCATAGTTATACTGTAATAAAGACAATCGTGTTTTTTTTCTTGTATAATTTTGAAGAGCTCAATTGTTTTCATCTCCTCTGTGTTTTGCTTTCATCAATACACAAACTTTTCCACCTCAGCCAAGCGTAAAGACTTTCCTGTGATACTCTCTATATTCTGTAAACACTGTAAAATTGCATCAAGCATTTAAACAAATCACCAATTTTTAGATTTTCTTTATTCATTCAACTGTTATATTTTCTGTAAACTCTAAAACGTGTTTGAAAGTCGAAAGCCAGGTTTGTACTTGTCTATGTTTGGTGCTTGTGCTGTGATATTTCTTCATGTCAGATAATGAACATCTGTGGAAATAAGTCTATGACTGTATCGTTCAATCCCTGACAAAGTCTGACATGTTGTGTTTTAAAATATATTAAAGTTTTGTCAAAAGACCTAAACCTTGAGGCAGAGATTTCTAAATCTCTTTTATTTTAACTCATTTAGTTGAAAAGAAAATCAGAATAAGCCTTAGAAAACCCAACATGTGTAATTTGTCTGTAATCACAGACATGAAAACTCCTCTTTATGTCATTAAGTCTCCCATATTTTCAGAAATATTACATGACCTCAGTGTCCTCAATGGTCTCTTTTTAGATGGAGAAGCTGTGTTCATGTTCCAGGAGTTCATCTGTCATGAGTATATTTGTTCCTTAGAAGTATAGAAATACACACACACCTTGTACTGAGGCTAGGATGGACAGCTCTTAATGAAACCCTGAATCAGAGGAGACCAAAGTTTGCCCCCGGGCTTCTGTCTCCCAAAAACTAACACAAATACCGTCACAGTGGCTTTTCTTCTCCCTTTTCCCTCGTATACCCCCTGTCTTTTTTTTTTCATCTTTCACATGCCCTTGTTGTCATTCTTTCAGCTCCTTGTCCTTCCCTCTTGTCACTCCTCTCCTCCCACTCCTTCCTCCGCTGAGTCAGACTGTAGGGATAGAGAGCAGATGTTGTGGCCGCCATACGTTTATGAGGCCTCCGCTGCTGAGTAAGTTTACTGTTAACTGTTTAAACAGCTCTTGTAAAACCTCACAATAAATATATTTTTAAAATATTACTCGTAGCAAGCAAAAAAAGCAATCTCTAAAAAATGGATGGTCAAAAAACCTCCAACAAAAGAAGAGTGGATAGCAATTATAAAAGAAATGTATGAAATAGAGAGATTTACTTTTTCTTTGAGACTGTGTATTGATACATTTCTTAAAGGGGACATATCACGCGTTTTTCCAGCTGTGTATTTATATTCTGGGGCTCAACTGATCATCTTTGCATGATTTACAGTCAAATGCAGCCCCTCAGTTCAGCCTCTGTCTGAAACAGGCCATTTTAGCTCCTGTTTCTTGAAGGCCCCCCTCCCGATTAGCCCACTCTGTTCTGATTGGTCAGCTTCAGGAAGCTGCACCCCGGCAGACTTCTTGTAGATCTGGAGGCTACGTCAACAAACAACAGTAGAAGTTGGATTTCACTTCTTTGTCTCCTTCTTTAATCAAAATGGAAACTTCGCACCGGTGCTCGAGCACCCACCGAAAAGGTTGGGGGGGGGGGATCAAAAAATTAAATGAACAAATACATTTTACAAAACTGCATCTTTTGCTTAGGTATTGGTATCAGTTGTCCAGGGTCGGACTGGCCATCGAGAGCACCAGAAGAAATCCTGGTGGGCCTGTTGCTGCGTCGCCACCCCCCCTCCCCCCACCCAGTACCCACTGGCAAAAACATAAAACGACGCCTACGTTCGAGCCTGAATCCGATCCGTAACATTGCAAACAAGCGTGCAGAGAAGACTGAAGCCCTGGCTTTTGACTTGCAGGGAGCATTTTTCCAGACATTCACCTCATGTTTTAGGACTTTGTCTATGTTAAACCATGTTTAACATGTTTAACATGTTTAACATAGACATCTGACATTATAACAGTATAGAAATAACAGAAAATCACAAAAAGCATGATATGTCCCCTTTAAGAATTGGACAAAATGGATATTGCATGTGAATGTGGACATAGTACAATGAGGAAGAATAATGTGATTTACCTTGCCCCCACAATTTTCTCACAAGCCTTCTGAGTGATTGCCTGTACTAAGCCTGTATTACTATTATCATGTATTATTAATGCTTGACTTTCGTCCTCCTTTTCTTCAGAATGCAGGAAATGTATGCATGTCTTTTTTCTACAAGGCCAATTCTCCAATTTTTGAATTCCTGTTCAAACTGTAATTGACTTGAAGTGGCCTCAATTTAATCTTCCTTGCCATTGTCTTTTTCCTTGTGTATATACAGTGTGACGGTATGCAAGGTGGGAAATTTCATCTGTTGATTAACTGCTAAATTTGGAGTAGTTGTTTGTCTGTATGTGTTTAATAAAGATGTACACTTGTACACCAAGCCATACTATGTAGGAACTTGTGTATTTGCCCTGATGACTCTGACTTTATTCTACTAAAATAACGAAAATAAAGTTTAAAAAACAGAAAAATAAACAGCTCGGCTAACTAATGATGGTATCAGTAAAGTAGGAATGTTATTTATTTGTTATACATATAGAGTAAAAACACACTTTTCATACATATAGTCAGCTCCACATGAATTTAAAGTAAAAAGAAAAAAAACACTTGCAGGAGAGGTAGGAAGCTCACAGACCTCCCCTAAAAATTCAAGCCAAGATAAACAGAATTACATTAAATAAAAATAATGATGGATGGAAAGACTACTATAAAATAAAGAGAATCTAAAGAAAAGAACCAGGGGGTAGCTATGTGAGCATTTCTGAATGTCTGTAAAAAGGATCCAGTAATAAAAAGTTATATTTTAGGCAGCTCTGTGTGCATTAAAGTGTGTGTAAATATCCTGTATGTGCATGAACGTGTGCTTTTGTGTGAGAAAGTCCAGGGCCAGCCTTGTCCTGATCCCTCCCTCTCATCACGGCAGTGTCTGTTTTTAATCTGGGCCTGTGATTTATGAAGGAGCCCGGACTGTGTATATCTCCTCACTTCCTTTCATTTCTCAAATGGTTTGTGCACCGCGGGATGATAGATTTATCTACACACAACCCCTGCATGACTAATTAACTCTGAAATATCAGGGCCAGATGTTGAACTGAAAGACGGACCCCAGAGTGCTTTCTCTCCCTCTCCATCTTGCTTTTTTGGTTTTCTAACTGTTGCTTGTGATTTTTCTTCTTCACTCTTTGTCCCTTCTCAACATTCAGCCATAATTCTGCCGATAATATGACAAGCTGTTTTCTGTGAATGTAAATGTTGTACTGACTGAAATAGCAAATTGACACTGTTGGTAGTTTTGATTTGGAAGCTAAATAAATGTCTTTGCCTTAGAGGAACACAGTTTTTTTTACAACTTGGGTTCTTGACAAAAAGCTTTACAACAAAACACACCTGGCACCCACATAAATGATCACACAAGTTTTAAGTAAATCCCCAGTTTATCAACAATATTTCACTGTAACCACATATTTGGTCAATAAGAGTGTAAATGAAGCCAAACTGGTCATGGAAACATCCATTAGATCTTAAAGAACCACCTTCTGGTTCACCTTTGACCTATAATACTTTTAAGTCACATCAGTTTTATTTATATAGCAACAAATCACAACAGTAGTTATCTCAGGGCACTTTTCACATAGAGCAGGTGTAGACTGTACTCTTTAATTAACAGAGACCCATGAGCAAACACTTGGCAACAGCGGCAAGGAAAAACTTCCCTTCAACGGGAAGAAACTCGAACAGAACCGGGCTCTAGATGGGCGGCCATCTGCCTTGACCAGATGGGTTGAGAAAGAAAGAATTGTAGTAGCCTGATAATCAGTCTGAATTGCCATTTTGTTTCACTACTTTTTAAGAAATATCAAAGAAACATGCCAATTTAGTATTTTAGTATTTGGTATATAAAACAATATGTACAGCGGCATCAGTCTCATCCACGCTTGTTGCCATTTTTGCTGCCATTTTGCTGTAAAACATACAGTAAACCCAGCCATACGATGTGTGAAATTCTGCATTTGTTGTGTGCTTGTGTATGATCCTGACTTTGTTCTACTAAGAATAATAAAAATAAGGTTTAAATTATTTTGCTGTCATTTTTGCAGTCGCTATTTTTTTGCCAAACTAGCTCTAGGAATGTCGGTCCAAACTGAAGTATCTCAACAAGTATTGTTACAGAGTTTAACTATTGGATAATGGATAATTACATTTTGCACAGACATTCATGGTCCCCAGACGATGTACCATACTGACTTTAGTAATCCCCTGACTTTCCCTCTAGTGCCACCATGAGGTTTACATTTGTGATTAAGAATGAAATGTCTCAACAATTATTGGATAGATTAACCTGTGCAAATAGTCCATTACAAATACCTTAATTAATTTCAATTCATTAATTAGTTCATTAACTTAAAACCCCATTAATAAATACCTTTATCCCATCATTATTAGTGAAAAAATTATGGTGATCATGGTGAGCTGTATTTTATGTTTAGTGCTAATTAGCAAATGCTAACAGCATGCTATCACAGTAGAGTAAGATGGTAAACATGCCGGCTAAACATCAGCATGTTGTCACGGTGAGCATGTTAGCATGTTGACTTTAGCATTTAGCTCAAAGCAGCATTAAGCCTAAGTCACAGAGCCGCTAACATGCCTGTAGACTCTTACTGTGTGTTCAGACAGAACGAGGTTTAGAGGTGGTGTGGTTGCTAGTGAAGTCAATAGAAGACACAAGTAGATGCTCGGGGCAGGCTGAATTGAAAAATGTTTAAATTTGAGCGAAAAATGTGTGCATATCCTGGGGCTTTATGAATGTACTTCATAAACGTACAGAGATGACAGGTAAAAAGAAAAAGAGAGAAAAACTCACAGGCTTGGTCAGTGCATCTGTTGCTAGCTAGTTTACAGCTAACGTACAATTGGTACATTGCAGTCAAACTTGAGCAAATTAAGAGAAAAAATTGCTTCACTTTCTGTCTGAACACACAGTTAGCATTCAAGTCGGAGGTCGGAAATTTCCAAGTTGAAAATTCCAAATATTGAGCTCGAAGCGTTCAATTGAACAGGCAGCAGGGCTGATCGTGAGAAACTCGTCTTCTTATGGCAGGCAGCAAATGAATATTTGCAACGTGAGCAGAGCTTACTGTAATTGAATACATCGATGAAACAGAGAAGGATAAGGTAAGAGGCTGTCACAAAATATTTCACATCAATTTAGCCAGAATATTACACACAATAGCCTACCAACTGTCCTTAACGTAATGTTTCTGATTGCTTAGATTCTTTTGGGAGTTTTATTCATTCAGCACCATTTGAAACCTGCTTTTCTTGGACGCTGCCATATTGAGTGACATCAGAGCATCTGCTTCTCTGTGAAGTCGGGGTGCATGAAATTGGCCCGAGTTTCCCAGTCGGAGCTCCAACTTTGAGAGTCGTTCCATCATAGTTTAAGTATAAGTAGGAGGTTGGAACTTTTCGAGTCTCGAGTTGTGTGGAACGCAGCATTAATCCTGTGTGCTCCCGTCTGCCTTTCCAACCACGAGAAATATCCCTCAGTGTGGGGGGAACAACACCAGACCCTAACTCTGAACAAATGGGGGATAGATAATAACCGACATTTCAGCGTATGTTCACATTTCTACTGTTACTTTCACAAGGATTTGTTTAATAATCGTCTTTGCTGACTGCTCATCTTCCTAGTGGAGTCTGTCGGAGAGCTGTGGCTACCGGTATCACTGTGAGATTTCAGCACTGAAGCTGAAATGATAAATATTATTATAATCAAGTACACAAGCCAAATGTTTAAAGGCGACATATCATGCTTTTTGTGATTTTCTGTTATTTTTATACTGTTATACTGTCAGATGTCTGTGTTAAACATGGTCAAACTTGCAAAACTTGAGGTGAATGTCTGTTAAAATGCTCCCTTGAAGTCTGTTTTCTCTTTGAAAAAGACAGATGACAAATTTCAGTCTCTTCCTTGCCATTTCCTGTCTCCTGTTTAAAATGGGTGGGTATGAAGTGAGTAAGTTAAGGGTGAGGAGAGAGGGGGGGAAGCTGACGGGTAAACCTCTTCCGGGCAGATCCACCTTAAGAAAGCCTGAAGGCCTCTCTGACAAGCTGACAGTTTGCCATGAGTGACATGTGATATGTACAAATTTCAGGACTAATAAATCTACCTGTCAGAGGAAGGAGACTTGAAAGGACTGCTGCCCCGCGGCACAGCTTAAATGCAACTGCTGTTGATGAAATTCTGTAGGCTGGAGAATTACAGCTGTCAGGAAAAAACGCCTACATCAGATGTGACGGCTCGCCTGGCTCCTTCTCTAACCTGTTCTCTGTCTCACACAGCCGTTCGTCTTTCCTCCCTGCCTTTCTGCAGTCTTTTTTTTTTTTTGCACCCTTTTCCTCTCTGTTATTGCTAATCCAAAATATGTGTGAGATGAACTTTCAAAAACTGGCGTGGGAAATATTATCTCTCCAGTGTGCAGCAGGAAAATTTCTCAAAATTTTTCCTTGTTTGTTCTTTCTCACAACAAAACACTCTGGAAAGAACAAAGCTAAATCATATCTTGCACAGCTGTTTTTCTTTTCTATTACTTTCAGCGGCTCTATTTTCTTACTGCTTTGAAGTTCAGCTGGACTATAGCCAGTAAGAGACATTCACTGCTGGTCTATGACAGCTATAAACATCAGCTCACCCATTCCATCATTTGAAGAGAGAGGCATAAACCAGCTGAGCGTGTTGCTGTATTTATGGGTAAACGAGTGGAAAAGCCATTGCTCTCTCTAATCTGTCATAAAGGGGATTTATGGGTGTGTTATGTGAGGACCTTGTTGAGACTGTGTATTGACTCATCTCATGCAGACAGACTCCATGAGCCATGCAGCTAGCCATATTCCACTTCAATGGACACTTAATTCAATACGAAAAGGCCAAGACAGTATATTGTCAGGTGAAATTCATGACTGAGCATTTGACCCAGTTCTGTTTATAGAACTAAAAGATGATTTTAAGATATTATATAACTAACAGTGATTCATAATAGGTTTTAAAAAGGGGGAAAAAATGTGTCATGGGACAAATAAAAGAGCTGTGTGTCTCTGTTACCCCTCTTTAACCCCTCTGTCACCTCGCTGTTGCTCTGCTGCCCATCTCAGTGACCTCTGGCCCCTGCTTTAACTCCCAGCATGCCCTAGGGCTTGGGGTTCACGCCTGGGTCTAGACCAACAAACACAGTCAAAGGTCACCCCTTTCTGTGGAGCCCCGTTTTCACCTTTTTCAATTCTTTAAACACTCAGCTGGGAGCAAAAAGAAAATGAGAACTCCTGCGTCCACCTGGATGTCATTTTCTACTGTGTGTGTAAATGTGTTTGGGTGACTGTTTGGACATGTGCATTCTGCAGCACTGTGCGTGCGATGCACGTGTGTGGTTGTGTTTAGGGGTTGTATGTGTTTGTAAACTGTCTGCATGTGCTTGTTTGTGTCTTTGTGTTACGGTATAAAGGGTCCTAAAAACTATCTGCAAAAGACAGTCTTAAGGTGTTTTCAAACCTGTGTTTTTTGGTACTTGGGTGCGGTTGTTTTGGTTACCGCACCGAGCCTGTTTAGAGGAAGTGGCCGTGGTCTTGTCACAAACTAATTCTGGAGCTGTTCATTTGTGGTGGGAATGTGACGCAGTCTTAACTACAAGACCTATTTCATAAGTTTGAGCTACTGGGATGCAAATGAGCAAAATCAGCAGTTGCTACAGAAGCAGCTAGCCGGAGAATGAATCGAGGTCTAACCTGGACTAACAATGAAGTATGTTGCCTTCTTGATATGTAAGCCTTCTTCAGGACTTTCTTCCTGTGTTTACCACCCCAGACACATCTGACTAATGAGCGAAGTGAACAGTCTTTAACGCTTCTGGTGATGCATTTTGGTTCACTTGAATTTTTTTTTTTTCGTGTGAAAAGAAACTGAACCACAGGGGAAACGCAACAAGTTTACCAACTCATTCACTGATTCAGACCAGAGCAAGCAAACTGTAGGTTTGAAAACAGACTACGTCTACACTAAGCTGTCTAATTCATTTCATGTCCACAATGTTTGCAGCCACACTAGCGTTTCCAGGTTGTTTTCGTAGACCTCTGTCCACAGTGAACTTCTTTTTCTTTGTCCTCTTCTCAGCTGGCAAAAAACAAAACTGCTTACAGAGAAAGTTAGAGGTGAAACTTCTTCTTAACTTTACTGCCACACAGCCACTCACTGCGCAGCCTCCAGTACGTCATAATTTAGTAAAAGCTCAGGTCTCTTTGTACACACTGAAACACCAAGCTGCAGTTTTAAGATTTACACGCTGGAGACTGTTTTGGAAAAGCCCAGCCTTTGGGAAAGGAAAATACTGTTTTAGTCTGAACGGAGGGTTAAAACGTAGAGAGAAAGTTTTATGGTTTTTACCTTTTCCTGGCTTTGTGTGGATGTACTCTTAATACAAAAAATCATGGAAATTGCGATCTTTCTGATTACATTTTTGTGTTTCAGTAAAGCTAATGACACGTTCACATATCGAAGTTACCATAATTAGGAGTTTACAACTTGGAAATAGCATTCATGTCAACTTCCAAGTCATAATTACGACTGGGAAACTGGGATTTTTCTGAAAACTATATAATATATCCGACTTGGCACTTATACAGAAGTGCCTGAAAACCAAGCAAACAGGGACGCCTTATGTCAGCCAAATTTTGATTTTGTAAATGCACAGTATTTTAAACCCTCACACGACCAACTCTGTTATCATACAACCTTGACATGAACACCCGCAAGCACTTAATATGGGAATCTTTCTGATTTTTCCCATCCATCCGACATAGTGTGAAGATTTGGTGATCATAGAAGGACTATTTTAAACCAGTGCAATTTAAAATGCAGAAGATATGTCAGAATGCAGTTTTGGTTGCGGTGCCACATTTTTGCCAACTGTTAGCAAACCAAACGACAGACGTTTACAGGTTTTTCTATTGTTCTGGTGTTTCAAAACAGCTGTAATCTAATTGCCAAGTATGGACGGAAAACTCTCAAGACAAACAGCAGAGTTAATCTGTATCTCTCTGATCTTACCGACTTGTCTGTCAATCACAGGGAGTGGCTGCAAAACAAGATAGGTATAATTTAGCATGACAGGCTTCTGGTGGCAGCTGGGGTGAAAAGTTCACTGAGAGAAACATGTGTGTGTGTGTGTGAAAGAGACAAAAAAAGAGGATAGTTAGATTTACTTATTTATTTATGTATAGTGGTACAACTTAACTATAGTAATGGAAGCATCTGAGAGTTTGGCAGTTTGCAAAACACAGGAGCGATTGTTCGGAGACTTGGGCACAGAGAGGTCAAGTAACTGTGGCACAAGCACATCTATTCAAAGCCTTGAAAAATCAAGTGTGGCTATCCAACAAAACTTCTTTTATTTAGATTCCAACCCATTACATTGAACGTACTGTCTCTTATTCTGTGTACTGACACTAAGAGAATGTCTTTTGACAAGGGTGAACAGGACTAAAGCAGAGGATGACCCCGGGCTGGGGCAGCACAGACTAGACAGGGTGCTGAGGACCCCCGGAGGCATATGCTGTGGGTCTATGACAGTCGACAGGACTGAAGAAAGAACAGAGTGAAGCCGCAGAGAGGATGGGAGTGATAATGGATTCCCACATTAGGTCCATCAAGGTCTGACGAGAAATGGGATATGGCAGCACCTTGGCACGGGGAGTAGAAAATCTGGTTTGAAGTGAGGCGTGGAGCGGGCCAGTGACTCTACCCTTGGTGGCAGACGCTTGGGGCTTGTGCTGGGGATTTTGGAGACTTCCCCAGGTCACAGTGTAGAGTGGAAACACATGGTTTCAATGTTTCAAGAGTGTGACGGTGGTGTCCACAATTTTGCATTTGTAACTCTGGAATTACTTATGGTTAGTAAAGAAATGGAACCAAGAAAATGTTTCGGTGTGAGTGTCTTAGATGGAAATCCCAAAATTTCACCATTTGCTCCAGTCCCCTTTACTCTCCTTATGTGTGTGTGTGTGTGTGTGTGTGTGTGTGTGTGTGTGTGTGTGTGTGTGTGTGTGTGTGTGTGTGTGCCGAATTCCTGCAGAGTTCATGGGTAACACTGGCTGAGTGCATGCAGGGTTGAAAACCGTAAATTACCTGAGACGCACATGAAGACACCAGCAACCACAGGAGCTTTACAGAGAGCTTCAAACCAGCAGGGAGCAGCTTCATGGAGGGGTCACTGCTCAGTCATTCAGACCAGAGGGGGTAACACACACACACAAACACGTGCACATGAACACACACATGCACATACACAGAGCCAAGTATATATATTTTTTGAGTAAATAAATTTGACCTATTCTGTAACCATTTTACATAAAAATAAGAAGACAATGTGAGACAATTTGAAGGCCCGTTTGTACTGAGGTCAAACTTTACATGGTTTATTTTATTCCGTATTTTGAAAACATCATATATAAAATATTTAAATATGCAGTAGTTAGTTAAATAGTTAGTTAGTTAGTTAGTTAGTTAGTTAGTCAGGAACTTTATAATCCACATCTTCACATTTAAGATTAATTACAATGTTTTTCAACCCGGTTACTCTCATATTTTTGTGCATTATGATGACTATCAGTCATTACAACATTTTAATCACCACCGCTGATGTACAGATTTTGGAAATGCAGCACGAACACTGATCCCAGGAAGGAGTGCGAACCTCATACAGCTTTTCCTCACCGAAAGTAAACACACAAAGAGGAATTTTATCATGAGCAATAATATTAATGCACATAAATATGAGAATAAGACCCATGCTGGTTGACAAATACAGGATTTGTGTGGACATGGTGCAAGATAAAGTTCCCACATCTGCTTCATTTACACTAAAGCAACACCTGCTGACTGGCTGTCAGGTCTCTTGGATTTTGTCCCATCTATGACCAACTCAAAGAACCGTAGTAAACTGTGTGAACTGCTCCTTTGTCAAAGCGTCCTGTGCACTAGTGAGTGATTTATGGCAAACACACATCTTTTATAAACTGTAATTTATTGGGATCTGCTCAGAAAAGCATGTCAAGCTGATTAAAGTAAAGCAGCTCAGTACTTCTGCTTCTGCTCAACCTACTGTAGATCAATGCTTTGTTTGATTTTGAGGCAGCCCCAATGAATTTTGAAAACTTTATTATTCAGGAATGATCTAATGTGCTCACTCCTTTGAGCATGTGGTTACATGTTACTTTGAAGGAACGAAGTTTGTATTTTGCTGTTTTTGACTTTGCGTTAAAGTTAAAATAAGGTGGTGGTTTTAGCTAAATGCTAACATCAGCATACTAACGTGGTCTCAATAACAAAGCTAACATGGTGAAGGTATAAAGTTTACTATGTTCACTATCTTAGTTCAGCGTGTTAAGGCCACGCAACAACAACGCAAAAAAAATGTTTTTTTCTCTTTAGCTTTCAAAAATGACACTTCATCACGCTGGCCAGTGTATTCTGCATCATTACATAATGTTTCCTGATTGGTTGGTTTATAGTCGTGGGTCATGGCAGCAGTTGCATTGTAAGAATTTGGTCCTAAATTTTGGACTTTCGCTGCAGGTTGTCTTTAGTCGCCAAAGCTCCAATTCAGAGATCTAGGACACCGTTTTGGATTGATGATCAAAAATGTAACCAGGTTTCTCTCACAATTGTCAAAATTCATCTGAGACAGCCCAAAATCGCACAGTGTGTAATAAAAATGTAGGTACATATTACTTTAATTCCCCCTATTTAGCATTTATAAGTAGCATGTAAGCTAATAAATGGTTTATAACACACTATAATGTAGTTATAAGGCAGATACAACTATAATAACTATATGCTGGTACGGTATGTTAAGTAAAGTGATACCAAAATTAAGGTTAATAAGGCAAATCTGTGGGATATTAGTGGTTGGAGATGGGAGGCTTTCACGTTGCTGTCCTGTTTTGACATTTAGACTAATCAGATAGGTGTTTTGTTACAGAAAGATCTGGCAGTGTTTTAGGATATACAGTCTGTCAGTCTATAGTTACTGTTGGCTCATTTCACCTCCCTCAACGAAGGTGTGTGAGTGGCCTTGTGAAGCCTTCCTTGAGTTGAGAGACAAGCCATAGTCTATAATTTGCTCCCTCACCCTCAGGGCATGTTCATGTGAGGATTCAGTTTAGGGTGTGACAATGAGGATCATCTGGCTCCAATCTGCCAAACAATCATGGTTCAATACTCTCAGACAGACAGGTAGACAAGTTGGCCCAGACATGCCACAGAGAGACGCTGACAACGCCATCACGGACAGTCCCTGTCTGCGTTATCCGAATTAATTACGCTACAGGAATTTCTCAGACGCTGGATAGCTTAATGCCTCTCACGTCACGGCAGTGCTGACAGAGAGATCTTCCTCCTTGTTGTCCTCATCATGGCGCTCCTCTTCAAAGGTTATCAAACTGAAATTCCAAGGAGAGACGAGGAGGATGAAATAGATTTGAGGAGCTTTGATGAGAGAGGCTTGCGATGAAAGAAGCTTTCAAAGCACAATAGGCTTCTTCACTCGAGTTCTTTTGCTTTCTGTCCCCGTTGTCACTCTTCAAGATTTGTCAGACTCAAAACTCTGCTGCCAAAGTCATACTTTAGCTTTGAGCTATGAAACCGAACTGGTGTTGTAGCAGATTTCACGTACAACGCTGCGTGCGTGTCTCTTTCTATCTCGCTGTCTTTTCCCCTTTTCTCGCCGCCGTTGAAACATCTGCCACTGGACCAGCACCAGCTCCAGCAGTAGGTACCCTGCCAGCCTTTTAATATCGAGAATATGAGAGATGTGAGAAGTGATGAAAGGAGAAAGAAAATAAGTAAGATGTCATCTTTAATGTCAAACACCGAATGTGAGCTTTCATTATGTTCACCCCACCTTGTCTGGCTCCTAAGCAGTGCTGTAACACCCCGACACCCTGTCAGGTAGAGTTTAGAGACTCTGACACAGTATCCAGTAACCCCTTGCTGGAGTGAGTGTGAGCCAGAGGAAAACAACAAGAGACACAGACAGAAACAGAGAGAGACACGATGAAAGAGGAGAGGGGATTGATTGTGACAATCTGGAGCTGCTGTTGTCTCATGTGACAGGCTGCTGCCAAGGAGGCCAGATTTGAAATGTTTGAACGTTATTCCATTGATGTTTTCACAATACAGTAACCAGTGTCCGGCTTTGGCGTTATATCCTCCATAACACTGCTTTTAAACATTTTAAAGTCAGCCAGGTTTTTTCTTACAGCACTAATTTCTCTGCGTCTTACTGTGGCAGATAGTATAGCTGCCTCAAGCGAAAAAGAAGTGAATTTTAGAGCTGGCTCGGTTTGCAGGCCAATAAAAACACGTTGTCATCTCAAGCAGATTCATAAATCCTTCGCATAAGCGTCTTTGCCTTGTTTCGGAGACTATCCCATTTTCTAGAAAACTATTGTTTTGTTAAATTGCTGCATTAACAATTAATGGAAATCGACTTTAGGAAAGATGAAAATGGGTTAGCTGGATAAAAGCCAACATTTCTGACAGATTTCTGAATAAGTTTGAGGAATCACTCTTATTTCTAGACAGTGGACACCTCTGGCTGTTCACTTGGACTGAATTCATCCATCTATGACATCCTGACTCCCCACCATCTCCAGCCCCCTCTGTCTCTACGAATACTATCCCCGCCTTTCTACTCTTTTTTTTACACACAACGAAACAGTTTTTCCTATATCTCAGTCAAGATATTAGCTGTCTCTTCTGTGCTTTTCCTCCCTCTCTCTCTCTCTTTGTTTTCTGTTCATTTTGCTGCCTGTGCACAAACATGTCTGCTGTCTGCCAGCCTGGCAGGAAGCAGGTTTGAGGCCTATATTTAATCACCACAAGGCTTAACTCCCTCCGTCAGTGACGGCTCATTTGACGTGGCGGCCCTGGGCTTTCTCTTCCCGATTCTGTGCCAAATACAATAACTCCTCTCTTTCGTTACCTTGCTGTATTTTATAATTTCGCTATTTTTCAATGTCAGGGCCAGGCCTTTTGAAGAGTTTTTATTGAATTTCCTGCTGGACCCTGCTGCTGGGGCCATTTTTTCCCAGCCTTCACCGTCACTTGGTTTTTTCTCTGAAGCCATTGCTTCTTTCTTTCTTTTCTCTGTTTCCTCTTTCTATTTCAAGACAGATAAAAAGGAAATTAGAGCATCATTTCATCATAAATTAAGTTTTAAATGCAGCGTTTCATTGTTACCACTATGTATGTAATAAACTAAAAAGCAGCGCCCAGCATGCAGTAATCCCCTGCATATTTACTATTAAAGGTTCTTGTTACCCATCTATCTCCTCTGGGTAATATTATCTAACCCTCCTCAGTTACATGTGTTCACAATTCTTAAGCATTATAAATCTTCTGCGGAGCTGTCATGAGTGTCTTGAAAGCATTAAAATGCCTGTTGTTTGACCAAATGGAAAGAGAGTAGATTCAAACAATACTTCACTCTTCCTGTCTCGGAGTTCACAGAAGTTAATGCATTTGGCAGTAGCAGATGCTGTTCTCCCTTCTGAGTTGTGTGAAAGAATGTCACCCAAGTCTAATCAAATTATGGCTGTTATAGCATACGTCAAACCTTCACTTTAAATTTTAGCCCCTTACAACTGACGGTTCGTGCACTTTCTTGCTCCCTTTCGGATCCTTTTTGTTGTGATAAAGCAGAGATAAGATCTCAATGAGAGCGTGTATGGGAGGGTGTGCTCTTTAATAATGTGGCTATGGATCATATGGTTAAAATCAGTGTGTGGAAAGAAAGGCCTAAGGTTTGTCTGCATGTGTGTGTGTGTGTCTGTGTGTGTGTGCGCGTGCATCAGCTCTTGTGACCTCTTAATATCGCATCACATGTCTGATCTTATTCTTGTCTGCCATCTGAACTCCTGTCATGTGCTCCTTTTGCCAATCTGTCACACTTAATCTGAGCGGAAAGAAAAACTTAAGAGGAGAGCCTCCAGTGCCCCAGGAACGCTTGGGGTTGGGAGAAAAAAGAAAACGGAGAAACAAAGGAGAAGAAGGAGAAGAAAATCACAACGGCGTAGCATTTCAGGGGCATGAATGGCATCAATGATTCGCTGAGGGGGATAAATAGGGTGAGGGAAAAAAGGGAGAAAGATGAGAGAACAATGTGTCTGTTGTTCTTTAATCTGAAGTAAATCATCTGTCTCTCTCTCTCTGTCAGGTGTTGAGCTCAGATCTCATCATACAATGCTTCAAGGGTTTGCCCGGTACAGTGCTGCCATAATGATTTAGTCAGGTCTTTCCCTTCATCTCATCTTCATTTTTCTGAAGCTAAATATTTATCTCTCTGTACACCGGTTACACACTTGTTAAACGGATGATTTTTAGCCCTAATCGTCCTCAGCATTTCCTGTGAAGAAAAACATTTATGGCATAAACGAATTACTCCAGATCATTTCTTAACTTCCATATTTCTCACTGGTTTAGATTTGTGCCCTTGGAAGATCATGAGAGCGGTGGTGAAAGTCAAACGTGTTAAGATTTAAGTCGTTTCAGACATCAGTTCCCTAACTCAAACCATGAGCCCGCTTTGTGTTCGTCTGCCAGATGGGACAGCTGCTCAGGGTGCAGCTGAGCTCAACTGTGCTTCTCTCTGGGTGAAAAGTTCATTTCCAAAAAGTGCCACAAATCCACGTGGGAAAGCAGCGTTACCTGAAGTTCATCAGCCAGTATTTCTAAAACACATACAGAGTAGGTGTTTCATCAACTCTGAAACCAAGAAATCATTTTGTTAGCATCATGAGATTAGTTTAATCAATATTTGTGCAAATGATTCACTTCCATAACCTGAAATCCGAACACCAATTTCCTTCAGAGAAGCTTAGTTGAAATCTGAATTTATGAGCTCAGAAACTTTTATTTACTCTCAAAGCCAACTTAATTTTAAATCCAGATGAGTCATGGTCATATCCATACTGCTCTACAGTATATTACAAAATGAGCAGCTCTCAGGCTTTCAAGCAACACTTTCAGACTAACATTAGATTAAATCGATAGTTCGAAATACATGTATTCGCTTTTTTGCCGAGAGTTAAATTACAAGATCGATATCACTCATGATGGTGCATCAACTATGAAGCTACAGCTAGCAGCTGGTTAGCTTAGCTTTGCATAAAGACTGGAAACGGATAAACAGCTAGCCTGGCTCTGTCTAAAGGTAAAAATTTAAGGTGGTGTTCAGACCGACATTAGCTCTGTGTGAAAAAACACAGCTCACTCATTCATTTTAGTGCATTAACACAGTGGGCGTGCCAACATAGAGACCTCTGGCAAAACAACACAGTGTCATCTGGTAAAAAAATTTAACCTGGTTTGGTGTCTGGTAATCTGTAGCTCCTGAATTGTTTTTAATTGTCTCATTGGTACCTTAAACAACACCCAGGGCTGTTTTTGGTCTCAATGCAGCCTAATTTGTACAAAAATTGAGACTTCAGGAAGTCACTGCTCCCGGTCAAGAAGTAGTCCTGCACATAGCCCCTGTAAAACTGTTTTTATGTTTGTTCAAACAAACAAGATATGACATGATAATTATGTTAGTTAGCTTAGCTTTAGAGATGCTAGTAGGCAGATTGGACAGAGTCAGGCTAGCTGTTTCCCCCTGCTTCCAGTCTTTATGCTAAGCTAAGCTAACTGTCTGCTGGCTCCAGCTTCATATTGAACAGACAGACGAGTAGTATCAATCTTCTTATTTAACTCTTGGCAAGAAAGAGAACAAGTTTATTTCCCAAAATGCTGAACTACGTCTTTAATGCAGAGTATTTACAACCGCACATAAAGAAGCATTTTGGCATATACAAGATTAATCTAAGAACTGAAACGCCAAATGCAGATGAAAAGTCATTTCAGTGACGGTGCAAATACTCTTTTCCCTTGACGATGTCATTCACAACTTTACAAGGAGATGAAAATGGACTGAATAGTGCTCTCATTTATAAACACTCTCAGTGTTGCTCCATTCAAAGCCAAATTAAATGTTTTATGAGAGGAGTAGAAGTTATGAACTCCTACAAAACTGAAAACATGTGGCAGCATGTGGAGCTCTCTGTTTGACCTGAGCTATTGGCACCAGCAGCTTGCATTAATATATCCAATTAAACCAACATGTTGACAGAGCAGTATTGACCTCTGTCAGAGGAACTATTCCTCTCTTGTACCCTCCCTCTTTTTCCCTCCTGTCAGACACAGCTGAGGGCACGCCACAAACTGTCCATTGTACATTTTCAATCCACCTTCGCTGTATCTTATGGCATAATTTCCCCTCCTGACAATTTTCTTGCACTACTATTGAAGCTGAAAATGTCCATCATTTTTACATCTCATGACCAGATAATGGTTTTCTCATGAAAAGAAGTTGTTCATTAATGGCAGCTCAGACAGCAATCAGATAAATGTTGTCAGCATTTTGTCACTGAAGACTATTATTGTTCTGCACGGCACTCAATCTAATGATTGCTGCAGCTCAATCTGTCATGTATCATTCATCACATGGATTGATAGACACTGTAAGGTTGTGCTTTTTAACTTAAACACATACATACTGTACAAAACCCCACTGTGCAGATTGCAGACTGTATCAGTTCTAGATATGAGGAAAATGATCCTATGCCTGTGCTGTGATGTTTTGTTACTACAATTTGTTTGCTGATTAAATGCTTACAAGGCTGTTTGATTGCCATTTTAAGTCTGTCTATTATACAAGTTACATTGGATGTTGAGTTTAACTTAACCGCTGTGCCGTGTTTTGGCGTCTGATGAACCTCAAAACTCATCTATGTCTCGCTCAAACTGGATTTTCTGGATTGTATTTCATCGTTTTCACCAGTAACTGTAGCTATATGGCCATACCAACACTGCTGCTTGTGTTGTTTTTTATTTTCAGGCCAAATACCGCAGTCTCAGCTGTATGGATTACTGAATTTGAGCTGGCTCTCTGGCCAATTTAGCTAGGTTTAAGAGGAGCACTTTGGTTCACTGTGAGCCACTGCTGGAGCCCATAATTCAGCCTGCATACTTGTCAGACCAGTGGCATGTATTAAAACAGTGAAATTTCGTGGTGAAATTACTGCAATCCATGGATTTGCTTGCCTCTGAAGTAAATCTTTGCTAATCTTTTACATCAAGTTCAACTGTGGTTAATTCTGACATGCAAATTCATGACAAATGGCAAGCTCTTTTGACACCGCTGACCTTTGAGGGAATGGAAAGCCGGAGAGTCTAAAATGGAGGAAGCGGTCGTAGTTTATTAGCCATGTTATTGCAACATCCACTTTTCTATAACCCAGCTCTACCAGAGTATAAACTGCTCCACAAAAGAGGCATGGTTTTTAGACGATCATGAGACAGGAGCTGATTGTACAAATGTGTCTTTTGAATAAACAGTGTAAACGTATCGTCCCCTAAGTGACCAAACTAGCATGTCTGCTAACTGACTTGCTTCGAAAACTACTGTGACCTTGACTTTGACTGGCTGGTGGTAGCGATTCCCGACTGTCTAGCTTGTTGGCCATCAGCTACAGTAGTTCACCAATTAGCCTTACAAGTAGTCCCTATGTCACCAAGCTTCTAGCACGGCTTTTACACGAGGTTGTATATACATATGAACTTCACTGTGCCACCTTATGCCAAGATGTTTTTTGTCTACCTGAAGACAGTCATGTTTGATTCATCTATCCATTTAAAGCTGCTGTCCACTGTAGCGAGAAGGAAACTATGTGGAGAAACAAAGTGGTGTGCAGGTGTGTTCTGAAATATGTGTGGCTAGTTTAGGACTGTACAGCGTGTGTGTGTTTGTCTCCCCTCCTCTCCTGTGTGGGTGTTGATATGTCGGCCTCCTGTCGCTGAAGAACACTTCACAGAACTCCATCAAAGAGAAAACAGAAGAACAGAAGAACTGAGAGGGAGAACGAAGTGGGGGAGGCATCAAAGGCCGATTCTCCCCACTGTTTCCACATGCTGCAACATCCCAGTGGTAACAGCTGACAAGCCCCTCTATAAACAGCCTGCTCAGATCCTGCCAGCAGGATGCACCCATTCAAAAGCATTTTGCTCCCTGGGCTTTGTTTATTGAAGTGCTGCTTGGACAGCAGGGCAGCATGAAGGGGGGAAATAGGCGGGTAGAGTCAAAATAAAGAAGGTAACAAGAACAAAATGAAGGAAAGAAAGAAGGTCTCCTCTTGTGTTCCTTTAAATGCGATGATTTACATTTAAGATTTTCTATTTTTCGCGTGCTTCCTCTCATCGGGGTTCCTCCTCCCCTGCTATCTAAACTATCGACCAAACACAAGGACAACTTGTGAGTCTTTTCTGTCATCACCTCTTGTCACACTGCTTGATGTTGCCTATTTGCAAGACTCGCAGCAGAAGGCCCTGAGAGATTTTGTGGTAAATATTTGCTGTCAGCCTTCCAATCATCTCCAGTGAGACAGCAAATGTTTTCTTGTCAAAAACACCAAAGCGAGTAGAGACGTCTTTTCCAGATGTCTCTCCGATGAGTGAAAACAGAACGAGAGTCTGCACTTCATTTCACCCCGGTGAGTGAAAGGTGTGACTTAACATACACTTCTTCCTCTCATCCTCTCCACATCAAAGGCGTTACTCAAAGATGGGCTTTCCAGTTAAGCAATACCTCCACTAGGTGTGTCAACAGGTTCTGCTCTCAGATTTATTTTCACTTCTTTACCTCCTCCTCTACCCTTGTGTATCCTTCCTTTGTCGGGGCTTGCTCCGTGTCACTCCATTGCCTCGGGATGCGTGGTTGAGCAAGCGGAAGAGGATGAGCATGTGTTATCTCACGAGCAAGAACGAAAGGGTGAAAAGCATAAAAACAAACAAATGGGTGTGCTCCTACTTCTTATCACAACTTCCATTTTCCCCTCAAAGATCCAGTAATGAGGTTTTAAACAGTCCGGCTTTGCTGATGCTGCTATGTGTGCGTCCCTGTCACACTTCAAAGATCAAAACGGCGAGCATGACAGAATGAGACTGAGTTGCATTCCTCTCAGGTGATGACAGCGATAATCCACGGACAGTCTGGATTCAGCCGAGCATAGATGACAAGGTTGGAGTGACACACTGACACACACTGGCACACATTACCTGAAACCCTCCCATTCGCCTCAGGCCCTGTGTTGAAAAAAATGTGGGTCATGGGTGAAGACTACAAAGTCTGTCTTGCTGCAGCCGCACACACACACACACACACAAACACACACGTGCACAAATCTCTGCGTCTACAGCTCTAATCCTCCCTGTCAGACTTTGTGACAACATGATGGACACATAGAGGGAGGGGGAAGTAGCATTCAGTGTTAAGTGGCAGGGTGACAGCAAAATGACAGTCCTCAGGCAACACACACATATATAGCAGAGGCAAAACAATAATCACACAATCCCTTCAACGCTTCACACCCTTTACTGGTAGCATCGCACTAGAGTAGACTGACTCAAAAAAAAAAGAAAAAAAAAGAAACAAAATAGATGAAAAGTTATGCATGATAAAAATAAAAATACACATGTTGAGTCAGAATTATGAGCTAATACTGTACATCAAAATTATGATATTTTACTTACTACCTCATAATTTTGACTTCCTAAGTTGCAATTTTGATGCATATCTCATAATCTCATTATCTCACTATCTCATTTTCGACTTACTGTCTGATAAGTTTAACTTGAACATTATAAGTTTTACTTATTATGTCATAAGTTCGATTATCTCACACTTTTTACATATCTAATAATTTTGATTTTTCATTTCGATTAATTATCTCATAATTTTGACTCACTATCTCATATGTTTGATTGATATCATCAGTTTAAATTTATTATCATAATTTTGATTCATTATCTCATCATTTTTTTACATATTATCTCACAATTTTATCTTATCGCTTATCCATGAGTACTTTTATCATGTCTAACATTTCTTCTTTTTTTTTTTTACTTCTCTCGGCAGACATAGGCTTCCATATATATCTCAACCTTCTTCAAACAACTTATATTGAGGATTGCTGTTGTCCTCAACTGATTGCAAGACATTTCCAGGGAGCCAACTGGGACAGATAAAACTTTTAACGTTTCCAGTAAAGCACCAGTGCTGGGAGTCAAAGCTCCCTAATACCTTGTGTACTCTCCACATGGACTGATGTGCCAGAGGCTACACCCGCATTTGTCATTCTGTCAGAAAAATGGCTGCAGCAGTGATGCTGGTGGGTATATAAAAGAAGGCTTGATCCCTGGATGAAGCAATCTGAAACAAACAGTGCCTCTGTGTGAGGGACAAACATAGAAATGGCTTTGATTTATCCACAGCTCATAAGTTTGGCAGAATTTAAATTCACAAGATCAGAGGTCAAAACAAGGATGCATGGTTGGTAGTTATAGTTTGTGAGGTCAACAGTAAAATGAGGTGGAATGTGAGTTTCCACAATCGGCTTTTGTCTCTTCTTTCTCAATTATAGGCATAGAATAGAACTAGAAGTGGCATCATGTATTTCTTCTTTATGTTCACATGTTTCAATAATGAGATTATTGTCAAGACAGAAAAAAAAATCAGGAAAGGAGCAATTTGAATAGTCAAATGGGAGACAGAGACACTGCACAGCCCTCTCTTGCTGTATCTTGCCTACTACCCCCCTCCCATCATCGCTTCTCTTCCTGCCAAATCATTTCCACCAAATCCGTTTTGATACGACATCACAGCGCCCCGCAAAGTGAAGATAATCCTTGACATTTTTATCATTCACCCCCCTTTTATTTAGTCTGTGCTCTGCTTGCCTGTCTTGTTTGCTGATAAAATCTGCCAGCCGATGCAAGCCTTGGCGGATCACACATCAAAAAGGTCCATTTCTCCCCGGAGGGTGACGAAGTGTCAAAATAATATTCCTCTGTGTGCTCTGGGTGGCAGCCTAATTTAAAAACTTCATTTGATGATTGTAGCCATTTACATGTTGTTCCTGGCATGTCTGAAACCCCTCCTGTTCTGATTTACTACATGACAAAATAATTGTAATGAAAAATAAATGAAAAAGATAATAAATAATTAAAGATAAAAGTTTGTTTGATAGGGATATGGATAAATAAGAGCAGTCCAAAGGCAATCTGAAGTAGATATTGTGCACAGGTTGGGGGTCATTAAAGAACTGTGGAAGCCCATTTCTGTCAAGTTGATTTGAAAAAATAATAATAATGATAATAAAAAAAATTTATAAAATAGAAAAAAAGAAAGAAAAGAAAAACAACGACAAAATTTTTAAAAAGAAAATATCTTATACTAACAATAGTGGTCCTGTATGAAGGTCCGTAGGTATCAAGTACATAATTGAAGCATTCTATTAATTAATATGTAATTGCACAATAGATATTTTATTAATAGATATTTAAACGGTCCATAAAAATGTTTATTATTAGAATTTACTAATTAAAGTGTTCCAAAAAATACAAAAATGTACAAAAAAATGTTTTTTTAATTACAAAAAAATTACAAAAAAGGGGGCATAAAACAACCAATAACTACAAAAATTAAGAATAGGTTAATTAATACTCGAATAAATAATGGAATTTCACAATTAATTAGAAAATTTGGTTTTTGAATAGCTGAATTCACAAATTTAAGTAACAGTACAGGTTTTAATCAGGAAATTGGAAAGGTAATTTTTTCCTTTTACCAATTATTTACCAAAAATGGTAAAACAATACAAATTTGAGATGTTACAAACTCTCTGAGAGATAAAAATTTGGACTTACCACATATTTTTATTTTTTATCAGGCATAACTTTTCATCTTTTCTTTCCTGGCAAGAATTGGCTTCCATAAGTAACAGATGAGAAATTTAATAAAGTGGAAATGCTTGGACACTTTGATGCATATAATGTTGTTTAGTACATTTCAGTGTGTGAAGAACTGCGTGACTTACTGTATGTTGCACTACTGTGATCCATTGAGATAGGCAAGATTTACACAACAATAATTCTCCTTGGCTAAAGCCTCAATAAAATATATGTGATTGTGCAGATAGATTATAACACACTGTGACAAAGCTTACAGTGAGATATGACATGGAGAAGAGCTGGGGGGTAAAAAGCCAATGATATGTGGCCAAAAAGCCACTCAGAGCCTCAGTTATGACATTCTGACTTTATGATTAATCTCATCTGTCCATGTTAATATAAAAAAGTCCCTTTATCTTTGAAAATATTATAATTTTTTCCTGTGGTCACTGTTTTCCAACATTCGGGGCTTTCCTGTAATAAGGCACAAATTTTTCCCAACTGGTTCAGAGGAATGAGCTGCCCTAGCCAGGCCATGGTTTTGATTTTAACTGCAGCGAGCACAAACACTATAAATTTACAGTCACAAGAGAGAGTTTTTTAATAGGCACTCAACTTTGCAAAGACAATAACTCTCTCAGTCTTACTTTCTCTCCCTGAAATGCTCCCACTGTTTGCTGAGGTAGCTGAGGCAGCTGGCAGTGCTCAGTACTCGGTCTGACAAGGTGCTTTGAAATACCAATCACCGAGTTTATACAACAGGGAGGACTCGTAAATGTGTCGAGCTGGGAAATATACAATGCCATACTTCAATTTTTTCTGGTAAAGAAGGAGAGTTATGGTCTCAGCAGTGTGTACATCATACAGGTGATATAATATACGTTCAGACTTGTTCTGAAACCCATTTATCATTACGACAGTAGAGGAAAGTGCTTTTTGTTCTGTTATCCTCATGACAATCCCCTGTAACCGCCTACATGTAGGCACAAACACATATACATGTACATGGATACATGAGACACTGCAAACTCACACAGTCTGAATGTGGCCATGCTGTGAGTAATTTACAGCACCATTTGGCAGGACGTGAAGAGAAAAAGAGCACTTTTACCCACTAAATAACACCATAAATTGTAGTCTTTTTTATCAGATGTGTCAGGCCTCTCATTTCTAGCCAGTTGACTTTCTTTGATGGAAATGACAAGCAGTTATTTTCAGCTGTAGCTAGCTAGCTAATTAACACTAGTTCTGTGAGTTGGTTGGTAGGTAACGCTTCTGCGGCTGACTCGTTCTAAAATGATAACCCTGTGAAAGAGTCTTAAATATGCACATTAAGTATATACATACACTGAGGCTAAATCTACATGTCTTAGGCAGGACGTCAATATCCTGTATGGATGCTTCCTTTAGAAAAACCAGTAGATGGATGGAAACTCGCCCATTGTTGCTAAGCCTCAATATTTCCTTTCTAGCTTATGGAGTTTACACCAATAACAATGGCAGATTTGTTGCTCAAAATTTTAAGCAAGCAATTGGAGGCAGTGGATCCTTGATATCAGATAGAGGTAATGGGTGTATTAAGAGAGCTGGATGCTATACCAAGTTTTTCTAGTGGTCACTTGCAGTATTGCAGCAAAAAAGGATACCTCAAACTGCAAATAAGGTCAATTAATACTCTTTGTAGTATAATTACTTAATCCATGAAGGTTTTATATTTGTAAAATTTTCCTCGAGCGTAGAAAAGCAATTTTAAAATTTGTGACATTGTCCCAATGTAAAGTCTTTGGGTTGAGCGGGAACTCGCGGGTGGAGCCAGCAGGAGAAACACATCTGCTTAGATGCACATCTTCAATGGGCCAAACAACGTGTAAGCAAACCCAGAAGCTAGAAACCTTTTGGCGTACGTGCCAGGTGAGCCTTGCCTCTCGTTTCTAGGCAGCAGCTGTTGATTTTTTGACTGAAAAAAACATGAATCTTAACCCGTCAGTCTTAAATATGCACTTGATTGCTATGTACATGATACAATACTAAAAGACTGAGGCTAAGCTACATGTCCAAGGCAAGACGTCAATGGTCTGTTTGGATGCTAACTATAGAAAAACAAACTCTTCATAAACAACTCATAGATTTGTGCTGCATTGTTCATAACTGTAGGTTATGTTTCCCTTTTACAAGAGAAAAAGGTTTTGAGAATGAGGACTATAGTTTTGTAAATGTAACACTATCTTGGGTAAGGTAAGTTTGGTTGGGGTTACCAGTTTATAAACTTCCCAAATCCAGTACAGAGAACTAACGTTCCCCTAAACTCTGATATAATAGCATCTTAGCTTCCACACAGTAACGTGACCCTAACATGACCTTTAACCACACAAAATAATTTTATGTACTGTAACACTAGTTATGCTGCTTGGCCTTGGTAGCTAGCTTATTTACGACTAGTAAGCTAGTTAGTCATGCTTTTTTTGTAGCTTAACCTTAAAATCGAGATGAAAGGAAAAATGACTTTTTAACCCTTTTAGATCACATCCAGTCATACTGTGCACCTATTTAACAATATATGCCAAGAAATACAGAAAAATCAATTTCTTTGTATTCTTAAATTAAAATCCAATCATATTTTCTTCCTGTAAAACAAAATATGATGTGTGCATAAGTAGGCTTGAACCAACTGATTTCAACCAATAATATGACATCCACCCATCAATCAATCTTCAACTTTTAGCAGCACAGAGCTAAGATTCATTATGGCACACCCATTTTTCACTGTTCAAATTCCTCCCAATGTTATTTCCTGCTTGTCTATCCTGTTTCATTCGGAAATACATCACGATACGGAAGTTAGATACTCTTGAAAGGCCGTTTCATCTGGACTTTAAGTTTGTAGCTTATCCTGTTATTCCAATTTGGAAGTGTTCACACATTATTCCAAGATGGTTGCTCCCGTCACATAATTTAAATAGCCAAAATTAGCTTTACTTGCTTTTTATTTGGAGTGTCTTGTTAACAGGTGAAACAGGAGACAAACAAACTCTGATTGTTTATAATTATGTAGATGTGTAATAATTATGTAGATGTAACTGCCAGGTGTTATTCACCCACTAAATAACACCTTAAAGTGTAATATTTTTACCAGATGTGTCCCTAAGCACCAAGTTATCAATGCCTCTGCCAATGAGCAGAGGAAGAAAATAACTGAGTCAACATCCCATGCGGATATGAGGAACAGAGAGCGAGTGGGAGTGAAACAGCAGGAACGTGAGCACTGGAAAAAGAGTAATCCATACTTCAAAGATATCAGGAGTAATCTGTATTTATGATTCTGTGGAAAATCATGACATTATCTCACCCTCTAAAGTTCGCTCTGCATTTGAAGCTGGAGGGGAAACTGTCCTACTTCAGCAGAAATCTGAGGTCAGCGCAGAAAATATTTCACGGCTTGTCAGACCGCTCTGCACACGGTGAGTAATGTTCAACATGACACCGTAATGCTTGTTCAGGTGAAAAACGGTTCCCTCCGCAACTTTCTAGGGCAGCGGTAATAATATTCCATCCAGGGTGGGGGTGTGTGTGAAATATGGCGCTACTTCACATTCATGTATTCATCCTGGAGAGATAAATTAGACCCCAGACATTTCAATCTAACTTCCTAAATAGAGCACTTTGTCATCACAAACTAAAGGGGAGGTATGCTGGGTGATCAACAGAATAATTCATGACCCTTTACATTTTGCACATTAGGAAACGTTGCACCGGGTGACATGGATACACGTGATAGTCAGAATTAGCCGTAAAACATACTGTAAATAATCACCAGGCACAACAAGGAGACAAAATGTAATATGAAATAATTCCTCTCCCTCTTACTGCAGCCGAGCAGTAACATGAACTCCATCCTTTATCTTGATCTCCGCAGTCAAATATCGTGCATAAAATAAATTAGATTGGTGCAGCTGGGTGAGGATCATTTGTTTGAAGTGACATGGCTGATGGGCGTTGATTTACTTACACAATAATGGCCTTTTAATTGAGCTCTTCCGTCCTTTGTAACATCAAAGCCTGACAAGTGGTTTGACAACAGCGCTTTTCTCTTCCGCCTCTGTGACTGACAGGCATAATATGGCCAGCCCTCATCCATCTCTGCTTCCTTCAACTGTCACACAAGCTTGAAACCGGACACCTTTTGCCTCAGGGACGTACTGTAAAGTATGTCCAACAGAATTTGAAATTAAAGTGGTTATCCCTTTAGAAAATGCAGACCTCCTGCGGGGTCGTTTGATTTTATTCGGCTCTGCATCAGGGGAACTGTGCAACATGCATGCTCTTGGGTTGATTTATTTGCAAAGACAGAAATACAAATAAAGAAAGCAATCTCATTTACCACCTTCCAGTGTTGCCATAGTCTGTTAAACCACAAGTCAAGTGTTGTGACAGACTTTGTCTGCTTTGCTGGCATGTCTTGAGGGAGAGCAGAGGAGGCGTGCGGTGTGTGCTGAGCGATGACAGATGTGGGACGAACGCTGAAATGCATCTTCCGTTCTGTAATGGTCTGTTTTGGGTTGAAATGGTTGCTGCTGACCGGTGATTTTGTGGCTCTGTGCACGCACAACGCAGCCTATGTTTGGTGTAGCTAACATTTGGGTTTCTAAATGGTGCGTGGATTCATTCCTGACATTTAAGAATGAGGGTTGTGCGGAGGGTTAAATAAATAAAGCCATCAAAGTGAGGAGAATGTCACTGCTTCCTCTTGCATTCTTCCATTTTCTTTCCTGCTGTTGCTCTGTTTAAATAACCCACAAGGTTTTCTATCAAAGTAACTTATTGAACAGGGTGAATCAATGCGTGACATGGATCCTGGTCCAGTGCTCTGTAACAGCTAACTGCTTCTTCTTTGATTTTATAGACAGGTTCAGGATTAATGGGGATCCAATGTGAAAGCAATTGACTCCTGTGTCGCCCTCTTTCTCATTATTAATACACAGAATCTGTGCGGAATACAAAATGGATCTAAGAGGACATATTTAACACTAAACAGACTTTGATTTCACAGCGCGTGTGACATTGAAGGTATTCCTTTATTCATATGGGACCCTGCAGTCTTGTGAAAACAGATTAAGTTGCATTTGTGTAAATATCCGCGGGCACACGCACATGCAGTATACGCATTTCTGCAGGTGCTGGGTAACAAAAAAACACACAAAAGAACAAAAGAGTACCTGTACACAGCTAAATTATTCTCAAATCTGCTTTAATTCCACATGGACATGACAATGTTTCAACCACTATGGGTCTTCTTCAGGTAAAAAGTATGTCATGCCCATGTGGAATTAAAGAAGGTTTGGGAATAACTTTAGCAGTGTTTCGTTCTTTGGTGTATCATGTACCTCGCACTAATTCATGCAGTTTTAAGGGTTCTTTAGATTGAACTTCCTCTCATTTTTTTTTACTGTTTTTCTGTTGTTCTTTCTTTCAGTAGCTTGTGAAAATGCTTTAATACACCTTGCCAGATGTTAATGGTAGTGTAGTTCCCCTAATTACTGTTGTACTACTGAATTTTTAATTTCTACATTTCTGTTTTTGGGCGTTTGTTGTTGTCCTCCAGGTTCTGTTAGACTGCGGTCTCAATAAACTCATGGTTATTATACTGTATGTGTCACATGAAGAAATGCCACTTGTAATTTATCTTTTCCTCTTTTCTTCTGTTCAGCAACACAGAGCTAATTAAAGGCTCACCTCCCTTAATGATAATCAAAAGGAAACACTATTGGATCAACAGGGATTTCTCAACATGTAAAATTATTCAATGTTTCCTCATATTTTATTAAATGTCATGGGTATCTCAATGAGCATATAAGTATCTCCTTGAATGTACTCTTTAATGGGCTTTGACCATCTCCCAAAATATAGACAGTCTTCGCAAAAATGATCTGGATTTCCTCGATCCTTACCAGAAAAAAACGTTTTATTTGATTAGTTGTATGTTCTCAGTAAAGATGTGTTGTCATATATACAAATCTGTTATCCTAACCCTTTCAAAAACTCTTAGAGTGATTCTTCCAGATCATGTGAGTGAGATGGACATCAGTTTTTAGATAAATCTGTGGCATAAGTCCTGACAAATGTGATAAGCCTGGCCTCTTCGCATCTGTTCAAGTGTTTCAAACAGATGGGAGATCAATGGTAAATGATTGCCTAGCTACTGTGTGGAGTGAAGGCTACAGGGAGCAATAGAAAGGTTTGTTTAGTGCCTCCAGGGCTGTGCAGTCACAATCAATTTCCCTGCACCAGTCAAGAAAAGGTGCAGCAGATTTCTCAAATACCCTGCAAAGTAAAAGTAAAACATACTTTTTGCACCATCGCAAAAATAATAGATGTCAGTCTGTCTTCATGTAAAGGAAACACTGTAGTACAGACAGCGTTTTTGATGGTGGATCATAAATGGTATGTTTTAGATAGATGAGGATCCAACTGACCATTCGCTAAGCTCCACCTGCCTTAGTTACTGTTGCTACACCTGTCAGGTTTCCCATTTTGGCACGCCACATATGCAGTTTACGATAACGATGCCAGATTTGTTGCTCGAAATTCATAGTAAAACAATGGATCCTTGATTTCAGATAGAAGTAGACAAAAACCGGCCTCTCGTTTGGAGCCAGCAACTGTCCACTTTTGTTGATCTGAAATGACAACAGTTGCTAGTTTTTTTTGCAGCTCCTAGCTAGCTAGCCACCTAATTAACATTACTTGGTTGATAACGTTGTCTCCAGCTGACATGTTTTAAAATGTGAAACCTATGACAGTCTTAAATATGCACTTCATGGTTACATAAATGATGTAATGCTAAAAGACTGAGGCTATAGCTAGGCAAGATGTCAGCATCTTGTTTGCTCACTATAGAAAAGCATAGTTGGACAAGCAACTCATAGATTTATTTAGAGGAATAGATTTATGCTTTATTATTCTTAATTTTATATAGTAGGTTTATGTTTTATGGCTTTGGCAAACGTAACACTAACTCGGGCAGGGAGTTTGGCTGGGGTTGCTGCAGTATAAATGTCCCCAAATCCAATACAGAGCAGTACATGCTAACGTTCCCCTAAACTGTAAAATAATGGCATCTTGTCATCTCTCCCACACAGCAGGGCCTAGGAGACTTTTTCTAACGTATACTGTAACATGCCTACATTTGCAGTGTGGGCACATTGTTCCCAGACAGCTGTTGCTAGTCTTAGTAGTAGCATAATTTAAGTAGTCTAAATTAGTTTTATTTGCAGTGTATATTTAGAAATAAGCTGAATTGATTGTATTAGTGTTAATATTAGACTTTTAGATTTTATTTCAATAGAAAGCTGCATTAAGGAAATGTATATATAGCCTTAAAACTGAGTACACAGTAGCCAGCAGGCAGCTCTGAGTTTTTGGAATAAGATCCTATGCAAAAAGCCAAATCTAGAGGGGTGTGAAAAAAACATCTTTGATGTCAGATGAAATTTCACTGAACAGCAATGTACAATCTGATTGCAGGCTGGCGTCCTCTGGCAGCCTGATCTCTCTGGATCGTTCCACCCACAGGACATGCAAAATGCATCTGTGCTGCTGAGAAAAGTGTGTGGTTTCTGTGTGTGTGTTCCTGTCTGTGTGTGTACAAAAGAGCTGAAAAAAACTTTACTTAGGTATTTGAGGGAAAATTGATGGGACAGGTGGACAGACTTGACCGTTAAATAAATTTTAGGCATTTAGAAGATGGATGTAAGTGCAGTATGTTCATCCACAATGAGATAAGCAGATGTTTAACAGACTGTAATCAAATTACAATGTTTCATTTCATACTTATGTGAGCAAGTATGTGCATTATATATTTTTTCCCATGATCACTAGATGTCTGGTTGTGTTTCTCACCATCATGTGTAAGAACTCTGAGAATTTGTGATACAGAAACGGTGGAATTGTGTTACTACACACTAAAAATCACTGGGTTAAAATTTTACCCAGTTTGGGTCAATATATCAGCAACACAATACTGGGTTAATGTCACCCAGAAAGCCACTCAAGACAAGAGGTTGTTTTGACCCAGTTTTAGTGTTATTTTTATTTTACTGTTGGGTTATTTTCCCAAACTAAAGCTTGTTATAGTCTACTCTTTTTAAACTTAAATGTCACGGCAATATTGAGAGCAATATTGTAAGGAATGGTGAAAAGTGTTTCTATTCTCTAACGTTAGCTGCAAATGTTAGCATTTCTGGCTAACTAGCTTACCATCTACAGTAATAGCCAGTAACCAGTAGTAACAAGTTCAAAATTCATAAAATTACATCTTCTCCAGCTTCCTCATTGAAAAATCCATAATCTATGAATATGCACCCTTTATCACCATCTTACCTTGCAAGGCAACTGGATTCGCGAGATCACGCAAGAATCCTCATAGGACGCTGACTGATGCTGATCTGATTCTCAGCTATGCTCGCACTGTGATTGGATCTCAATCTGCAAATTAGTCAAGCGGAGCTGGCGGACTTGTCAAGAAACATGCTGCATCCCGGGTCAAGGAAACTGCACCACGAACGGACGTCATTCACTTTTTTGGGAGGGAAGACTTCTAGCTACTGCTACTATTTGTAGCTTTTACGTAGCTTGTTTTAGCTGGCAGGAAGAGGCAGAGCCAGGTGACCTTTCAACTTACCGGAACGATTTTCTTCCTGTGAATGTGGTCACGCACACATTTAAACCTGGCTGAGATCCAATCGCATAATGCATTCTGAGTGCATTTACACCTGGCATTAACATACGTTTTTCCTTCTCCAGATAACGTATCCGGATACAGATCGCATGCTAATGCCAGGTGTAAATGGGGTACTAGTGTCAAACTCTACACATATACAGTATAATTCTGCACAGTGAACATCCAAGAGCAATAAGCAAAACATGTTTTAAAGCTTTACACATTTAGTCTCATTTTAGAATAAAATTCCATAAGGTACAGTTAGGACACAGCTGGTGTTTAAAATCCTATAGATATCTCACTATCTGTTTCCGCAGGTTTATTAAATGCCACATCAAAGAGAAAAATGAATACACTATGAGTCAGATTTTTTGCCTTTTAGCACAGTACAAACACTATTTATGACGCTGTCGTACTGGGAGTCTTTAAGACCGGTTTTAGCCCCTCTCTGAAATTTGGTTCCATTGTTTTTCTGTTTGTGTGCCGCTTTGATTATGTTTTTAAGATAAGAGGACAAGAGGAAACCCGTCTCAAATTAAGCAACAACAGGAAATAGTAATCGCTCACAGACACTGTGCCACAGCCTGTTCAAGGCAACTTCAAGGCAAGTCATGAGAAGTTTAAGAGAAAAGCCCAATTGTTTATTGTGGCCTCATTCTCAGTATTTGACCTCCGTTGGCTTCTCTTTTGCTCTCCCTCGTTTTGTCTCAGTCTTTCATCTCTCCTCACATAGACCTTTCTCCTGCTAATAGTCCTCATCCTAAAAAAGATCAGCACTTGCACACTGAGTCGCTTTTAAACCAAGAACCCAGGCAAAAAGTTTACAGTCAGTGTAAAAGGGTTAACACAGCTAATCCAACTGTCCTCCTGAGCAGAGTTTATGTGTTCAACACTTACCAACTTTGGTATAAAAGGATGAACATATGATTACAAAAGCAACCTTAACAATCAAACACAAAGATGTTTGATCATAATTGTAGCATATTAGATATTGTTTTATTTGGGTTGCTGGATATGGAAAATAAATCATATAACTAGTGTGTGCTCACTGGTCATATCTGATAATCTGATACAGACAATAGCTGAACATGTGTTTATTAATTCACTCCAGGATTGGTATGCAAAAGGGATATAAGAGAAAAACAAGATTTTGACCTGCATATACACATATCACGAGTGATTAGGTTAAAGTAAAAGTTAGACTGTAACTGTCACTGATAAAGCCAGAGATTTATCACTCGACCATTTTTTTAGGCATTTTAGCTTTTTTCAGCTCATTCTTTTAATTTTCTGATCCGCATCAATACTAATTTTGTTTACTGTTTCAGCAACCCAGTACCAAACCACAGACAGATATAGTTAGATACTAGCTGGTGAACATAGTGGAGCTTTTAGCTGCTAAAGCGCCAAATCTTTACCTCAAGAGTTGGTGGAGACCAAACCGGAGCCGAAAGGGGAGAGAACATTGGACTTAAATTCATCAGGTGTCCAGAAACACGACTCCAAATGAATGCTAATGGTGCTCAATATCTGCTGGACGTGTAAATATGCAACTGCTTAATATTATATTCCATAAAAATATAATTCCTCTAATGTTAGCAGAGGTGCACTTTATTTCAAGTGAGGTGGGATGCCCCGACTATAAAGTCGTGTGTTCGCAAAGACGTTCGCCATCTCAACTTTATAAGGTGATAATACGTTAGTGTTGTATTTACAGCTTGTTGCACTGCCCCCAAGTGGCCAAAACATAAATTACTGCTGGTTTAAAGATCTACAGTTACTGAACATTGCCACTAAACCAACATCAATGATTGGTATCTCGAATGACTGGTATCTTTATGGTTAATACTTTGCCCACTGCATTTACCAATAACAAATGACTGCACCTATGTTAGATAGTCTCAGTTTTATTGACTTTATTAATTTTATCTGGGGAGAATTTAATAAACCTTATCAGCGGCCTTTTTCTCTACAGGATGATACATTCTTAAGCGTCTTGCCAGTCTGACTTTCTCCTGAGCTGGCTCCTTCGTCCCATTGAGACGATTGAACATTTTACACAAATACTAATGCTTTTAGATACACATCTACAGTTCCACGTAAGAAAAGAAACCAATTTTACTTTACACGTCTGAAAAAGAAGCATTTGTAAATGATTTGCAGAGGCAGATGCATTTATTTATTGTTGTTTTTTTTATTGTTTATCTACTTTCTAGATCTGTGTCTATACTGAACTGGAGCAACACCTGATAAGGCAAACCACCGCTCGCGCTGTTTCTGTCTCCTCGACAGCGGTGCAGGCTGTGACCTTGTTTCCTGATGAGACGGTGCTCCCACTCCCTGCTTCTTATCACAAATGGGACATTGATGGATGGCTGTGAGTAGCTGTTCTGTTGTTAAGGGCATGAGGTCAAGGCGACATTTACTTTAACCGAACATGTTTTTTTTAAACAGTGACCTGCTGATTTCAGATAGTTAACAAGGCCAGTAACGATTGTAGAAAAAGAGAATTTTCAAAAAGAACTAAATGTAGGTTGTTTTACTGTATGAAAAAAGCGCTTTTACATGAGTATTAATTCATTACTCTTTCTTTATATTTCGTTTTGAACCATTGCTTTTGAAGATTAAGGAGGACCCTGCAAGATATGTACAAATATCCGTCAGCTAATTCACATTATGCAGCCTTTTGCCCACAGGTTATGAGGGATTAGGAATGATTTCGCACTCAATTGAGGCTGCAAAGGATTCAAAGAATCAAAGCCCCTCAGACTCAGACTATTTTGGGCTGCTCCTAATAGTCCTTGTCAGCCGTAATTTTTAAGTACTTTAACCAATTCATTGTATAATTAGGTTAACAAAATTAGCTCATTGCAAAGTCAGTCAGCAGGCGGTAATGCAATAAAGTTATTAACATTCCAGATTTATAGAACCATTAATATAGAGGCGATCTGTCTTTATCACATTTTACTTTCCTGGTAAAAATGGCACAAGTGAATAAAAGAAAATAGACTCTAGTGTGATTAATATGTGACATCTATACTTCAAATATGCTCTGAGCAAAAGCCAGGAGACAAATGATCTGTCACTCCACATGTCAAAATTAAAAGACCATCTGAATGTTTTAAAGGTGCCGTGTGTAGAATTTAGTGGCATCTAGCGGAACGGACTTGGTAGAAATGGAATATAATATTCATAAGTATGTTTTAATTAGTGTACAATCCCATGAAAATAAGAATCATTGTGTTTTCATTATCTTAGAATGAGCCCTTTATATCGGGAGCGGGTCCTCTTGCACGGAGGCCGCCATGTTGTTTTCTACAGTAGCCCAGAACGGACAAACCAAACACTGGCTCTAGAGAGGGCCTTTCACAATTTTCACATTCAACACATTTTCAGAGTAGCGTTCAGCATTTCTACATCTCATGATAGTTGTACAGCTGCATGTGAATAGCTGACTGACTTATTGCTATTCGACAGGTTGCCAAATTGTCATGATGGTGATAATATTCAACATGACACGATGTGGGGAACCTTGCAAACACATGTGGGAACTTTAGAATGAAGCATTTAGGAAATGTGTGACCCATCTGGTTTGTGCATCTGTCAACTATTTTTATGCCCCTTTCAGTTTGTTCTGAGACTTCCACAGTGAAAAAGAACATACTGTACATTTCATGCATGTAATGTGCTAATGGAATGGTGAAAGAAGTAGGTTGTATAATATATAACATATGATTGCAATAACTGTTCAAAAATTTTCCTAATGTTTTGCTGCTTAACCATGACTCACCCCTTACATATGTATATTCATCAGAAAAATATGGTTAGATGGACTATCTGGTACCAAAATGTTGCTGATTCTCATTTAAAAATCCTCACTCTGTTTAAAAGGTAAATTAATACTAAATACCTGCTGTGACATCAGTGATAAAAGAAAAGTTTATAGAAACATTATTAAAACAGACTTAAGAAAGGGCAGGAGATTGATTTCGTTTGGTAATTTACTTTTGGGACAGGTGCCAGTAATGATAGTTATCAATACCAAACTGAAAACTATCAGTACTGGCACCTACATAGAGATATATGGAGAGATTCAAGACCTTTCTTCTACACAGGATGTTGGTATTTTTAGCCACTCTAGCGGTGTACAAATCACCTTCCCATGAGCCCCAGCGGTAACAACTTACTTTAAGCCAAACTATTTAACATTTATAAGTAGTATATTTAATAAATGGTTTATAACACACTTTAATGTAGTTGTAAGCAGATACGAGGACATTTTAAGTGTATTTTAATGGACAGTTTTTGTCAACAATTATAACTTCTCTTATGAAGACATATTTGATATTATTACACATGTGTTTTACCATATTGCCATACATTATCTTTATACACTAGCATCCACTTATGGGTGGCCACAGGAGGAGTTATAGTTGTTTACAAATACAATACAACACTCGTATCTACTAACAACTACATTATAGTGTGTTATAAACCATGTATTAGCTGTTTATATACTGCTCATAAATGCTAAATAGGAGTACTTAAAGTGTTACCACCCCAGTTGTACTATCTGATTAGTGCTGATTGGCAAACGTAAGATGGTGAACATGGGAAACATTACACCTACTAAACATCTGCATGTTAACAGTGTCACTGTGAGTATGTTGATGTTGGCATTTAGCTCATCTGTCCCTCAGTGCAGCCTCACAGAGCTGCTCGCATGACTGTAGACTCTTAATCTTGGTATATACAAAATCTCAAGCACCACTCCAAATATTCCACGAGTGTTGGGATCTATTAATTTCAACAGCCAAAGATGGAAGAGGCCATGCCTGAAGATGCATGAACCCATCATCAAGATCAAACCATATTTAACCAAAACAACACAAGCTACTAATTAGACAAATACAGTTGCCATCATCAGTATATAAATTGCCCCAACATGCTAAAATTGTGTATACATGGAAACAGCTGCATAGCAAGAAGTTTTAATTCCTCCAGAACTACACCCCAAGCCATAACAGAGCCAGCATGACCCTTTGCTGTGAAAAACAAGCAGCTGCACCAGTGAAGTGTTTGCCCTGCATGTACTCATCTGCTTGTTGACAGCAAAGTGAAGGGTGACTCATGTGACCATTTTTCCGCCGCTCACTAGACCACTGACTTTGCTCTATGCACCATTACACTCACAAAAGAGCATTTTTAGTTTTAATAAGGAGTTTATGCACCGCATGCCTTAGTTTCATGAGCTCAAAATTACCCAATTCCCCATCTGACTTTTTTTATTTATCTTTTAACAAAGTTAGTTTACCACATATTCATGAATGTCTGGTTTCATTTAGATTAACCTTTAGGTTTAAATAGGCACATAATGCATGGTCATATGTCAAATATTTATTGTTCAACATCTTAAAATTATGCTCTAAGATTGAACCTTTTGATTCAGTGCTCATGATTTGACCATCTGGACAGTAAAGACTTACAGATAAACTTAACCAGAATTTTAGAGCATATAATTTTCCAGTTTGTGAAAATCATTCAAGCGGATGAATTTGCCCACTTAAATAAATGCATTATTTGTTGGAATTCTTTTTCCGTTTGTGTAAACTTAAATTAAACTTAACGTTTTGGAACGTTTGGTAGTTGTATAAAGATAAATAAGCAGGGTTGTTTCTGTGAAGAGACCTCGGACAATCATTTATGATGTAAATAATGGCCAAAACGCCCAACTGCCACACTGTTGGTTGACCTTTTCTCATGCCATACAGATGTGAAAGACTTGGAGAATACCCTCAGAATGCAAACCCTGTTGAGCTCTCGTTCTTAGAACTGCGATCAGTGTTTAGCTTCTGTGAAAACATAAAGCTGCCTTCATCTCTGATTTTGTGAATGTCGTTGCTCAGGCAGTGTCTTTTCATAAGGTTGATGTAATCCGAGTAAATACCCTAAATACTTGCTGCCATTTTTTTCAAGATTCTTTATAACAGTATTTAATTTCTATTGATATGAGCAGAAATTAGTGATCCTATGAAGCCCTTTTCTGCCGATTTATGAGATTATGTATATAATTTGTTACTTCTCATAATAATGAGATTGTATAATTATGTGATTGTATATCATAATTATTTGAAAGTTTCTCATAATTATGAAAAGGCAAGGCAATTTGTATAGCACATTTCAACAAGGAAATTCAAAGTGCTTCACATAAAACATAAAATGCACCAAGACAGAATGTAAAAGCAACCCAAGACAATATAAAAACACGTTTAAATATAATTAAAACGTGTTAAAGTGGAAATAAAAATAAGCTAAAATAGAATAAGACATATGAAACAGGAGAATAAAAGTTACAGTGCAGATTGAGATATTAAATTATATCAAAATCAATTATATCAAAAGCCTCAAATTTGATTTTAAAAAAGGCAGAGACAAACAGAAAAGTCTTCAGCTGTGATTTAAAAGAACTGAGAGTTGCAGCAGACCTGCAGTTTTCTGGGAGTTTGTTCCAGATATGTGGAGCATAAAAACTGAATGATGCTTCTCCATGTTTAGTTTTGACTCTGGGGACTGAAAGCAGACCAGTCCCAGAAGACCTGAGAGGTCTGGATGCTTCATAACGTAGCAGCAGATCCGAAATGTATTTTGGCCCTAAACCATTCAGTGTTTTATAAACCAACGGCAGTATTTTAAAATCAATTCTTTTGACAGACAGGAAGCCAGTTTAAAGTTCTGAGAGCTGGAGTGATATGATTCACTTTCTTGGTCTTAGTGAGGACTCAAGCAGCAGCGTTCTGAATCAGATGCAGCTGTCTGATCGATTTCTTAGGGAGATCTGTGAAGACACTGTTGCAGGAGTTGAGTCTACTGAAGATAAACGCATGGAAGAGTTTTTCCAAATCCTGTTGAGACATAAGTCCTTTAATCCTTGATATATTCTTCAGGTGATAGTAGGCTGACTTTGTAATTGTCTTAATGTGGCTGTTGAAATTCACGTCTGAGTCCATGACTACACAAAGATTTCTGGCTTGGTTTGTGGTTTTTAACATTATCGACTGAAGCTGGGTGCTGACTTTTAATCTGTCTTTCTTGGCTCCAAAAACAATTACTTCAGTTTTATCTTTGTTTAATTGAAGAAAATTCTGGCACAACCAATCGTTGATTTGTTCAATGCACTTACTCAGCGCTCGTACTGGACCGTAGTCCCCTGGTGATATGGTTATGTAAATGTGTGTGTCATCTGCATAATTATGGTTACATATTTTGAGTATACCATCTAATAATTATACTAAAATGTAATTATGAGATTGTATATATAATTGTATATTTCTCATAATTATGAGAAGTATACACTCTTGATTATGAGAAACTTTCTAAAAATTGTGGTATACAATCCTATGTAATGAGATTATGAGAAACTTTCTCATAATTATGAAAAGTATAGTATCGCATAATTATACTATCACATGACAGTGTAATTATGAGATAGTATATATAATTGTATATTTTGCATAAATATGAGACGTATACACTCATTATTATGACAAACTAATAATTATGAGATGCAATCTCATAATTATACTATCTCATAAGATAGTATCATGATAATAATAATCATTATTATTATTATTGTATATTTCTTAGGGAAAATATAAAATATAATAATAATTTAATAATAAAATATAAAATATTTTTAAAAAGCTGATGGATTTTTTTAGGTGGCGTTAATGGACTTCCATATATAGTGATCCAGCTATTGCAGTAAAATCATAACTCATAAATGAGATAGCCAACCATATGTCGTCTGGTTGTCGGTATGTTTTTATGACAGACCACGAGGACACTTTAACTTGGTGACATATAAAAGGGATGTTTTTAAATTAAGCATCAACGTTAAAGAACAAATGTTGAGGCTGTGCTAAATTGCACATTTAGTACATTAAATAAGGACAATGTGAAAATTGTACTTCTCTTATAAACATGTCTTCAAAAGGCTTCCGTGGCAGAAAGTAGTGGGGAAAGATCACTTATTATGTTAAAGTAAAATAAGTCAAAGGAGTGGAGACTTGGAGGAGGACGTCGCTGCGCCTTTACGCACGTCGTCTCCGCCCACCTCATTACTGATGCGGCCACCCAGCGGCCGGCGGCTGCTTCACTTTGAAGTCTGCCTGTTGTGATCAGAGAGCTGCTGAAGTCCGGACGGAAGACACGCAGAGGGAAATCTCCTCTGAACGCTTGGACTCTATAAAGTGCACTCTTGTCTTTTACTGCCTTTACAGAAGAGCCACTGTTCCAGTTTTACCGACTGCAATTCAAACGGTGGACTTTTATATTTTGGACACATTTGAAAATATTTATTGGAGTAGGAGCCGCAAGGAGATGAAGATGCTTTTAACTGGCTTCTCCGTCCTCCGGGACATGTAAGGACGTCCAGCTCTGTTTTGGGGGTCATAACTGGTGTGTCTGCATGGATTACAGCAACATTTAAACATCAAATGCGTCACCTTTAAACTCCATTTGGACGAAAAGTAACGCACATCCAAAAGCGCTGCGCCCACTCTCCAATGAAATATCTCCCCACAGAGTCAGCTGCGGATCGGATCGAGCTCAGTGAGACCAGTGCCAGTAAAAACCCTCGTCCCGGTGCTGTGGTCTCTTTGTTGACCCCTCTGGACCCAATTCGGCAGGCAAAGCGGCTTCCTCTCCGAGTTATCAAGATGTTGACTGCGCACACTGGACACTTGCTACACCCGGAGTATTTACAGCCTTTGACGTCCGTACCAGTGAGCATCGAGGTATTTATTGTCTTTTACACCATATTGTACTAATATAACTTACACAATACTAGCTGCAGTGGGGTGAAAATGTTAAAAATAGTTTTTAATGTGCTGCACTGTCATTAGTTATAACAGATAACAACATTTAAATTCCCCAGTAGTGGAGAAATATGCACGATAAATCTTTCCATCTTCTATCTTTGACCTCACATTTAACTTTGACCTTAAGAACCAAGTGGTGAAATGTGTTTGCTGAAGCAACAAACAAAAGCATGAATCATGATAACCCAACTCAAGTGATGACAGCTCATGTTTGAACTAGAGCTGAAACCATTAGTCGTTTAATATTAGTCATCGACAGAAAATTTAACAGCTATCTTGACAATAGATTCATTGTTTTAAGCAGATATGGCAAACATTTACTGGTGTGAGCTGCAAGGTTGAGGATTTGCTGCTGGTCGTCAAATATGACAAACTTAACTACATTTTTTTGAGGTTAATCACTGTTGATGTGACAAAACAAGTAATTTGAAGACATCATCTTGAGTTCTGGGGACGTGAAATGGGCATTTTTCACTATTTTCAGATATTTTATCGACAAAACGACTCATCAAGAAAAGGAAAATTATCATCAAATTAGTCAAACTAGTGAAAAGGATTGTTAGTAGCAGCCCTAGTTTGAATAATGTTCATATAAACAGTTTACAGGCCAACTGAAGGCCACAGAGGACTTTGATTGTTTTTTTGTCAGGGACCTGGCACATTTTTCTGCATGAAAGATAAACTGTCTCTTGGCAGAATACAGTAAAAAAAAATCAGAGCTAATCACAATCTATATTTTTTTGTAGCTGGATGCCAAGAAGAGTCCGCTGGCCCTGCTGGCGCAGACCTGCTCTCAGATTGGTAAACCAGACCCTCCGTCCTCCTCCAAGCTGGGCTCCTCCTGCAGCCAGGGGGACAAGGAGTCCAGCAGTCGGTCGTCCGTCTCCAGCCTGAAGCTCGGGGAGCACCGCCCCTCCCTGGAGGACAAATCTAGCTTCAAGCCCTACAACAAAGGCAGCGGAGACTGTCGTAGAGACGGAGTCACCAGCAGCAGCAGCAGCAGCTCCAACGGCAGCAGTGATAAAGTCGGGTTCAGGGTGCCCAGCAATAACGTTACCACTAATGGAAATTCAGCCAATGGGCAGCAGTCTTATCCGCCCCACGCTGCCTCACCCAGCTCCAGAGCCAGCAGCAGCACCCCACCAGGACACACACAGCAGCAGCAGCAGCAGCAGCAGCCTCACAAACAGAGCCAGTCCTCCCCCGGTGGACAGCCCGCGTCACACTCCCAGACTCCGAATGGAGAAAGTGCACACGAGCAGGGCAGTCCCACCAGCACGAGCAGCAGCAATAACAGCCATTCCAAAAAAGACACTGAAGTAAGCAAGGCAAACTCGGACAGCCCCCGCCTCGCAAACTCCAGCCACGTTCGAGCCAGCACAAACTGCAGTAACGGCAGCTCTGAAGGTGGCTCCAACCATGAGGGAGGTAAAGCAGAGTCTGCCCAGCCGAACCTCGGCGCTGGACATATTACACCCCTCTCTCCTTATAAGACAAGCCAACCACTCTTCCCCCTACCCTCCTCTAATATGGGCTACCACGGGTCTGTAGTGGGGGCCTACGCAGGCTACCCATCTCAGTTTGTTCCTGGGCTGGACCCGACCAAGTCGAGCCTCAGCGTGGGAAGCATGGGAGTTCCAGGAAAGCACCCGAGCTCCAGCCCTCTCACGGGTGCCTCCCCCCCTTCCTTCATGCAGGGTTTATGCAGGGACCCCTACTGTCTCAGCTATCCGAGTGTATCCCACCTCGGCGGGAGCAACTGCAACTCCTGCATCCACGACCCTTCCTCCAACCTCAAATCAAGCTTCCCGTTGGTGTACCCATCCCACCCGCTCCACTCCCTCCACCCCAGCTCTCTGTCATCCAGCGTGTCCTCCTCCCTCTCCCATCCCCTCTACTCGTATGGCTTCATGCTCCCGAGCGACCCCCTGCCTCACGCGTGCAACTGGGTCTCAGCCGGGGGGCCGTGCGACAAGCGCTTCGCCACTTCGGATGAGCTCCTGGCTCACCTGCGCACACATACGGCCCTGCCTGTAGGAATGGACAGTAAGCTGCTCTCGGTTTCCTCCTCTGGACCTGCCTCCTGTCACCTTCACCTCCCCCACCAAAGCAGCCCAGGCTCCATGCCCAGCTCACTCTCCCTCAGAGCTCCCCACAGCCTGGGTTTAGCTCGCTATCACCCCTACAGTAAGGTCCATCTGCCCCCCGGACCCTCCTCCATCTCCCTGCACTCTCTGCCCACCACAGGCCCATACTACCCTCATTACGCTCTCTACAGTCAAAGACTTGGATCTGCATCTGCTCTGGGCTACCAGTGATACATCACCTACTTACAAGTTTAAAGGAATAGTTCAACATTTTGGGAACTATGCTTATTCTTTCTGGTGGAGAGTTAGATGAGAAGATTGATACCACTCTCATATATCTGGTAAATATAAGTCTACAGCCAGAAGCTGGTTAGCTTAGCTTAGCATAAAGACTTCAATCAGGGGGAAACAGCTAGCCTGGCACTATATGAAGGTAGCAAAATTCGCCTACAAACACCTCTAAAGCTCACAAATGAACACATTATATCTGATTTGTTTTAACCACACAAAAAAGCATAAAAATGACAATAAGCCGTTTTGTGGGGGACTAGTTGCCAGGCAACCTGTGGAGACTGCCAGCCAAGATATAGTGTAGCACATTACCCCTCAGAAAACAGTGGATATTGTGTTTGTTCGGATTGAACTGTTGGACTGTTTCAAGTCTTTATGCTAAGCTAAACTAACCAGTTTCTGGATTATATTTAACAGACAGATATGAGATTGGTATTAATCTTCTCATCTAAGTTTCCGCCAGAAAGTGAGTAAGCATATTTCCCAAAATGTCAAACTGCACCTTTAAGCTAGTACTTAATTACAGCAAGTTGCTGCTTTTTCTGACTTAAGACTGGATTCAAGTGGAACTAGGATGGTAGCGCAAGTCCTGGATTTTGCCTTGGAAGCGTCTTCACACTTGCTTTACACATTATAAATGAGATTTGTTGTTACTCTTCAGGCTGAGGACCACTGCTAAAGATCAGAGGACACATGTGACTCTTGCATGTCTGCACACTGCTCGGATACTTCTGCAACAGGCGCGACTGCCCTCAGATGACTTTTGTCGCCCCATGGGTTTGGCAAATTGATGGTTGGACGCAGTGTAATAGCTCTGGGTTGTTCAGGGTTCTTGCTGCAAATGATGATGATTTAGTGCAGGAAAATGTAGTGTGGCAGGGAAGGCAATAAGCTGAAGTCACGGGTTGATGTAAGTCTGGCCACCGTCGCTTTCTCCCTGCAAGAGATGCATGTAAGCTTGACACAGCATACACACTTAGCCCAATGGTTTGTGATGATTTGTTTTGGTTCCCTATGCTTTGTTTATTCCTACTGAGAAGATGTATTTATTTTATACTGGGAATCTGGCTTTCATGTTTACCATATAAATCTATTCTCATTTTACAGTCCTCTGAGCAGACATGTGGAAAGCCAGATGACAGATGTTGAATATCTTGAATGTTGAAATCACATCTCTCTCTCTCTCTCTCTCTCTCTCTCTCTCTCTCTCTCTCTCTCTCTCTCTCTCTCTCTGAACTCCTCAGCGTTTTGATTTTTTTTTGTTGTTTTTTTAATTTTCACAGCAAATCAATAAAAATGAGATGTGATATTTTTTGTAAAATTGGAACACCTTGTGGTGGTTTCCAGTGAAAGGGGAGGTCATATTTTGTTAAATAAATCAAAGTGAAGATGTATATTCTGTTCTGTCTTCTTTTGTCGTTTTTTTTTTTTTTTTTTTAATCAGAAAAGCAGCCTGACTGTAAATATCTGTTGCAGTTCACTGTTCAGGTAGACAAAGAGCTCACTGCTGCTTGTAGTGACACACTGAAGAAATTCATTTTCTTGAAAGGTCAGTCTCTGCTCAAGTGACTGTTCATTTTTTTATCTTTATTAGTTTCTACACAGCTTGATGAGTTTCAGAGCAACCGTCAAAAAAAATCATGATTTTTAAGATGATTTTTTATTTACTCTGCCAGTCAAATGACAGTCAGATTTTAATGACTATCTCAGGTTCATTGAGGTCAATCTGTTGAAATTCTTCACAGCATTTTGCCCTTCTCTAATTTAAACCAGTGTAGAACAACATGGCACAGAAAATACTGTAGATCTTTATCTATATCTTTATAAATGTAACTTTTTTTACAACAGATAAACAAGAAATATGTCCTAAAATGAACAGAACTTTAAATCATTTTTTTTAAGTCTGTCCTAAAACAACAGTCAGGTGCCCAAATGAACACTAACATGCGTTTTTCTTGTTGTAATCATTCCTCCTGTTCATACTGACCCTTAAAAGATCCCTTCATAATACACTTTCGACGTAAGTGATGGGGACAAAATCCACAGTCCTCATTCTGCGCAAAAATGTATTTAAACATTTATCTGAAGCTAATATGAAGCTTCAGGCATCCAAATTAGTCAAATCAAGTCAATATATTTCAAAGTTACAGTCTTTTTAGTGCCTCTTTTTGTTACTGTACTTCCACTGCGGCTGAACAAGAAAACACTGTCTCACTGGCCAGTATGAACAGGAGGAATGGTCATGGCAAGAAAAATCTTTTTCAATGTTTATTTGGGCACCTGACTGTTGTTTTAAGAAAGCCTTTGTGAACCCATCCTTTAAAGGGCAGAGGTAAAGTCATGAAAGGAAGACTTATACTTCTGTCAGTAGACATGTCAGTCCGGCTTTAATGGTGAGTGAATTTGTACTAGTAGCTATTTTCTACTGTGAAAGAATCACATGATTGATGACTTCGGGTGTGCTTTACTTCCGCTAATTTTTCACTGTGTCGACAGTGGCTTATAAGCAGACCACAGGGATACAGCTCACATTCCTCTGTTCTGCAGTGAATGCAGAGTCACCTTAAAGCAATAGCATCCTTATTTAATGCTCGTGTATTTGGTGGAACCGTATGTTGTAGAAAAACGGCGACATCAGTGGAGGCAGTATCGAAAAGTCAAGCTTATCAGGATGTAATTTATACATTTTGTAGGTCAGGTCCTGATAAGCATCCTGATAAGTGCCGCTTCCTGTGTGTCTTCAAGATGCAGCCCTGACAGTCGCTCAAATTACCACGGCTGCGACATGATTGGCATCGGTAAGATGCCACTTCCTTGCAACATGACACTGTGACACCCTTGGCGAAGTATAGATGACCCACACTAGTCACTCACAACACTGACAAGGGACCCATAGGGGTCAAAACAGCCTGTCCCCGCTGTAACAAGAGAAAGCGCTCCTGTTTCAGTGGTCTGAGATGCTGTTATGGCGCGTCTGAGTTCGGCAGGAGGGCATGAGATCCTGCAGGCCCACTCTGCAGGTGTCACGTTGCCAGATATGGCCCAGAAAACAGACACACTTTGTTCATTAAGTCTAAGAATGCAGTTGGCTGCTGATACTACAATGTAAGAGTTGTTGAAGTGAAGCTGTCACATGTTTTCACTTCCTACAGTCACTGACAGTCTTGGAGCAGATTAGCTCAGGTATAAAATGTCTGGGTTTAAAGGATATTTAGTGACAGATGGTTTTACTATTTGCTGGATTTCAGTGCACTTTTGCTTTTCAAGTATGTTCAGTCATCTGTGTTTACTGTAACACAGGTAGGACATGTAGTGTTGAACTGGGATGCCACCTATTGGTGATCAATGATACTTGTTTGTTATCTAAGTTTAATCGAGAGGAAACATCATCTGGTATGTCTTGTTTTATGTAACATCTACCTACCCAGGAACTGCATAGATGAAAACAAGCTTTTTTGCCAAATCTCACAGGATACTTAGGGATTTTATGAAAGTTATGCAGGGAGTGGGGGTCAAAAAAGAGGGAGGATTATATATTTTTTTCTTTTTGCTGAAGGAAGGCAATCTAACTTTTTTTTTCTTTGGGAGAAGGCAGCAGGGGAGGGTTGTTTAACTTGAATTGACTTGACTTTATTGTTAAAAAAAAGTTTTAAAAATCTTTTGCACGGTCCTTGAGTCATAAAGGTGTGTTTTGCCATGTGCAAAAGGACAAAAGTATCAGGCTACACAATCATCTACAATCGTATTTGCACGTCAAGTTAAATTGACTCAACATGCATTTTGTTTTCCAGCAACACTTTATATTAGCTACACACCTCAGAGAGGCCCAGCACAACCAAAGAAGAAGTTTGGGGACAAACGTCCTTGTCAAGGGCGACTCAGCAGTTGTTAAAAGAGGGGCGGAGGTCACTGCTTCACTATTCCCACCCACATTTCCCCAGACAACCAGAGGATTCAAACTTCATCCTTCACATAACAACCCTGCGTCCCTAATCTTTTGGTTACCACAGCCCTTTTTAAATTAAACCCAGACTGAAAAGGACATATTTTTCTGTAACATATAAAAAGTCTCTGGATATTGTTCTTGGAGGTGAGATCTGCCTGCCTGGTGGGTCTGAGTGAGTCCTGGGTGCAGCTTGACAGCACCAGTGATTAATGATGACAGACTGTGGAGCTGCTCCTTCATTCCATGACAAGCCTTTAACCTCTTTATCAGCTTAAACCAAAGAGACCAAAAGAAAAGGGGGAGGAAGCGAGTGACGTTAGAAGTTGAAAATATCTCCATTTATTACTATTTTCTAGCCTGTAAAGAAGTTAGCATTTTTGTGCTCTTTCCCTTTTACCCTCACAGAAAGTGAAATTGTTTTGTGCATTAAAATCTCTAAGCATAGTCACAAATTACGAACATCTGCCTTGATGCTTTTCCTCTGTATTGTCTGTGAGTTACAGATCGCAGACTGCTTCCCAGAAATGGACTCCTCTGCTTTCATTTTGTCTTCTCTCCAACTTTATCACTTCATCCATCATCCTACTATGAGGGCTTTTCAAGTGGTCCAAAAATAAAGAGGACACAGATGTCAGCCATGCTATACTGATGTTTCTAAACCGCCATAAACCCATCACTTACATCCACCCACAAACTGGGAGAAATGTTGAAAATACACTTTTCTCGCTTACAGAAAAACCGCACTGTCAAACCGTGCTGCACACAATATGTTGATCCACTACAGTGCTTTAAATTACCCACATCCAACAATAAATTAACTCATGCTTGATCAGGTATTTTCATTTCCATAAAGAGCACTACTGAGATCCAGGGGTGGAAGAAGTACTCAGATCATTTATGTAAGTAAAAGTACCAATACAGCAATTAAAAAATACTCCATTACAAGTAAAAGTCCTGCATTAAAAATCCTACTACTAAAGTACATGATCAGTAAAATGTACTTAAAAGTAGTGGTTTGGTCCCTCTGACTGATATATTATTATATATGACATTATTAGATTATTAATACTGAAGCATCAGTGTGTAAACAGCATGTTACTGTTGTAGCTGCTGGAGGTGGAGCTAGTTTGAACGACTTTATATAAAGTTAGAAAGTTTAGTCCAGTGGTTCCCAACCTAGGGGTCGGGCCCCTTCAAAGATCACCAGATAAATCTGAGGGGTCGTGAGATGATTAATGGGAGAGGAGAGAAGAAAAAACAAAGTTCTGATACACAAATCTGTTTTCAGTTTTTGGACTTTTTCTCTAATCTTTGGTTTGTGGTGAAATATTGGATCATTTGAACATTTATTAAAATGAAACCATGTGAGAAGTTTAGAGGGAAAAATCACTATTTGGTGGAGCTGTTAACAGCTCATAGACATCTGAAATGTGACACCGACTACACACTAAAAGTAACGAAAACTGTCAGATAAAGGTAGTGGAGTAGAAAGTGCAATATTTCCCTCTGAAATGTAGTGGAGTGGAAGTATAAAGTAGCATTAAAATGGAAATACTCAGGTAAAGTACAAGTACAGGACCTTAAAATTGTTTTTAAGTACAGTACTTGAGTAAATGTACTTAGTTACTTTCCACCACTGCTGAGATCCCTTCGCTCTTTCCTCATGCCTGTTGTAAAAAGATGTAGACAGAGGGAGTTTAGTGGTGTACAAGAGGGCAAACGCAATTATGGTTTCCCTGCTAATGTGCATGGCCCCAGCTGGTTTTGATCTGGCTGTGCTCTGAGGGCTCCTCGCTCAGTTGTCAGCTCTCATGCATCACAGACCCAGTGCTTAACGGAAAAACGTGCTTTGGCAGTGACCAGCGGAGGCCTGGAGGCCAGCGGGTGCTAGTGGGTTAGCCACATGCGGGGGTGTGACACCATCCTCTGCCTTCCGCATCTGGACCCTCACGGTCACATTCTCTCATTCCTCTTGGTTTCTCAGCCTCTTCATGAATGCAGCCCGCTGTAATTGGCCAGCGTGACCCGGAGCAGACGCCACGCCACAGACTTGGGAGGTCAGAGAGAGGCTCCAAAATACACACACATGGATGGCAACAGAAGGAAAGAGAGTACAAAGCAGAGTGAACACGAGATGCTTGCATGGAAATAAGCAGACGCGATGACTCAAATACAGTCATTAAGGAGGAAATGTTGTTTTTGAGTCTGTCAGGATGATTAATGAGCGAGAGCAAATCCACTCAAATGCTGTTGTTTAGTCTAACCAGCAGCCCTGATCTGTGCCACTAACGTAGAACAGACAGGATGTGTGTGTGTGTGTGTTGAATCAGTAAAAAAAAAAAAAAAAGGTTACAGAGAAAAGCAGAAGTAAGGTGCTGTAAAACATTTTGTATAGTTATGTCACACAAAATTAAGTCTGAATTGCGTCGTTTACTGTATGTAATTTTAAATAATTAATAATAATAGTTTTTGAGGAAACCAGGACATATTCCCACTCAGAAATCACAACTGACTCTTTGCTAAACCCAAACAGTGATTGTCCAATCATAGCTTAGTAACTAGGATAGACAGACCTGTCAAGTTTCTGATTTTTCTGCGTGTTAAAGTAGTGTTTACGTGGCTATAGTAAGAGTTATTGGCATTGTTGGAGTTTGGAGGGTCTTGTGTTTTTATTTAGTCTTTCTAAAACCAAAAACAAAAAAAGCAAAAATGTAAGGAGAGGTTTAAACCAAGCGGCAACCTCCGGGGCTGAAAAATGAAGCCAATGCAAAAGTGCCAAAAACTGCAGTTCCTCAATTGGCCACTTGAGGCTGGCTCCAAGAGCGAGTCAATCCCCATAGACCCCCATGTTAAAATGCCCAACTTTACAGCAGAAATAAACATGTTTACAGCCTGGTACAAAAAACGGTTTTGGTCTCTATAGCTAATTTCCCCTTTCATGACAACTGTACAGGGGGTGATTTTTTTAATAACTCACCTGTTTAAATTTTATTAAGACGTAAAGTTAAGCATAATTAAGGACGTGGCCGCTTTGATTGACAGGTCGCTAGTTGCTAGGTGGCTTGTTTCAGCAACCAGGCTTCATTCAGCCCGCCTCAGCCCCATTTTGGATTAGCTGGGAGTTAGGCAAAGTCAGGCACTGCCAAGATGGAGACAGCCCACTTTGAGCTTCAAAACCGCTCTTCAGATACCGAATGGCGACGTCATGGTGGCTACGTCCATATTTTTTACCATCTATGGTTTAAACAGTATGTTTATCTGCTCTAATGTAAGCTAGAAAACATTAGCATGTCTGGCTAACTAGCCTGCTATCTGCCTTAGTAACCGAGCTTTACTTCCAAGGCCAAGAAACATTTCTTCATTTGAATTCTTCATTCCTGTCAAGTGACACTTATCAAAAGTGTCGAACGACCTACCATAAATCAGCCTTTAGTCAGCTGGAGCCAGCATTTTCAACCGACTCATGGAGCTAATGTGACCTTAATTCGCTGATAAAATCTGCCAGCAAGCAAAATAGTCCTCTTCTAGAAATGAGAAGCCTTTTGTCTACATCTGTCTGAAATTAAGGACCCATTCTTTCCAATATTACTAAGAATTACGAGTGGTAAATTGGTAAAACAAATATTAGCACTGTAATCTGCATAGTTTAACAGTCAACAACAGTAATTAAGGGGGCTATCAGGGCTTAGCAAACTGTCATTTTTAAAACTAATTTAATTTACATGCCTAATTAGGTTAATAATGAAAATGTTTCCTGTAATTTGAAATATGTCCAATGCAAAGCAATCAAAGACTTTTTTCTGGTTTTATGTGCACCACATTCATTCAAAATGCATTCTGTGCTGTAATAGATCACCTGGTCTACAGTGTAAAGTGTCAACACATTCATGAAAATTAGCCATCTTTGTGTGTTTTCCAGCTTGTACTGTGCCAAAGTCCTCAGAAACTCCAGATGTTCCCCGAATCATGCTGGAAGGCTGATAAGGAATCAGCTTTCAACAGATGTCTTGTGCTTGGACTCAGCGATTTAGTAGCTGTGAATGATGAAACAGTGTTACAGTGTCTCAGAGCCTGACTGGCTTTTATCATTAGGCAAGCAGCTGCGAGTCTGGGTGACGTCATGTCAGTGGATGGGAACGAGAATGAGATGGCACATTAACTTTTCACATTTTTGTGTCTTTTGAGTATTTGATGTATTTGGATGCGAGGAACAGCGGTATGCTAATAAACAGATGATGTCTCTGTTTGTTAGAAGTATGACTGCAACTAATTATTAGTTTGAGGGCGAAAGTTCATTCCTGACTATGGAAATAGTAGTTTGACAAAATAATCTTAACTCAAGGTCTGCTTATTAGCTTTATCTGAAGCTTTAATCCCATTGACCAAACTCACTGAGAGTATCAGCTGATGATGACCTTGCGATGCAGTTAAAAGCTCTGTAAAAGGTTAGGGAGTTGAGTTAGGATTATTTTGTAAAACTGTTATTTTGATTATTGACTAATATATAAAGTAATTTTCCCCTTGATTCTTAATTAATTCAGTATGGTATAAAGTGCCCATCCAGTTTTCAGGGCCCAAATTGCTTGTTTGGTCCAAAAAACTGTCAAAACCCCCAAATATATTAAATGTACAATTAAATAAAACAGCAAATCCCCACATCTGAGAAGCTGGGGCCAGAGACTGTTTTTTTCTTGCTAAATTAATTTTCTGGTAATAGACTAATCAATTAATCGACTAAAGAAAGCGCTAAAAGGAAGAATATTTGTATACTTTTCAAATCAGTTTCTGCACCACAACACTGAACATCTTTAACCAAAACTTAACAGGTAACAGGTGTAAAAGTCTACAGCCACATGTAAAGCTAAATGCTAACCTGACAATGCTAAACTGCCAAGCAGGTATAATGTGTACCATGATCACCATCTTAATTTAGCATGTTAGCATGCTTACATTTCCTAATTAGCAAAAAAACACAAAATTGCAGCCGGTTGCTGATGGGAATGTCATTAGTCTTGCAGGTTTGTGGTTTTATTAGACACGTTTAGATTTTGATCCAATGATAAAGTTTAGGGGGATCACCTGTGGTCAGAATTCACCCTGAGGGGGTCATGAATGTACAGTATGTGCTAAATGTCGTGGCAATCGATCTGATAGTTGTCAAGATATGTCACTCTGAACCACAAATGTGGAAGAAAAATCTGTAGCATTCATCCTCTGGGGACCATGAATGTCTGTAAAGTATATCATGGTAATCCAATAGTTGCTGAGATATTTCTGTCTGACCTGCTGTACAAAAATGTTTTTGACATTTTTAGCTACATTTTTAGTCACACGGGGCTAAAAACGTTCTAAATATCAGACTAGTTGTATTCCCTATAATCAAGGCTAAATGAAAAGTAAAAACCGCAGCGGTAAGAGTAGTCAGCATGAGGAGTGTTGCGGTTGGTCAGGAGCAGGAGTGTCTGACAGCACAAATGACTGACACAAACAGTGAGGGAGTTGGACAGATAGGAGCCACAGGCGCTGGGAGTGGGGGCGTATGAGGGTCAGCACATCGCCTGTGCACTCAGTGTGGCCCAGCAGCTGTATGCATAGGGGAGCCTTGGCCTCCTGCTCTGCATGTCAGGGGCCGTGATTAATGACCTGCAGGCCTTGCTCTTTACCCCCCCGCCCGCCCCACAGAAGTCACTACAGCCACTGCTCATTTAGCTAATGGACACAGCCGGGGACAGACAGGCATAGGAGACGAAGGTTACATACGAGTGCACATACATGAATGCAGGCAGACATGAAATGAAAGCAATTTCCCTCTTACAAAATACCACAAAACCTTTTCCAGGCTCTATGTAATTTCAGGGTGAGAGGGATGATTTCTTAGATTACTGAGTGCACATGCTGTGTTTGTACGGCTGTGTGCCTGTGCAGTGTCAAGGCTGAGAGGGTGCCCATGCCTGTGTACTGGTTCCCAGCTTGTCAGGCAGCTGTCGAGGAGTGATTTATGACCACTAGACTCCAACCTGTCTTCACTGCCAGTTCAGTATTGTTACAACTGACAGCTAATGAGGCCAGACATGCTTTCAAGCAGAGCACTTAACAGGACTTCAATCTTCCCCCGTCACAAGTACCATTTTTGCACTCTCTCTCTCTCTCACACACACTAATAGACACACACACACACCCTCCTTTCTCTATGCCTTCCTTGTTCTCTGTCTTTCTGTGGTGGAATATCTGACAGGCACTGAAAAGGTTTCTGCCTACGGAAGGAGATGTTTCTCAGAAGGCAATGGCAGCAGAAAGAGTCCCACTCTTTCATACATACACTCTGGCAGTAGGCATCAGCTAATGCTTGATTTAATCTAATAATGAACCCTTTTTACCAGGCTTTTAAAGAAATACTTACAGAAATATGCTTGCTGACTTTCTTGCCAAGAATTAGATGAGGAGATTGATACCACTATCATGTTTGTATGAAAATACGAAGCTACAGCCAGGCGAGTGTCAGGTTTTTTCATTTTGTTCTGATTAAACAAACAAGATATAATGTGTTAATTAGTGAGGTTTGGAGGTGTTGGTAGGTGGATTTTACCTTTGGACATAGCCAGGCTAGCTATTTATGCTAAGCTAAGCTAATCACCTCCTGTCTATAGCTTAATATTTGGCATACAAACACAAGAGCAGTAACAATCTTCTCATCTAACTCAGCAAAAAGACAATAACTGTATTTCCCAAAATGTTGAACTATTCCTTAAAGGGGAATGCACATTTCCAGGTCTATATTTTTATTCTGGGGCACTACTGGAATATCTTTGCATGATTTACAGTTTTAAAAAACTCCTTATTTATTTTATACTGGCCCTTTATGCAGCCCCTCACTTCAGCCTCTGTCTGAAACAGGCTGTTTTAGCTCCTGTCTCTTTAAGGCCCGCCTCCCGAGGAGCCCACTCTGTTCTGATTGGCCAGCTCATGGAGTTTGGGAGACTTCCGCAGGCTCTGGAGGCTATGTAAACAAACCATGAAACAAACTATCGTGTTGGGATTTCACTACTTTTTCTCATCCTTTACTCGGAATATCAACTTCTTAAATATATCTGTACAAGTTCAAGCTGAAATCAACTTTAGCAATAAAGACTATGGAACGTTCATGGGCAAGGTACAAAAAAACGAAGCGTTCAGAGCAGGCTGGCTTTTGACTTGCAGGGAGCATTTCTACGTATGTTAACCTCAAGTTTTGGAACTTTGACCATGTTTAACATAGACATCCAACATTGTAACAGTATATAAATGACAGAAAATCACAAAAAGCGTGATATGCTCCCTTTAAACTTGAAGTCTGGAAACCAGTTTAGCCTAGCTGGATATGATAATTTCAGACAAACTACTGTGGGGAATGACTTGTAATTTTACATTTATAATTATCAAGTAAAAGGACTGTTGGTCATTCTTATGTGGTTGAAATTGTAATGGAAATGACTTGTTTTGACTTTAATTGTAGTTGGTGAATTACAGTAATTATGAAGATATGTTTTGTTACTGTAAATTAACACTGAGTATTTGGAGATATGATCCAGTAAACAGACAGTTTCTCCTCCCAGCTCTCCTTTTTCTGTGAATAAAGAGGCAGCACAAAAATCACTCACAGAGTCTCTGGCAGCTTTCCCACCTTTAACCCTTGTTCCTTGTCAGCCATGATTAATGGCAGTCTAACTAGCTTTAGCTCGCATTGCCGTCTGTTCCATTGTCTCCTGGATACTTAATGAACTCTGACAAGTCTTTTGCCCCCTGCACGTTTCCATTAAATGCTGCAAGAGCGACTCCTGCAGGTTAAAGAAAGGAAATGGAGACAGTCATAGAGAGTCATTATACAGTATTGTATAATGACATACATGTGTTTCATGACATTTTCAAGCATTGTCTAGGCATATCAGACAGTTTCAGTTCTTTAGGGTGCGGGTATCTGGCCTCAATTTTTTCAATACTGGTCTGCTAGTTTTAGACATTTAATACGTCTTCTATATTCAGTCAAACTTCCCTTCTTGTGGCTGTAAAAGTCATAGTAAAGGTTTCCAAACAGACCTCAGAGTTTGTGCTGTACTGGGTTTGACTTTCATTGCATGCTGGAAAACCAAAGCTGAGCTGGAAGAAATAGTTGCAGTTGTCTCAAACTAAAGCTGTCCAAATTGAATCATTTTTATAAAGTCTGTACCAAATTTTTCAGTTGATCCATCCAATAGTTGAAACATTTCACTCTGAACCACCAATGTCAACTTGCACAGTGTATACTCAGCAAATAGCATATTGTCATTATGTTATATCTCTAGTCTCTATTCTATTTTTATTTATTCTGTTTTTTTAATATTTGATTTAGTCTATTTAGTTATTGTATATAATCTATCTAAAGTATTTAAAAAAAGCTCCAACATTAAAATGCTGCTTACATGTTTAAACATGACAAGGCTCATTCTGCTGCATATGGAGTACTGCTACTGTTGATACTTTAATACATTTTGCTGATTATACTTTAAGACATAAAAATGCTGTTTTGAAGAATTATTTGGGGTTTTTTTTTTTTCAACAAAAAAGTACAATTACCTCATCTCTCTTTTCCTCATTGAAAAATCCAGAATACTAGAATATACCAATAATGGTCATTTTAAAAGTTTAACTGCTGGACACCAGATGATTTTGACTGCAGGACTTTTACTTGTAACAGAGTATTTATTTTACATATTGTGGTACTTCAGTAAAGGATCTAAACACTGCTTTTACTGCTGTTGGCAGGGTCACCTGAGGGTAAAAACACACCTGATAAGTGCAGATATTATATCACTTAGACTCTGCTGCCCCCTGCTGGATATATCTACCAAACACACTCTGTTGTGACGTTCATGTCGAAAGTTTTATGAGTCCAAAAACAGTTTCAGACTTGCAGGAAGGTGTCTGACTACAATAATGCTCACCGAAGCGTTGAAGTGAACAAAACAAAGTGGGGCTTTGGACGTTGGAGATGATTACGCAAAGGTTTTACGCAGCGTTCAACTAGCGTCCAGCGCTTTCTTTTAATATATAGAAAATGCTTTTGTATTAAATCGAGGTGTAATATTTCTCTCCAGCAAGTTTCATACTTGGTCAGCTCCAGCAGGAGTCAGCTTCTTCCCTGTTGTTCCTGATGTTGTTCCCTGCTGCTCCCTCCCCTTTCCCGGCTCCTCCTCTGTCGGGCTTCTCGCTCCATCGAGCGATCTTCCCAAATTTTCCGTTCCAAGGCTTCCTGGAGCTACTCTATGTGTCGCAGGGCCGAAAGTAAGAAACCAATGGGGGAGACGTGAGATGAGATAGAGTATATAAAATATGGTACTGATGACCGAGCAGGCGGACAGACCTTTGACCCCGTTATCCACACCAGAAGTTTTTAACAAGGACTCCCGAGGGAATCGGTCGACGTAAGTCTGGATAAGATGGGGATGAAGGGCCCGTTTCGCTTTCCAGTTTTAGTTCAGGCCTAATGCATTGTTTTATATCCTGCTTTAAACATTGTGTTTGAATTAAAGGACTATGCTGACTTTTAATGGATGAATATGATGCGTACGTGGCACAGAGTGGCATCAGATATGGTCTTAAAATGTTTTTGCAGTTATTTTGAATGATAATTAATGACAGGCTGTTTAAAATTTGTCTCATTTGTGCATTACCTGCAGAGTTGTCTGAGTGTTGTGTGTGTGTTCCCTACCACACACTCCTGCAAGATTAATGTGTAATGACATGTTTTACAGTCATGTAATTCATGTAAAGAACAGTGCTGGAGAATAAGCCTGTGTAATGTGTCTCAGGGCTGAAGTGGAGAATGGAGGTGAGAAGAGACAGAGGAGGCGCGGACAGTCACCTGCAGACCTCCAGCTGTGTCTGGACACAGAATCAGATCTCTCAGAGAGCAGGAAGAAACCAGTCGGCATGAGGTGAAGAGGGTTATGCTGTCCTCTGTGTGGCTGCTCATGAAGTAAACCTAATAAAACAACTGTAGCTGATTCAAAGAAAATGAATCACAGTTTTTAAAAAAAAACAAAAACTCTCAGCTTCTAGCTTCTCCATTGTGAGGATTTGCTGCTTTTCTCTGTTCAAACAATTAATGAGTTAATAGAAAATAATCAGCAGATTAACCAACAATGAAAATATTAGTTAGTCGCAGCCATAAAAAAAACTAAATCTAAATTTAAAGTGTTAAGGCAACTGGACTTTCTGCAGATTCTTCTAGATTCTTACTGAAGCTTAACTTTCTAGTCTTTGGATCATACTTTGGATTGTTAACAACTTATCTCTGACATAAAAAATGCGGCATTTATGGCAAAAAAATGTGATGTAGAATGAGAATCAGCTTCATTTGCCAAGTATGGTTATGCATACAAGGAATGTGACTCCGAGTTCTCGTGGCTCTCTGTGTACTTACACACAACAATGTTCAGGAAGATAAACATGGACATACAGCCAAAACAAGGACAACAAAGCTGAACAGACATAATTGAACATATCACTGTTATGTAGAAGCATGTAGGTGAAAATAAATGGATATATACATACAGAGACAACAAGTAGACAACAACTTACAGTGTCTGTATGCAGTTTAAAACAGTTTGTTAATTTTAAACAGGATACAAATAGTGCAAATATATGTAAGAGTGCAACGAGTGCTGAAATAAATATTATAAGTTACTTTATATACATACAGTAGGTGGTTGTACACAGTATATACAGCTGGCTTAAATATATATTTAACAGTAATGGATGATATGTATATATGTTAATGCACATTTGATGCTTTAGTGTTACAGGATGAAGTATGCGGTATATTAAAAGCTTAAATTATTACTCAGTAACACCTTGCAGAAATCCAAAGAATATTTTCTTGAAAAGTTAATCATATAATAGTTTAAACTACGTTTTTTGCTGAGGTTGTCAGTAGAATGACATTAACTGTTTGTCTTCACTTTCCAATACAGCACTCTACTCACACCTCACTACTGTATACCTGCATGAAGTGCTGTTTACAGATTTGACTGTTGGTGTGTAAGCATTCATTACATAAGCACAGATGACATCATGCAGAGTGAAATGAAGGACGTTTACTTTTGATAACTGGTGGAAGAAGTACTCAGATCCTTTACATAAGTAAAAGTACCAATAGTAATAGTGCGACTACACACTGCTTTTTGTAGGACGTCAAAAGCCAAAAAGATTGGAAACTACTGGTTTCATCTTTAACAAAAAGATTGTTATATTATCCATTGTGTCAAATCTTCATCTGAACAGTAACTAAAGCTGTCAGATAAATGTAGTGGAGTAGAAGTATAAAGTAGCATAAAATGGAAATAATCAGGTAACGTACGTAGTAAGTACTTAGGTTACTTTTCACCACTGATTTTAACAAATAATAAATTCAGGGTGGATTAGTAGAAACCAGTTTATAAATCTTGTTTGAGGTATAACATGCTTAACTGTGGCTTATCCTCAAACAGCTGTTTTACCTGTCACTCCCCAGGTGTTACCATGGAACCATAAACATTTACCTTTCTCTTTTTTGCAGATTTAAACCTGTGGAGCAGCTTTCACCCATGCCGAGTCCGAGTGACTGTGAAACAAAGTTTGAAAGGAAGAAATCCCAGCACAGCCGGGTAGAGATCAAACAAATATCACCAATATTGTTTCACATTTTTACAGTTTTTTTTTTAACAAAAACACAAAACGAAATCTGTTCTGCTTCTTTTCAGTTATCAAAGACAAATGTCCAGTATCATAAGTTATTCAAGGAAGTGAGCAAAGATGAATTACTCAAACAAAGTAAGTTCTCTTTTCAGCTGAAAGTGAGAAGCAAAGAAATGTGTGACTGTTTACCTGAATGTGAAATGCTGTCTGGTTACACAGGTTACACTTGTGCCCTGCAGAAAGACATTTTATATCAGGGCAAAATGTTCGTCTCTGATAACTGGATCTGCTTCCACTCCAAAGTCTTTGGCAGAGATACCAAGGTATTTGAGTTCACTACCTGTTCATGTTTTATGGCTGAATTCTCTCCAGTGTTTTAACTGATAGTAAAAGAGCTTTTTTTTTCTCCAGATTGCAATTCCGGTGATCTCTGTGACATTTATCAAAAAAACGAAAACTGCATTATTAGTGCCAAACGCCCTTGTGATCGAAACAACAAGCGATCAGGTAAGAAGTCTGCAGTGATATTCAACTGTTCCTCCGTTTGACATGAACATGAAGGTAACTCTTAACTCCTGTTTTCCAGCACGTGTTTGTGTCCTTGCTGTCTCGTAACACCACCTACAAACTTCTTAAGTCCATCTGCGTTCATTTGGAGGTAAATAACATCTTCTATTAAACATTTATTCATCCTGACGGTTTCTATTTGAATGTTTCTGAAACATTTTCATTGTAGTGTGAAGAGTAAAGGTTCATAACCATTTATTACACAATACTTTACACCTGATGAAACTTCTTTTTTGAGTAATGTAAATATGTGATAAAGTTTGAAGTATAAAAGTATTGAGTCAAATTCAGATTTGAACACTCTTGTTTTGACTGATACTGGTATTTGTATAAAACCTAAGACAGCAACAATATAAGTGACCTTTTTATTTAAAGCTGCACTAATTCATCCTTTGTCAACATCACTCAACTATACTTTTTTATTGTAATAAGTACATTATTGCAGAGCTCCTTCTATATAAGTATCCGTTTCGATTTGCAAGCTAGCTGTAATATTCTCCTTCTCCTTTGCTTCCAGAGTTGGTTGGTCAGAACAAGCATGTAAATTTAATTTTTATCCAACACGTCTGTACAACATTTCCATAGAATTTGGTTACAGGACTAAAAGGATAGGATAAGTCTACATTCAAGATATTTTTATTAGCACCTTCACTTTCTCCCAAAAGCTTTAACAGCACGTTGTTTTGGTTTTACGGCACAAAACTTGACTGTTTTGTTTCAGCCTCACCGCTCTCATCAGTGTATTTCTCAGCAAAACACTCTGATAAACCCACTTTCCACCTCCTGCTCAGCACCAAACAGCAAACAGACACAGTTAGTGACTCGCTGGTGAACATAGTGGAGCATTTAGCAGCTAAAGAGCCAGATGTTTCCCTCAGGAGGTGGTAGAGAGCAAAAACAGAGCTAAAAGGAGAGTTAATATTAGATATTCGTCACCAATGTTTCTCTGTATCTGCTGAGTGGGTAAACAGGAAACTGTTGGCTAACATGTTCGCCATAACAACTTTCTAAGTTGATAATATGTCAGCGTTGTGTTTACAACTTGTTCTGCGGCCCTGAAGTGGCCAAAAAATCTATTAATTCTGCTTTAAAACAGAAAAACACATTTTATTCTACATACTAATGTGTGCACACCGTCATTCCAGGTTGAGAAGACTTGCAGCAGCCCCATTCCTTCCTCCTGTGAAAACAGCTTCAGAGTGAACTGCCCATCATCACTTCCTCTGGTCAGTCAGGGGTCTGTCCGTCCATTTTATGGGATGTTTTTCTACAGGGTGGATTTAGCGCACAAGGAGATTTTTTCTTAAAATACTGTATTTTCCATTGTGATGAAAGATCTATAGAAACACCTTTCATGTTATACAATACCCACTCTGTATGTGGTATCCATTGTATATTTATCTGTATGTGTGCTGCAGGACTTTTCTGGAGACTTCTCTGACCTCCATGGGGTTGTGCACCAGAGACGGCAGGAGATGATGGAGAGCAGCAGCTCCGGGTCTCAAACTCCAGATTATGATAAAATAACTGGTGTGTGCTCCTTCCTCGTCCTATTATAAAAAAAGTTTTACCCTTTACAAAGCTACTATACACTTATTCTTATCTACTGTACAGATTTTGTGAGTTTTACTTGACTGTAAATGTGCTCTGGGTGTCAGGTGTCACTGTGGCTCAGACAGTCTTTAGTTTGCAAATAGCTGGAATGAAGCCCAGTGAAATCTGAGCTGTTGAAGTTTTGCTTTTTGTCATCACAAAGACTGGTAGCATGAAAACAGTGATGTCCCTACTGAAGATTCTCATGAATAATGAATGTGTCTTTATGCATAAACACTCCAGCTTATTGTTAATGTCAGTCCTGCTGTCGAACCACCTTTTTTTTCCCGTCTTTAAACAGAGCACACCTTGATCTGTTCTTGATCTTGAGCTGTGAGGATGTTTTTGATTCTATTAATATTTACTCAGGCTCGCAAGCCGAGGGAGTCACAAGTTCTGTCTCTGTTTGTTTGAGCAGACTTCACCGGCCTCCCGGACACATTTCTAAGTGCAGTGAAGAGCGGCGAGGTTTCAGTCCATGCAGACATTCACCTCCAGACTCCAAGCCAAAAACACGGAGCTGCCCTTAAGAACGGTAGTTTGACGCTGGATCTCTCTGAGTACAAAGAAGCTTTGTTAATCATTGTGTAGTCTTGGGTTTAAGTGTTTTCCAGACGGAAGTCCGTGTCAGTGGAGTTATAAATCAAGAATAATCTTGTATATTCTCTGTCCAAAGGCACATAACCACCCATAAAACCACAGCCTGTTGTTTTTACACTTTAGTTTTTGTATGGATTAAACAAATCAGACATAGTGTTTTAATAAGGCAGCTTTAGAGGTGTTGGTAGGTGGATTTTGTTACCTTTGGACAGAGCCAGGCCAGCTGTTTCCTCCTGTTTCCGGTGTTTTGTGTATTTACAGTACAGATATGAGAGTGGTAGAAATCTTCTTATCTAACTGTTTTATTTGTTTCCAAAAAGATAAAATACTATGCTACTCACATCTATCAAATAATAATAATAATACATTTTTAATTTTTATTTGTAGGGTCAACCAAGCCAACCCGAGGAGTTGCACTCAAAGACAAACCCTCACAGCCCATGTCGTTACACGTCATCCTCCTCATCTACTTGGTTTTGTGAGTAACCGTTCATTAGGTGGAATATGAGACGCCAGAGCGGTCTGACAAGACAATTGCTAAGACTTCAATGGCACGCTCATTTCTATCATTTAGGCATGTTATCACAATGAAAACTGATGAGAGCGATTGTTCTGTCTTGTGCTGGTATTTGAATGCTCATCTGTCATCTGCGCTTGTGTGTCTTTGACAGAGTTAGTGTTCTTGTCTTGTCCTCCTGTTACATGGCTTTCAAGATTGTGGCTCTTGAGCATCGTTTGAACTCCTTGGTGTCCATGGGGGAACACATTCGTAACGAGTAAGATCTAGATTCACGTGTTACTGAGGGAACTGAAATGTTAAGTGCTCTGTCCTGAGAATCATTAAAGGATATGTCTTGCAATTTTTCTTATGGTCAACAAATCTCATGTGCAGAGCCAAACCAACAATGAATTGATCTACGTAAGTATTGTGTGTGTATATCCAAAGCCTGATATATCTTATTCCTCTGTGCCTCTGTGATCGCTGTTATTAGTCTTTGGAGCTGTTTCTAAACAAACTAATGTAACTATAATCTTCGTCGTGAAGGAATATGTCACCCAGTGCAGCGGTGGGGCTCACTGATGTGTTTTTAATAGTTTTTGGAGACACAGAGGAATAAAATATATCAGGCTTTGTATACACACACAATACTTGTAAGTAGATCAGTTCATTGTTGGTTTGGCTCCAAACATGAGATTTGCTGACAATAAGAAACGTGCAGGAAATCAGCAGCCATATCCTTTAAGACAGTCTTGTTGTCGCATTTATCAAAAGGTGAACATTATCCTGTACGTGTTTCCAAATTCACTCACTGCATCATGTGTGATTTGTTCCAATTCCACTCAAATGCTGTTGCAGAAACACTGTGAGCCACAGGTCCCAGGATGAATGGAATGCTGAGATCTATGGAGAGCTGTCTACCAACCTGTTCAAGCTAGAAAAGGTTTGTCCACTTTTTATGGTCACTGAAGTAGAACTGAGTCGGTCGACAGAAGACTAATCAGCAACTATTTTGATAATTGTTTGAAAGCATTTTTTTCAGGCACGAACACTCATTGGTTTCAGCTTCTCAACTTAGAATATTTTCTGGTTTTATTAGTCTGTGATTATTGTAAACGGAATATCTTTGGATGTTGGACTGTTGATCAGACAAAACAAGACATTTTAGACATCACCATGGACTCTGGGAACACGTGATGACAGTGTATAGACCAAACCATTAGAAAATCATTGTTAGACTAATCAATAGTGGAAGTAATGATTAGTTGCAGCCCCATACTGAAATATCTCTCATTTTATGTTCAGTAGTCATCTGTCAACTGAACATCAGTCTGTTAAATATCAAGCTAGAGCCAGCAGACGTTTAGCTTAGCATAAAGAATGGAAACAGTTGGTAACTGTTAGCCTGGCTAATAAAATGTCCTCTAAAGCTCACTAATACATACAAAAACCTCCAGGAAGTTACTGCACCCAGCCAAGAAATAGTCCGCAACTTGCCATTATTACACTTCAGTATTTGTACGAATTTAACAAACAAGATATAACGTGTTTATTAGTGAGCTTTTGAGGTGCTGCTAGGAGCATTTTTCGAGCTTTGAAGACAGAGACATGCTACTGTACTCTTTATGCTAAGCTAAGCTAATTGTCTCCTGGCTTTACCTTCATATTTAACGGACAGACATGAGAGTGTTATCAATCGTCTCATCCAACTCTCAGTAAGAAAGCGAATTAATGCAGATAACTATTCTTTTAAATATCTAAAATAAATCTTCCCAGTTATGTAACATTTGTGAGGTAGTTAATAGTTAATATGCTCTTACGGTGCATGTTTCCACTTGTCCTACTTTTTTTTTTTCTTCCTAGATTCAAAGAAACCTCCGGAAGCTACTTGAAGAGACTTAAAAGAAGACTGTTGTCTGTTGGTCTGTCTGGACAGAAGCTTTACTTTTATTAGAAATGCTGTTTGATCACTGCAGAGCAGCAGTGATCCCATTTGGTAAAAGATCTGTCGCCAAAGCACAGGCAGCTTATACAGAAAGCTTTTTAAAATTGTGTGATATTTAACTTAAATTGTGCAATAAGAGCTTCTTTCCCCTTTTCCACTCAGGACTATTTTATCACTCTTTTGAAACAAAATGTTGTGCTGGAGGGTAAAAACTGAAGCAGTGTGTTAGTGTGCCAGAGTTAGTGTTAGTGAAGTCTGTACGTGTAGTATTTATATGAGAGCGCTATTTTGCATTTCACAGTAGTAGGATTTTTTATTATGGTATCAGGTCCAAAGGTCCTTTTACAGTGTTTTCCAAATATTTCAGAAAAGGTCAACTTGTGCTGTTCATGTTTTCTTGTGTTAGAATGAAACTGACAATAAATGATATTTATGTATATAAAACACTCAGCTAGCAATGTTTTTACACTGTTAAGGTGTACATGAGTAGTGGTTGCTTAGTGAAAATATGTTGAAATTGTTTGCAAATCAACTGAGTTTAATTGGTATTTTTTAGTGTAAATGTGGATTTTTTAAGGCCAAATCTGTAATTTTCTAACCATATAAAAGACAGGTTTATTCACTTATATAATTGAAGAGTTTTATCTAATCATAATTTGAAATCCTGCCCTGTTTTACTCCTGTGTTTACCTTAATCAGCGTCAGAAAACCTTTCTACTGAAACTTTGCTGTTGAGTGTTTGTGTATTAAAAGACCGGTCGATACTTTCAGCAGCAATAGACGGTTATGAGCTTTTCAACTGTGGCGGTGTGGTGACCCTTTCGTTTACATTTGCTGTAGATCACAGACTGTGCCTTTAACTATTGTATGTATTGCAGCCCTGAAATAAACGGCTCTCATACATCGTCTATTGACCTTTGCTGCGAGAGCATATCAACACCATGGCTCCATGTTTGTCCATCAGTCCACCACTTTGGTCCACACTGAAATATCTCATCAACAATTAGATGGATTGATATGAAATTTTGTACACACATTCATGGTCTCCAAAGGATGAATCATAATGACTTTGGTGAACCCCAGACTTTTCCTCTACTGCCACAGTCCTCGTTTTGAGCAAAAATGCATTTAAAAGTTTATGTGAAGATAATATGAGGAGGAATGAGGAATAATGTGTCAGTGTTCATTTGGGCAGCTGACTATTGTTTTAGGACAGACTGGAAAAATTGTGAACATATCGATTAAGGTCCCTTGAAGATACATTCCTACCACTTTAATGATCTTCTAAACTTTTCTTCTAGCGCCACCAGCAGGTCAAAGTTTTAATTTACACAAAATCTGGTACAGAAATTCATGTTTCCCAAATGATATATTTGTAATGACTATTTCTCCAGCGCCACCACAAGGTCGACTTTTTAGTTTTTTATTGAAATATCTTGGATGGCTTGCCATGAAATTTAGTTCACACATTCATATCCCCATCAAGATAAATTGTAATCAAAGGTGATCCCTTAAAAGACGAGTTTTCAAGTCAAATTTTTCAAGTCTGTCTTAAAACAACAGTCAGGAGCCCAAATGAACATTAAAATAGTTTTCTTGCCATAATCATTCCTCCAGTTTATACTGACCATTAGAAGATCCTTTCATAATGCACTTACAATGTAAGCACTTACAAAATCCACAGTCCTCCTTCTGTGCACGAATGTTTTTAGGTTATCTGAAGTTAATATGAAGCTTCAGCCGTCCAAATTAGTCAAATCAAATAATCAATTTCAAATACTTTCCTTTGTACCTGCAGACCTCATGACATTCCCATTAGCCTCAGCTCTTATATGTAGGAAATATTTAACCTGGTGGGGAGAAAGTGGCAGTTTTAAATATATTGTTGCATTCTTACCAGCAACAGTAGTGTTGGATTCAGCATTGATAGTTGGATGTATTTCTCTGTTTCATGTAGAATCAGTATAAAGCGGTTGGTATATGAAATTCCCTCCCTGCTGTTCATGAACGTTGATCATTTGGTTAATTAAGTTAAATTAAGATTGATATCTTCAGGTTAATGGTAGAAAACTGAATAAAGCTTTGACTTTGACTTACATTTCAAGTATAACCTCCATCAACACAGTTTTTTACTTTTCTTTTAGTAAAAAAAAATGTCCATAATCTGTCATCTCCAAACCTTTTCAAATACTTGCAGAGTAACAAAAAGTTGCTGACACAATGTTATCAGATGAAACACAAAGCCAGACAGAACAGTTAGTCCATACACTGCTTTTAGATAAGACACCTCTGTACTGAACAACATGATTACACAATGACCACAGAGGGCATGTTGCAATGCTGGCAGCCTTATTTCACACGTAAACATAAAAACAAATATGAAAGCACGTGTCTCATTGATGTGTTTTTCATAGTTTTTGGAAACAATGGAGGTCTGCAGCACAGAGGAATAAGATGTATCAGGCTTTGGATACACACACAGTACTTGTAAGTTGGTTTGACTCTGCACATGTACATCAAAGTTGTACTTAAGATACAGTACTTACACCTCTTCTAGTAGTAAAATATGTTTAGAGCCTATAGCTGACATCCATTTCCTACTTTGTTATGATGTTTTGAGGGTGATTCAACCACTTAAACAGTTGATTTAGATAGTGTTAAAGTTCAAATTCAATTTAACCGTCTCCCGCACCAAGCAGGTTTAAAGCAGACATTTGAATATTTCTCTGTCCGTCTGTTCGTCCGTCTGTGAACAAAAATATGAACTCAGTCAGTGAGAGGGATCACAATAACGCTGCCACACCCAGTCTGTAGCTTGTTAAAGGTTTTGTCATCTCTTTGTGGTATCTGGCTGGTCTTTTTTTAATGTTATCTGTGCTGTAATGTTTGGACATAGAAAGCAGTTCTAATCTTTAAATGTGTGTGTCCAAAACTAAGATGTTTTTTGCTTCTTCTTTGTATTTGATGAATAAATGCCAGTGAACAGAATCCATTATTTTTCAATAATTCCTAATTAAATGTATTGTTCCACAGACGTTTATGGTCATTGTCACATAATTTAGCTGAAAATAATGATCTGATACCAGTTTGCTTTTTCTGTACTCAAAAAAAAAACAATTATTGACTAATTTAATTTCTCTTATTTACTTGAGTTATCTTTTTCATTATTGTAATCTATTTCCCCAAATATATACAACATCTTGTACACTCAGTTGCTAGTTTATTAGGCACACCTAGCTAAAACTAACGCAGTCTAATACCTTCAACAAATCAGTTGTGCTTAAACCTGTTTTACAGAGGTGTTGATTCAACTTAACAGTTATTTTGGAGTTTGTGCAGTTGTTGCATGAATTTATTCTTTTGCACTATTTTTTTCTGCAGATCAGAGTTTGTCGTGTCTGTCTGTGCTCTTATATCTGTTTACTTATGGTCCTCCTTAATGTCAGACAGGATGTTTCTAATCTTCAGTATTTCACCTTTTTCCATCCTGTGTCTCTTCTTCAGCTTCCAAACATAAACATGGTCTTGCTTCTCCTCATCTCCACATCTGACTGTCTCTGTCGGCTCCTCTTCTGCTCGCTCCTCTTCACTCCCACTCTGTGGTGACTCATTCTCATCTTTTTCAGCCCCTGATTTATTCTTTCGGTGTCATGTTAAAATTATTTCTGTGGCTAATGTGAGCACATGTGTTGCATTAAACAAACTGGAATAAGAACAATGCATACTGTTATGTGTCATGTAGTTTTCTATCAAGAGTTCAAATACTCATAGACTGTTTATATGTATGTGAAATATAGTTTGTGTACTGCTTTAATACAGTACAGGGGATGGTTTTTATATTTCTTATATTTGTAACTGTGTAATGATCTGTTTCCACTGTGACATTACAGGGCTTGTTGAGCGGGAGAGTGTTGTAAACGAGGGGTGAACACTTTTTTACAGCTGCTGTATATCTGTGTACATATAATAAATATCACACTGGGTGTGGGCGTTTTGCATAATGAGTACTTTTACTTTTAATACTTTAGGTACATTTTGCAGCTAATACTTATTACTTGTAATGGAGTATTTTTATACAATGTTACTTAAAGTCCGCCTTTTCTCAAAAAATTCTCTTGTTATGTCACCTAGATGTTTGAGCTTCACTGTGCACAATGATGTATGTGCAGAGTTTTTTTTCCACATTAATCATGTGAAAAGGGAAAGTTTCTCTGTGCTCACCTTAAATCTGAGTTTAAGGCAGGTACCTACGAGAATGATTTGTGACATCACAACTAGTTTGGAGCATAGATTGTATATAAAGATGGTTGTAGCGAGGTGTGACGTCACCCACTGGTTTGCATTGGAGTCGGTTTGAAGCCATTGACGCCCAAACAAATTTTACATCCGCTCCTTTTCCCATGATTGTGTGCGAGAAAAAATGTTTTTTGGGCCCAAGTCGGAGGTGGAAGTTGTAATTCCACAGTTCGGCCACTATGTCAAATTGGCTTCAAAGCCTGGCGCACTTGCAGCTTACGGTCGGTGCCCAGCTACGTCAGACCGAAGCTAACACTAGCTTACTGGGAACACCAAGCGGTGTACATTTGGGCTAACGTTAGCTACATTAGCTAAATTGTGCTAACAGGGCAGGAATAATACGTTAAACTTAATGAAATATTGCAACAACAGTCCAACTCAGTGTGAGTCCCGGAGCCGAGGAGAGCAGCAGGTGAGCCAACTGTCAACTGCACACTTATTAGAGGGCCTGAATTTACCGATTGAGACCATAATGACTTGTTGAAAAAAATGATTGACTTCGTATTTCTAGAGAGAAGTTGATGCTTTTTGAATTGGAGTCAGTTGGAGCATCTAGTGGTCATCAGTGGTATTACACTTTAACATACTCTTCCACATTGGCTTCAGCCTCAAGACGGTGGTTTGTAGCCAACAGTGTGCAACTTACACAAGTGTGATGTGGAAACTTGAAGCTTCCAGTGCACACTTTACACTGAGAGTGTGTTTTTCAGTGAAGGATAAATCTTGCACACAGCAGTTAAACTTTTGAAATGAAAAATATTTGCATATTCATAGATTCTGGTTCGGAAGTCCCCCTCCACTCTAAAATATGTCTTCTTTTTTCTTCAGTTGGATGTACAATATTTACATATTCATAGATTTTGGAATTTTTAATGAGGGAGAAAGAGAAGATGTCATTCTAAGGATTTTAACGAGGTAACTGAACCTTTTTGTGCAAAAATCTTATTTAAAAACAAATTATTATTGAAAGTGGAGCATTTTATATACATCTTAAAACATGTGTGGAGGGCATCTTTAAGAAGGGGGGTGGGGGGGTATGTCAGAGACAAATTGCTGTTCAAAACAGCATGTTTATGTCTTAAAACATGTCTGAAAGGGGATCTTCCACTAAAAGAACTCAACACTTCCTCCAGCACTGAATAACCTGTTAAAAAAGACGAACAACACACATAAAAGGACAGATGCAAAAAGCAGAAGCATTAAAAACAAAAGCTTTTATAAAACACGTTAAATGGATGCGTATGTGTGTTTGCACATTAATGCGTCCGCCTACTCCTGAGCTTCAACCAATGGCTCGCACGCCTCCACATCTCGCCTGCCTATCAGCCCGTGTTCAGCCCACTGCATGACGTAACACCCAGTCTGAAAGTGCAATGGCGATATTGGACAATAACAGCCATCGCTTTTGGGGACCACATCTATATTATGTGGCTAACGTTAAAGAAAACACATCCAGCCGGCTGCAGAACCACATATAAGATCGGCACAGTGCGCGAGCGTCAAGGTGCGACCGGGAAAGGTGATTTCACAGCCTCTGCGCGCGATGACAGTTTAGACTAAACGCTGGTGAGTGCAAACTCTGTGGTGATTGCAACAGCATTTGCAAAGGCTCTTTTTTCCCCCCTTCTTCTTCTCCAGTAAACGGTCTCTTGCAGCCAGCCAAGCTTCAGATTTCAAAGGGGCGTGGCGGCGTGCTGGGTACCACTTCTGACTAAAGGATGCTGATAGCTTAGCAACAGCGACAAGGAAGGAAGAAAAAAAAAGGAAGGAGAGGAGAGACAATGGATGTGCGATCTGTCAGCAGCGTTACTGGGTAGGCTGAGCAGTGTGAGAGAGGCAGCCGGCGATCACCAGTTTGTGCCAAGTCAACTACAAGGAGCCATGAATGCAGAGTCGAAATGTAAACAAAGGGTGTGGGCCTTTCAGCTGGCCTGTGATGCTCCACCACACAGAGAGAGGAACCATTACTGGTGTTGATTAAAGCAGGATAAGATTTTACACACAGTCATGTTTGATGGCTGGCAGTTTGTGTGTTTTGGAGCTGTTTAAACAGTTGAAATATTCACTTACAGCTAATTTATCTGTGCTTCTCTAACTGTTGCGCCAAAAAAAGAAAAAGAAAAAGGATTAATTTCTTTCAAATTCGTCTTCAAATCTAAAGATTCAAGGGCTGAAGGGGTTTCCTTCCTTTCTTTTCCAGGTGTGACGTGTGAACAGACACCATGGCCACACAGGAACCGTCTCCCCCCTCGTCCATGGAGAGCAATAAACCCGGCTTCCCCAAGAAGATCCTGGGCAATAAGCTGGAGGACAAGCACCTGTGCAACTGCTGCCATAATATACTGAGACGACCGTTTCAAGCCCAGTGTGGACATCGCTTCTGTTCCTACTGCTTCAACAGGACTGTTAGGTGAGAAACTAAAGAAGGCATTACTTTGCCGATTAATGACAGGAGAGTGTGCCATGTTTGTTTTGGGGGTGTCTGATGGTTGCATGTTTTGGATTTGCAGTATATCAGCATGTATTGTTGTTGCATTGCAGTAATGGACCCCAGAAATGCAATGCTTGCATTAAAGAGGATATTTTTGAGGAGCCCACATCGATTTTGAAACAAGGATGTGTGAGTATTGTTTTTATCCAGTATAAAGAAAAAGAAAGAAAGGGTTTTCTTGAATTGGAACTTTTCTTTAATCAAACTGAATGTCATGATCGAATTTAAGCACCAGTGAATCCATATAATTTATACCACGGCAGCTTCAGTAGTTTTTCCATCAAAGCACTTTGGATTATGGCTGCAGGAAACAATTATTTACATTATCGATTATTATCTTGATAAATTATTTAATGGTTTGGTTCTATTAAATATCAGAAAATAGTGAAAAAGTTTCCCAGAGCCCAAGGAGACGCCTTAAAATGTCTTATTTTGTCCGACCAACACTCCAAAACCCCAAAATAATCAGTTCACTATTACATTAGCAAAATAATGTAGCAAATCCTCACAACTGAAAATAGATGTAGAAAATCCTTGGCATTTGGCATTTTTGCTTGAAAATTAACATAAACTCTTGTTAGAATGAAGATTGAGTAATAATAATAACTTTACTTGTATAGCAAAAACAAATGTACAAAGTGCTTTGCAGTAAAATACAAAACATACAAGATAAAATGACAAAATAATTAAAAACAGTTACAACAAATTGAACATTTAACTATTTGATGTTGTATCCTTCTACTGAAGCTCTCTGGTGACGATGCTGCAGCACAGACACTAATGAGGAAGCACATGCAAAGACAAAAACTACACTACGTAGTTACAAATGTCTTCAGGGCCTAAATGCAGGTGTTTGTCCCACAGCATTCAGCATGACTGTTGATCTTTTAATGCAGCAATGAAGACTTTTAGATTTCATTTTCATTTTGATGTGTTTTAACTTGTTTCACTTTCATTTTGACGTCTGTCCAGTATAACAAACAGAGATTATCTATAATTTCAGATGTCACTCCAGCACATCACTCTCACTGTTGATCAGAATTTTCTGAGCATTAAAAGTGTTGCTTATATGACAGCATCAGGTGCACAGATGATCCTAAAATGTAAAGATATTCAATTTATCGTTGTACATGACAAAGTAAAAGCAGCATATTGTTACATCTGAGAAGCTGCAACCATAAATGTTTGGCTTTAGACCAAATAGTTCCCGGTACTGATGAGCCACAGCAACTAACTAGAACTAAAGTAGAAGATAAATGTCCCTGTTGTGCATTCCTGTCTGCGTTTCCACCACATCTGAGGAACCATGATTAGGCTAGACCAGTCACAGATTTTAAAAACAACAGCAGTCTTAGAAACTCCTCGTCGTTGCCATGATGTTCTCGATAATTACGTGCAGACTGGACAAGAATTTCATTTCTTGTAATAATGGATGAGAAAGAACTCAACACACACACACAAACCAACATTTACAGACCTGCCGCTGTTGTTTTGACTTTGAGGGCTTGTTCAGACCAGAAGTGTAAAAACAGCAACATGCTTTATTTGTGGGCAGATAAGTACAGTAAGATCTGAAAGACTCACGGTGTGCAGGGTTTTATTCTCCTCTCAAGCATCATGTAAACTTAGAGTATGCAACGCTGAATGAAATTCTGATCATACACCCCGACAAGGAGAAGAAAAATAAACAAACAAAAGAAATATTTGTAGATCCGACACCAGTGAATTCACATCTTTTCCCAACATAGATATTCTATGATGGAAAAGGACAGCTGGAGCAACACTGCACAGACAGAGTGTGACAGCAAATCCCTTTGTTTTCTCTTGTTTTTTCAGGCTTTTCCTGACAACGCAGTCCGAAGGGAAGTTGAAAACCTTTCAGCTGTTTGTATCAATGAAAGTTGCACTTGGAAAGGAAGCATTAAAGAGTATGAGGTGAGTTTCTTTTACATCGTTGGTACAAAAGGTTACGGATTTAAAAAAATGTGCTGTTTTTCCTCATATCCATGGACACATTTTTCTACACATTGCTAGCTGATTGTATGTGTATGTATTTAGACAGTTAAAGTAAATTCTTTACAGGTTCATCTTAAGCTCTACTTTCCACAGCTGAACCACGAGGGGAAGTGTGAGTTCATGATCATCCCCTGCCCCTCCTGTAAAGAACGAATTCGCTTCAATGAGCAGGAGCGCCATAATGAGCGCGAGTGCCCTGAGCGAACACTCAACTGCAAGTACTGCAAGGAGCCATTTCACTTCAAAAACATCAAGGTTAGAAATTATTTATAAAAACTTAAGATGCTCGGCTTGTCTGGGCCTGTGCGGCAGATCACAGGAGCTGTTTGTCATTTAAAGAAGCACAAGTCTTTTTTTTTTTTTTTTTCTTTTTTCTTTCAGGCACATGATGAGATCTGTCCCAAGTACCCGATGATCTGTGAAGGCTGTGCCAAGAAGAAAATACCCAGAGAAAAGGTAAATCTGTAAACAACATGCAGACGAGGGAAACATGTTGTTTTAAAATAGATCATAATCACAGCTAGCTGTAGATACTTATCTCAAGTTTGTGCCTTTTATGTATTGTCACACAGCTAATCCTCAGTTGTGAAAAACATATACCAGGAAATCTTTGAAAAACCCAGAAGGTTGTTTAAAGGGGACGTATCGTGCACATTTCCAGATCTATATTTATATTCTGGGGCTCTACTGGAATAATTTTGCATGATTTACAGTTCAAAAAACTCCTTATTTATCTTATACTGGTCCTTTATGCAGCCCCTCAGTTCAGCTTCTGTCTGAAACAGGCCGTTTTAGCTCCTGTCTCTTTAAGGCCCGCCTCCCGATGAGCCCACTCTGTTCTGATTGGTCAGCTCCCATCAAATGGAATATTTTTATTTAGGGTTAGTAGAGTGTTTGAGGATTCTGGAAATACCTTCAGAGTAGTGGTAAGTGCTGTTAAAGTAATATCTGGGTTTTTGAAATATTCTCAGGTTTATATTCTTTCTAAAAAACTGATTTTGTGTGTTAAATGTAATGATGATACTTGAGAGGCACAAATAGAGGCTAGTAGCTCCTATGCTAAGTTTGCTAATTCATTAATTTCTCAAATTATGCTTAATGGCCTTTCTTCTTTTCCAGTATGTGGACCATATTAAATTCTGCAGCAAATTCAGAACTCCGTGTCGATTTCATGTCGTGGGATGTGATATGTCTGTAAGTAGCCTGATTGTATTCTCAATTACTTTATATGTTCACTCATACATTCATATTAGGGACCGTATGAACGTTATTAGTGGGGAGAAGAGGTCTTTTTTTGTGGAAAGGAGGGTAGCCTGACTTTACTGGGAAAGTTGTTTTTGAGTTTTGTTGTTTTCCAAAAATATATTTTGAGATATTGAGAGGAAAGGTATTGTGATTTGTGGATATTGTGATTTTATACCCTAAGTTATCCAGGTCCAAAGAACATATTAATAAAGCTGGGTTTCAATCCCCTTCCCCACCCCAATCATTTCCATACAGTCCCTTATACAGCTGATCAGAGTGCATGCATGTATTGCTGTCTGTGTCACTTTTCTTCTGTCGGATTCCTTTTTGTAGGTGGAGAAGGAAAAAATTCATGACCACGAGCGCGCCTTTGCCTACGAGCACCTCAATCTGCTGCTGCACTACATCATGGGCATGAAAGTGAGCATGGAGGGCCTGCAGCCCCAGGGACTGGAACTAGCTGGACACAAACTGGTGGAACTCCAGCAGTCCCTCCGGGAGCTCGAGGCCAGAGTCTCCCAGCTCAGCACCACCTCCTCTGGGCCTCCCGTGCAGGGAGCCGCCGCCGCCGCCTCCTCATCCTCCAGCTCCGGTCCCCCTGGTCCACCCACTTCAGCTCCTCTCCCCCCACCTCCAACTCTGGCCCCGACTCTCTCCGTGTCTACCTCCTTCACACCTCTGCCCAGCTCGGTGGGCGCGGCGTTGGAGCTCCAGCTCCACAGCGAGAAGACCAAGGTGGCTGAGCTGGGCCGCAGGTGCACAGAACTTGAAGTTAAAGCCGGCACGTTTGAAAATGTGGTGTGTGTCCTGAACAGAGAGGTGGAGAGGTTTGCCACTACCATGGAAGCCAGCAACCGTCAGCACAAACTGGACCAGGATAAGATCGAGGCTCTGAGTAATAAGGTATTCAACTGTAAAAGTGGAGTTGAACTGAAGCAGAGCTGGATTAGCATGCAGATATCATTTAAAATGATATTCTAACCCAAATCTGTTTTTGAGTATCAAATTCTCACCTCCTTTAGACTTTAAAGGTGGCTTTAAGATGTGTGTACAGGAGTGAGTATTTGAATCTCAAAGGACACATTTTTAGTGGAGTATCGCTTGTTTTTATGTTGCAGATACTGAATGGATTGAATGAAGAATTTGTGATCTTGTAAAGGTCGGTGTATGTTTGTTTTTCCAGGTGCGACAGCTGGAGAGGACAGTGGGGCTGAAGGACCTGACAGTTGCTGAGATGGAGGGCCGGCTGAGAGAAATGTCTGCCACAACCTTTGATGGCGTCTTTGTCTGGAGGATTTCTGATTTCGCCAAAAAGAGACAGGATGCCATAGCAGGTCGAGCCCCTGCCATGTTCTCACCAGGTAACATTCTGCACATCGTTCGTTATTGCAGAGTAGAGTGTCCATACAAAGAGGCCCTACCCGACCTGATTAGATTGAATATAATTTTGAGCTAACCCAACTCGTTGGCAGGTCAGGTCGTGGTTACTAGAAACTAGTAGCCTGTTTAGAGGTTTATTACGTATTAGAAGCCTCATTATCTGCAAATGACTAAATCTGAATGTTTCTTCCCTTTCAGCCTTCTACACGAGTAAGTACGGCTACAAGATGTGTCTGCGGATCTATCTGAACGGAGATGGGACAGGGCGTGGCAGCCACTTGTCCTTGTTCTTTGTGGTGATGAGGGGACTGAGTGACGCTTTGCTCAAGTGGCCCTTCAACCAGAAGGTAAAAGTCATACAGGCAAAGATGGATATTAACTAAGGCCTCCTGCTTGAATATATATTTTTCCTGACGTTTAAATGATCATATCCAGTGTGATATGATTTAAGCAGCCAGTCATAGGTAGGTTAAGTAGGCTGGTGTATTATTTTTCTTATGTTCACAGAATTAATCTTGTCAAAGGAGTTTGAACGATTGTCCAAAAATCTAGAGCTGCAGCGATTAGTCGATTAATCAATTTGTCGATCAACAGAAAATTAATCGACAGCCATTTTGATAACTGAATAATCGTTTTTACTCATTTGTTGGTTTGCTGCTTCTCAGATGTGAGAAATGGAAACCGGCTGTCTTTCCTCTTGTGGGATGAATGCACGCCTGCAGTTCCAAAAGTGTCTTCTCTACAACTAATTTCAGGCTCAGCAGAAGAAAACGTTTCTATATTTGCACTTCATTGCTTTCCAGACACAACACATGCCAGAACAGTCTGGTTTCAGATCTTATTTAGCGGCACATTAGATTAACTAAATTGAAAAATTGTGGTAATTTGCAACAGGCTTAGCAAATATCCCCTAAAGTTTTCAACAGTGGATAACACTGTTCTCAGCATCTGCACATATTCTCTCTCATTTATCTCCAGGTGACTCTGATGCTGCTGGACCAGAGCAACAGGGAGCACATCATCGATGCTTTTCGACCTGATGTCACTTCCTCCTCCTTCCAGAGGCCCGTGAGCGAGATGAACATCGCCAGCGGCTGTCCGCTCTTCTGCCCGCTCTCCAAGCTCGATGCTAAGAACTCTTATATCCGCGACGACACCATCTTCATCAAGGCGATCGTGGACCTCACCGGCCTCTAGATGGTTCCACAGGGTGGTACAGTTTGGCAACCAGGCAGCTCTTTGACCATTACGGCTTCATTTTTGGCTCAATCATGGTCCCTTTAGGGCTCTGTTCAGGCATCTTACTGTCCCCTGCAGCTTTAGGGAGACAAAACATGCTTGCAACTGTATGCTGCATGTGGCTGCAGTTTGCTCAGTCCAGACGGCGCTGGCATTGTCATACCAGGTGGTCTCTATATGCGAGAACCACCGTCATCGCTGTACATTCGGGGTGCAAAACTTTCAGGATTTTCGTTTGACATCACAGCACCACTCCCACGGTGATAAAATGTCACTTCAGTTCTGCACATGAGTTTTCATTTAAAGGACACAGAAGCAAGCACCAGTGCAGCGCGATCAGTGCAGTGTTGAGTAGAAGCAGAGACGTCAAAAGTGAACAGTTGGAGTGAATAGTGTCTTTATTTTCTATCTCCTGCTTTTCCAAGACGTGGCGTTGCAGAACATACAGACTGTGTTAGAACAGGCTTGTAGATTACAGATAGTTAATGTGATCATTCTGATGTCACTGTAAAGCTGGCAGTAGACTTATAATAGAGTTAGAGCGTGGCTTGATGCAGTTTTTGCTTTTTCTTGCAGATTGTGGATATTGTGAGCTTCTCAATTCCAGTGTCGAGTGAATTTGCATAGACAAACGTGGAGTTATGTTATGAATAAGATTACAGGCATTTTCTTTTTTTTTTTTTTTTTGCCTTTTTTGCGCAAAGTGCATGCCGCCAGAGTTTTAAGTATAAAATTGCGCCTTATTTTGATTGAGCTTTGAACCTTGAAGGTTCCTCGTTTGTTGTTAAACTTGTTAGTGAATTAGCCATCCGTGATGGTGGACATTGCCTGCATGTCTTTGGAAACAGGCTATCTACATGTAAAGTTACTGTTGCGTATTTGTTCCTATTAGGGGTTGGTGGTTCTGATTGGTGGTTTGGTACATCTGTGGAAGATACAGTGGAGTTACCAAGGAGTCAGGGCAGCTTGCCAGTCAAGCCTGAGGCATAAAACTTACATGTGTTTTTGTCTCTGACAAACATACATCACTGGAGTTTTCCCCAGGATATGCTCACTAGCTCATATCTCAACACATAGTACTGTGCCCCACCACAGATTGAGGTTAACACAGATTCCACGAAATGAAGGAATTGTTTGTTCCTTGTTTTCTGTCCATATACAGTGCATATGTGTTTCTGCTGCTCTAAGATAGAATACTGGTGTGATTCTAATATATATGTTGGTGCAAATATACATGAGGTAAATGTGTGTGGAGGTTGAGAGGCTGAAACAAGATGAAATGAAAACAAGAGATTGTAGTACTTTGTTGTAGGTCACAGGCCGTTGTTGACATTATTTATTGCAGATTGATGTTCAGTGCTGCCCCAGATAAACCTTTAAACTTTGGTGTTTTAGCTATACTGACTATACTGGCTATACTCACTGATTTCTAATGAGGCACCACAAATCGAACACAAAATCTAAGAGTATATCTGATTCAACTGTTTCTGTAATTTTTCTATGTGTCCACCAGAGATTGCTGTTCTACTTACTTAGCATGCATGCTGAGGTTTTAAGGTTCACGCTGGCCTGTTTGAAAACCAGTCTCGACCTGTATTGAAACCTCTCTGTGCATGGGAGGCTTCAATTCATATTCACTATGGAGGTTTCACATTGGTTTCCTCTGTGAGCCACGTGTGAAAGCGTTTATTTGTATTTGTTTGGATGAAAATACGTAAGCATAGAATAGCTATTATGTTATATCTGGCTCTGCCTCTGTTCAACAGAAGCACTCGCCTATATTCATAGCAATTTATAAATATGTATCTTTCATATCATAATGTTGAAATAATCTATATATCAATGTTAATATACACAAGATGTTATAATAAACATAGTATTACTGAATACCTTATTAATTCTATAGCTATATACCAACTTTTTCTTTGTCAAGATGGTTTGAACAGGCCAGGACAACCCCTTTGTGCAGTAAGGACTTATGATTCCTTCTAGAGTGCAATATATGATTACGTCTGTTAGATTTTGATGACATTTTGACTTTAAGGGTTTACAGAGGTCATACTCGACTTATTTGTTTACATTACTCATTATGGCGCTGAAGAACTGCAACCAATTTTGAACTTTCCAAGGAAATATGGTGCTTTCCTTGCCATACTCTACTTGATATCACTACCATGGGAATCTCTAGTCGGGAGCTATTTATGAAGCTCACTGATGGGATACGTGAGGGGAGGATTTTTAGAAAGATACCATTTCAATGTTGAGAAACTTAAGCTATGTACAGTAAGTTGGTTTCTATTCTTAACTTAAAAACCTTTCAATGAAGACTGAGCATGTAATAAGTAGAATTACATGAACTTTTTAAACCTTGCGTGTTCTTGTAACGTGCCAAAATCAAATATTACCTCCAATATAATAACAATGTTGTATTGCAAGGTGTATTTTATGTTCTATGCTAAAATATGGTGCCAAATATGTTTATATTTAAGTTTGTGCTGCGTGTACTGTATGTATATGCGTGTGTGTGTGTGTGTGTGTGCGGGTGCGTGCATGTGTGCAATTTTAAAATGATGCATGGAAGCACCAGAGGAGATAATTAATACTGTCCCATGAAACTGTCCTCAAATTACAGATCCTCCCAAGGTTTTTTTGAATGTAAGCTTTAATTCAGTTGGGTTTTTTTTTCCTGATTACACAACAGCAGTTCTGTAATGTGATGCAGTTGACTTGAACCAACTTTATTTGTGCACTTTGTATTGGTTATCTGTCCAAACAGGGTATTTTGTTGAGTGACTTATGTACCTTGAAATCAGAGCCATATATATATTCTGATGTTGATAATTGATGTATTATGCTAAAAGAACTTGCAGTATGTAATAAAGTTTGTTGGTTTAAGCTTGTTGATTATTTTAAACTCCTTTTTTAGTAGAAAGTTTTATAGCACTCACTAGCAGTGGTACTCAGATCCTTTACTTAAGTAACCGATCTAAAATTACTTAATTACAAGTCCTGTATCCGACTTTATTAAAAGAATAAAAATATCGGCAAGACATTCTTAAAGTATCAGAGGTAAAAGTGTGTACAGTATGACATTAATAAACAGCTCAACCTGAGGTAAGCCCCCCTCCAAAGGTCACAAGATAAATCTGAGGGGTTCATTTGTTAAATCACACACTGTAAACACACTGATACTCATACACATGATACCACACCTGGCCTATATGTTAATGTATGCACAGTCATATAGGGCATTGCTTGTCTTTATGTAACAATATTTATCTGTATGGTCAACAATCAAACAAATAAATAAAAATAAGATTATTATAAGTTTTAATGTAAAATCTTAATCTTAAATGTAACTAGTAATTATTATGTAGCTGTCAGATTAATGTGTGGTGTAAAAAGTACAAAATCTCCCTCTGAAATGTAGTGAAGTATAATTAGAAAGTGTCATAAAATGTCCTTAAGTACAATACTTGAGTAAATGCACCTAGTTACTTTCCATCATTGCTCACTAGAGGGCACTGTGGGTCCCTTGATGAATGGCCTGAGTGTAGTAATGCACTATACTATGTTAAAAATAAAAACCAGGAAAAGAGGGGCTATTATCCTTTTATGGGTCATGTAATTTAGAGGCTATTTGCATTTTCCAACAAATCTAACATAGACCTTGTATTACTGGAAGTGAACTGCCGGGATATCTTCATAAGAAGAATAAAATGAGCATGCAGGGCTCTTTGACATTCAAAACAACACTGTTCATTGTACATAGCTGAGTGCTGTCCAGAGGCAAATTTAGAAAGAAGTATTAATATGTTTCCCTCAACTTCTTCAATGCACAAAGACAGAGCTGCTGCTTCTTTCGGGACTTGTTGTGTAATACATGAACAGAACCTTTTGTTTAACAGAGATCCATTCTTCTTCCCTTTCATATGATTTGATTTAATGACACTTTTTCAGTGATATAGTTTTCACACTTAGCATGCTCTCAAGGGGCTGGCGGATTTCTTGTGAGTCACAGACACCATGTATAGAGGAAGTGAACTCACGGAAAAATTGTTACCTTCTCAGGATGTGGTTGAAGTGAGGCGATGGGGACAGTGATTCAGAATGCATTTTTCTCACGAACCCTTCCTTTTGACAATAAAAGGAAAAACTGCTTCTCTTTTGCAGCCCTGTGCAGCTCAAAAGCTCTTCTACAGACTATTTATTTCATCACAATTATAACATATAACATTTAATAAAATTCAACATACTACAATGCACTTTACTGTATAATGAAATTTATGAGCAAAGTTAAAGGAATCACAACAGTGAGTTGTAATCTGTAACTAGGTATATTAACTCAATTACTGTACTTGAGTACAATTTTAAGGTACATACTTGAGTATTTCAATTCTATGCTACTTTCACATCTATATATTGATCGATCGATTAGTCGGGTTTGTACAGGGGGCCTTTTTCTGCATAAACAAGTACTTTTTATTCAAAAAAAGATGATATATGTCTACTTTTGCTTACAATGAAGTATGTCTACATTGCTGTAAAGATCTGACTACTTCTTCCACCACTGGAAATACGATTAAAACTAATAATAATACAAATTCCATGATAAATATGTGCTATAAATATATTTTAGGTCAAGAATATGAAATCTACTGTGAATTTAATACATTTAGTATTGCTGCGCTCCCTGAAAGAAAGAATTGGAGCAAATTGGTCAGGCAATCAACTCCATGCGGTGCTACACTCCCTCCACCTGACTAGCTGGACAGGCTGTGACTTATATTCAACGCACCCCTCTCAATGGCGCCGTGTATTTAAAGCTCGAGTCGTGCTGCTAGCTGCTAGTCACCTCGCACTTCCAAAAGGAAAACTCTGCTGTAAACTGCTGGAATAATTTGCCGCTACTTTTCTTATAATATTTAATAGGAAAGCCAGCCGAGCTACCAACAGTTCAATAATATATATAAGCCTGTTTGTCCCGCAGTCCCGGTGTTAAGTGACCGTTGGTCAGCCGTTAGCTTCGGTCGCAAACTAGTTAACGGCTGCAGAAGTTTTTCTGTTCCCGCTGTGATGGCTGCATGTGGTCGACTCTTCAAGGATTTATTCTCCACTACGATGAGGATCTTTGCTTCACTTCCCCAAGCTAAGTATTTTGCTGTTTGTGCTAACATGGATATTGTGAGTGGATTTTTGGCTCTGTTTAGTCGGGTTTGTATGCTATTGCTAGCATATAATACATCCGTGTGTGCTGGTTAGCTTGTGTGTTTTGTTTTAGCTTAGACTAATTTAAAAATATGCTGTTGCTATCCTACCTGCACTCACAGAGCACTTTATTAGGAACACCTGTGCAATCTGATGCAATCCAATACAACAGCTCAGCCATAAATTCTACTTTTACTAAGCTTATACATTGTCAGTTTTTGCAGTTTTTTTGCTGACATTGTCAGAAAGGTGATAATTCTACTTTATATGTATTATTGAGGTCGTAGTGAGTGGTGGTGGTGTACTGGAGTGCATTATATTGAGAAGTATTCCTAATAGTTTGCCCCCTTCATGTATGTTAATGGAGTGGACAAAATATTAGGAACACTTTTCAATGTCATACATGACTGCAAACTAAATATCTTCTGATTTTGGACTGTTGATCGGAGAAAACATGACATTCAAAAGATGTCACCTTGGGCTCTAAGAAATTATAAAGGACTTCTTCACTATTTTTAGATATTTCACAGACAAAATGATTAATCGATTTAATTGTGAAAACAATTGTCAGGTTCACTGATAATGAAAATGATTGTTAGTTGCAGCCCTACTCACACTAATAATATAAAAACCCATCTCCCGTTTTACAGACACAAATGCACCACACTTACACATATAACGGTCACTAATTTAAAAAAAAAAGAGATTTTCAAAAGTTCAGCATCCCTTTCCGTTGAGAAGTTGATCTCTTCCTAAGCTTTGACATGGCAGCAGGCGTGGGATAAACACTTGCATTCTCTTTCCGACAGCCGCTGACTGGAACAGATGACACACTCCTGTACTCATAGATCTGTTGGCTCAACAGCAGCACTGAATGAATCTCCACAGAGATGTTCCAGTGTTGTCTTGTTGTTTGCCTCACTCAGTTCCAGCACTACTCTTGTGTGTTACTTTCAGTACATAATCAGACTTACTGTACTTCTTGGAGCACCTGGAGCATACAGTATGTGCATGGTACTTGAAGGAGGAGGACCGCACACAGACTCGCTCGTTTCATCAACTTCTTTTTTATTCAAACAGCATCGTGGTGAATCAAAGCCCAGTGTTTCAGCTTACGCCTTCATCAGGGGCCAAACCGGAATAATGGCTTGAAAACCGCTTTTCATGCATTTTTAAACATCACACAAGTCATCCTATAGGATAGTTACATCATACAGCAATCAAGCTATCACTAGCTATTGTTTCCTGTGTTTGCTTTACACATTATGGCACTATCATGTGGTTAAATCAAAACCAGTCAATCCAGCCAAAAGAACAAACAAAAAAATCAAAGTCCAGTATAATTTTCAGTTCAAATTTGTTGGGGTTGAGGTGCTTCTTTGATTCTTCGCAGTATGGTGCACAAATGGTGGAAGAGATGGCGGAAAAAAGAAGTAAAAACGATTTGGGTCTACCTTTGGAGCTGGGACTACTAACAAGAACACAAAACGGAAATGTTTCTGCAGCACTCGTGAAACTGATATGATGTTGTCCTTGTGTGCTTCTGGGTGGGTGGACTACAAACAGGAAAGCAGATTGAAATTTAATAAACTTCTGACAGAAGAATTCCACTTAACTGTCTGCTTTACTCTCTCCAGTGAAACTACGGAAATGGACTGTAGCAGGGGTAACAGTGCTGTATGTCCACCAACCAGTGGCGGAAGAAGTACTCAGATCCTTTACTTAAGTAAAAGTATCAATACAACAATGTGAAAATACTCCATTACAAGTAAAAGTCCTGCGTGAAAAATTCTACTTAAGTAAAAGTACATTTACAAGTATTAGCAGCAAAATGTACTTGTACTAGTTATTTTTTAAGCAAACATTACAAACATCTGCTGGTTGCAGCTTTTCAAATGTGAGGTTTTGAAGCTTTTATTCGTCCTACATGATAGTAAACTGAATATCTTTGGATTTTGCACTGTTGATCAGACAAAACACGACATTTGAAGACGTCACCATGAGCTCTATGAAATTATTTTATAGCATTTTATAGACAAAATGATTAATTGAGAAAATAATCAGTAGATTCATCGATAATGAAAATAATTGTTTGTTATAGCCCTAGTTTGATTCTTAAAGCAAATAAAATCTTTTCCAAATGTAAGGTGTTAATTAAGTCATCCTTGTGTCACTTGTTTAACTCTGTATCTATTTTCTGTAACTGTCTTAAGTAGTAGTAGTAGTAGTAGTAGTAGTAGTAGTAGTAGTAGTAGTAGTAAGTAACCGTGGTTTGTCGTACCTGAAGTACATGAATGTGATGTAAAAGATTTGGGTTCACAGCCAGGCCACCATTCACAGTTGGGGCTGAGCACCTGGATGTTTACGGTGGTTTATGAGGGGAGTCAGTGAAAACTGCTTAATGATATAGCATGTAAATGGACTGCTGCAGCAGTGACCTGTCATTGACGTAATTCTAACAACATGGACAGGTGCTTTGCAGGTAAAGAAAGCAGCTGTTTGTTGTTGTCCTGCTTGTCAGCATTTATGGAAAAAAACTGTTAAAGTTTGTTGTTTAGATCTGTGTCTTTTGTATGTTCTTAAACGCTCTAGGAAAGGTCTGAAACATTGATTCTTTATTTAAAATGTGTTGTTCATTGAGTATGTTAGACTCAAATATGCATATTCATGAGACTTGACTCTGGTGGTGAGTTGAAACAGAACAGTTGAGATGGATTGGACTGTTTTGGCCTTGGCTTGAACAAAACAAAAAAGAATGACAAAGCAGTAATAAGTACATAAGCCAGACATTGAGAATGACAACAGCGTATTAAAAAGCCTGAATGCCTCACCATTTCAGGATTGCTCTCTTTAAATCCGACATGAAGCACTGATGCCAGCAGCATCCTTCAGACTAAACAACCAGAGTAATGAATGTGTTATTTGGTTTCATGGAACATACTGCAGCTTTGACCCCATGTGGGGTTAGACATTTTGATCATGATTCAGAGTGAACACAGCAGTAGTTTGTAGATATTTACTTCAGACTTACATTATGCATCTTTTATGTCTTTGGACGTTAAAGATCAGCTGTTTTTTAGGAAAAATGCCAAAAATTCATTGGTTATATTTTGTCAAATGTGAATATTTGATGGTTTTCACTAAACTGAATACTGTAAATTTGGGGTTAGGACTGTTGGTTGTACAAAACAAGCATTCTGAAGATGTCTGTGTCATCACAAAAGAGTCACTGTGATTAAAAAGATGCAGCTAAATAGATTTTTGCATAATTTCTAAATGGCAGCATGATTTAATGGTTTAATCTAGTATAAGAAAATATGTTCATTGAACAATACTCAACAGAAGACATTAAAATTCACTTGTGAATAAGAGTTATTGAAATGAGTGATGACAACAGTAAAATTAGCATTGATCCTGGTAAATTCCTCATTGTCTCAGACAAAAGTTGTGCAGAGAATTAAGTCAAGAAATTACTTTCTCCAAATATGGACAAGAAATCAAATTCACCAACTGTGGAATGAAAAGTGACGGTCAGTTTCTACTTGTGCTGTCAAACTGTTGAGACCAGATTAATCCCACATGGCCCAAGACATTTTTTGTGGCTTTGGTGGCCAGAGTTTGTTGATTTTTATGTAGAAGCTTTCTGGCATTCTCCTTAATGTTAAAAATCACATCCATGTCTGTCCCTGTACTTTTTTTCCCCCCACCGTCTTCGTGTTCTCACAGATTCAGGTCAGACAGGACGTGAAGCAGGAGTTAGCTTAGTCATATATATACAGTAGCAGCTGATGTCTGATGATGTAACCATTTTAAAGACTCTGCGTAATGCAACTTTAATCAGTCTAGAAGCCAGAAACACTCTACTAATTTCCAAGAAATGTGACTGTTTGAAAGATTGTGGAAGGAGAGGGCTGGTAAAATTAATGAAGTGCATGACTTGAAACGAAGTGGTCATCTGCAGGAAGGAACAGTCTCTGGTCTTTTTAGGTGAAGAATGTGGGTGATGTGTCAAATTTGACTTACCAGAAATAGTCCTGCAATCATTTTTTTTTTTCTCCCTCATAATGGTAAACATTGATGAACTTTCCTGTTGACAATATTATATATCCTTTGTAATCTAAACATTTACTTGTGTTGTCATGGCTGCCCTTGTCCCCCTGAAATGAAGACATATTTTCATAATGGTGATCTTCATGGCACGCTTGGTCTCCAGTGTTTGTTGGAAGTTAGTCAAAGGGGATTAGAAGGAACACCTGCAGTTTCTCTGTTTATTTAGTCTTCATACTTTTTGAAAGACATATTCCAAGATCTTTGCTTTAAAGCACAGGACACTTTGTAGTTGCCAGAAAGTGCTGCAGTCAACCGAAAACAGCCTGAAACTGGCTCACAATCAGCCACTGGGCATGAAAGTGTCTATAGAAATCCTGTAATTACAACATATTAGAAAATATATTATCTCGCATCACAAACCTTGGATAGAGACACAGCTGATTTTCCTGTCTCATCAAATAAGTCAACAAATAAACAACCACAGTGTTTATATGTTGGGAGTTAAAGCTGCAAACGATTACAAGTGGAGCAATATGGTGATCCCGTGGATTTTACAGGAGCCATAGTTTCCATTTCCGTGTCCTAGATGCTGTTTTACTGCTTGAGCTTCAGCCAAATAAGCTGTGGCTAGAGTTTAGTAGCGTGATTAAGGCCAATGAAAAAGCCTCAACTGTTGTGTTATTTGTGTCTGTCTAAAAATCAAGCAAATATTCTCATCAATCTCTCATAATTCATTGATGCAAGAATCATATTTTACAGTATGGTATGGTACGATCAATCAATATTCATAAATTTCAATAGTGGTCCTCTTCAATATCTATGAATGAATCAGGGGGATAATCATTAGCAAATGGACTTTTATTGGATGTATTTTTAAACCGGTTTAAATCCAGACTGAAATATCTCAACAACTACTTGATAGACTGCTATGAAATTTGATAGTTGTGTTAATTAGTCTACAGAATAAACAAAGGTTATTACAAACAAATTTACATTAAATGTATTTTTTAATCTATGGAGGGTGAAAGCTCTCTAAGCATTGGTGTTGTATTAGAAAAATAGACTTGTCTATAATATGTCCTTTATTGTCCTCTTCACATTTTTACATTTGTAAGATTAATAATTCTATGTGTAGGCCACAACAAACAGATCATTTCCATCACAGGCCCTGAAATTCCATATTGGTGCATCTGTAAGATACATTTGTGGTTCAGAGTAAAGCTGAAACAATTAGTGACAGAAAATTTATTGTCACTATGGTGATAATTGATTCATCATTTTAGTTATTTTTCAACCCAAAATTGACATTCACTGTTTCCAGCTTCTTAAATGTGAGAATTGTGTACTTGGTAAACTGAATATCTTTGAGCAATTTGAATATGCTATCTCAGGCATTTATAAATTGCAAATTATAACGGTCATTTTTGGATTAATCAATAAAAAAAATTGAGGCCCCTTGTGGACTTGATGAATTGTGGATTTGGACAACCCTCGATACTTGTAGACTTCACAGGAACACGCCTGTTAAGTCTGTTAGTACGGTGAAATCCAGACATTTGGATTCAGCTTTAGCCCTGTTATACTTTTAAACAACACACATGTTCTCCATGAAGATGCCAAACGTTACAGATCAATAATCGAATGTATCCACACATAATTGGTGGTTCATCTCTGTGCCAAATGTAAACTTATAACTCTAAGACTGATAGCGCTCATGAGCACTCAAGACAACCAGGCAACTGCTTTGCACCCCCTATCTTTCTCACCATCACCCACATTAGAACGGTTAATAAACCTACTAGTATTTATTGCATTGCCATTTATATTACTTTTTTCACTTTTCACAATCCAGTATGTTTCAGGATGCTTACCCTCAGGAACGTTTAGGCTTTTGTAATTCTGTTTTTCTTATGGTGGTGTCCCCTAGATTAGTTTGTGCTATGTGGGAAAATACAACTGCAGCTCTTCTGTGTTCATCAAAGGAGATTACTTTTTTTTTTGATGAGTTGGCTACTACTGACACAAACACAGAAGATTAAGAAAATTCTAATTCAAAGGTTTATTTGTTCTTTGTGCAGCATTGTATCATGTTCTATGTTGTCTATTACCATGTCCCACATTGGCTGACTAAATGCTTGTTAGTGATGAAATCAGGTCACTCCCTGGGGTCTTGTCAATACATAATTAAAAAAACAGGATACAGACATCTTCTATGGTACTCCCTGCTTGCACAGAATGAACCATTGTGTTTTGTCAGGGGGCTGCACTATAATATAGGGTAGTTAATAATGTAATATATAGAAAACATTAAATGTATCTTTGGGGAATTTCAGAGGTGCAATCATGAACCCTGGTAAGTCACATTTTATTAGTGTTAAAGACATTCAGTTAATCAAATAACTATTACTCATCAAATGTGATGTCTAAAGGTTTAAGTAATGAAGGACGTGCTGGTGTTTCACAGACGGTCATGATGTCAGTGGTTCCACTGATAAGACCGTGGAGTTTACATGACCAGTGACTAACTCATCTACAGCCGATTCATCCTCCGCCTGGACAACAGTGAGCTGATTCACTATGTTAACTCTCCTTTGACTCTGGGAAATTAAGACTTATTAAGGCATTTTTCTCTATTTTACAGACAACAAGATTAATTGATTAATTAAGAAAATAATAATTGCAGTTAATTGCCACAATTAACAAAACTAAATTACAATTTAGGATGGTAGATTTATTTGTATAGCATATTTCACCAACAAGCTAATTCGAGGTGCCAAACCTTTTGTTGCTATTTTCCTACCTTCTCTAGGTGTAGTTAGGCAGCTAGCTAGTGATGGAGAAAAATTATGTCTCCCTTTTTAATTCCGGCTATAAACTGGGCACAACTCCCAACCAATATGAAACACTGAACAAACTGGAAATTTTTATGATTCAGAGATCTGAAATAGGGATGTCAACGGTTAACTTTTCAATCAGTTACCGCTGAGAATATTTTTGACCGGTTACGCATGTTGGTCTATAGGTTAATTTGCATACTAGGGTTGGGTACTGAACTTGTCACTTAATGTTATTCACGTTAGCTCAATCGGTGCCAAATTTCGGTACCTTGCGGGACTGAGAGTGAGCGCAGCCCCGAAATAAGTTTTAAAAACACACATTTACCGCCTGAAGCATCTCACATGGATGCTCCGAAACTGACAGGAGCACCAACCCACAGATACCAAGAGACGTGACGGATCCATTTTACCAGCCATGGCGGCTAGCAGCTAGTTAGCATGGCTAGCATCGTTAGCATAGCTGTGCCGTGCTGTATGTAGCCTATAGACTGTATAAAAATAAGGTGTAGCTGCACTGTTTCTGGTTTAACAGCACCGTGTTGGGCAGGTGTGTTTATGGTGTTTGTGTGCTCTGAAAGACTTCACGGCATGGATATAAAGTCACACAGCTGATGGACTGTTAGCCTAGCATGCTAATCCTACAGTCTATCTGTAATAACCATCACCCAGTTGGTGTGCTGAATGATTGAGACCGATATGCTGCCAACCAGTATGGTAGAAGGCGAGGGGTTGAACGAGGTGAGGTGAAGAAGGATGAGCTCAAAGTCAAGCTAACCAGGGCATGTGCTGAATTCAAATTAGAGGAATTTAAATATCTGTTGTTTTTTTTTTGTTTTTTTTTTAAATGACTGGTTTTATTCATTAATCACTAATGCTGCAACTGGATAGTACAACAGTAATGGATTTACTAAATCAACTTGAGTGTAATGACCTCCAAAGAAGTCCTGAACTTTACATCACCAATAGTTGTGAAGCGTATTAGCACCTTTGGTGGAATTCATATCGTCATTAATCAGCCATATTGTTATTTCCAAAATAGCAGCCTTCCGCTAAAATAAATTAATTGTCAGTTTCCAGGACCGGAGTGCGTTTTTATTGGTGTTCTTGGATCAAGTAGCCTTGTTCAGCAACTTCCTGGCTGGATTTGACATCTTCCAGGGCCTCCTGGGACCTTGTTCTTTTTGGAAAGACTCCTGGAGAAAAGATGTTTATAGTTGAAGCTTTTATATCCATTACACAATTAATGAGGTTGCCACAGGACATCCAGAGAGGGAGAGCCTGATAGCCTGATAAATGTCTGTAGTGGGCTAAAAACCTTCACTCCTGGTTTTATAGTAGACACACAAATCAATATATCTATATCATTTAATTTCTCTCTAACAAGAATTTGGTAAAGCCTCTGGGAGTGGTGTGTTTTTTTTTGTTTTTTTTTTAAAGATTTTAAACATTCCAGACAGCGGAGATCAACCCCGTACAAAAAGCCAGGACAACATTCATAACAAGCAGTCACCCACTGGATCTTTTCACTGCAGTGCATTTCTAAAGATGCTTATCTAAAGTCACCTTTTCAAGTATGACTTTTATATATCTTATATACTTATCTTCATCCTTGATCTTTTTAGTACCACTCTAATGAGGCTCACTTTATAAAGGATGTTGTAACTAATGGCCTTAATGTCAATACATCGCTCATTAATACTTATTAATAGGTAAAGTATAAGCCTTTCATTTTTAGGTTGCCAAACTGTGAAAAATCCTTTTGGCTGTTTATCCTTCTCCAGCATGACACTTGCTTTATCTTTTTAGCTAGCTCATTCATGAGACTAGTTCAATGGACTGTTTTACTGCTTGCTTTCTGGAAAAACTTTTTAACCCTTTAACACTGCAGACTGTATGGATAATTGTAAAAAGCTTTTATTAAATATTTGTTAACATTCATAACTGCTTACCAGGGGCTGTATTCACAAAACATCCTAAAGCAAAGAGTAGCTTTTAACTGGCCAATCTACGAGAAACTCCTAAAAAAAAATAAGAGGTGTGTCAGTCCTAACTTTCTGACTCCTAAGTTTTTTGTTTAAGACTAATTCACAAAGCATTTTAGTGCTAACATAGCTTTTAAGTCTGAGATAAGTTAGGGGAAGTCAGAGCTCCTAAGTCCATTCAGTGTAGCAAAAAATGAAAACAATACAATAACACCAGAGATGTGGTTTACACAACTCTCTACTACTTGAACAGTGTAAAAATTGAGTTTGTTTGATAAAAGGAAGGAGCTTTTAGTGGCCTTGAGGAGGACTCCTAGTGGCAAGTTAAATTATTTTCTGACTGCAGCCCCTGATGTCTTATTACTAGAATTTGAGAAACTATTAACTAGTTGCACAGGGCATCTTGATTGTTCTAATTCATGTTAATTATACATTAGAGTTGTGTCACAGTTAACATAAACTGTTGTTTTGGCTTCCTGCAGTGATGATCTTACAACTACCTGATTCATCAGATAGAGAGCTTGGTTTGCTTTGGTTTCCATTTTAAAAACTTGCTTACACTTCGGCTTTGTCTGACCTAGTTTATTTCCACTGAAACAAAAAGTCTGGTGTTGCATCTGAATTTATAAATTACGACCCTTCATTTCAGTGCCAGAATACACATCTGCAATACAATACCAAGGAATCCTGCATGTGGGATGGGAAATCCTTGAGAATAAACTCTGCTAATGCTGGCATCCATCCATAGATGACTTATTTGAACACTGAGACTCTCAGCTCAGCATCATCTGGTACAATACTGTTAATCTCATCCAAAAAAGGCAGCACTGTTATTGTTTGACTAAAAGTTTACAGAATAGTCAAAAAATCCAGAGTAAGAGGACTCTTATCAGCCAGTTTTAAAAAACATTTGTACTAAAGCTCTCTCTTCCTGGAAACCAAATATTTAGGCTAAAACAGTCCAGAAAATGACATGTCAGCCTTTTGGGATTTCTGATAAACTACGTCAACAAAAGAGCATTGATTACAATCTGGATTACTTCAAGACAAGTGAAAACTGTCTTGTTTGTTGTTTATTGCTGAATTTTGATTCACAGATCTTAAAGCACTTGGCACCAACGTTGTGTGCCACCATGTTTTCATTTTGAGCTTGAGTTACATGATGCAACAGCTAAATTAAGATGGTGCCATCTTAATGGCAATGTTGGTGGCATTTTACCTAAACATAGAGCCGCTAGCATGGCTGTAGACTCTTAGTTATGTTTCTTGACAAATTATGTAAACTAGACAATTATTAAGATGTAATCAATTAATTTCTGGTTGATCAAGTAATTGATCAAATTCCAACACTAATAGCTCTGCATACTGTATATACAGGGATGTGATTTTGGCTCTTAAAATATGGTTAAACTGATAGTTGACTGAGCTGTTAGTCCATTCTAGGCTGCTCCAGCATTAGCTGCAGTGATAGAGAGATCACTGGGAAGTATGATGGGTGTTATACTGTAGACAGTCTCATGACAATTGATGAGAGTAAGGCTGAAAATTAGCCAAGTGTTCCTTTTAGGAACATGAAGTCAACTGATGATACTCTGAGGTAACATTTAACATCATGGATTCCACAAGAGGAACCAGGGTGGTGATATCCAACATTTACAGTGAAATAGGGAAATCCTTGGTTTGTTCCCAGAAAATTGCATAAATGTTAGCACTGGCAAACAAGCATAGAGGATTTCCCAGTGCTTCTTGGTTTGTCATGACCAGCATAAATCAGTGGGCCAACGGTTAGTTCTCCATGGATTCCTTCAGGGAAGAGATCAAAGAAGCCAAGAAAGTATCCATGTCAACTTTAACTCTGACCTGCTAACAATTTCGAACACAGAATATTTACAACAGATTTAACACGGCACCTTATAGACGTATATTTCAATGCCTTCACCTCTGGAACACGACAGTTATGTGTTTTAATGTTTTGAGGTCTGTAAGTTAACCCAAAGGCCAACTGGTGTTGTAAAAACATTTTTTCTTAGGGGCTTTTTTAAGGCCATAAATTTTGTCCTGCAAAAACAAAAATCTCACATTGACTGGCTTCATGTAGCCGACATTTTTTAGGTTTTAGGTAAAATGAGAGTTAAAGCTACATTAATGGCCTAAATTAAACAATGCAATGTCATTGCAAATAATTCTGTTAACTGTATCCCAAGGTTGAAGTTTGTAGGACAAACTGTTATGTCTAAATCTTGATATGACAAAGTAGAAGACACAAAAAGTTAATATAATAGTAAGTACTTACATGCCTGTAAGTAGCAAAACTGAATTTGTAAATGGCATAAAAAAAGATACATGACAAGTATTTTTTATTTGACACGTGCACAGGTTATATTACATGGGGAAAAACCAAATGTACCAAAATCTATTTTAAATTATCTTGTAAAGGCAATAAAATATCCCTTAATGCAAAAAGTATGAAGGGCTAGTCCTGCAGTAGGGTGGGACTTAAGCTCTTAACAGTGGATTTGACAAAGTGCAAAAATCAATAAAAAAATAGCCCTCTTTAAAAGTAAATTATAAACTCATGGAGACAATGAATTACACTTTACACCCAATTATACAAGTGGAAATGTTTGGTAGTAAAACTTCCATCCAAGAGTGCAATAGCAGCGTCCAGACTGCTGTATTGCAACCAGACAAGCATGCCAGCTATAATCTCTCTTTGTCTGGAAGCACTGACCTCTTTTGTTCAGTTGATGGCTTATTACCAGTATTGATTTTGCCTTCTGTATTTTATAGACTTCCTGCAGGGAGGCAGATGACCCATGCACATATCAGCTACAGTTGGCCACTGAGAACACCAACAAGCATTACCATTTTGTTCTGCTCAAGATACATTTGTTGTTTTCTTTTATTTCTTTTGTTTTTTTAAAACCTCAGAGGACCGGATGAGTACTGCACTGATGGCAGAGCTGGATAAAATGTCTCCTGTTGTGATACTGGGTCATGTGTGATGCTCTTGGACTTAACTCTGCATATGTTTGTGGCTTTGTGTGGTCATCTCGTCGGTGGAGGCTTGATTTGCTCCAGTTGGACCTGAGCTAAAGTGGATGAAACATCTTATACTGTGAGTGCTACGAGTTGACTGACTGACTTATTTTACGCTCCTGTTTTGGTTAGATGGATAAATTTGTCGTTATCCTTGGTTTCACACAGCAGACATATTAATGCCACTGTTCTGTGAGAGTAAATTTGGTCACTGCTGTCTTAAACTAAGATAGAGATTGAAAAATACCAAATTGGTCATAATTTTAGTTTTAAGTGTATCAACAAACTAGTAAGTGTATGGATAACCTTTTTAATCTGTCAGCGGTATTTGGCATTTTAGTGAAATGTTAATTGCACACCACCGTTAGCCTTGGGGTAGGGAAGGGGTTCAGTAGCATTTTATTGAATTCAAATCCAGTATTGACTACACTTATAAAACCTGAATCCTTACTTGATTAACCTTTCAATATTTGCAAGTAACTAAAGGCTAAAATACCTACAACTCAAAGATATATATAATCACCTTTTGTTGGGTGAGAAAACAGAAACATGACCGTTTTTATTGGCAGCCAGATTAATGTTCACAACTTGAAAATGAGATGAGCAGAATAATATATGAAATGTTAATTAAATATCTGACACATTAAGTTAACAGCTGTAGCCTTCTGTGCTTCACCTCCTTACTCCAAATACTGATGGTCCTGATTCAAAACTATCAAACTGATCAGATTGAAATTATATGACTCAAAGTTTAATTTAGGAGAATCTTAAATTGACGTGAGCTGATCGACTGATCATTTCTCTAGAGAAGAGTTGTCGTGAAACTACAAAAACATGTAGTCCACTGGTGGTCGCACAGTGTTTTCAAAGTGATGTGTCTTTTCACTCACAAACAATCTTTGGCTGCAGAGAGCACATTAACCAGAGAACACACTAACTTTTTCCTTTTTTTTTTTTTTTTTAGCCGTTACAAAATTAATTAGCTTTAGCTGATCTAATCTGCCGCCGGTGATGTCTGTTGTTTTAACCAGCAATAGCGACAGTCAGCTAAAAGTGAGAAGCTGCAAACTTATGTTCTCTATTGCGCTTTGTTAATGAAAAATGGTGAGGAAAGATAAAAGGTTTGATAAAAGTTTTGTTAGCGTTAGAGCTTAACGAATCTGAGTATGTTGCACTGGAACTGGATCCAAAATGGAACTGGCTATAGGAACTCATCCCAAATTCAGAGGATAACTAATATCCAGTGATGCTGGAAATTCACATCATAGTATTTTAGTGTTCCCTTCAAAGTGGGTTTTAAATATCTCTGTTCCCTAGCTTGGCTACACAGGCTTCAATGTTTATTATTTAATATACAATATACACTTTGTTTTATTATCCAAGTAAATTACCATGTTGAACAGTGACCATTTTTGGAAAGAAACAACCAAAGAAAACTCTGGCACCTAGTGTTCAGTATAATGATTTTAAAAATATCCTTTTTTGGGTGTTTAGGGAGTAGGATTTTGGAAATGGAATATCTTACAATGTTATGTCATTATATAAGACGACAGGGAAAAGTAGCCAACAGCTGTAGTGTAACTTTATCTATTGTTTAGCAGTTGCTGAAAACAGCAGCTGGCTGATTTGTTAGCACATCTGGTTTAGAATGACAACATCCAACGTGCAGGCTCCCAGCTTCACTGAGCTTCCCCCCTTATCACTGTTTGAGATGTTTGTGTTTTCCTCACCATGGTTTTAGAGACAGGAGTCACATTCTCCTGGAGATGGATGGCAGTTTGAGGCATGGATGCTAAATACAACCTAGAAACTATGTCAGGGTGCAAACTGTAGGGGTCAAATCTCCAAACCCCTCAGGGGACCAGCATCAGAAATATTTTTAAAGCACATGGCAGTTTGTCATGGTAACACTTGTATAGATTGACAACTTGTCGAGTTTTTGTTGCAGTAATAAAATCTCAGTGAAGGAGAGATTTTATAGGCTCAGCGTACCAGCTGCTGAATTGCTCCATTTCTTACATTTAAGCACAAGTGCTGTTTTTACACTCACAGTGCAACACGCTAAACCACATGCTCAGTTCTCAGAATACAGACACCTCATATTAGCACAAGTTTCAGTGTTTAGTGTTGCTACAGATCACTGAATCAATGCAACATGTGTTTGCAAGCTTATTTTAACAACATTACCCTGATGAGCAGCATTGCAACATAATTGTTAATGACTTTAACACCACTGCAGTGCAGTTGAAAAAATGTTCATTTTTGTTTCATTTTTTATTTACTATTTACCAATTGTGGTTTACTATTTTATGCTTTGCAGCATTATATTATCATAGTATGCAATATTTTTGGTGATTACTTTAAAATTACAAGTGACTGACATACCAAATGTTTGTCTTGAATAAAAACACACTTTGTGGTGGATACAGAACAGAAAGTAACTGATGCAGTAAAGTACCTTTAATGAATGTGTGATTTACTTTGGTGTAAAAACAGAATCCAGATTTCATCTATATTTACAGTAATGCATCATATTCAGTAAAAGTTTTCAAAAGTCATTCATTGTTTCAAAGACTGACTTCTGCATTAGTTGCCCTTTATTTTCTCTCATTGATATTTGTGTAATCTTGAGAAAATGACCAGTGCAGACTCTATTTTGATGAGAATGAGTTAATAATGTCACAATAAGGCCACAGCTAATGATTATTTTCATTACCGATTTAATCTAACAATTATGTTCTCGATAAATTGTTTGGTCAGTAGAATGTCAGACAATAATACAAAATTCCCATCACAAGTTTCCAGAGCACACGGTCACATCTTAAAATGTCCAACTAAATTCAATAACGAACATATACAATGTTGAGATGTTCTGATTAACTCACAGCGTCATGTATTATCTCATATGATGCAGATGTTTTCATTTTGTGTGCTATATAAGAGTCACATTTGAGAGGCTGGGAATGCCATATATTTGGCAAAAATACCAATAAAGTCACATATCGCCATTTTAGCAAATCCAGCTGCACCCTGAGCAGCTTGTTGCTGATTGTCTATTAGAGACAATATGTTTACCACAGAATTTCCCTAAAGGCTATATTTGTAGCCTGACTGTGTGCCATGTGAAGATCATCGATGAGTAACATTGACGGAAATGTTCCACCTCCCACAGGCACCCACATCTCAAGACAACGATACAGTTGTCATGATAACAGCAGATTGTTTGGGTTGGGTTAGGCGGGTAAGGCTGGGGGTTTTGATGAGGGGGACATTGTTGTAAGTGACTCCTCTTCACTTCATCATCAGAAATGACTGTTTTAGTAGAAATAGAGCGTTCTTCCAGACATGAAAGTCTTTAATCATATTAAACAGCTTTTGCACTATTTGAACCATCATCCTCTAATGAAACTAAATCATTTAACTGTGGACAATGTTAGTGGATGGATTAGTGTGTAGTTTTTGGTTTCAGCAGTTTTAACCCTTAAAGCTGATTTATGATAGGTTGCTCGACACCTTTGACAGAAATGGGTTAGGGTTACGTTAGGTATTTTCAACAGAAAAAAGTGTTGCACACTTGGAGAATTTTGTTATGTCACGGACACCAGCATATTTTGTCGAGCAATGTGATTGGGTAGTGTTACTAATGTCGCCATGGAGATTGTAGTTTTCACTGACCTTCCTCGTTGATATTTTGGTCTGTAACTTTAAATAACAGTAACATCCTTGTTTAATTAGACTCAGTCGGGATGATATAATGTAACTAAACAAGCTGGCTGGAGGATAGCGTCTGGTTGCCACGGAGGCGACTGAAACCTTTTGCCGAAGCATAAATTGAAAATGTCACACAACTCAATTTCTTTTGAGTGACACTTATCAAAAGTGTCGTGCAAACTACAGTAAATTAGCCTTTACATTTCATTTTAAGAATCTTGTGTTCAGATTGTGTCATAACACACGTAACTGCCATTTTATTGCCCCAAAAATCCAGTATCAGTCAGGCTCTATTATTTTCATTATTGATCAACTTACTGTTGCCTAAAGAAAATATTCACATTTACAAAGCTAATTTTATTAATAAATGACTCAAAATAGTTGGCAATTAATCTTCTTGCAGCATCAGTATGCTTTAGGGCAGTTAGGGTAAAAGCATGTCAAACTGAACATTAACATACCACACATGTTGGGATTCTGGGTTGTGGTAAGCGCCACAAGTCATGATTCTGACAGGTTAGAAGGGGATTTAGATTTCTTGCATTTCCTGCTGAAAGTAAGGTTTCAATGCAATTCATCAAAAGATGGCCTCTAGCTGCTTCAGATCTCTCCCACAAGGACATCAGACCACATAACATCTGACTTCATATCTGGAACAACTTCACTCGTGTGCAGCATGAACATTCAGTGGTTTGGTGCTTCCCACAGTCTATGGCATGTTTCCTGTCTGTGGCTGACTGGATTTCTCTCCTTGCAACAAGGCTTGATTTGGCCATGAAAAATGTGTAAAGGTTTTTGATACTTGTAATGGGTACATATCATGCTTTTCAGTGTTTCCCCTAGGTTGACTGCTTTTGGGTGGGGTGGGGGGTGCAGCTGAGCAAAACTCGGGAGAGACTCAGCAGCCAGACATTTCTTTGTTCTCTGTTTAGGAGCAGCTGAGACTGACACTAAACTGAGAATAGTTGGTCCACCTTTAAGGTCAGTCCACCTTAAGTGAGCCTGGTCAGGTTAGGCTAACCCATTGTCGCTAACTTCGGGGCTAACCCCCTTCACTTTTCCAGCAGTTGGGGAAAAAACAGACGAGGCTTTTATTGGTCTTGAGAAGCTGCAGCATTTATTTACTGACACACTGCAGCCTGTACTGTACATTTACTGCCAGATTGATAACTTAGCGCTAATCTTTTCCTCTGCTCCGCTCGCATTCACCGTCACTTTTCTGTCACTCGCTCTCTCACACTCCCTCAACCACATACTCGCTATTCACACACATTATGCACTGCCCTATTCCTTAAAGGAGCTACGCTACCAAGTGTTTCCCAGGCAACGACACAGAGGCTGACTCACGTTTCCAAACAGTGCCGCACAGAGGCTCCTAAACGCTATTGATTTCTGAATGAATGGATATTTGGCCTTATTTTTGGCATTAAAAACAAGATTTTTTTGGTCTGGCAGGGGTTCTCGTTGGCCTGTATAATTATAGTGGAAACACAGCTTTTTGTTATTGTTATTTTTATATTGTTATTATGTTACATGTCTATGTTTAACATGGTTAAAGGTCCAAAACTTGAGGTAAACATGTAAAAATGGTCCTTATAAGACAAAAGCCAGGGCTTCAGTCTGCTCCGAATGCTTCGTTTACAGTGTTACTACTCTCCTCCTCATCAGATTGTTCGCGCTTGCTTACAAGCAGCCATCTGTTCAGTAGTCTTTGTTGCTAAGGTTGTTGCTAACGTTGTACCATGGGGAGAGTGGCCTTAAGAGATTGGAGCTGAAACGGCCGGTTTCTGACAGAGGCTGAACTGAGGGGCTACATAATGGGCCCCTATAAGATAAATTAGGTTTTTGAACTGTAAACCATGCAAAGATATTCCAGTAGAGCCCTAGAATACAAATATAGACCAGGAATTGTGCATGATCGTCCCCTTTAAGCTCTTTTAAAAACGTTATCTTTGAAAACCGCTAATATCAAGGCTGTCATTTATACATTTATAAACTTTTGATTATATTCCATTTGTTTTCTAGTAATTAATCCTATTAATGGACATTTGGCACAGGACAGGGTTGTTTAAGTGAACATAGACATGTTTACCCAGTAGTTTGACCTGAACTAACCTCCCAGTAGCCTGATAAAAATGACATCACCTCTCCTCTTACCAGCTGTGTGCAATACTTGTTGTGTTAAGGCACAAAGCAGCTGTTTTTCGATAAAATCTTAGACTTCAGTGTTTGGGCCATATCCATCTTAACTCACTAATCGTGATGACACTATGCTGGAAATTATGTGGTGTGTCAGTTTGTTATTTGGTATTCAGTGCCAGAAATAGCCCTTGAAGAGATCCATCTCTTCTGAAAACAAAAAAATATCAACAAACAGATATCTTAAAGCTGTTAATGTCAATGTTATTGTTAGACAATAACATTGAAGTGTGGTCTTTTGGTTTAGTGTTCAGAATTGCTTAGAAACATAAAAATACTGTTCATGAATTCTAAGCTGAGTACTGTTTTTGTTTTGTTTTTATTATTAATTACATGTTTCTTCAAACAATAGTGACAGAGCAGGGTAGAGGTGATAAACTTTTGGTGAAAATATGACGTGTAATTGGTTTATCTGAAAAGTTACATGGGGTTGCCATGGAAATACCCTCAGCTGATTGGCACCTTGTTTTCTTTTTTTCTCCTTTTTTCTAAATTCTTCTGCAACACTCACTGCACTTCTGCAAATGACATGACCTCATGGGTAAATATTTAGTTGTACCTCATGTGCATTTGTTAATGTTTCCTACCACTTTTTATACAAATCGAATCATGAGCAAAAAATGTTGATGACTTTTCACTTATCTTCTGTGTTGATGTTTCCTCCTGTGGTGGCTTTGCCTCCTTTAGACTACAGCCTATCTGTGATAGTTTAGTCTACTATGTAGACTCCTGTAAGCAGGTTATAAGGTTCCTTAATAATCACAGATATGTTGTTCTTCTACTTCTTAGTAGACGTTGCAGGGTGTTATGGGGTTTCCTACCTTGCAATGTCTGCTTCCACAACAGGAAGCAGACTTTGAACCTTTAAGCGAAGCTTAAGTTTCTGACTAGAATGAGACACAAGTTGAGCATTTTGACTTCCTACCTTAAAATGCTTCGTAAATATAAAGATAAAGCTCATTATCAGTAGTAACTTATTTTCACACCCATCATCCCATGGAATATTCCACAGACTGGGAGATGGTCCCTAAAGCTTTCCATAGCTTAGAGAAGCAGCTTTGCGCTGCTCTTCAATGGAGGTGGGAAAGTTAACCAGATGTGCAGTTGCCAAACCAGCCAGTTAGTCCTCATGCTTGAGCCTTTTCTCTTGTAAAACCAAAAAACTTCTGTTAAATAAATAAATAATAATAATAAATAATAATAAATTTCTAAGTGCAACATTGTCTTAATGGGCTCACTACTGCCCCCAGCGGCAGGACACCAGCCACTATTACCCTGGTTGGTGAGTGTCACAGTCATACTGGGTGTTTTTGTCCCTTCATCAGCCACAAGGGGCAGCAATGAGCCCATTCTGCACTCAAAAACAAGTGTCAAGTGTTTTGAAAACATTGGGCTCTTTTATACAGAGATCTCCCATTATAGCCGTAAAGAAAATCTGTCATTAAGCCGCCTTCGCTTTTTTTACACTGAATCAAACAAAGCTGGCATAATGTCGCCCCCGTGTGTGCTTTTACATAACATGCCGGCGTTCCACAAAAAACATACAGTGTGCACAAAATGCAGGGACAAGCTGATTTAACTAAGATTGCTAAAATATTTAGAAATGTAATATATACTTAAGACCTAACGAGAGACAGGAATGCATGTTGGAAATAAGTGTTTTCACTTTTAACATGTTATCCTTTGGATTTTGTTTATGTCTGTAATTCATAAATAAATCATATCAAATGCGAGAGAAATGCTGGCACTGTAGAGCCCAGTTTTATATACCCTGTACCCTGAGGATCATTTGCGGTAACAAAGAAAATGTGACAGTTGTTTCTTCAGAACAGTGCTGCCACTGGACATGTTTTAATATAGCTTCACATACACTAATGCACCAGATGCCATAATTAAATGGCTGAGTTTGTTTTATGTCAAGCACTCGAGTGATGATAGTGTACTGTATTTATTTTATAGTACATTATTAACATTGTGTGTGTGTGTGTGTGTGTGTGTGTGAGAGAGAGAGATGGTGATGGTGGTGCAGATGATGTATCAACTTGATAGCTTCCCTGCACATGGACCACGACTGCAAAATATCATCTCCATGTAATGTTTACCACATTGTACACAGATTTGGTTTCCATTGTTAGTCGCACAGGTGGGCCAAATTTAATTTCTCAAACTGACAGAATATCTCTAGACATTAAAGGAAAAGATAATGATCAGTTGCAGACAATGGTGTGCTGTGCTGCCAGTGTGGCCCGGCAGCTAGTTAGAAATATACTGTATCTATGTGATGTATTTATTTTAGGCTGGTTGTACACTTTATGCTCTCTATGCAGCAGAGCCAGTGTTGACAGTTACCGATGGCCAGCCGGCTCATCTGCACATCAGTCAGCAACAGACTGCTTTGAAGGAAATAATTTAGCTGCGCCAGTTTCCAGTTAAATGTGGTGCAGTTGATGTATGTTAGTGCTGCAATACTTTGCTTTACCAAGCCATATTTAGTGTTTGACCAAAGCATTTTAATAAAAATACAGGTTTATAAGATTTAGTCTGAGGTAATGTATCTGTATTACCTCACTGGTGTTATTGACATATTAGAAATTAGCCTCAGAAAAGGAAAGTGTTTCACCTCACCTTTTAAGGTTCATCATTAACATTTCTTTATACTGTAGACATATCAGAGATTTTATTAGACTACTCCTAACACGTATGAAAAACTACGGACCTCATAGTCAAAGACATCATAGGAGTGAGAATGATCACTTCATGCTCTCACACATTTTCCATATGCCCCTGTCCAAGTGGAGACCGCAGAGTTCCTGCAGCTGTGAGCAGTAAAGCACTGAGTAGCTGCTAAGTAAGGCCAGACTGAGTAGCCTCTGTGAAGACCAGCCATCTCCCACAGTGGGGAAATGTCAGCTGGATGGAATGAAGCAGGCCTGGAAACAGGGGAGGCCCTGCTGGAAGCACAGCACAGCAAGAGAGTACCAGTGTTATAACTAAAGACTGTAAAAATGAACGCAGTCACCGTGATGTCACCCATTGGTTTGTGGACTGCTGTTTTGAAGCCTCAAGTTGGGTGATTTGAACGTCGCCATCTTGGAATAATTTACAAAATGAACATCATGCTGTATTGAAGAACACTTGACACTAGCAATTGAGACCATAAACTCATTAGGAAACAGTTTACTGAGGTAATAAATAAGAAGTAGGGTCATTTTTTCATAGTTCCATACAATCCAAATTCTTTTTGCACCAGTAGAATCACCCCTGCTGGCCATTAGAAAGAATGCAGGTTTAAGGCACTTCTGCATTGGCTTCACTTTTCAGACCGGGGGCTACCCACTTGGTTATAACTTATCTGCAACAGTTTTCAGTTGTATGTCATAACTTTAAAGGATAGATTGTGCACAAAATATCATGTTTTCAGCCACAATATTATAACTCAGTACAAGCAGCTGTGCATGATCAAACTTCTTCAGACCACCTGAAAGATGTCGCCCACTCCAATATGAGTTATTCTTGTTCATAAGGTGCAGAAGATGGAGCACATGTTTGTATGAACTGCAAGTCCTCTACAATATGTGTAGTTGGTCCATGCACTTCAGAATGACGCATAGAAGCTCTTTATCAGCAGGACAACATCATTTGTCTGTGCCGTCCAAAACCTTTACAAATCACTGCTGAGAATCAATACATTTTATGAAGTGACAGTGCTATTTTTGTAGGAAAAACTGATGAAATACATTGTCTTGGAACATTTTGCAGATACATCCTGTCCTGTTTTGCGACTTGGCAGATTTATTAAAACATTTCTTCATTATGTTTATTACTTTTCTTTCAAAATTTATTTACTGTTGCAAGTTTGTAGTATACACGCATAAACATAATTTCTAGTAGGCAAGGTTGTGCTATTTTGTAGCTCTGTCTACTAGTCTTATTGAAACAAAGTCATTTGGGATATTTCCTGATTTACAACAGTACAATTACCAGGGTATAACGGTTTTATACCCAAAGTGTATGCTGAATGGTCACATCCAAAGGTTCATGACCTCCTAAAGGGCTGCAAGATAAATCTGAGGTAATTGACAAGATAGGAAATAAGAAAAACAACGTGCACAAAGAATGCTTTACTTTTTATTGTGAATTCTAGTTAGTTTGACCTCTTTAGGCCTCTAGAAAATATCAAAATTAAACAATTTGGTTGAACTCCTCGCAGCTCAGACATTACAAGTGGACATTGCTTTGCTTTTCCAAGTTGGAAAACACTGGTGTAATGTATTCAGAGGTATTTTATAGTATTTAACATGCTGTTAGTACTTCCATTGTGGCATAATGGAATTACAATGATTGTACAATAATAATATCCAAACAAGACACAGAGACTTAGCAGGATTGCAGTTGGCATGAATGTCATCAACATCCAAGAGCGGATTACAGTCTAATGCAGTGATGTAAACACCATTTGGGACCTTGGCACAAGTGTTTAACATGATATCTGAGTTGACACATTCACAGCTTTCCTCTGTTTATATATTTGTCATCTGGGACTTTGCTGATATATTTTCGGACAATGTGTATTACTTGTTCTCAAAGCCTGAGGAGATTTGTTGAGGGAAAATGCATGTTTACATTTTCTTCTTGAGTTGGCAAACTTCAGTGTTTTTTCACAATAGTATTGTACACATATTGGGAATAATCTAGAATTGTGATTGTTAGCAAAATACATCAAAGAGGAGCTCTGAAAGTATTAAGAACAAAACACCAGGATTCAAAGTAAAAATAAATGCATAGCAAGTTATAAAATGCAACCAAAAGTTGTGGGTATATTTTAAAATTCTGAACGAGGCAGAGGATATCTACTGCTGAATTTTCTCTGGTTTTCAGAAAGGCGCTCTTTGTGTGGTTAATAACCTCTGAACATCATTACAACACTCGACACAAAAGACACTCCTGATGTAGTCAGTGCATGCTTTATATTTCTTTGTTCATTTTAATTGACCATGAAAATTTTTTGTCTCAGCTCAATAAGACCATTGACTGTGCAAATGAACCAATCAAAAGGAGGATGAATTGGATTGTGTCGATTACAACACCACTACTTACATTCCTTTTATACTTTTAATGTTGGGGCAGTGCTTTGTATTGTTTCTGCTGCTCAAATAATGAGTAGTTGGTGAGAGTGAAAGCTCAAGATCAAAATGAATTACAAATTTAAAATCCATGTTTGCATAAGTATTCTCCCCCTTTAATAAGACACACTTACATCATTAGAGTAGTGAGTAGTTGGTCATTTGAGTAATTTTATGTAATTTATCTCATATAAATTCAGACAATATTTCTTTTACGGTGAAAGCATTACTTAAACATAATAAACTGATTTTATGGCGACTTGGGGGCATCGGAAATTAGCTGTTAACACTGACATAATTGTCACCTTTATAAAGATGATGTGGCAACAACTTGCCTATTTACACATCCAACTCCTGAGGGAAATATCTGGCTCTTTAGCTGGTTAATGCTACACTATGTTCACCAGCTAGTTGCTGACCTTTGTCTGTCTGTTGTTTGGTGCTAGTGTAGTGGGGTTTTAGGTTTTCTAGAAACAGCACTGTAAGAGTGAACTAAAATACTAAAGTTGGGAAAACAAAAACGAAGTTCTGAAATACACTAAAACACTCCTTAGATCTGAGGAGAGTGATAAGCTGTGGGTTTGCCACACATGTAGTCATGTGATCCATTGTTGATATAAAAATATTGATTATAATAGCTTTGAACTTTCACAAAAATACAAGTTTGTTATCCCCATTAAAGGGAGCTAACTGCTGGACCTACAGTCTAAACAGAAATGACATGCTTTATGAAAGATGAAAGCAACTCTGTAATTGTTGTTATCATACTGATATAAACTTCAGCGGTAAATGACTGAGCGCTGATCCTATTAACGATATCAGGTCTTGTTGATTTAAGCTCTAACTCAACCCAGCCAGACACAGCTGTTAACAAAGGGTCACATTCAGTACAGTTCATTCACCAGTGTCACTTTAATCCTATAAACTAATACCTCGACGTGCAGATCTCTAATCTGTAAAGAGCAGAAGCTCATTAGAGCTACCACACTGAGACAACAAAGGGAAGGGATGTCCACGCAGAGTTTGTGGATTTAGTTGAAGCCACTCTTATAGCTGTAACTGCAATCAGAAGCTCTCAGATGTGCTGGCAGGCCTCAGGAGTGACCTGAGAGGGATTTGTAATGCCTTCAGAGCCATATTAGTGCATGTTTGTGTGAGCTGTGACATCTCTGGTCTGCTCAGTGTCTGCATGTGGCCTTTAGCTGACGCAGAATTAGACTGATGAGGGTATAACGTCACATATGAGGAGGCATGGCTCTCCGTCTTTCTGTCTTTTTTCTGTCTTTACCACCGTTGTTGACTGTCACTTAGCTCACCAGTGTTACTATCTTCTTCATGTTTAGATGTTAAACATTATTTTGAGTTTTTTTTTAATGGCTTTAGACAAACAAATCCACCACAGCACGCTGCTCACTGCCAATGATCTGTTATTTGAAAGCAGTTAACTATTCTGCAACTAAACCATGTACTTGTAGCTCACTTCTGTCAAACAAAATGTCATTATTTCACTTCCCATAACCATCCAGTCAAATTGTTGGCACATATAGTTCTTACAAGTGTTGCAAGTGTCATGTTTTTGTAAGAGTTATATTGGTTCATTACAACCATTGAGGTCATCTAAGAAGTAGCTTCTCTGTGCTGTTGTGTTTGAGTAACTGAGTAAATCTGTTGACCTCCACTGCAAAAAGTGTAGTGAAACAGATATGGCACAATAGGATCTTGGATGACAACCTAATAATCATGTTATGTTTATCCATGGAAAAGTCTTGGAATTGGCAACAATCTGAAGTACAGTGCCTATTAGTGCTCAGCCCCTTGTGGAAGTCTTCATGTTTTATTGTTTTTTTAGAGTTAATGTGGCTTTTTTCTCTCTCTGATCAGCAGAAATATACTCTTTAATGCCAAAGTGAAGACGGATATCTATAAAAAGATCAAAATTAATTACAAATCTATAATCCATGTTTGTATAAGTATTCTCCCCCTTTAATAGGACACACCTAAATCATCACTGGTGACGCAAAAGGTGGTTTTAGAAGTCACATAATTGGTTAAAAGGAAGTCACCTGTGTGTAGTCAAGATGTTTCTATTGATTTTAGTATAAATACACTCGGACCTGGAAGTCTGAGTCATTATCATAATAAAACCTACACCATGAAGACACAGGAACACTGCAGGCAACTTTGTACAAGTTTATTGGATTGTAAAGTTGTTTGGAAAACACAAGTCAGGGGATGGATATATGAACATTTACAAGTCACTCAATATCCCTTGTTTTACAGCTACATCCTACAACCCTAAATCTATGGCACCGCTGTAAATCTAAATCTAAACCGTGCAAGAAGGAGACTAGTGAGAGAGGCCATCAAGAGACCAATGATAACTTTGAAGGTGTTACAATCTTCAGACGCTGAGATTGGAGTCACGCCTTTATGGGAGAGTGGCAAAGAGAAAGCCACTCTGTAAAAAAACTCACCAGACATTTCGGCTACAGTTTACCAAAAGGCTCGCGGGAGACTCTGAACTTTCAAGTGGGGGGTTTTACAGTTGAGTACACTGCTGCTAAGGGTGCTCAAGATTTTACTTTATGATACCAAACATTTACACTGCAACTGCATTTCAGGTCACACCATTCCCTATTCTTTCTTTCCTTCAGTTTTCTACTCTTTAACTAGAAAAGATCAAACAGCACATTTAACTCCTACCTTAAAGCCTCTCGCACCAACACTTGGTGGTTTTATATCCAAAATGTTTAGCTACATAATTAAACATGTAAGTAACCAAATAAGTATTAACAAAAAGTCCATGTCAAGATGAAAGAAATTAACTAAATGACAGTGATTCTACAATACAGTCTTATTTGACAGTGTAATTAAATATAAACTCTCCACCCAGTTTATGGCAGTTTCATGTTGTGACTTTTTCCAAGTTGTTACATACATTATATAAACATGCAGTGTTTTGTGGATACCATAAGTAAAATTGTGGTGGTGGTGATGTAGATACTGTAAATGGGGGGAAAGAAACATAACAGTGAAGTCATTTTTTGTGTTACAATCATGTTTGAGAAAATAAACGACTACATTTACTTACCTCATGGTTTATTGTAGGTGAACAGTTGAGCTGAAACTGAGCATGACCCACCCATAGCTGCATGATTACAACCTTGTCAAAAGGTCAGACTGGAGACACTTTGATTTTCTTGCCAGTTTTCAGCCTGTTGAGATTATAGTGAACTGGACCAAGTAGCATGTCAGCCCAACTGTATGCATTAAACGAATCAGCTATAATTTCTAGGAAAGAATGGCACTGTCCAATAAATGTTTAGTCTCAGGTTCTCAAAGCAAGCCATCAAGTGCACTGATGATGAAAATGAATGTCAGTGCACAAAAAAGAGAACTTAATAATTTCATTCAATGCATTAAAATGTGCAAATTATTTAGAAAGAAACTTTAAAATTGGAACATCTTAAAAACAAAGAATTGCTGAATTCCTGTTATTCTGTAGTAGGGATGCCACGGTGAGGAAACTTTCCCACCGACTCAATTTTCCCAACAACACCGGTGTTACCGGTTACACCGGACATTTTACAAGATCAGATATTCGTTGATAACGCTCATACGTAGAGTGCTTACTTCTTTACTGATCTTTAACGTTAGTTTTTCGCTTCCCCTTACTCAACTCCTGTGGCTCAGGAGGTAGAGCAGGTTGTCTACTAATCGGAAGATTGGCGGTTCGATTCCCGGCTCCTCCAGTCCACATGTTGAAGTGACCTTGGGCAAGATACTGAACCCCAAATTGCTCCTGCGTGGTAGCTAGCTGCCATGGGTGTGTGTGAGTGTGTGTGTGAATGATTAGCCCTCTGATGGGCAGGTTGGGACCTTGTATGGTAGCCCCTGTACCCATTCAGCGTATGAATGTGTGTGAATGGGTGAATTAACTCGTAGTGTTAAAAGCGCTTTGAGTATTCGGATGACTAGAAAGGCGCTATACAAGTACAGTCCATTTACAGTCCATAAGAGTTAGTGACAACAGGTTGCTGCCAGCGGGTCGTCCTCTGTGTACCGATAGGGACGAGCCAGAGGACGACTGCTGCTTAGAACCAGAACCGGAGCAACTTGCCTGCCATCCGGACACATTGAGAGCAGGCAGAGAGCGTGAGAGTTTCTCCCGAAAACAAGCACCGAGACCCGGGGAGACATGAGAGCAGCTGCTTGCTAACAGCTAGCGTTACGATTGTTGTCTCACTCCGCTACTTTTTGCTGCAACTCTGCTGCTGTGACTCTGCTGCTGCTGCAGACACTTTCAGTTTATAATTGTAGCGTCCGTTGTCCGGTATTGACAACACACTTGATACTTTACAAATTAGAGGTTTTTTTTATTTGATGAACGTGGGCACTGATATGCGAAAATGAAATAAATGGCAATTGTTTCTATAAAAAAAAAAAAAACTACGGTATGGGCAGCTGACAAGTAATGTAATCAATCGGTGTATGCCCCAACACTGTGTAACACCGGTACCATTTCAGGGTTTTGGATCCGTCTATATTTTTGCTGTTTTGTGTATCTCAGGTGTTCTTAAACTTTAAATGCACACTTCTCTGTGCTATGTTGAAGATAAAGCCATGTTCTTTCTCTAGTCCACATTACAGTTTCACTGAACTCATATTTTTTTTTATATCTTATTATAAAAACATTATATTGATATGACCACATGTTGAATCAAAGCTCAGAATAAGGAATTGTATGTTCAAGTTGTGGAGGATCTGTATCTGATTCTGTTCCACCTACTTTAATCTCCAACACAAGAACACCTGTGTTGCTTTAACACACAATTTTGAAGATGGTCTTGGTCTGGTCTGAGTCTCATCACGGAGCCATCTGCTCGGCAGATTTACTGTTGAATGTGTTGGACTGTTTGACTTATTTTTTACCACTATTTTTATACCTTCTGCTTATATATCACTGAATTTTATTCTATATAGTTTTATAAATTCTTTATAGGCTATGGTTTTTGATGAATGCCAGATTTATACATATTTTGCTACTCTAGCAGCGCAGCTCTATGACGATGTTGGTCAGTCAGTTGTTTCGTCCTCTACTTTGGTTCAGACTGAAATATCTCAACAACTATTGGATGGATTGCTGTGATATTTTGTACAGAAAGTCATGGTCCCCAAATGATGCCTCATTTGTTGTTTTTAGGTAAATATCTGGAAAACAATTAAATGGATCACCATTAAATGTGGTACAGACATTCCCTTCAGGATGAATTGCAAAAAATTTTGGTGAACCCTTAACTTTTAGCGCCATTATTACGTCAAAGTTTTAATTTATACAATGTGTTATAAGCAAATACCTATAACTAATGACACTCACATCAGCCTCAGCTGTACTTCGTGTTTATTGCTAATTAGCAATTGTTTGCATGAAAACATGATAAATTAAGATGTTGAACATGATAAACATTGCTGTACCTGCTAAACATTTGCATGTTGGCATGCTGACATTAGCATTTAGCTCCAAGCATTACTGTGCCTCACAGCCTCACAAAGCCGCTAGCTTGGCTGTAGACTTTAGGGCTGCAACTAACAAATATTTTCAATATCGATTAATTTGCTGATTATTTTCTTGATTAATCAATTAATTGTTTGGTCTATAAAACATCAGAGAACAATAAAAAATGATCATCTCAGTTCCTCAGAGGCCAAGGTGATGTCACCAAATGTTTTTTTTTTTTTTTTTTTTTTTTGTCCGACCATCAGTCCAAAACCCAAAGAGATTCAATTTGTTATGATGTAACACAAGGAAATTCTTACATTTGAGAAGTGACTCAAACACACTTTAAAACCAAGTGTAAACAGCCTATAAGTCTTGTTAAGTAGGGGACATAGTTGCAGAAGTGTGTTTTGTTCCACTCGAGGCAGATATTTTTCTTCATTGTCTTAACTACCATTTGTTTATAGTTGTAGTAGCAATAGCTTGCGTTGTTTTGTGCCTGAACAGCATGAGGTCTATTGCAGTGTGCAGTATATGTGAAACACATGTGGAGTCTTAAATTAAAGGGGTTCACAGTGTGACCTATTTACCTCGTTCCACACACATTTTTTCATTCTTCAGGGCCCTCCATCAGACTGGATCCCTGGGGTTGTCAGAGGCTCACAAGATTTCATTTGATGAATAGTGACAGATTTTTATGAGTTTATCCTCTGCCTGTGAGTGGACCCACTTCAGCACATACTTGAACTCGTCTGCATATACAGACGAGTGAAAAATTAAAGGAAAAACCGGTACAGGTCTGAATGTTTGACCCCTACAGTGAGGGGATCCAGTGGCTCTGTTATGCTGTGGGGAGCATTTTGCTGGCATGGTTTTGGTCCACTTGTCCCCTTAGAGGGAAGGGTCACTGCAAACCAATGCCAAGTTGTTCTGAGTGATCACCTTTATCCTATGATGAAACATTTCCATCCTGATGGTAGTGGTCTCTTCCAGGAGGACAATGCCCCCATCCACAGGGCACGAGGGGTCACTGAATGGTTTGATGAGTATGAAAATGATGTAAATCATATGCTGTGGCCTTCACAGTCACCACATCTCAACCCAGTTGAACAGCTATGGGAGATTTTGGACCGACGTGTCAGACAGCGCTCTCCGTCACCGTCAACAACACCAAATGAGGGAATATCTTTTGGAAGAATGGTGTTCATCCCTCCAGTAGAGTTCATAGACTTGTAGAATCAATGCTTAGGTGCATTGAAGCTGTTCTGGCGGCACGTGGTGGCCCAACACCTTACTAAGACACTTTATGTTGGCTTTTCCTTTAATGTCAACTATCTGTATATCCTGTTTTACATTACAAGACCACAAAGTACAGACATTTGTTTTCTTTGTATGCCTTGTTTACTTGACTCGACCATCCTGCAATGAAAAGTGACAAATCTACTTAGAATCTGTTGTGCCATTAGATTAGTCAGGATTTATTGTTTCAGCCTATTAAGTTGACATCTAATTCTAAGATTGGAAGTTATTGTTTTTATTTATATTATTTTATGTATTTATTTTATTTTTTTAAAGAATTCAGAAGTGGTCAAATATTCAACATTTTAAAATTTGTTAACAAACTGACGCCGTGTTTAGAGCCACAGCAGGACTGCATTTCTATATTAGGAAAAAATGGCAAAACAAATCAGTAAGACTCCAACAACTGATGTTATAATAAAATGTGAAAAATCATATATGACAAAGAAAACCAGCAAATCATCACATTTCATTTCATACATTTCAGAAGCTGGGACCAGCAAATGTTTGTCATTTTTGCTTGAAAAATTACTGGAACGATTAATAGATTATCAGAATTGTTGGTGATTTTCTGTTGATTAATTGATTAATTGAGTTATCGTTTCAACTCTACAAATCCGTGATTACATATTATCCAACCCTGACTTGTACTCATTCGATATGGGGACAGATAAGATGACAACGGCAACAACATCAAGAGAATAATTATTAGATTATCATTTTTTAATCATTTAACTAAAATTAAATTGCATGTTTTTTTTTCCTGCCACAGCAAACATCTCTGCAGTGTAAATCATTTTTCTGTTCTCCTTGAGAGAAAAAAATCTGAAACCAAAAAGAAGAAATTTATATTTTTTCATGTCATGATGATGCCGCTCATCTTTCCCCCAAGTGTCAGGATGCAGTTAGTTATATTGGCAATTAAAATTATTTTGGTAATTGTTTACATCATTTTTCAAGCAAAAATATCAAATATTCTTAGCTGCAGATTCACAGTTGTAAAGATTTCTAAATTTTCTTCATCTCACGTGATGTGAGATGTGACGTAAATTGATTGATTTGGGTTTTGGACTCGGTTGGACAAAACAAGCTCTTTCAGAATGTCACCTTGGGTTTTAGGAAACTTTTCTGACATTTTCTAGACCAAACGATTATTTGATTAATCACAAAAAAAACACATTAATCAATAAAGAAAAATATACATAGTTTGCTTAATCTGAATTATCCTTCTCAGCTCAAGGCGTGTTTTACACTTTGTGTTCACAACAAAAACCAACATGTACTGAATCTCTTAACCTGTCTCACAGACCGACTTTAAAGATTTAAGCTGATACCTGCCTCATCCTCGTCTAATCATATTAAGATTAACTGTGTGGAGTCTGGCTCCGTATGGTGGCATGTTGCCTGTTTCCCCAGCTGGTCTTCAAATAGTCTTGCTGTTTGACATTCATGTTTGGGATTGACTACAACTGATATCACATATTCCCTCACAGCTTGCTTTCATTTTAATCCAGTTAAGAATGTGTCTGTTTCCGGCTCATCCCATCTGTTAAATGTATGAAAATGTAACTGTATCTGGGCAAGAAATAACTGTGTGTGAGCAAGGAAACATTTCCTTCAGGAATTAGAGATTGGCCTCACTGTTACACATGCACTCTTACTTTTAGGTTTTATTAATTTATCCCTTAAGGGATAATTAACTGGAACTATTCAATCCAGGAATGCACCACAGATTTATTCCAGTAAGAGTGCTTGGACTTAAAATAAAACATGGTTTCAGCTGCTGTAGATAGATATTCATCACAGTGACAGAGCTGGAGAAAGATTCATGCTGTGACTCTTTATGAGCTGAGGGTGTAGAGTAATGTATGGAAATGACAGATGACACAAAGAGAGGATTTTCTCAAATATGAGGTTAAATATGAAGTAAATTCCACAAAGATTATGCTTTATTTTTGCACCCTTAATCGTGCTGGAGAAAATCATAAATCATTATTTCATTATTGCAAAGTTAATATGGTTGAAACTTCTGTCTGTTGTCTATGTTCTGACTTCACTTTCCTCTCATTCCTGTCTCTCCCCTCTAATTTTCCTGCACAACCACAAGCGCTGCTTGCTCTGTCATGACTCCCAGTAACACTGGCATTTCATTTAAAGGCAGCAGCCCAGCGCTGCATCCATTAGTTACAGTAGAGGGAGGGAAGACGGGCTGTGGAGGGGAGGGGGGGGCAGAATGACGGCTATTTAAGGGTTGGAGTTTAAGAAATGGGGGTCTGACCTAAACACTCCTCACACTTTAAAAGACATTTACTCTTACTCTCTTTCCCCCTCTCTCACTTTCTGCTTTCCACACACTCTCTCTCTCTCTCTCCGTCTGTGTGTCAGTGTAGACAGTTAAAGAGCCGAACCCCAGCCTGAGCTGTGAACGGTGAGGAAAAGATAAGGAGCTGGCTGAGGGAGGACTGACAGTGCTGCCACCTTGCTTGAGAGGCTGCAAGACAAGAGACGGTGGCACAACAGAGCAAAGCATCATTTTCTTGGCTTCACTGAATGTGTGAAGACCTGGAGGAGCGCCTCATCTTACCTGGCGGGACCTGTGGAAAAAAGTAGATTGCACTCGTGCAGGTAAGGAGATATTTTTGTGTATCTCCCTGATAGAAAATTTCCTCAGATTTGAGATAATTTATGTGGCAAAAGTCAGTTTTCCTGATCTTGTTATTCTTTTTTTTTTTCTTCCTTTAGCTCAGTTCTCTATAGAATGATAGTTGTTATAAGAATAAAGGGATTCGCAGTAGTAGTCATATTTTTCTAGCAGTAGATTTCTGACGAGTGCAGTTTACTACACCAGAGGGTATTGATTATGGTTTATTGGAAGAACATTCTTGGTGCATACTGCAACTTCTTCCTCAGTCAGACAGACGTAGCAGTCAATGCAAGGATCAGAGGTGATGGCTATGGATAACTCTTCCACATGTTCACTCCCTCAGCGGTCAGCTTTGATCGTTTTAGTGGAAGGTCCAGCAGCCAGCACGCTTCATGGAAAAAATATTTTCTCACATTTTTTTGTCAGATTTTCCAAGAATAAACATAAAATCTGTCCATCTGCGTGTGTGTGTGTGTTTGTGCATGTCAGTAAAAATGTGTATCCCTTTTTCTGGTGAAGTTTTGCAGCCTGATGATTCATCACATTACCTTGGGGAAATTCAATTCAGCTTTCATTGTGTATAATTTTTCCATCGTGGAGATTAAATGAAGGGAAAAGTGGGTGATGGTAAAGGATTTGCCAGCGTGGGCAAGAAGAAAAAATACCTCATCCATTCAGCCCATTAGTTCTGCTTAATTGAAATTGAAGTCTGGCCTATGGTGGTTTTAACTTCTGTTTTATCCTTTTGTGTGGTGGGTTTGAGTCAATGATTCCAGTCCACATTCAGCAGAAATTACTATTTCAGCTGAAGATTATAATCATCCGGTTCCTCTGTAGGAGTTTTTCAAGCTTTTTGTTTTATCCCACTACCCACAATTCCTCAACTCATATCTAAATGCACATCATGTCCCTTCCGCAGCTATTTAGGCCAGGATGTTTTAAATCCTCTCTGCTATGTGCTGGGTGTCCTGGGATGTGTCTCTGCAGCAGAGTGGGAAAGGTGTCTCAGTGTATAAACCTCTGTCAGAGGGACAGCTGGTTTAGTAGCTGGAGTTCCCCCAGGGCTCATCCTACACTGTTTCCCTCTGACTGACCTCTACACAAAGAGCCAGAGGTTGATCATAACTCAGCATCGCACGCCTCTGCATTTTATGTAAAATGTGTTAGATTGTTTTCCGTGTCCCAGTTTCCAGGGTCCGTTGAGCTGCTGAGTTGGAGGTTGTGTGGCCTGAAAGTGGTGACACTGAGAATTAGTGAGGGCATTGTGGCAGGCTTATTTGTTGAATAACCCATCTCTCTCTCTCCCTCTCTCTCTCTCCCTCTCTCTCTCTCTCTCACTTCTGTGTTTTCTTCTCAGCTCTGCGACTGTGTCATCATGTTAGCCCTTTAACGTAAATTTAACGTAAAGTGCCTAGAATCAGGTGTGTTGGTTAGGAGGGCGTCTGTGCATAGATGGCTGTTTGGAAGTAGTTGAATTTCTTGCAAATTAAAATGTGCAGTTTTCTTTATCATTAATGTGTAGAGGAAATCTTCTGATATCCTGCACAGCATTTAATTGCACACAAGGCTGCAACTAACGATTGTTTTCATTATTGATGAATCTGATTATTATTTTCTCAGATTTGTCTCTATAAAATGTTAGAAAATACTGAAAAATGTCCATTACTTTTCCCAGAGGCCAAAGTATCATTAAAATAACAGTTCAAGCCCCAAAGATATTCAGTTTACTATCATATATGAAAGAAAAGCTGCAAATCCTCACATTTAATAAGCTGAAACAAGCAAATGTTTGGCAATTTTGCTCGAAAAAATGATAGAAACTAATTATTATTGCAGATTCATTTTCTGTTGATCGTTTCAGCTCTAAAAAAAACACAACACTTATTACAAATCTTTTAAGCTTTTTGTCTTGATTGGGGAGAGACCCCATAGCTGCAATAGAAACTGTGTGTGCAACCTGTTCAGGCTCACCTGGGACACAATAAAGCTCTGATTTATTCATCTTAAAGCTGGAGAATATCTGCGGTGCAGCAGAGGGTAAATTTGAAATCTGTTAATGAGGTGTTGCAGTTTCTATTATTGTAGTATCAGCTACAGTAACTTCTCCAATTAACGTATTCTTGAGATGATTTCCAGCTGTTCCAGATGCTATGCGAGTCAGACCTGCCGTTCATGGAAAATAAGAAAAAAAAAAATGCAAAAACATCACAGATGAACAAACAAGCAGATGCATTGGATTAATATTCACCACTGACTGAAGTCCTGACATCTGAAGTCATTTCCATGAGACGAATGTCCGAACATGATGCATTTCTATGATTCTCAGGAATATAAATGGTTTAAATCAGAGTGTGAAATGAAGACAACACTTTGATTGTCTGTTTTGACACCAGAAGCAGTCCTTCAGCTGTCTCATTGCACACAGATGGAGATGATCAGAAACAACAAATTAACCATCAGATAAATGCATACAGTAGCACTTTCAGTTTTACTAAAGGTGGAGATAACTGAGCCATTATCTGGACACAGGACAAGTACCTCTGTGCCTTTTTTTTTGTCCTTGACTAGGCAAAACAGATGTCCTCACTTCAGGGCCAACATTCCCAGTTTCTCTTTTCCACGCGGGAAAGTTCCTTTTTCTCTGCCAGCATGGGGGAAGAGCATTAAAGCTACAGAAATTCTGGATTATAGCTTAGTGAACATGTTATATTTATTTCAATCTTCTCTCCAAAATGTCTTCCCATGTCCCAAAGTCACATGAGATGTCCTTGGTCAACCCCAGGGCTGCTTTAAATGATGGGGTTTTTTTTTGGCTTTTTACAGCACTATTAGTCTCAAATAGTTTAATTGTGTAATATCAAATGGCTACAACATCAAATCACATTTGTCTGGAAATCATTTTAGGGCTATTTTACAAAGTTTGAGCCACATTTGAAGCCAAAATCTTCAGCATCTACAGCGGCAACACATGCAGCCAGGGCTGTGCTGAGGATTTTAAAGGATTCATTCTTTACCTCCAAGACTGCAAATTATTGATCTTCTGTCTCGTAAACATTTCTAGAAGGAGAAGAAAACATGTTGCAAGACCTAGTTTCCAGATTTACAACATCAGCCATAACCTACCTTTATCCTATCACTTACCAGATGTGCGAGAACTTGTGAAACTCAAACTCAGTTTTATACCAGTGCCTTAACAGATTACATGAAAGGGGTGCAAAAATGCTGGTAAGGCGCACATAAAGAAAAAGAAAAAAGGTCAGGTCGGAGGTCAGGTGAAAGGTCAGAACAATAAAGGAAAGAAAAGAAGATTGATGAGAGGACTCCACCTTCATACCTATTCCCTTAGTTTCAACAGTTTGAAGACACTGTGGTGACAGTAATGGAAAATATTTGTCACACCCATCAACTTGATTTAGGGAATGCATCATGCTGTCTGTCATCCAAGTATAACAGAACTTAAAAAAACAAAAGAAGGAATAAAAAGAAAGTGAAACACAACATTCAGTCATCATGTTGCACTCCTGAGATCTGCATGAAACCACCACATTTCCTGCCAACTTGTGAGACTTATGTTGTATTCAAAGACTGATGGCCAATAGCCCACAATGTGTCACGTCGTGGTTTGTTGATTCCTGCTTCTTAATCTGTTTTATTGGTTTTCCCCAAATATAAATCTTAGTACTCCTAACAGGAAAACTCATCAAAACCTGTATGGAGCTCTTCATATTTTGGAACAAGGTTGAATAACACAGGCTCAACCTGCCCATTAATCCTCTTTCAGCAATGAAAAACAGCCCACTTAATGTGGAACAATGGACAAGTGACTATAATCTGTCAATTAAAAGTCTACTGAGATTGTGACACTCTACAAGATATTCAGAGTAGAACTGCAATTATTAGTCAACTGAGAGAAAATGAATCTGCAACTGTTCAGATAATCGAATAATCGTTTTCAAGCTTCAAGGTTCAAAAGGCCAAATCTTAGCATCTCTGGTTTCAGCTTCGCAAATGTGAGAATTTGCTGCTCTTCTTTGACATGTGACAATAAATTTAAATTCTTTAGGTTTTGCACTGTTGGCTGGACAAAACAAGCAAACTGAAGATATCACCGAGGACTCTGAGAAATTGTGAATGGCATTTTTTCACATTTTTTTAACATTTCGTAGATGAAAAGATTAATCGACAGATTTTATCACTAATGAAAATAATCCATAGTTCCAGCCCAAATTCATGTTTTGGTGTGAGTTAATCCCATAGTTTGGGTCAAAGAGTCATAAAAAATGGGGTCAAGGGATTTAGAATGCAATGAGAGATAAAATCATGCGTGTATTTTTGATTTTGGCCCCCTTTCTTTCATATTTGGAAAATTTTCTGTTGTGCTGATTTGTAGATTGATCTAAATTTGGACGGGATGCTGAATTGTTGGACAGATTTTGTTCTTTTAAGGGTTTGCACTCTTCATGTGACAACTTAATATTTTTTTTTCTCCATTTTTCTGCTAGTTATTGTTTTTTTTATTGTTTTAGTTTTATTTTCCTTTTTTTAAGAATCAGAGTGCTTCTGGACTGTTTGGGAACCTTGTAGAAATGTTGGCTTGTTGTATGTAGGCCTCTTTGTGTGTCAAATTTTGGCTGTCTTGTGTTTTTCAAATTTTTTAAATAGTTTTTTGGTGTGTGGAATACAGTAGGTATCGATTAGAATGGATGTTATTTGGAAGTTAAGTGTTTTGCCATGATCTGTTTTGATTTTTGAATCTCTGGTGGATAAAATATGTCTATTCATAAATCAAAAATCAAGTGGCAAGAAAAGAAGTCATGGTTATATTGAGATGCAACAAACAATCAGCTGAACTTTAGTTGAACATCTGCTTTCATTACCTGATAACTGAATATCAGCATTGTGTCAATAAATTGTTTCCAGATGTCTTCATGAGAACCTTAATCTAGGTGCACCACCACATGTCTTTTCATTGCTATCACTGCATAAACAGTTCCCTTCTGGAAGCCATTTTTCATTGATTTGCGTGTGTGAGCACTGTCAGTCAGCAGCCACCAATTAAATTTTCTGGACAAAATAATTGGCAGAGATGCCTGAGGTCATTTAGAAACAGTGTCACCATTTATCCACTAGCAGTGAGCACTGACGAGATGATATTTCAACTGTAAAATTGTACAAAAAAAAAAAAAAATTTAAATTAAAAAATCTGTATCAAGATTTATGTTTTAGAGATCACTACTGGCCGATATATATTGCTATCTGACTTTTTGTAAACTCTCAAATATTGGTCATACAGTATCGTCTGTCTCAAAAGTCCAGTATCAGTTAGGTTATGATACACAGTAAACTTTGGCCAAACCTGCCTTGTTTACTCTGGTTGAATCAGACTCTAGTTCAGTTTCCCCTTGGTGCGATTTGTTTTGGCAGATCTGAACGCAGCAATCATACTCAGCTAACTGGAGAATGAATTGAGGTCCGAGCTGGACTCGCAACAAAGAACGTTGCATTTTGCCAGAGGACCTTCTTCAGGACCTTCTTCCTGTGTGTATGTTCTCGCTCCCACAAGACACAACTAACCAACAATTGGAGTGAATGTTCTCACGTGGCTTTTAGTAATGCATTTTTTGTGTAAAAAAAGAAACCGAACCAAATGGAAAACTCAAGTTTACCAACTCATCCACGGATTCAGACCAGAGCAAACGAACTATAGGTTTGAAAATGACCTTAAATTCAGCTAAAGCCTTCAAATTCTACCATGCAGGTTTCTGTTTTGGGTAATTCTATATTGGTGACAATATCATGGCTTTACATATATCATAAAAAATCTTTCAGCGACATCTTCCAATAGTTCGGAAGAGGCCAGTGCAAAGATACAGTATGTCAGTCAGTATGTGCAACCATGGTGGGCCTTTCTATTGATGTTCAGGGTTTTACTCACCCATGTTTGGTCAGATCCTTTGGAAAGTCAACGCTGAGCAATCCAAGAAGCCTTTCCCACGCTGAGGAAGAAGCTTGTCATTTGTTCTAGTTTGTCTCCCACAAATTATAGTGTTCTTTGTGTCCAGCTGATGAAGTCATCTGAGAGATTTGTGGGCTTTAAGGACCACTGTGTTTGGGATGAATTATGCTTTTTCTGAAAATGTTTTCACACTATTTACCCCGTTATAAAAAGACACTGGAGGGAGAGAGACAGCTGAGACTCAAATATATTTCTGAATACTGTGAGGGAACTTAATGTGCCAGCACAACTGTGGATTGTTTGGTGTTAAGGCCTTTCCTATACAGCAGTACATTCAAGAGAAAGCTTAGAGGGAATTTGATGTAGTGATGAATTTTGGCTGTATTATGACTATTTTATTCATGACTATTTATTTTAGTTAGTTTTATTCTTTTTACAAGTCCTACAATTGTATAAAAAGACTATATTAGTCATTTCTTTTTTTTCTATTGCTCTATCACAGAGCTGAGGTGTTGGCTCAGAAGTCTTCTTTTGTCACAACCTCTTTTGTTCATAACCCAAAGATATTCAGTTTACAATCATAGAAGAAAATATTATTTAGTACTGTTGCCTCGCAGCTCTCAGACATTAGTGTGGATGTTTTTCACGTTTGTGTGGGTTTCTTCTCACACCAAAAGATGTTCATTTTAGCTTCAAGGATTAATTCTGCCATTGCCAGTTTCCAGGTGTTGTGTCATGGCTGCTCAGCTCCTAAAGAGTTAAATAGAAAGAATCGATTAAGCAATAATGACCACATTTACTTATCAGCCTTATAAGGAGACGATACTGTAAATGTTTTATCTTATAATATTTAGGAAGGTGTGTGACTTTTATCAGCGAGCATTTAGCTTAGTTTAGTTTAACCAAATGTTTTCTTTCAAATGTTTTGGAGGCCTGAAGAGGTACGATTATTCAGTTTTTTGCAATAAAATAAAGCAAAGATTAAAAGGAAAGTCTGGAGGAATAAAATAAATCATTTTATTTTAGCTTTCCTATCCTGTTATTGTTCTAAAAAATGTTCTGTAAACATGACATACTGTACATTATGGATGATTTTCGACATTTTATCTTACTCCATTCTTCAGCACACGAGGTGCTCTTCAAGCTGTTGTCTAATATATTAATTTGTGTTTTATTAAATTTGGTAAATATTCAGCATTAAACATTACATTAAAACTGTGTTTTGTGTGATTATCTGTTTTCTGTCTTCTCCAGAACCTTCACTATTAACCAGGATTGGCCTTTAGTCAGAGGTTCAAACTGATTAATTTACAGAATCCACGTCCCTCATCTAGCATGGGTACAAGAGGCCTTCTGGGCTGCCTCCTCCTGACCGTTTTGCTCAGCTTATCAAACGCTGGGCTTGTGAAGAAAATCCTACGGCACCGACGACAGACTCTGGCATCCCCTAAAGAACACAACATCACCCTGCCCGGTGTAGATCATCCTGTGGTTTTCAACCATGTCTATAACATCAATGTTCCTGCCAGTTCTCTGTGCTCAGTGGACCTGGACGCTCCAGAGAGCATGCAGCTCCTTCCCAAAGACGCTGCAGTTTCCCAGGGCCATCACACCACTGAGCACACCATTGATGGAGAGAGCCAGATTGTCTTCACCCACCGCATCAACATTCCCCGGCGGGCCTGTGGTTGTACCGACGACATGCCGGGCCTGAAAGACCTCATGAGCCGGTTGGAGATGCTCGAGGGAGAAATTTCAGCGTTGAGAGATCAGTGCAATGGTGATAGTGCCTGCTGCAGTGCACAGGTCACAGGTACGTGAAATTTTTCTGTCATAGTTCGTCAGTCAAGATTAAAGAGTACAGTAAAATAATCCTTTATTTTACTGAATTTGCACTGAAAAGTGCTACTCAGCATACTACATAAACCCAAGAGTCTCCTTCAGTATTGGGCACATCTGTTACATTCATCTATTGAGTTCTTTGAAATTCAATGTGGAGGCGTAATATTCTCTGTCATACAGTAAAGACCATCATCTGATCAGCTGACCTTGAATGGGGCTTTATTTGGCTCAAAATGACATGACCTACAGTTGCTGTAATATCAATTTAAGTAAAGAGTATTCTCCAATAGTTGCTAAAATAAACCTTGGACCATTTCTGAATTATGCACTATTATTAAAGGAATACTTTGATACTTTGCAAATTTGCCTGTTCACTCTGGCAAAGAGTTAGATGAGAAGACTGTTAAATATAAGGCTACAGACCAAAACAGCCAACTATTGCCTTAAAGAAAATTCTTAATCTGATTGTATTTCATAAAACAAAGACCGACATTGATGTGTTATAAAATAATGAAATACAATGCCACACAGATGATGTTATTGCACAAAACTTTTGAATTAAACAAAGTAAATCAAACCATTTCTTTACTTTATCTATCAAAGGTGAGGTGGGAACTAAGCCTTACTGCAACGGTCATGGAAACTTCAGTGCTGAAACTTGTGGCTGTAGTTGTGAGCCTGGCTGGAAGGGACCCAACTGCACGGAGCCCGAGTGTCCCAATAATTGCCAGGACCGGGGCCGCTGCGTGGACGGAAAGTGTGAGTGCTTCAAGGGCTTCTCTGGAGAAGACTGCACCCTCAAGGTTTGCCCTGTGGACTGCGGAGCACACGGACAGTGTGTGGGCGGCATTTGCGTCTGCTCGGATGGTTTCTTTGGAGAAGACTGCTCTCAGACAAAGTGCCTCAACAACTGCAAAGGCCGCGGCCGCTGTGTAGACGGAGACTGTGTGTGCAATGAACCCTGGACTGGCTTTGACTGCTCTGAACTCATCTGTCCTAAAGACTGCTATGACCGCGGGCGCTGTGTGAACGGCACCTGCTACTGTGAAGAGGGATATACAGGGGAGGACTGTGGAGAACGCACCTGTCCCAACAACTGCCATGGTAATGGTTTCTGTGTTGATGGCCAGTGCGTCTGCACCGCCGGCTACAGTGGAGAAGACTGCTCTCAGCTCACCTGCCTCAACGACTGTAACGACAGAGGCACCTGCTTCAACGGGATGTGTATCTGCAATGCGGGCTACCAAGGTGAAGACTGCAGCCAGTTAGCATGTCTGAACAACTGTAACAACAGAGGCCAGTGCATAAATGGACAGTGCGCATGCGATGTCGGTTTCCAGGGAGATGATTGCTCTGAGCTTTCATGTCCCAGTAACTGCCTGCACAGGGGGCGCTGTGTTAACGGTCAGTGTGTGTGCGAGGAAGGCTTCGCCGGGGAGGACTGCAGCATCAGGACCTGCCCCTCAAACTGTTACGGCCGCGGGGAGTGTATTGCCGGACGTTGCGAGTGTCATACAGGCTTCACTGGCGAGGACTGCAGCGAACTCAGCTGTCCTAACAGTTGCAGAAATCGCGGCCGGTGCATCGACGGGCAGTGTGTTTGTGACGAAGGCTTCACTGGTGAAGACTGCTCTCTGAAAGCTTGTCCCAACGACTGCCTGGCCCGAGGTTCCTGTTCCGATGGCAAGTGCATCTGTCAGCAGGGCTTCTCAGGAGATGACTGTTCGGTGTTCGCCTGTCCAGATAACTGCAACAACAGGGGCCGCTGCATCAATGGAAAGTGCATATGTGAGAGTGGATATGAAGGAGAAAGCTGTGCAGAGCTGAGCTGCCTCAACAACTGCCAGGACAAAGGCCGCTGTGTGAATGGTCAGTGTGTCTGTGATGAGGGATACATTGGAGACGACTGCTCGGAAGGTAAGAAGCTCTGTTCAGTGCAGAAACACACACACTCACACAAAAAGGATTTGGCAGCTCAGTTTCTGAAAGTTTCCATGTGTCAAATAGATGTACTATAAAAGAAAATCCAGAATGATGTAATTTCCTTCAATTTTCAAAATTCACTTACCACTCATTCTGAGAGAAACTATAGTGAGTATGTAGTGCATATAAAAGAGGTTTTTGGTTTGTGTATTGCTGTTGTCTGCAGTTGGTTCACACTTTTTTGGCAGTTCTTCACACCACAGCCAGATGTGGCTCTGGAGTTTGCATTAGTTTGTGTGGTGGATATTCAGTGCTTGAGGGCATAAGAAACTATCCAAGACCGCACCCTCAGCAAGTTTTTTTTTTTTTTTTTTTTTGCTTGCATTTTTCAAGTGTCTCCTCCAAAGGACCTCACTGTCGGCGAGGTCACCGATGACACAGTTGATCTCTCCTGGAACAACGAGATGCTGGTGACTGAGTACCTTGTGAGTTATGTGCCCACCAGTCCTGGTGGTCTTCTCCAGGAGTTCACTGTGCCTGGAGACAAAACCGCTGCAACTGTCAAAGAGCTTGAACCTGGCATCGAGTACCAGATCAACGTCTACGCTGTTCTGAGCAACAAAAGGAGCGTCCCTGTCAGCGCGAGGGTGGCCACAGGTATGTCACAAACATGTCTAAGTAGTTTGAATCAATTATTCATTTGGAGTATTTTTTAAGAAACTGAAAAATTTTTGATTCCAACTTTTCAAATGTGAATATTTCCTGGCTTATTTAGTCTTTTTACGATAGTAAATAAAATATCTTTGGGTTGTGGACTGTTGGTTGGGACAAAAGAAGACATTTGAGTTGCACCTTGGGCTTTGGGAAACAGTGATCGACATTTTTCACATTTTTTTTCAGACCAAACAACTAATCGATTAACCGAAAAAATAATAGACAGATAAATTGATAATGAAAGTAATTGTTAGTTGCTTCCCTATTAAACATTCTTGTGCTTTGACTATTAAAAGTAATAATTGTCTTGATTATTTTTGCTTCCATCCCTCCAGCTCTTCCACAGCCAGAGGGTTTAAGATTCAAATCAGTGAGGGAGACCTCAGTGGAGGTTGTGTGGGACCAGCTGGACATCTCCTTTGATGGCTGGGAGATCTATTTCCGCAACACGGTCAGTGCTGCCCATCTCTTTTGAAGGCTTGCCCAGGATTTTATTTAACCAACGGAAAAAGACTGAGAGGTGATAAGCTATGCCAGCTTACTGGAAGTCTCAGCAAAACATGGATTTATTTGAGTGCTGACCATTAAAATTGCTTTGACATATGGAAAACCTTAGAGTCCGAGCCAGATACTCTTTGAAAAGAAAATACTGTGCCAGCTGATGTGTCAGAGGCCTTTTTGGATTTTGTATCTTTTGCTAAGTTTTTGCCCATTTTTATATACGTTGTGCTTTCCTGACCTTTTTTGTCAGGGTAATCTGGTGTGCTGTTTAAATTGACACCTGCTGTCTCATCCAAACATCAGTGATCAGTGCTCAATTTATTGCATGCAGCATTGTTTCATACTGTTCCATACTTTTTTTTTTTTTTTTACACAAAATTAATGGACAATCAATCCGTTTTCAGCAGTAACTTCATTCTACAATGTCATGGAAATTTGAAACTGAGTTTTTGTTTTATACTTATGAGGTTTGAGGGAATAACGATTAACACAGGTAGATTTTAACTAGAGAAACCTGATTATTTGCACATGAAAAATACCAAATAACTTAATCCAAACTCCATTTTACAACTGCACAAAACTGTATTGATCTCCCTGTTTTTAACTGAAATGGTCAAAAGCAAAGAAATCAATCACTCTCCAAAGCTGAACAAAACTCAAACATGTACACGAGAAACTCTTCACTCCTCCTACTGAGCCTGTCCTGTAATACTTGTTTTCTTTAACATATTAACTTTAAGGAATAATTACATTATAATGACATTTTGGGAAATGTTTTTGTTTATTTGCTTTCTTGACAAGAGTTAGATTAGAAGATTGATACCATTCTCATGTCTGTCCATTACATATGAAGTTAAAGCCATGAGACAGTTAGCTTAGCATAAAGGCTTGAAACAGGGGGAAAGGGCTAACCTGCCTCTGTCTGAAGACACCCAGAAACAATCCGGCACATGACCTCCCATTAAACCACAACTTGTCGTTTTTACTCTGTGTTATACGGATCAAATGTAATGTAATAAGATGTAATGTGTGAATTAATTAGTGAGATTTAGAGTTGCCACATTAATCAGATTTCTTGTGTTCATGTAATTAACAGGATATTTCATATCAGTTTTTGTATTATGTGTCTTTGCAGAAAGAAGAAAGTGGTATTACGAGAACCCTTCCATCCCCACAAACCCAGTTCGTCCAGACAGGTCTCGGACCAGGACAGGAATATGAGGTCTCCATCAACATCATCAAGAACAACACCAGAGGACCCCAGACATCCAAAACAGTCACTACGAGTGAGTTTCTGGCTGTAACAAAACGTTTTCCTGGCACACAGATTATTTAGAGTCAGCTGATGAGATCATAGAAGCTTAAAACATCCAGTTGGCTTATAATGATGAGGAAGTTATAGGTAGAGATGATATGATTGTCACTTTCCTGCTCTGTCTGGCAGCTATCAACATAGTGTTTGGTAGGGTACAAAAAACTTTGATTTCACTTGAGCACACAATAAAAATAATACAGTAATGTCAAGGAGTGAAATTCCACAATGACAGAAGAGTTACAACAGGAAATCCCAGCTGACTCTCCACAGTTCCATCTACCAGATTTTAGGTAAAGTGCAATAACTCAAACAAATTGAATCTCAGCGTAGCGTGACCATGTAATAGTTGTTTTCTTCACTTTCACTAAATCTCGCTTTTAGCTCTTGTCCTCGGCTCACTGAAACGTTTATTGCAATGTCACTCCATACGTTATGTTGTGAAATGCCTCCGGTTGCTTATGCAATCGGTATGGCACGCCAAGGTAAACAACTGTCCCAGAAATGAATGATAGAATAAGGTTGAACCTTTTGTGCTGTTCAACCCCCAGAGGTCTTTTTAGCACAGCTGTGAAACATTGAGAAAGGATGCTCCTCCACATGCAAACACAGGAAATGTGTTAGGTAGTAAACACAACGTCAGGGTGAAACCGAAACACAATATATTTCATGTTTGCTGTGTTAATCCTAACTACTGCTTTGTCTTATGAGCGAGCCTTACGTCTTAGGTGGGCTGTTGTATGTACAAAGACAGGAAGGCTCATATTGTTTCTCCGCTTTGACCTTTTCCTTGCTGCTGTCGCCAAGTGCTCGCTCATGGGGGAATGTTGGGTCTCTGTTAATTAAAGAGTACAGTCTAACCTGTTCTATGTGAAATGTGCCCTGAGATAACTTTTGTTGTGATTTGGCGCTATATAAATAAAATTGAATTGAATTTCCTTTCAGATATACAGTATCTTACTCTCCCACCTACTTAGATTCAGACTCAGATTTAGCCAGTATTGGGTCTTAGCTTGACATTTTCCTGGTTAATTTATAGATTATGAAATATCACAATTAGCTGCTTTTCCATTACATATTACATGTAAATTTAATGAAAGTGAACCTCTTTGGGTTTTAGATGTCACATTGGGATCTGCGAAATTGTGCCAGTTATTTATTGATGCTACAACAAAAACAGATTGACTAATTGATACTGAAAATGATAATTAGTTGCAGCCCGACTTGCTCGTTTACTTAATATTTCTTTGACTTCCACACTGTTATTGTAAATACATTGGCTCCTGCAAATTTGTTGGTGAATATAGATAAAAAACAGACAGAATTTTTCAAATAAGAACTGTACTTTTATTGCAAAGTTTTGCCCTCAATTCACTGGTCTTAAATAGACCAGCAAGTTTTACATACATCCCTCATCCTAATGCTGGATGTTGTTTCCTCTACACTTGTGTGTCAGCTTGTAAAGACAGTCAATCATTTTCCCAAATTCCCATTTGTCTCTGTAATTTGTCTCTGAACTAATTTCTTCGCATCTTTTCTTTCCCTCAATGTCCCACTCAACTATGACTCACCCTTGTCTCCCCCCTCCCTCACCTCAACCCCCACTCAGATATCGACGGCCCCCGGCAGGTGGAGGTGAAAGATGTGACGGACTCCTCGGCTCTCGTCAGCTGGTCTGAACCGCTGGCTCCTATAGACAAAGTCACCATGTTTTATGGGCCCAGCTCCGATCCTACAGATGAAACCAGTGCGGAGATTTTCCCCCCAGACAAGCAGTACAGCATTGGCGGTCTGAGGCCGGACACTGAGTACAAAGTGTCCCTCATGTCCAGGAGCAAAGACATCACCAGCGAGCCTGTCACCACCACATTCACTACAGGTAGGTTTGTGATAGCATGAACTGCAAAAATTCACATTATATTTTAATTTATTGTAAAGCTGCATGAATGTGTGATGTTTGTCATCACAAGGTCAAAATGTTGTAGTAAATACTAAATACTGAAGGTTAAAGGATACGTCTGGTGACTCAATCCCACACACACCGTCCTGCTGCTGGAAATACTCATTAGTGTGCAACGTGTATCAATCCCCTACTGAAAATAGTCCCCAATATATGCACTTTTTACTTCTGTTTGAGTAACAATTACTAAAAATTCCAGTGCTGAGCTGTTTTAGTAAATAACTGAGCCTTTAAAAAAAATAACTTTTTTTTTCATGGAATTTGTTGACAATAAACAGAATATATAAAGAGTAACACCAACCTATTGCAGAATATGCTAATATGTGAACATATTTTATATATATTTATTTTGTCATCAGTGCCTGAATTACATTTTCTTTTCTGTTATGATTATAATTTTTTGTACTGCAGCCCTGGATGCCCCTAAGGACCTACAGGTCGTTTCCCAGACTGACAGTAGCATCACTCTTGAGTGGAGTAACAGTCAATCTGATGTTGGCAGCTATCGAGTGAAATACAGTCCCATCTCTGGAGCCGCTCATGGTGAGGAAGTGTTCCCACGAGGACCAGGAGACGCCACAAAAGTTACTATCACTGGTAAGTTTATTTATCAAGTACACACAACTTCCAGACTTTTTTGTATTTGTCAATACCAGGTGCTAATTTTCCTTCTATCTCTCTGTATGGCAGGGCTAAAGCCAGGGACAGAGTATGGGATCGGAGTGACTGCTGTAAAGAAGGAGAGAGAGAGCCTCCCTGCTACAACAAACGCAGCAACTGGTGAGAGACAGTGCTGAGCAGCTGTCCAAACAACGTACTTCACACCCCTTCATAAATATACAGACAGACAGATTATGTTGATACAAATTGGGTGACATAATGAAACTCGGGGGGGCGGGGGGGTGATTTATGATTTGTACTGAGCGTGCAACAGAAGTGAGGAGAGATTATACACATTACAGAGTAGTTTCACACATACTGTAATTTTATTTTCTTTACCTGATGCACGACTCTTCTGTTAGACCTCGATCCTCCCAGAAATTTGGAGCCAATCGAGTCCACAGAGACCTCCATCACCTTGAGGTGGCAGAAACCTCGAGCCAAGGTCACTGGCTACAGGCTGGTGTACATCTCCAAAGATGGCCAGGTCGACGAGGTGGAGATCCCAGGCACAGCGACTACCTATGTCTTACGCAACCTGATTCCGGGAATAAGCTACGACCTCAGCTTGACCGCAGACAGGGGTCACAAGAGGAGCACATCTGTCGATGTGTCTACATCCACAGGTGGGTAGGGAGCAATTTTGCCTCAATTTGATCTTTGAATAAATGATAACAGATGCTTTCAGAGGAAGATCAAAACAGATGTGTCATTTCAAATATACTGTTAACAGGTTTCTAAAAGATGAAAAGAAAAGTTGCTTTTTTAGGGTTCACTGACGATATTCTTCATCGTAAGTCTGTCAATATTTAGTTATTTAGTATTTTTAAAATGACTGCACACCAAAAATAAACCTTAATATTTAGGATTACTAGTATAGAGGTTTTACGGTTTTGCAGCTAACAAACACCAAGAAAATGAGATACACCTTACACCTAAATAATGCTGTCTTGATTTGTGCCTTTTTTGTTTTTCCTTGTAGCGTCTTTCACATTTTATTTATCTGACTCAGACGACCGTGAGCAAACGACTCCTGCAGGCTCGGAGGACAATGTCGTTAGCTTTGCGTATTTAGACCCCTCCGAGTCCCAGTTCTCTGGGGCGGAGCCTAAGGATGAGCTGGGAACACTGACTATCTCAGGCGCCACACCTGATGGATTTGACCTCTCGTGGGAACTAAAGGCTCACGGTGTCTATGATAGTTTCGCAGTAGAATATAAAGACACTCAGCATTTGCAGGATGTGAGAGAGGTCCAACTGCCTGGAAATGTCACTGGCTCTAGAATCCAAGGCCTGAAGGCATCGACAGAATATCAGTTAAAGCTTTATGGGATAACCAGTAGCCAGAGATCTGCCCTACTTGAAGCTGTTGCAGTCACAGGTATAAGCTTCTCTTATAGACTAAATGTTGAATAGAGAAACTGTCTCCCTTCAGTGGAAATGATGTAGAGATAGGATTTGCATGCAGGTATTTTACTCATTGAGACTTCTCAGTAAAGATTTAGTTTTTACTTTAATCATCATCTGCATACCTTTTGGCATGGTGCAGTGTGATGACAAACGCAACAGAAATTATTGTATTATTTCAAAAAACATCATCCCACATTTCACCCTGCCATGGCTTCATTACTGTGGCAGAATTTTGCTTTCCAAAACTCAAATGCAGGAAGAAATCTTCTGTTTTCCCAAGTAATGCTGTGATGACAACGTCCTCACTGAGCCATTAATAGTTTTAGGTACAATGGGCTTTAGAACGCTGCCTGTCCCGATTTCTTCTTGCATTTGAATTTTTAAATGCAACCATTTTGCTCTGAAAGCCTGCGCCACTAATTCCATCCTCATCATTCATCGTCTTCAATCCCATTCGCACAATTAAACGATTCTCCAGCAGTTGGAGAAAATTACAGCGCACGTCACTCGCATGTCAGACAAATGACTCAGCAGACGTTTTGTAGGACAGCAGGAAGAAAATGGCTGTGCATGGCTTCACCATCCATTTGAAGACAACTGTGTACTTCCACTCTGGTGGGCTACTCAGAACCTTCAAAAATTAATGGCACTGACTCAAGTGTCATTAATTCCTTTGCTGTTCCGCATAAATGGTCAGTAAATCTCTGATGCTTGATGATATAACAAAAAACAAAGATTATGAATCCAGTTTAAAGACAAGAGACAATGATGAAATCCTCACGGGAATAAGGTAGATCAGTTTGTGCAGAATTGTTATTTAATTTAAATTCTATCTCGTATTTTCGTTTCTTTATTTAACCCAGTTTTTTCTTTACAGGTTCTTTTTCACTCATCAGCAGAGGCAGTAACAAATGCATTCTTAAACTTGCTTTTATTCACTGTAGCACCCAAGCCTACCTCTCCAGATGTACTTTCGCTGAGCATCAAAGATACCCCAACAACACCACAGTCTGCTTCGGATATTGGAGCAGTTCAAACCCCAGATCCCCTCCGTCCTCTAAGCACAGAGGCGCCTTCCTCTTCTGATACTGGTGTGATGAGCTCTGGGGCTGAGCCTGAAAGCTCAACCCTGGACGTACTGGGAAACCTCACAGTCACAAATGTTACGGCCAGTAGCGTAAGCCTGGTTTGGTCGGCGCCTGACGAGGCGTTTGATAGCTTTTCGGTGGAGCTCAGTGCTCCGTCAGGGGTGACACAAGCTCATGTGACCACACTACCAGGAAATGTGAGGAAGGCTGAAATAGAGGGGTTGTCCCCCTCAACAAGCTATGATATTATAATACAAGGGCTGGTGGAAGGAAAGAGATCTTTACCTCTCAGAGGTTTTGCTACTACAGGTACATGGAGCAAATATTTCTTTTTGTAGGCATTCATCACAACCTGTCTTCATCGCATCCATTTACTTTTTATGCTCTAAATATTTCAGGCTGACTGCATTGTACATTTTTTTCCACAGATGGATGATGTTTTATTTCACGATATTTTTCTTTCATCCCATATTTTCCTTTGCTTAACCTCTGACTCTTATTTACGATGGAGTATTTGGGCCACAAAAAAATCTGAGATTTTGATGTTAAAGTTGGAATATTATGAGAAAAAGTAAATATTTTGAGAATTAAGTGGGGATTTTATGAGGAAAAAGTCTGAATATTTTGAGATTAAACTATACTAAATAATAAAATTCCTATATTTACAAAATAGTCATATTTCAAGATTAAAGTCATAATATGTATAATATAATCACAACTTTACAAGAATAACTATATATTTACAAATATTTTGAGAATTAAGTTGTAATATTACAATAAATATATTAGGATTAGTTAGATTGGATCACATGTGTGTTCCTGATAGTCCTTATGTAATGTTTAACTAGCAAAAGACACTTTCCAAAATGCACAAGTATTGAGTTTATTACAATGTAAGACAAGGAAAAGCAGCAAATCTTTGCATTTGAGAAGCTGGAAACCACAAATATTTGCCATTTTTACTTTAAAAATGACTTAAGCGATTAATTGTTGAATTATCATTATCAAAAATAGTTAATTTACTAATCATTTCAGCTCTACTATGTACCTGGCGCCCCCTTGGGAAAGTCTCCACTTAGTGGTTGTTTTGGCAAATGTACATCTTCCCCGGATCTGATAAAGTGCAGCATAGATACATCCGCTGCCCTAAACTTTGTCTCATCCAGAGACCGTCCCAAACAGGTGGAGATGACGCTGTGTCTGAACTTTAATCCTTTTCTGATGTCATGAACTTTGACTCAGCTGTTTGGAGGAAACTAAGTCTTTGCTGTGCTCCAGCTTCTGCTTCAGAACACGTCCAGTCATGTGATTCACATCTTGTAACAGGTTTAGTTTCATTTCAGCATCATAAAAATCTATGATAACAAGATGCCTATTGTTGAAACCTATTAGATCATCCACATCGCTTATTTGATATGTAAAAGCTGACAAACTGCTCTCACCTGTTTACTATAATAAGAGTATTATAAATATCGTAATATGACTTTGTTCTTAAAATATTACAACTTTTCTCTCTTCTGGCTTTTTCCTTGTAATTTTTTTACTTTTTCCTGTATAATATTTGAACTTTAATCTCAACATTTTTTTTCCTTAACCATAGCCCAAATACTCCATCATACTTATTGTAATGAGTAATGTGCCTTGAAAAGTTATGTGAGAGTAATTTTTCTAATCCATCTTGCCATTCAGTTGACCCCACTCTGATCTGTCTATCTACCAGAGGAGCTGAAGCCCATGGTGGTGAACCTCACCATCTCTGACAATACATGGGACAGCTTCACTGCGTCCTGGACCCCCACGGGTGGGGAATTTGACAGCTTTGTCATTGAGGTAACAAACATGGAGAATATCGCAGAGAGCCAGAACCTCTCTCTTTCCGGAGACGCTTTCAGCCTGGGCATCTCTGGGCTGAATCCCAACACCAGCTACATGGTTGGCCTGTATGGGATGTATCGGGGCTCCTTCCTTGAGCCTGTGTACAGTGAAGCCACCACAGGTACCTGCTGCTGGCAGCGTTTTGTCCTCTAACTTTTTTCCTGTCTTTCTTTCCTTGATTTTTACCTCTTTTCTATTTCAGTTGGTATCTGCAGCATATACAGACACATACTAGACCCTCTGTTGGCCCACTCACAGTGGAGCGTTGATACCTCACTGCATGAAACGAGAACAACAAACCTAATTTCTGTTTGTCATCACTGTCCAACACTCATGTTGGCCACAGTGTACTGTACTGCTTCATCTTAACCAACATCCCATTCACCACTTCTTTACCCTCCAGCCACTGTTTCTGTCTAGCTGAGAGAGGGCAGGGTGATGGGCTCCTGTGCCTCATCATTGAGCCAAGCAAACGCCCCCAACTGCTCCCTCCATCCCAGTTACCAAAGTGCATGAAGCCCCTCGCTATACCATCCCCTGCATCGTGGCGAGGTTTGACGCTGATGTGCTGCAATGATCGCAAAAGCAAACCAATAACTTTCACCCTCCCTCCCCCGCCCATCACACAGTGACAGCGTGACCATCTCATTTCATCCCATCAACCGTCATTCGGTGTGCAATTGATTAACCTTGAAAGATCATTTGCCCATGGATGTTTAAATGCTCGCAGTATGTGTGAATGACACTGAGATAGTTTAGCTTTGTCGATTCTGATAAAGTTTGTCACAGAATGTCAAAGTAAATATCCTCATTTCCTTTTTAACTGCTAGGTGGCAAATGATTAAATCTTCTTGTCCTTATCAAGGTAAAATGCTAGTAATTTAATCTGAGGTTAACAATAACGCCACAATTGTTTTACATCTGAATGATGCCTAAATTGTCTGCTGCATGTTTGCATGCAACTGACTGTATTTATTGATGCATGTAAGAACACGTTTTTGCAAGGTTAACTTTCTCTTTGGCATTCTTATTTCGCTTTGATTTGCTCTGGTGCAACATTCTGCAGAATTTATTCTGTCTGCAATGTTAACATATCAAATGCACGATAAAGCTTTCGCCATATGTCTGAAAGACACTGTTATCTCTCTTCCTCAGCCACTTTTTCACATTAAATCAACACTTCATTCATGTGAACCTGCAGGCCAATCTTCAGCTATTTACCCTGAAGCCTTTTGTGTCATTCCCCTTGGCATTACATTTGTCCATCTTATTATTTTTTGTTAAAGGGGACATATCATGCCTTTTGGGATTTTCTGTTATTTTTATATCGTTATGATATCGGAGCTATACGTTAAACATGATAAAAAGTCCAAAACTTGAGGTTAGCAACAGCGTATGTAAATATGACAAAAGCCAGGGTTTCAGACTGCTCTGACTGCTTCATTACCTCTACTTCCTCCTCGTGATAATGTCAGATCTTTCGTGCATGTCCACAAATGGCTGTTCATTTCGTAATCTTTGTTGCTAAGGTCGTTCCATGTGTTGTTCACTCTTGTCCACTTGTATATTTCAGATCTGATTCAGGCTCAAACACGTACGAATGTTTTTGAGGAGTTAGGAAAATTAGTGAAATCCTACTATTACCGTTTGTTTACATACCATGTGACCACCACGTACTGCCATGTGACCCACTAGTCAAGTGGTGGGTTCTTTGCTGGAGAGAATGCTGGAACCACAGGTTGAGGACTAGTTGATTTTCTTTTTATAGCTTTGGTACTTTTGATACTATCAAATGTATAATTAGGAGATCGTATCATTTTAAACATGTGGTATCAAAAAAGTCTTGAAGTATCGATACTTTTGACAACCTTACTCCGAAGCCACAAGAAGATGGCCAAGACACAGCTTCTGGAAGCCAACCAATCAGAACAGAGTGGGCTCATCAGAAGGGGGGCCTTAAAGAGACAGGAGCTAAAACGGCCTGTTTCAGACAGAGGCTGAACTGAGAGGCTGCATAAAGGGCCAGTATACAATAAAAAAAACTGTGAATCATACAAAGATATTCCAGTAGAGCCCCAAAATATAAATATAGACCTGGAAATGTGCATGATACGTCCCCTTTAAGAAAAGGAATAGGCACAGTTGGTTTAAAATTGAAGCTGTTAAGTTGATTTTGGTGGAAGATTCTCCATTTGCATGTACATAATCTTTTATTACTCAGACAACAAATCAGAAATTGCAAGTTGGTGGTGGTGAGTGTCCTGTAACTCTACACATACTTTTTATACGCTACATCAAATGAAGCAGCTACTATATATTATATCTGTTAGACATAATGTGTCCTGCTAAATGGTTTTGATAAAAATCTAATATTGGTTTCTTTCTTTAGTGAATCAGCCATTGGTTGGCAATCTATATGTCTCAAACTTAACGTCAGAGAGCTTTTCAATCTTCTGGAACGGCACTGAAGGAGAGGTTGATGGTTTTATCCTGGAGATTATTGATTCTGATTGGCTGATGGAGCCAAAGGAATTTAACATATCCCACAATGCAATGTCCCATGACATCATAGGGCTCAGGCCCAGCACTGACTATGTAGCCTACCTCTATGGGACATACAAGGGATCCCGAACAAATGCTGTCAGTATTGTTGCATCAACAGGTATTTTGATTTTATGTGTATTTATCATTAGTCATTAGCATCGTCTAGCGTCATCTATTTTTAACTTTTAAATATTATTCAGTTATCTGCACTTCAAAGTTGACTTGGGCCTGTATTCATACACAGGATTTTTAAAAACAGACATATACATGCTTTCTATTTCAATAAGTGAATATATACTATATTTTTCTCTCCCCTGTAGCTGAAGAGCCTGATTTGTCCAGGCTAGTTGTTTCTAACATTACCTCAGACAGATTCTCTCTGTCATGGCGGACAGGAGAGAACGCTTTTCATATCTTTATAGTAGAAGTCAGAGAGTCTGCTTTGCCCTCGCAGGCAATGGGGCGCACTCTGCCAGGAGACGTGCGCTCCACAGTCATGGTCGGGCTCAAAGCGAGCACAAGCTACAACATAAAGCTGTACGCCAGCGCTGGTGGCCAGAACTCACAGCCCCTATTTGCTGTAGCTACAACAGGTATCACATTACATGCATTTCTTGACACTGCATGTACCAACCACATTGTGACTTACAGTACCAGTTCCCAGCACAACATAACTGAAAAGCCATGTTCTTTTTCTTATTCAGAGGATGTCCCACAGTTGGGGCCCATAACTGCTTCATCTGTGAGCCCACATAACCTCAGCTTGTCCTGGAGCACAGTGTCGGGCCATTTTGATGGCTTTGTTGTCCGGGTCAGCGACTCTGAGCAGCAGTCTGATACGCTGGAGTTCAGACTGCCTGGTGAAGTCCGTAACTTTACGATCTCTAACCTGATGGATGCCACAGGCTATGATATTGAACTGTATGGTATTTCTCATGGGCGCCAGACTCCCTCTGTGTTAGCCCACGCCGTCACAGGTATTACGTATTTTACTCATATCTTAAACTCTTATCACTTGCAGTTGGAAATGGAAACAGTTAAGTCCTAGGCCTGGAACGCATTAAGGGCAAATTTGACACGCATCATTCATCATTGTTGTAATTCAACAGCCACAAACTGGTACTGCAGCAGTTTTTGGTGCGTGAAACTGTTTTGATTTGCCTACTCTGTAAATGTTTCAATGTTTCAAGGCATTGAAGCAGCGAGATCTGGCGAGCTGACCCTTTAAGTTAATGAGACCTGAGGCAAGGATGTTATACAAGCAAACACTATTTATTAACTTATTTTGAATTGGAAAGCAACCCAGTCTTTTGTTACAAAACTTTGACAGAATCAGATTGTGGTATCACTTTTTCTAGCATTACAAGTATGATAATGAGCTGACCTTTTTTATACTTTGCTTTTAAAAACAAAATCCACACTAAATTCCACCTGACATGCATCCATGGAAATCCGGTGGCGATGAGGGCTAAAAGCTAAAGCCTGTGCAAAAGTGTGTTAAAGGAATAGTTTGACATTTGGGGAATTGCACTTATTTGCCGTCTTGATTGATACCACTTTACCCATCTGTCTGTTAAATTTGAAGGTAAAGCCTGTGGCTAGTTAGCTTACCTTAGCATAACGACTGAAAACAGGGGAAATGGCTAGCCTGGCTCTGTCCAAAAGTAACAAAACCCATCTACCAGCATCTCTAAAGCCCACTATTACACACATTATATCTTGTTTGTTTAAAAATGACAGTTTGTAGTTTTAGTGGTGGTTATGTGGCGGACTATTTCTTGCATTTTTTCTTAAAATGTGAAACTATTCCTTAAGATGCAGTGCCAGTAATGGCAACTAGATACTGGCTGTGTTGAGTTTTATTCAAGAAGTGCCAAAGGCTCTTGAAATTGATTGTAACATCTTGTAGAAAAATATTATTCACAGTCTTAGGAGATAGGAAACATTTTTGTCTATTTCCCAAAAGTCTCAGCCTATCACATTTATGTGATGGTTGCCAGCTCCTTCATTTTATACCCCATTTTCAGCTCTAAACAGCAAAACCAAATCCAAGCTACAAGATACCTTTTTAAAAGTCACTGGGTGAGATAGATTAGTGAGGCTGTACTCATGTTTCTACTGTCTGTGTGGTGGAAGCACATGAAGCAATATAATGCGTGCCAAATTTGCCCTTAATGTTTTGGCCTTTAAAGTTTTGGAGATATTCAGATTAGAAGTTCCCATTTTTAAGCTGATATCTGATGATTTCTTTTTTAAAAAAGGTACCTCACAGGAAGAGAGGAGTTTTCATGATTTGCTTTTGCAACCATTGCACACATTATCCTCCTAATGGAATCTTGTTCCCCCTCCCACATCTGTTCCCTCTCTGGAAAAAAAAAAAAAAAAAAAATCAAACTCCCCTCTAGCTCCTTTGCCTAAAGTGGAAAACTTGACCATTTCCAACATAACCCCCTACGGCTTCCGTGTGTCGTGGGAGGTGAAGCAACAGCAACTGCAGCAGCCAGAGGAATTAGCCCCCTCTAGCGGTGGCTTCAGCCACTTTCACATAGTGGTGACAGACTCTGGCTGGCTGCTGGAGCCTCAGGAGTTCACTGTGGTGGGAAACCAAAGTCACCTGGACATCTGGGGCCTCATCACCGGCATAGGCTATGAGGTCAGGCTGACCGGGGTGTCAGAGTCAGGGCTTCTCTCTCGGCCTCTGACTACAGTGGCTGTGACAGGTACCACTTACAGTGTGCTACAAGGCCCCTCGTCTTACTAAAAAGTGCAGTTCCTCATTTTGTTTCAACTACTGTGTATATATGATCATTAAACTTTATGATCCAACTCTGAAGTTTCACCATCACAACCTGGCAGGCCTACAAATGACATTTTTACTTGATATTTATGCTTTATATCTTTAACAAGTTTAGCTTTAGTATTAATGTATTTTGGTTAATGCCATGTTTTGATGGTGAGGCTTCAGCTCAGTACTGTTACCTAACCCTAACCCTAACTCTTTTCCAGAATGATCTCACTTTTCCTTTGTTTTAAGCATCCAGTCTGTTTTCTTGGTATGCAGTTTCATCACTGGGGGGAAGAGGAATGTGGAGCTCCCACCTGTTTCTTCTTAGTTCCAAAATATGAGCAAGCATATATGTTTGTTTTCATATTTTAAAGTGTGTTTTCCTTCAGATTTCTGATTGGCGATATGCAGATGTCAGTGGACATAATATGATTATCGTATCATGTCTATGGATATCTTTTAAACTGACTTTTACCATGCTGCTTTCCTTTCCTTGTTTCTTCATAAATGAGGCTAAACAAGCTCCAGCGGATGGATACAAACAGCTGAATAAAACAAAATCAGAAGTGGGAAAACACTGATAAATCATCAGACATTCTGAGCATGAAATGTCAGTTGATTTAACTTCTAATCTCTTTTGTTTCATTATCTTTGAATGCACTGAATGCATCACGACTATCCGTGAGGACGCATGGGGACCTCGTCTCAACCGGTGTTTGCTGAAATCCTCCGAACAGATCCGTTAGAGCCTTTTAAGGAATGTCAACCTGTTAACTGACATAAATAAACATCTACAAAAAGCATCTTGTCTTTTTAATTCTCCCAACTAAAGCCTTTGTGGTCCGTCCACTGTGTTTTTTACTGATTTACACTAACGGAGCATGGTTGATCAAAAGGTGGTGGACAAAAAGGCCTTCAGGCTGGAATATAACCTTGTCTGCCACCTGGAAACCTCCTTGCCTGATTTGCTGACTTCTTCCAAACTGATGTCTGTGGTCGTCTCTCAGATGTTGGTGAATATTTCTGGGAAACCAACAAACCTACTGCTACGTTATGTTTCCTTTCTAACCAGAGGCTGAGCCGGAGGTGGAGCATATTTTTGTCTCGGACATCACAGCTGACAGTTTCCGTCTGTCGTGGACGGCTGATGAAGACATGTTTGACAGATTTGTGATCAAAATAAGAGACAGCAAAAGATTAGCCCATCCTCGGGAGTACAGCGTCCGCGGTGATGAGCGAACCAAGGTTTTAACTGGACTCATGGGTGGCACTGAGTATGAAATCGAGCTTTATGGTGTCACATTGGACCGACGCTCCCAACCTATTACTGGGGTTGCTCAGACAGGTATATGAACAACACTGCAAAGTGTTTAGTTTTGTACTAACTACTAAACCTCCTAAGTTTTGGGTGTGGCGTCTGCTGTCAGAGAACTGGACCTACAGTCCCACTAATCATCTTTATTCCTCTGGTTTAAGGCTTAACTCCATGTCTGTCTGTTATGGAAAATGGTCATTCGGGAAATACCAAGGTTTTTGGACAAATTTCTTCACTTCTATTCACCTCTTTTTCCTGCTTTCATGTCTGCGCATATCCATTTGCACTTTGCTAGGCCTGTCAACTCCAAAAGGACTGCACTTCTCTGAAGTGACTGACTCCTCAGCCATAGTTCACTGGTCCCTGCCGAGCTCTCCAGTGGATAACTACCGCATCACCTATGTGCTGCTTGAAGGAGGTAAGAGGTCAATCACAGTTAACTAATTACTACAATTCACTGCTGGTTTACATTTTATTCCCAAGATGGATTTACATTTGATTTTAGTTACAAAGTTTTGTTTGGTTTGTAATTTTGTAGATATTTGAAATATTGTTTAGTTTAACAAATATTAGCTGCACTCTTAAGAGAAACTCTAGGATGGCAGACTGAAACGTCTGAAACTATCAGATGGATTTTCATGACATTTTGCACATACATACATACATGGTGCCCAGAGGATGAATCCTAATGATTTGAGTTATTCCCTGACTTTTCCCGTAGCACCACCATGAGGTTGACCTTTTTTAGTTTTTAGTGAAATGTCTCAACAATGATTAGATGGATTGCTGTAAAACTGTACAGACTTCATGTCCATCTCAAGATCTAACTTTTCATCTAGTGCGATCATCAGGCCAAATTTGAGTTTGTCCAAAACTTTGGTTTATGACCAAATATCTGCAAAAACAATGACGTTCCCATAAGTCTCTGTGTTACTGTGTTTATTGCTAATTAAAAAATATTAGCATGCTGACATGCTAAACTAAGATGATTAACATGGTAAACATTTTACCTGCTAAACATCAGCATGTTAGCATTACTGGAGACTTCAAATACAACAGTGTGTGAAGTGTCGTTAATGTAGTTGGATGTTCAGTTTGTGTTGTTAGTGCAGAACTCATATTTTCTTTTCTTTCCTCCACAGGACCCCCTCTGACAGTGACTGTGGATGGCGACGTGTTAGAGGCTTTGCTGCCCAATATGATCCCCGGCAAGATGTACCAGGTGACTGTGAGCTCTGTGAAGGGTCTGGAGGAAAGTGATCCCAGCACAGACACTGTAACCACAGGTTGGCTTTCTTCCTTTCTTATACATCACTCATAACTCCAGTGTCACTCTTCCTGACTCTGAGTGACACTGGACTCAGTTCATATTAAACTGAAGACATTTCTCTTGAGACTGTTCATGTTTGTGCCCTCCAGCTTTGGACAGACCTCAGGGTCTGACTGCAGTTAATGTCACTGACACCTCTGCTCTGTTGCTGTGGCAACCCTCTGTAGCCACTGTTGACGGCTACGTGATTACTTACAGTGCTGAATCAGGTGAGTCTGTTTTTTTCTCTTCTATTATTTTTGCTATTTAAGGTCATGTTAATCTCCATTATCACTTAACAAAAGCAGAAGTTTTAAGAGAAAATAGTACTCTTGGTAGATATGATTGCTCCTAAATCTTTCACTGAAATTGTTTTAGTAAAGTAGAAAAGTGTTTATGCATCATAACTGGATTTTTGTCCTTGACCTTGTATTGCATATTAACTGGATATTGTGTTCAATTGTTTGTAGTGTTCTGACACTTGTATTTGTTTGTGTTTATGCTGCTCTCTTGGCCAGGTCTCAATGAGACTTTTACCTGGTTAAACAAAGCATATGTATATGTATGTGTGTGTATATGTATATATATGTATATTTCTTTACTGTGATTGTGTGATTTGATCAGTTGATGTGTGTGTGTGCCCTGCCCTATAGTGTTCCCAGTGGTGGAGCATGTTTCTGGGAACACGGTAGAGTTTGAGATGGGCTCCCTGGTTCCAGGAACTCATTACACAGTCGGAGTACATGCTATGAAATTAGCTCAGAAAAGCGCCTCTGCTGTTACTGAATTCACCACCGGTAGGTCTAGAAAGATTACCTGTCAAGAATATGACGTGAAGCTAAATGTTTCCTAGTTACACATTTAATGAATGTGTGGTGCTGTATTTCCAGATGTGGACCCTCCTCGTGATCTGACAGCTATTAACATTCAAACTGACAGTGCGACTCTCACATGGAAACCTCCTCAAGCTGCCGTCACTGGTTACATGCTCACCTTCTCCTCTGCTGATGGTATAATCAGGGTACGTACATCCCATCATCAGTCCCAGTATTGGACATTGTGATGTTTCGTAGCTCGCACAAAACAGTGGCGGTTTTGCTTGTTTAAACCCAAAAACCACAGATTGTGTAAACTCAGCATTACTGAAGACCATTTTCCAAATCATACCAAAAAACTTTGGATTGACTTCCCAACTTCTAGGCAGTCATTTCAGTTTACAACAACGTGGAAGGAAAATCAATTAGAAACGTACTTGTTGGTGCATTCAAGGAAACATCCAAGACCTGGAAGTCATTTGAAGAAGCAAAAAGTTACCAAGTTAAACCTGCAGTGCAGAACTTTTACATATAAATGAATGTCCGTTACATTTAAGCCCTTTCCAAATGAGTTTACACAAGGCTGATTAGGCCTTTCACTGCCAGATAAATCTCTGTATTTCACAGTATAAGGAGTTTTTAAATCTCATGTCAGGCGCGACATTACCGCGTTCGCCCTTAATTGTTCGACTCTTCTAGACTTTCCAAATGTTATTGGACCAAATGGATCAAATTCTGATAGTGAAACAAGTCATTTCGTGGGGGTTGTGTGGCGGTCAAAACAATTTATCCACCATTTTACAGTCTCAACAGTAGGTTACGGTCGCTGGTGTACCAGCCATCGGGCATGCTGGGATAAATCCTGGTGGGCCGTCAAAAAATACATTTTTGGGCCAGTGGACCATCAAAACATATCCGTTTTTACCGGCCCTCTCTGTGTGCCTGTCACTCGGGGTGCACATGAGAGCGTGCTGCATGCCTGTGTCAAGCAATCACAGCCGAGCGCCCCCCCTTTACCCTCACTGCCATAAGGGGGAGACAGAAGTCCAGCACTCCAGCTTTAACATTATGTTTCTTGTATATGGTCCATTTGTTTTCTGACAGAATGCAACACCTTTTGGGCATAAACTGTTAACTGATCATTTATAACACACAAAAGACAAATTATTAATGAATATAAATATAATCCTGTGATGGGTTACCTATCTCAGGCATGCTTCAAGCCTCTTCCAGTTGTTTTTCACACCAGAGTGTATTGAATTTTATGTAACCATCTGTTTTCTTCAGCCTTTTGTCATCACATTTGTACTTTTATTAATTTTCCCCTTGATCCTCATAATTATCCAAAAAAAAGGGGCGGCATGTGTGCGTTCCAGTCGGGTGCTCAACCTCAAGAACACAAATCAGTTCCACTTTTGAATCCTCATAATTATGTCTGTTTTGATTTGATGTAATTCTCAGTAGTTAAATCCTCTGTACGTTCCTGCTCTTTGTAAATGTTTTGTATTTATGTATGTTTGTGGTTTCAGGAGGTGGTTCTCAGCCCGACAGCCTCCTCTTATAGCATGGTTCAGCTAACTGGCTCCACAGAGTACAGTGTCAGACTGCAGGCCATTGCTGGAGCCCAAAAGAGTCGTCACATTACCACCGTCTTCACTACCAGTAAGGATGATCACACCTACACCCACATTCAGCCAACATTATGTAGCTAGATTTACTGGTTCTTTCTCAGCAGTGAAGGATCTGGCGATTTGGGTTACGCAACGGTCCAGATGCACTTCTTCTTATGCATATTCCTTTCAGTTAATCTGATATTCCAGTCAGATCACCTGTGCTTATTTTTCATTCTGTCTGAGCTGCTCTCAATGGGAAAACCGTTCATTTTTTCCTTTTGTTTTTCCCTTTATTCCTCCCTTTCCTTTTTCAAAAGTTCCTTTCCAAGGTCCTTACTCTCACACGATACTGTATACTGTCTTCATTATTTTTATATAACAGAGATGAAGATAAAGCAATTGTGTCTCAAAGATAATGCTCTCAAAGATGATGTCTTTTTAATATGTGCTTCTAGTTGGACAGCTGTACAGACTCCCCAAGGACTGTGCTCAGATTTTACTGAACGGAGAAACGACTTCAGGTCTGTACACCATCTATGTGGGAGGAGAGGAGAGCCAACCCATCCAGGTTTACTGTGACATGACCACAGACGGCGGAGGATGGATGGTGAGAAAATAAACCTGCTGACAGTTTTCACACTCAATGCAAATTATGCTAACGTTTGTTTTTCTAATGATGGACAACATCACAGTGACCTCGGTGTTGCATGTTATGATAATTGTGAAGCTGTTGTGACATGAAACACTCACCAAAGCCAGTACTCTTCAGGTTCTCCTGAGACGCCAGAGTGGAAAGCTGGATTTCTTCAGGAACTGGAAGAACTACACCGCTGGCTTCGGTAACATGAATGATGAGTTCTGGCTGGGTAAGATCACTCGTCCACGAGCCTCGTTCACTTGGCCTCTTTCTCTCCCTCTCTCAGTCCCCTCCCAAGTCATGCTTATTAACCCTGGTCTATAGGTCTGTCCAACCTCCATAAGATCACTGCTGCTGGCCATTACGAGCTGCGAGTGGACATGAGGGACAACGGAGAATCGGCCTACGCTCAGTATGACAAGCTCACAATTGCAGAGCCAAGAACACGCTATAAAATCTCCGTAGGAGCATACAGTGGAACAGCAGGTAGACATCACTTTAAAAGGAAATTGGGAAATTATTTGCTTTCTTGATAAGAGTTAAATAAGATTGACACTCATGTCTATATGCTAAATATGAAGCTACAGACAGCAGCCGGGTAGCTTAGCTTAGCATAAAGACTGGAAACAGTTGGACTGGATCTGTCCAAATGTAAAAAGTCTGCCTAGAACATCTCTAAAGCTCACTGACACACTTATATTTTGTTTGTATAACTGTCAGATCTTCACCATCTATCAGCACTTAAATCCCAGCTAAAGACGACAAACCTTCACACAGTTGCCTTTGAGTCTGCTTAATTTTGAATATAATGTTGAAATTGTTGTAATTTTGTCTGTTACAGTTACTTATCTAATTATTTTTGTTTTAATTATTTTAAATTTCTCTGTTAAGCACTTAGGTCGACATCTGTTTTTCAAATGTGTTCTATAAATAAATGTGAATTGACTTTTATGGGAATTTATGCGCCAAACTATTTCTTGGCCGGGCACAGTCACTTCCTGGAGTCTTGACGTCACTGTGAGGTTGCCAGGCAACCAGGGGAGACTCCAGGACAGATGGCTTAAACAAACCAGTCATAACATGTTAATAGGTGTTAGAGGTGCTGGTAGTTGGACTAGCTATTAGCTGTTTCCACCTATTTCCAGTCTTTTATCTAAGATAAGCTCCTGACTGTAGCTTCATACTTAACGCACAGACATCAGTCAATCTTCTCATCAAACTCTCAGCAAGAATGTAAATAAACACATTTCCCAAAATGTCAAACTATTCCTAGAAAAAGCCTGTATGGTTTTAGTTACTGTAATGGGACTGTCTTTCATTGAGATGCACCGAGTCAATAATCAACCCATTTCTCAACTTTTCTAATCAATTGCATCTCCACCAGGTGACTCCATGATTTACCACCAGGGTCGGCCATTCTCCACCTATGACAATGATAATGATATTGCTGTCACCAACTGCGCCTTGTCCTACAAAGGTGCCTTTTGGTATAAAAACTGTCATCGTGTCAACCTCATGGGGAAATATGGCGACAACAGTCACAGTAAGGTATGTACAGTGTGCACATATTTGATTTAATATCAGATTACTCCTTTCTCCTCCAGGGAAACATCACTCTGAAGCCTTTTTCTCCATAATATGTATTCTGTTTTTCCACAGGGGATCAACTGGTTCCACTGGAAAGGCCACGAACATTCAATTCAATTTGCAGAGATGAAGATTAGGCCAGCCAACTTCAGAAATTTCGAGAGCAGGAAAAAACGATCATAGACTTGTGAACCCCTCCCTCGTATACACCTCATCTCCATCCCCGAGCCTCGTCAGCTGTCATGAACTTCTGTGATCCTTCATCCTGAAAATCATTCTCTAAAACACACGTAAAAACCACACTGAATGTAATCCATCTGGCTGTGAGAAACAAACCTGGTAACATTACACCAAAGAATCAAACAATTAGCCGTTTTAGCGTAGCTGTCCCAATTTGGCACTGTTGTATGCGTGATTACATTTCTGCGTTCCCACATTTTGGGTTCCAAGAGAAAAGTAGCTATAAAGTTTGATTTGTGTGAATGGATATACATGTCTTATTGGGACCAAACAGCTGTATACATATGAGAATTCATTGTAAAATTGTGTGAATGGATCCACTGAATCAGTAACATGTCAAGGGCACATAATCAGAAGGCGTCAGGCCACTCACATCCCCTGAAGTAATGGGAAGATAATTCAATGGTTTGTATTTTGGATTAGTTGACTGAGTTATGGATAAAAGATAATTTATAAAATGATACGTAATGAACTCCATACATTTTTTTCATATGTTGACTGTGCAAGCAAGAGAAACATCTGGCAAGATTTAGCATTTGGAGGCCACTAATACTGTTGAATTCATATTTAAATTTTGATTTACTTATTTTGATAGAAAATAAATCTGATGCTCTGTAACCTTCAATGCAAATAAAAACATTAGTTTGATAAAAATGTCTGGGAGCTCTTCTTTAAAGTACACATTTAAAGGACAGGTTCACAACTTTTCACAGCTGCCTTAAAACAACAGTAAGCATGAACAGGAGGAATGATTACATCGATTAAAAACTTCTTTCAGTGTTCATATGGTCACCTGACTGTTGTGTTAAGACAGACTTGAGAAATTGTGAACCTGTCCTTTAAATCAGTTCTGTGTCCAGTCCAGCAGATGGCAGTGTTCACTCTCTGTTCAATACTGGTAGGGATTATATGATGTACTGTAAGTGGCTGTCTGTTGCCACTTAGAAGTACATTTTACATAGTGGATATTCATTATAACATGTCTGATATCAGAAAACATTCACAAGTTTAAAGATATTAAATATAATATAAAATATTAAATATTTGTCGCCTTGTCGGCCATCTCTCCTCAACTGATAAATAATTTTACTCGTTTTCTTGGCAACTTTTAAATCAAAGCTTGGTGAACTTGTTAAGAAAAGTCTTTAATAAATATATTAGGTGGGAGTTATTAGAGTGCAGCCTAATATCCCTGCACCAGCATCTCTTCACCACTCCAAAGTTTAGGTTCAAATCTCTTATCTTTCTTTTGTAACTGAAGCCCTTTGGAGCCTTTTTGTGCAAGCTGCACACGGTTTGCAAAATCATTATCTTCCTACAGTTGTCATTAAATCCATAGTTTAGGTGAACTGTTCCAGATCTGAATTGAAACTGTTATTCGGTGCTGATTACTGCCTCCATCACCTCCAACAAGAGTTGGCTTTGGTGTTTGAAAACTTGCCAGTTTCTTAAAATCACAAGAGCCTAAAATGAGCCATAGCGGAGTTAAATATGGCTGATCTGTCCTATTTTTGTTGTATTTGGCTTGCGAGTATCATAGTCAGGGGTCATTGAAATCTTTCAACATCCAGCAGATGACCTAGTGGTCTGTCCCTACATCATGTCTTTGTAGCATGGGTCATTCCTCTCATCTACAGCCAACTCAATGTCCTCCTTGCATGTTCTGGTACTGGTTGTTTGTTTTGCAGCTCACTTGAATGGGTACGTTTTGGTCTCTTACATCCAATCCTTTCAGCAATCAGACCGAATGTTTTGGTCACCATCATAGTAATGGTTTCTGGGTATTCATGCTGGTTGCCTCAGAGAAGCCTGACACGTTCAGCTGTCGAAGGTTTAGGATGTTGGGACATTATGTCTAAATACGACAATGAGGAATGACGTGATACTAGATGTCGGCTGGCGCAGAGCTGGGAGTTTTCCACACGGAGTTCGAGATTTAGAAATAACTGATGACCTGGATTTCTACCTATGCATATTGCAGAGATCCAATTTCATCCTGAGACGTTTCTAAATTAGGACTTGGAGGTTATGAGTCAAGTGTCCTGGTAATATAGCGCCAATGAGAAACAGTGATAGGAATATAGTTCCAAAATAAATATTTAATCTTACCCTTCAATGTTTAGGAATAGATTGTACAATTGGTTGATATGTGGCACTATCATATAAGGACCATATTTCCCATGTGCCTGATTACTTCCTGTTGTCGGGAGATAAGAGGTGATACTCTATCTGAGGGCTGAACTTGTGGAAATACGAACTATAGCTGAACTGCAGTACACATGGTTTTAATTGTGCTTGCAAAGTAACAATGGTGGCTGTTTCGTGCCATAAATCCAGCTGGTTTAGAAAACTAACCAAGGAAAATGCTAAATTTTAGGTTTCTCATGTTTTTGGCTCAAAGGATATAAATGTTGGTCTGTCTTTTGGTCCACCACTTTGGTCCAGTCTGAAATATCGTAACAACTATTGGCTTGCCACGAAATTTTGTACACACATTCATGGTGCCCAGAAGGTGAAGTCTACCTACTTTGATGATCTCCTGATTATTTGTCTAGCGCCACCTTGAGGTTGACATTTTTGTTTTGTTTTTTTAGCAAAGTGTCTATTTATTTCTATTTTTTGCCAGATGATCAATCAGATCATTCAGAGGCAGAATTAGAGCATGAATATGACAACTGCACACATCGATGTTGCTATGACGACTCTGCCAGTCAATTTGCAGTTACAGTAGTTTATGTGTAACATAGCACAAATATCAATATAATTAAAATAATAACGATATTATGAATTATATTGAAAAATATCAATATGTTTTGAAATGTGCCGGATACTTTTGTTTGTGACCAAATATATTTAAAAAATCCTGACATTCTGATGCTGGGTAGCATGATGGTTGTTATAAACGTACCTGCTAAACATCAGCATGTTAGGACTGTCATGGTGAGCCTGTTAGATGCCTGACATTAGCATTTAGCTAACTCACACACACTCAAATACTGCCTCCCAGAGCTGCTACCCTGGCTGTAGCCTCTTGTCTGAATTTAAATTATGCACACTGCAAACTGTTCGGTGTCACGCTGCATAATGTAGCTACTTGCTATACAGTACTCCCTATAGGGGAAGAGTGTACGCCCCAGGTAAGGCTGCAGTTCAACAGGGACCTGCTTCAGTACATGTGAACCAAAATTAGCCAACAGTTCTCAGAACTGTCATGGTGTTGCTACACATTGTGATACGCTCAGTGTTTGTACAGTGTTATATCATTGTTTGCTCAAAGAATTTACACAGCCAACTCTCTCCTGCTGATGCAATGACCTAAAGACAAGTTTGCCTTTCCACAGTCTGGTTTCTATTCACAGATATGAAATTAGTATTTTATTGGGTGAGCTTTTATTTATTATTCACTTAACTGAGTAATTGGATACTGTTTTATCTGTAACCAAACAGACAGAAAGGGTGTAAAATATACCCTGAAAGCAGCATGTACAGAGACTTTACAGAGATTTCACTTGACGAGGTCAAATAGGAGCCGAAATACAAATGCAATTTCTGTATGTACCAGTTGAGCAAAGGTTACTCTGTTGCCTAAGAAAACCTGTTTGCATTAGTCATGCCATGCAGCCACGCTGAAACACACTGGACTGCCATTAATCATGTTTTTCAAGGAAACTTTTTCCCGAGAGTCTGTGCTATATTTGAATTGGCTGTGCTCTGGGTGCAGAGTCCCTGGCACTGTGTGTGAACATGTATCTAAATCATCTGGCACGGCCCTGTCAGTGCACTCCACACTTTCCACTCCACCATTGGACACATGTAATTGAAAAACAGGTAATTTCATGCTCTGTGCAATTATCCTATATGCTGAGTGAATTTTTCACGCATGTCCTGTAAGTTAAAAATGACTTGCAGCATAAAGAGCATTTTGTATGTCATTTTTAAAGCCTGCGCGTAACATTTGGGTAGTGATTTAAGTTTTGTTTTTGGCTGTTTTGGAGTCTTTTTTTTCTTATTCAACCCATAAAAATAAAGCCTCTGAGAATCAGTGAGAGTTTGTCTGCTACAGGAAAGTACAAAACACATACGCTACACAAGAAGTTTGACTCCGAGCTGAGTGCATGCCAAAGATACATCACATACTTTGCCTGGGGGACTGCTCAAAACAAACTTTAAACAGTAGACAATGCACACACTACACCAAACATTACAAGACATTGATTAATGCTGCATATACTGTTATGTGCTGCATTCAGCCCTGCAGAGGAAAAGTACACTAAGACTTATTGTGTTGCTAGTTTTGGGCAGAACTGATCACTTTAAGATACTGTATTTATTCTTACCTGTCATAGCATTGTCTTAATACTGTTGCCATAGTTACCAACCTATATAAAATCACATCCTGAAAAGTTCATCACACTGTCATACGGTTATTTGTGTATATATACACTGTGTTCTATCAGTGTCTCAGGAGATTGTAATAAAAGTTATTTTTGACCATTTTATCATTTTATGACTTAACTGTTTAACATTACTACATACCTCAGGTCCTTAGAGACTTATTACTTATATAACATAAACTGGGCTATAAAGTTAAGTAATATTGCTTGTAAACTTTTGAGGACACAGCATTAATGTTAATAAACCGACCCTAACACATGTTTTTTGTTAGGTTTTTCTCCAGTGACTTATATATTTAAAAAAACAAACTTATTAGTCAGCATCACAAATCTTCTGGTCATAGCAACACGTTTGTTGATGTGTGCACTGCGCTCAGGTGTCCACTGTTTTGTGGTTGAGCTAGCATTGTCATACTCTAACTCTGCCTCTGAATGATCTGATTGATTATTTGGCACAAAAATACAAGTTATTGTCATCAAAACCTTCAAATATCTGCCCTGCAGTGAACCTGACACACTGCCGCTGAGCTAACATGCAACGCTATTTTATAACTCACCCTAAACACAGATGTCAGCTGAGGCTGAGTTATAAACCAGAATAGTTACATTTTAACCTGATGATGATGATGATGAAAAAATTAAGGGGTCACCAACATCATTAAAGGTGATTCTGTGGGGAACATCAGCGTCTGCACCAAATTCACAGTAATCCATCCAATAGTTATCAAGACATTTCACCAAAAAAAACACAGGTTTCATCCTCTGGGGATCATAAATGTTTGTACAAAATTTCATGTCAATCCATCCAGTAGTTGTTGAGATATTTCAGTCTGAACCGAAATATAATAATCCAAAGTGGTCAACAGTTGAGAAAGATGCAATTTTTGTTGCAGGATATTATTTTCCCCGTGCAGTAATACACAGCCTTTTATGTGCATGATACTGTAGATTACCATACATATCAAGGATTGTGGGAAATGATCCCGTTATTATCATTAATCTTCGTGATCATGTCCTGACATCTGCGGGCTCAACAATTGATGCAACCATCAAAATTAAAGTGCAGAAAATGAGAAAGGGTCTAATATGCTCAGTGTGGCTGAGTGTCACTGACCTCCCATTTAATGTACATACTAACATGCGTGGAGGGCTTATAACCTATCAAGATGGTGAGTGATCTCCTCTAATGGATCCCTATTTCTAAGATGTGCAACAAAGCTCATTTAGTTAATCACTGAGGATTTAATCAAATTTATAGATTTGATGCTATTGTCCATTTCAGAAAAGCAGAGCAATTACATGAAAGCCCAGAGGCCAGATGTCTGACGTCTGATTAAAAGCCAAGAAAGCGGAGATGTCAGCTACATTAAACTGAATTATTTGGCTGGCGGTTTACAGTCATGCTGGATTTGATCTCTTTTGTTCCAGATACAGTCGCTTTCCTTCCTCTTTAACCCAAATGAAGTGATCTTGTAATCCTTTACAGTGCGCGGTCATTCCTCCTTCGCTTCACTTCACGAGAGCATTAAGGGCAAAATGCATTTCATTAGATCGCTGCAGATGTACGTCAAGTTGGACCTGAGCCTAAGAGGATTGGAGCTGTGTTTAGAGCATGCATGTTGAACCTCGCATATGACTGGCTCATTCTGCTTCATCGCAGTCCTACATACTACAGAGATCACAACCCCTAATTTCTTTACATCATCAAGTTGCCATCTGGACTTGCACTTGTGGCATTTTGGGTTCAAAGCTCCTTATAGTCAATCCTAACAAATTCCAACAGCCTATACATTTGTGAACGTATAGTACAAGTCATGTATGTCCTTAGAATTGCAACAGAAGTAGAAGATTAAAAACCTTGTTTGCCAAAAGACATGTTGCATTTTGCTATATTGCATTTTGAAATAGACATGTAGGTTCTTCGTTTAGATGGTGTCCAATTTGTCTAAATATCTCTACTTCTGCATTTTACATGATCTATTTATCGATTACTTCCTTAATACGGCTATAATCAATATTTCTATGTATTCTAATATAGGAAATGACAATGTGTAATGTAATATTTTATGTAAAAAGTAATATTTTAAGCAAAAATGCCTAATATTCAGTGTTTGTAGCTTCTTAAATTTGAGAATTAGAATCTTTACTGTGTCAAACATGATAGTAAACTGAATATCTTTGAATTTTAGACCTGACAGAACAAGACATTTGAAGATGTCACCTTGACCTTTAGGCAATTATAACAGGCATTTTTACCTCTATTTTCTGACATGTTATAGACAAAACGATTAATCGGGAATATAATTGGCGAATTAATTGATAGTGAAAATAATAATAGTTAGTCACAGCCCTACTCGTAGAGACAGAGAATTATCAGTGACTCTGCAGCCCACTGTGAAAAAGCCACTGTACACTAGCTGCTCAGCACCAAACAGACTCAGTTAGCTGTAGACTAGCTGGTGAACATTATGGAGCATTTAGCAGCTAAAGAGTCAGATATTTCCCTCAGGAGTGGGTGGAGGCCAAAAACAGAGCTAACAGAGTGAATATTGGACTTATATTCACCGGGTGGACAGAAACAGAAACACGACTACAAATGAATGATAATGTTGCTCTGTAACTGCCGGATGTGTAAAATAAGCAACTGTTGATGATGATGATGATGATATGTAATGTGGGTTTAAAGGAATAGTTTGACAATTTGAGAAATATGGTTGTTTGCAAGACTTAGATGACAGAATAGACACCAACCCCCATTTCTGTATAGTGTGTCTGTCTGATATTTGTTTCCTTTGGACAGAGCTAGGCTAGCAGTTTCCTCCTGTTTCAAGTCTTTATGCTAAGCTATGCTAACCGGCTTCTGGCCCTAGCTTTATATTTATCAATCTTGTCAAAATGGTGAAATGTAAATAGCACACACACATTTAAGGAGGATTTGCATGCAGTCCAGCACCTGTTGGCGTGTTACATGCATTCGTTTTGTTTATATGTTGTAAAAAAAAAAAAAGAAACATTTTAAATCAACTCTGAAAATCCCGTTATGACAACTGTAAAACCGCTGTTGTACCTGCTCGCTCTCCTTCTCCCTCATTTGATGATGGTTTTAGCTGCACAGCTCCAACTGTGACATAACATCCCGGCTCAGAACAGGAGCTCGGTGACAGGGATTACGGCTCATTTTTCAGAGCGCTGGGTTTATTTTAGGGTCCGACTGGATAAAACGGGATTAGCATCACAATGAATCCCTGAGCATTCAAACCCAGAGGTCAGCTCCTGCGTGGCCTTTGACATTTGAAATGTTTATAAATCCTCATCTGTGTTGTGATTGCTAAACATAGATGTGATCAGCTGTCATTCCAGCGAGGAGTCAATTTTTGATAAGTGCCATGCTTTTTTTTTAGAGGTGACAGGTTTTATCTACCAGAGCATTTTCACTGCATTCTCTGTTATTTAAATGTACTGTAGTCCCATTTTATTCCTTATGGTACTGTGCTGTGAGGCTACAAGCACGTTAGCAGCTCTATGAGGCTGCAGAGCTTTGAGCTACCACGCTCGCAGCGACAATGCTAACATGGTGTTTGCAGAATGATGTACGTGCAGACACTAGAAGGCTGTTTTCACATTCATGTGTTGAAGATGGAAAGTTTCTCTGCACTCACCTTAAATCTGAATTTTAACACATAGACTTATAAGCAATTCTCAAAACAGAAGTTGCAAAGTAATATTTACATAATTTTTTACAAACTGGCAAACATCAGTTTTAAAAAGAGAGGGATCATAAATAAGTTTTGAGTTTTTGGTTGAACTGGATAATCTAATAGTAATAAATCAGAGAGATTTTAATTCACAAGGATACAAAAATTCAGAGATATACTCAGGGGCTTCGCCATGTAGAGCCTGATAAGTAATAACCAAAATTTTATATTGAATTCTAAACTACTGGCAGCCAAAAGGAGAGAAGCCAACGCTGGAGTAATGTGCTCCCTGCGCTTTGTCTTTGTTAGAAGAAAAAACATCTGCAGACGAGCTACAGCTCCTTGGCTGAGGCAGGAGTGTAATGAATTACAATAATCTAGTCATGAGGACATAAAAGCATGAATTCATTTCTTAGAATTTTCAAAAGATAAAATATGTCTCATCTTGGAGATATTTCACAACTAGTTTGGAAGCCAATCATGGCCCAGTTTGTGACTTGTGTAAAGTGTGATGTGGAAACTTGAAGCCTCCAGTGTACATGTACTGAGAACGGACCACAGTGAAGCAGGAGACAGTTTGCATGAAATGAAAAATATTTGCACATTCATAGATTCTGGATTTGGTTTTTAATGAGGGAGAGGGAGTAATTCTATAAAAGGAAATTGAACATTTTAGTGGGAAAAACTATATCAGGCGCACATAATTATTATTATGAGTGTTTTTATATGTCTTAATACATAGGATACATGGGATTTCAAGGGGTCTCTGATTGCAATTCATCCTTTGGGCAACATGATTGGATTGACATTTGGACGTTCAATATTTGTTAAGACATTTCACGAAATGCCACAGATGTTAAACTAATGTTGGCGCTAGAGGAAAAGTCAGAGGATCACCACAGTCAGCAGGCTTTGTCCTCTGGGAACCAAGAATATCTGTACAAAATTTCATGGCAATCCATCCATAGAGCCTGCTACTATTGCAGCCTGTAAACACAGTCCTTATAGAAGAGTAAAGAACAAATGACAAAAGAATGAAGTTGTTGGGAATCCAGTGTGCAGTAAATACCAGTGTTGACAATGAGACATTGGACAGGAGAAAAGTGAAGGCTAATAGTCAGCTGAGAAGCAATCTGTCTCTCAGCGCCGTCCTCCATGTTTCACATATTTCTTCTTTGAAAGTGCGCAAAACCACAGTTCTGTGGCGCTGGTCTCCGAGGAGCAGTTGTGGCTGGAGGAGAAAATAGTGCTGCACTCTCATTCCTCTCAGGTCAGTTTTTTTCTGTGACAGTGAAGCAAGGTTACAGCGCAGTGAGAGTTTCCATCACCGCAAGCTCAAAGTCTGAGAAAGGTGGCTCAAATTGGCTCACATGGGTCACGAGAGAAATTCATCATTCTGTTGCCTTTACTAGAAACTGAGAAGTCCAGCAGGGGTGAATACTGTTTTACAGGCACTCTGTATCTGTATATATATAATACATACAACACTGACTGGGGCACCTCACGGCAGCCAAAGTCCACTGTTAAATGTAATTAAATCTAAATTTAATGGATATAACATAATTTTGTCAACGCACAGGACGACACTCTTATGCGGTTTCTGAGACCTAATTCACAGCCAGTAAAAAGCCTTTTTCACAGAAGACATTCTGACATGTCACAGTAGAAAATAAACCTGAGTGATGACTGAACTCCATTTAGCTGCTTCAGTTTCAGGGTCCTGGTATTGTGCGTGTTGGCTCACTGTCAGGGCTTACTGGGACACGTGAGCAGAACGGAGCCACACCTTATTATGAACAATTCTAAAATCCATGTTTGATTGTTGTTGAGATCATGTCTTGTGTTAATTCACCCCCCATTTTCACATTTTTATGACCGTCTAACAAGTACACTAAGGAGGATAAGAGATAAAACAGTAAGGACAGTAAGGATTTGAAAATAATTCACTCTTTATAGCCTTGAGTGCAGCTTTGAAGAGGGAACAAGCTGTAACAAGTGAGGTGGAAAAACCATAATAAAAGCACTACTGTCTTAGACTGACCTGTTAATATCTTACTGTAAAGTCAAATCTAAGGTCTTCTTTTGATTCTTTTGTCTTCTTGCTGTCCGTGTTGTGACCTGACAGACGTGTTGTGAAACGGATATTTTAAGACTCAGTTGAATCATAATTTATGGTGTGGCCTGTACTAAAACAGCAGCACTTTGACTTCCATCTGCACACTTTTACTAATCAGAGCTGATGTCATCGCAGCTGGGCAAAGCCCTCGTTAATTATTGAGAGACCCATATTACACATTAGCAATTAGATAATCGCCCCGAGCATTAGCTTTGAGCACAGTCAGAGGGCAGCATCATAGAGCAGTGGTTCTCAAACTTTTTCATGTCAAGGACCCCTAAACTGACACAAATTAGACCACAGACCCCCATCTGATAAGATCTTTGCTATGTTTTATTATTTTTAAATGTGTTACTTATGGATGGAATTATAGTGAAAATAAATTATTCCCCTTTTTGCTGGGGACCCCCCGGAGCCCCCTCGAGGATCCCTGGGAGTCCCCGGACCCCACTTTGAGAACCACTGTTATCGATTAATGTTCTACATGCTCTCTAACCTTTTTGGGTATAAAGCAGCTATAATTGATATTTTCTGTAATAACATATGAAATGACGACGTGTTGTGTCAGAGGTGTGGCTCGTAGTGATGAACCTACAGAGATTTATCAGTGACTCTGCAGCTTCCGTCGGCTTTATGGAGTTTTATAACAAGTTTCAGCTCATTGTTTATCTGTCCGGCTGCAACTTTACTGTTTTGGTTCACTCTCAGCGCTCTCATAGCATGTTTTCAGAGAAGAAGCTGTAAAAAGTCGCTGTACACTACCTGCTCAGCACCAAACAGCAAACAGACACAGTTAGCTGTAGACTAGCTGGTGAACATAGTGGAGCATTTAGCAGCTAAAGAGTCAGATATTTCCCTCAGGAGTCGGTGGAGGCCAAAAACAGAGCTAACAGAGAGTGAATATTGGACTTATATTCACCAGGTGGACAGAAACACGACTACAAATTAATGATAATGTTGCTCCGTAACTGCTGGATGTGGAAATAAACAACTGTTTGCTAACAAGCTAAACATATCAACTTAAAAGGTGATAATATGTCAGTATTGCGTTCACAACTAGTTTCCACTGCCCCCAAGTGGCCAAAAAATCAGTTTATGCAGTTATATGTCTTTAAAGGTGTCCCTTAGAATAAGAGGTATGCATTTTAAAATTGCTCTCAATTTATCTGTTTTGCCTGTTCCCCTCTTGTGGAGGACACCAAACCAAATGTTTGCTAGCAACCCTGAAACTGAGTTTTTATGAACCTGATGACATCCGCAGGAGCATGAAAGTTTTTACGATGAAAAGGTCCGTTATCCCGTCAAATACGTTTAAGGGAGCTCAGGGATAACACAGTGTTGTGCTTACAAGCCAAAACCCGAAGTGTATCCACATATCTTAGTCCAAGTTCAAAATAAAACCTTATTAAATCCAAGCGATCCATAATGAGGGTGTACGCAGGACGAGAGAATAGCATGAGAGTAAATTCTCTTAAATCCAAACCACATATTAAATTGACAATTTACTAAATCCGGAGCAAGAATTATTAAATTGAGACCACGAATTATTAACTTGAGACCACAAATTATTAACTTGAGACCACAACTTATTAACTTCAGACCCCGAATTATTAAATTGAGAGCACAAGTTATTAAGTTGAGAGCACAAATGACTAAATCGAGAGCATGAATCAGTTATATTTTATCTCCATGGCCCCTCTCGGGCTCCATAGATTTGAGATTAATTTATTTCAGCTTGTAATACATGTATATGCACTTTTCCTTGTGTGAGCCTCTATATATGTAAGGTTTTGAACAGTCTACTCAAGTTCAAGGAACTGATGTCACCTTGTTTATCTGTTAAAATTATCGCAATCGAGATAGACTGCAGGCCCTCATATCTTCCAGACACCACATATTGCTCCGGCAGGAGTCGCTTACTCAGCATAATGACCTTGATTATTGATTAACAATCTGAGTATTTACAGTGTGCATACTTCTGCAGGGCAGCTGCACTCAGCAACATGTGACTAAGTACTGAAGTCGTCTTATTTCATCTGACGTCCCTGTAGTGTGAGGGCTGAGGTTGTTCACAGTGTGACTAATCATTCTGTTTCTCTTCAGGGGTTAGATATTCATACAGCAGCACACCTGGAGGCTTCCCAGTCTAAGCACATGTTCAGCTGCTGGTGAAGGCAGTGTCTGTCTGGCCTATATGTATTTTTGGAACAGTTAAGTGGGGTCATCAGTGTAGCTGAGGACAAAACTGACATTCCCAGTATGTTTTCTCTGTAATTGCCTTCAGTGGAAGCTTGATTCTTTTGGTATTTATTTAAATGTAACTTGACTGAGTTCCAGGAAGCAGGTTTCCTCAGTTATCTTCATGTGTCTCTTAGTAATTCAGTCCATGTTCCAGATGTTTAGGTGGTTCCTGTTTTTACTCATCAAAGTTAATCTAGATAACTGAGTGAATCTGCTTCCTGGAACATGTCAAGTTCCAAAAAATGACTCTTAGTGGATTCACACAATTCTGATTGTATCTCTAAAACTGACAATGGGCCTTTTTCTTTTTTTTTGGTTTTGTGTCTGAATGATATGAAATGTGATTGAAACTTCAAGATAAAATGATGGAGAATGAGAGGGAGTTCATTTTTATTTCATTGATGGAAAAATACTGTTAAAAACTGTTAAAATAGACAAAATCGTGGAAATGTGACTTCCTGCTAAAATACACGTACTTCTACACGCATGGAATATATGTCACCAATCATGACAAGCTTATTAATACCTTATAGGGTGATGATTGGTGAACTTTGGTCCCTAATTACTTCCCTGAGATCCCTTTCTGAGAGTTGCTCATCAATGCAGCAGATATACCTGTGAAATATTAACAGAATGCTGTGCAATGATAGAGCCTCTGCTCCCTCTATCAGGGTTTTTTAAGATAAGCTGTCTGAACCCGTTGCCTTATCTTTAAACTTCATTCTTTACAGCTCTGTAACCAGTGTGGCTACATTACAGTCCATGCGTTTGACCTAAATGAGGATGAATTTCCTCTTTGTAAAGGACTAGAGAAAAAAAAAAAACAGTCAAAAGTTTGGAAAAGAACTTAAATATTACCCTAATGTGTATTCTTAGTATGGCAACTGTCTTATAGCTGGCTGACAACTAACAAAAAAAGAACAGTATTTCATTGCAAGTACTTCAAACAGTACTTTATGTAAGCCTTGGTAGTGTACTATTTTCATATATGATTTGCTTTATAATATCATTACCACATGTATCTTATCCTTAAAGACATTTGAGCCGTTTCCAAATCCCTGACATGACATATTCTCTGCAGATAATGTCCGTTAATCACAGTTGTGGGAGCTGCTGAGGTCATTAACGTCACCACGCAAGATCTAACACTAAAGTAGCTTCAAATAATAACTCATAAACAAAAATGCTACTGTAAGTCACTTTTTAAAAAAAAAATTTTTTTTTTACCAGAGACACGTCTATAGCAGATATGGTTTACTCGTGATGTTGAGCACTTTTACACACTTACACAACTTGGATTGCCTCGTCTAACCAGTGGAAAGTAATGCAGAGGTGTGCTGTACGCACCTGTGAGTAATGCTGTAGTAGCTGTTGTTAGTTTTTGTATGCACTTGTTTGTGTGTTAAATGTCATATCATATGATAATTTTTAAGCAATGAAGACTTCAGGTTGACTAAATATAGTGAATTTACAACTAAGTAGTGGTTTAACAACTGCAACTAGTTAGTTTTTCTTAACATCTGCTCAGATTCAGCTCAGAGGTGAAGGTCTCAGTTTTCACAACAGAGTTAAAACTCTTGAAGACTCTGTCTGCTGAAAAATGCTGACCTCACATACAAAAGTATGTTTAAGTTTCAATTCTTAGTGCTACTGTAAGTGTTCAGATCAGTGAATCATTTTTGCAAGCATTCTTGCTTATTTTAACATCATTACCCTGCTGAGCAGCAAAGCAATATAACTGCTAATTGTGTAAAAATGAAAAAGGAAATGCAATTTTTGCATTTCTGTCAAATGAAGTGTATTGGATGTGTGTTACAGTTGTGTAAATTGTGTTTTCAGTTTGTTTCTTAGCTCACCAAAAATAGACCCAAGCTTCCCCAGAAGCACCAAGATTTTGAGTTTGGGGGTCTTAAAAAAGCTGATAAATAACTATTCAAATCTCTAATGCTGCAATCAATGATTTACATGATTAAAATACATCTATCATTTTAAATGTGAGTGCACAGCTCGCCCTGGTCAGTGCGGTTAACTTTATCTTCTGTCAATAATACGTGTAACATGACCGACAGCGTAATCCAAACACTGCTTTCCAGTATTACAATATCATTTTAGCTTACTGTATTTTAGATAATTAAACTTGAGTGACATTCTGAGGATATAATTGGGAGCACAGCAAACGGAAAATCTGCTGTAAAATACTATAAAAATGTGGATGGTTGTAATAAAGTCAGATGAGCTGTGGGGGAAGAAGTATTCAGATTCTTTACTTAAGTAAAATTAGCAACCACAGTGTACAAATCTGTAAAATATTTGTTAGTATTTACATAAAAAATGTGCATTTAAGCCCTTATAAACTTTTATGAAATTTACTTACAGTAGTATTATATATAACGAAAGGGTAAAAATCATGAAATGTAGAATGGTATGTTTTTGTATGTTGACTGCTGTGAGCAGCGTCTTAACTTTGTAGCTGGTGGAGTTTTAAATTGTTAACTAATGTAATTATGAACAGTTTACTGTATAAAAATGTAGAATAAGATTTTACATACAAAACACATTATACTGTTTGTAAAATATGATGCAAAGTGACATGGAGCTATAGCAAAATCATTTAAAATAAAAACATTTCCTTCTAAAATGTATTGCAATAGAAGTATAAAGTGATATTATAACCTGTAATACCTTAAAAACTACTTCAGGGCTGTATTTGAGTAAATGTACACGAATAACTTTCCACCACAGCAGATGACACAACATGAGGTTTTCTTGTAACAGTAGTTTGGACAGAATCTGGTAAAAAAAAATTTCCAAACTGACACTGTGGTCTAGTTTTGTTGCGAATCTGGTAGAGCAGTCACTTCCACTTTTCAAACATGAAAGATGTTCCAAAACACAAAAAACTGGCTGGAAGAACAGCAGCTGTGTTTAAACGTAATGCTAAAAATGGAACAACACATCATGTTTTCTTTAATGACAAGACCAACACAAGAATTGTTTCTTAGAAAGAAGTGTTTTATTTCCTTTTTAACAAAGCCCAATACAGATTTGAAGCAAAACTGGGGAACACTGGTAAATCTCAATCCAATCAACATGTCTGGGACACCCACAAAAAAGATGAGCTTGAAATTAAAAAAAAAAAAAAAAAGACACCTAAAATAATCATACAACCCAGAATGGGGCAAAGAAAATAATGGTGCATGTTGTCCAAAAACTATGAAAAAAATATTTTTGACATCGGGAAACAAAAAGTTCATGCCAGCAGCTGTTGGGGAGGTAAATAAAAATCAGGCTTCTTCTAGTAAAATAAATGTCAGATATGACAGATCTAGTATCCATGACATCTGTTAACGGCCTTTATAGAACCGATAAAACCTAAAATAAATGACAGTTAATGTCAATGTGCTAAGAATTTAATCTTGGATGAGTAATTTGGTCGGAAAAAACAAACAAACACCTAAAACACATTTTACACTTTGTGTACAGCTGCTTGTTCAAGCTGTACTACAGTTCTGCCATGTGGGGCTGAGAGTAATATGAAATTAACTAAAAACAATAAAATGATTTTCATGCTACAAAAATTATTCCGTGGTTGTATTTTACACAGCGTTTCTCTCAAAAGGGACGATATCAAATGTGTCCTCCCTTATTGTCCACATTTCTTTTGACAGAAAGCGACACGAGTGGCAGCTCTGCTGCTGTTTACACACACGCACACACACACACACGTTTTCACAAATGGTGGTGGTGAGAATTAAGAGTGAAATCTGACATGTCAATTATGATCGAAGCAATAATCAAAATTACATTAGGTTAAGTGTTTTACGACTAACTTGTTTACTTTAACTTGACAGCTGAACTGACCATGAGTACCATTTGGGGGGTGGAAAAAAAAAAAATCACATCTAAATAATTTTATGACAGGTAGATCTATGATTGCAAAGAAAATATATATATACTATTAATGGCAGACATTTTGTCTTTTGAGTGATCTAATTTGTCACTGTTCACATCATTCAGACTTAATGAGGGTGACATATTAGTAGCTGTGATGGCCTGACACACTCAAAATAGTTTCTGATAATATTGTTTATTACCAGTCCACTGTGTTTACACACGTACCGATCACTTGGACTTGTGAAAGCTAAAATAAGGATGGGGTAAGAAATGTTTTTTTCTGTCACAGGTTCCTCTGGCATGTTGTTGTTGTTGTTTGGAAATATGAAATTAGACTATCTGAAATGAGCTGATCCACCCATGTAAACACAGTCATTTTCTGATACAGAAAAATACTAAGTGGACAATGTATATTGATCTTTAATAACAATATCCATCTGTTGAAAACACCAGTCTGCTTTTATATAATTCTTATGTGGGAACATATATATTTTATAACAAAATAAATCTATACTGTTGTTTTCGTGGTGATGGGGGTTGATAAGGGTTGTACAATACGAATCCCATCATCCCATTCTCTGAGTGCTCCAACTGTCTTTGTCCGTTCCAACAAAGAACTGCATGTAGGCTTAGCTCTCTAAGAAAATGTACTTGTGACTGAAGTAGCTCAAATACTCAAAAGGCTCTGCCTGAGAAGAACATTAGTTTGAAGCAAAAAAAGACTAATAAAATACTCATCTTTTCCATCTTTATACCAGTTGTTAAAGTAATTTATAATAAAGTGTATGTTACTATTATTCTTTTTAAAAATCATAAGCAGTTTTTACTGTATCTTGGCATTTTGACACAAAATATCCTCTTGGATATTTACACAGGAAAAGATACTTTTCAAGCAATAAAACAAGCTTATATTGTGGGTTGCAACAGAATAAAAACACAATTCTGAAGAAATAATGGAGAAAGAATTGCATAGCAGATCAGAAGATAACTAAACAGGAACTGATCTTTTTTTGGTATGGTGCACTTTTGATTCATGACTTGTGCACATTTTCACATATGTACATGAAATAATAAGTCCATTCATAGTTTCACCTGCCCACAGTAAAGATCAAGTTTACTTCTGCACTTCTGTTGAGCGTTATACTCAACAGTTAAGAAGGCAGAACGCAGACATCTTGTCCTCTCTGCGCTTCTGATAAAAGTCCATAGGAGTCTTTTCGAAAAAAAAATTAAACTTTGTTTAAAAAGTGCCATTTTGCTACATTTATCAGCTGATCCATGGTCTGCTACTGAACAGTTAACACAAGCAAATGTGTTAGACAGCCTCCGACGTCACACAGTTTCCTGATTCTATGAGTTTTGGTCACATGGACAATCACATACACACACACACACACACACACACACTCACAGCCACATACACAAAAACACTTGTGCAGAAACACACACACACACACACACACACACGCAGATGACGTGAAGGGAAAAAAAACAAAAGTGGAACAACAAAGTTTGTGGCCGGTGGGTTCAGTTCCATTTGAAGAGTTTATCTGCTGCGATTAGACTTTCCGGCTGGTAAAGCTTTGAAAAATAACAAGCACCATTAGGAAAAGGCCTCAAATGTCCTCCACTGGGGGAGAATTCAGCAGTTTCCGCTTGATTTCTGTGCTCCCACAAAAAGCAAAAGAGAAATAAATCTACATTCAGACTCGCCGCTTGCTCGAGCAAAGTCACTGAAATGTTTCAGGCTTTATTGCGTCTTTTCCTCGGATTTCAAGTCTGTATTAGGCAACAGAGCCAACGTCGTAATCACAGAGTCCAATGACATGTTATCTCCGTCTCCCGTGAGGCCTTTTTTTGTCCATTTGGAAACATCTGGGTCCTCACCGTCTCTGCTGGGCATAAACAGGGTACGCTAGCGTCACATTCAGAGAGTCATTGTGCTGGACCAAAGACGTGTGCTGGTAGTGAAGTACGAGTTCTTTTAATGAGCTGTACAGGTTGTACGGCTCGGCGAAGCCATAACCTGAGGGGGTCTTGTTGATGACGCAGTGCTTCACCTCACCGTCCACGCTGCAAAGAGAGGACAATGGTCACAATCTGTTCTGTCTGCAGGCAATGAAAGTGTTCTTTCTGACTAAACCCGCTCACTATCCACCATTAACGGCTGATTGAAAACAAAAGGGATACGTACACAACACTGCAGGCGTAGCATCCTGCTTTGCTGCTGTCTCGAACCAGGAATGTTCCGTCTCTCTTGCCCTGGAGGAGAGCCTCCGCCTGTAGTCGGTTGATGTTGCCCAGCCTCCAGGACCGGTCATCGTGATGAGGAAGATCCTCATCATCGTCCACCATAGAATATTGACTGGAGAAAGAAAATGAAAATGTAAGCTTGCATCCTGTGTTGAACATGCCAGATCATTCGTTACAAAACGGAAATGGAAACTCACTCTTCTGTGTTCTCGTTCTTGATTCCGAGCCACTCGTTGAGCTTCTTCTGTCTGACTCCCTTCTGGGTCAACCACCTACGAGAGAGGAAACACGTGGACATTAGAAACCAGGGCAGATCCATTTTGATTCCCCCCCCCAGAGGGAAGTGTTTCGTTTCAGAAACCGAGGCACGGTTTGAGCTCTGTACTTACATGAGATACTGGTCTCTGGTCTTGCGGAGCTGGATGAGGTCAGGCTTGATGCTGTTCATCCTCTTGTCGATCTCTCTGTAGTCTGCCGCCTGTTTCTTAAGATCTTCCTCCAGTCGACGTTTGCTGTCTACGATTTCACTTATCCGGGACTTCAACTTCTCATAGTTGCCCATGATCCTGAAAACAACAAGGAAGGATTACTTTTTATGAACAAAAGCATCTTATTTATCTGCAAATTTTCCGTTATTTTAGTCAAGCGACATAGTTAGGTACGGTATATTCTTACCTCTGGATCTCCTTTTCGTTGCCTTCTCTCCTGAATTTCTCAATATACTCCTTGCTGTACCGCTCTTGTGTTTGGCATTGCTCCTCAAAGATCTTTATAGTTTCATTAAAAGCCTCTATAGCTGTCCTTTTCATTTGGATTTCCTGAAAGCAGAGGTACAGTGTTAATGTATGCTGTACAAATATAGTACTGTAGTATCATAGTTTGACTTTTACTGCGATGCTGTCATACTCACTTGTGACGTTCTGGTGTATTCTTCATACAGGCGGTCGTACTCCTTGTTCTTCTCCTGGTACTGCTGGTGGTACTCACAGAGCTTCCTCCCCACAGCTTCAATGTTGTCTTCTTTCACCACCTGATCCTGAAAAGAAGATCAGAAACAGTTGCGGTTAAATTGCTTTAATAGGAGCATTTTAAACGTGCTACTCCAGCCTGAGCTAACGTCTCACCTGCTGGTGTTTGGAGACTGGGTACAGCAGCTTGACGTCTAGCTTGGGGTTGTACTGAGCCAGTGACTCATTGCGATAGTGGTTGATGAGCTCAACGACGGAGCTGAAGGTCAGCGGGTCTGAGAAGCCGTACTTCCCATCCCGGTGGAATATCTTAATGAGCTTGTTGTTTCCTCCTTTCCTGTAGACAAAAGAGGGGGACAAAAAAAAAAGCAACAAAACCAGTTACACTAACCGCTATAAATAAATAAATAAATAAATAAAAGACTGTCGAAAAGAGGAAATTAATTCAATCTGAAAGGAGGAAGAGCTCACCTCAGAGTCAGGGTGTAGTCTCCGTGCATTTTTGTAGAGGCGTCTCGCACCAAAAACGTACCGTCCGCAGTGTCCCTCAGTTTCTCATTGACCTCCTCCCTTGAGATGTCTCCCCAGTACCATTCGGCGTCTTGTAGAGCCATGCTGTTGTTCATACCGTTGTTACTCACAGATGTGGGCTTGGGTGGCTTTGGAGGTAGAGCTGTGAGGAGGAATACAGAATGTAAATAAATGTGATTGGAGCCTGTGTGTGTGTGCTTACATTTGGACTTGATTTTCTGGCTAGTTATGACACATGAAAGGGGAGTCTTGAGCTGCATGTAAACCAGCCTTTATCCTGCTTAAACGCTGCAGAAAATGCAACTGGATACGGACTCTGGCATCCACCATATTGCCGTTTCTCTCTCTCTCTTTCATGCACACTCTGGCTCTCTCACTCATCCTCTTTCCATTGATTAAACAGGGCTGAAAAAAAAAAAAAAAAAATGCTGCCCCCTCTCCAGCAGTGAGGCGGTAACGACGAGGAGGTGGGAGGAGAAACGAAGCGTGAGTCAGGGAGAATGAATTTCATTCAAGAAAAAGAGCTATCTATTAATGTTCCAGGCTGCAGATACAGAGATGATGCCTTACATTTTCATGCAGAATAAGTGATGTCTACCAAAGGATTATGTGTTTCTTTCATCAGGAAAGATTAAAAATACAAACAGCACATTTTGCAATAAAATAGGACACAGACTATGAAGGCTTTGCCACCAGAAAATATGCAGCTCTGATGTTGAATAACCAGATTCTGTTGAAGATTATTAGCAATAACTTCATATTTACAATCAGACCATTAAATCTTCTTTCCTAATTGCAGCTTTAAAGCAGCACATTGCATATTTCAGACGCTAAGACTTGTAGTGGTGATTTTCATGTGATGAAGACTGACTCATCTAAACATTTTAACTGCCGTCCATCTGAAAAAGGATCTAAAGCCTGCAGTGACTGTTCACAGGCTGGTAGTTTCACAGCAAAGCTAGCAGCAGCAGAGCTAAGGTAGCAGGCTATTTTTAACCCACAAATCTGCACTGCCTTTGTTCACTCCCTCTGCATTAGCACCCTTTCTGCTGCAATGGACCGAGCTCGTTCAGACTGCGAGCACTGTTGCCAGACAGCTACGCTTGTGACATGGCACAAAATGCAGAGGTTTACAATCTGTGCAAAATGCCGCCTATCGGTTTTAATCGCAGCACATGGTTTCCGCTGCACTTCTCAGCACATCTGCCTTCTAACACCTTCACACTTCATCTCCGGATTACTAGAAATTTCTAAATCTTTAAAGCAGTCATGTGTACAATTCTTATAAAACAGCTCCACACACACACACACATATTTCTACAAGGAAACAGCTTGCATACTGAGCACAAAAATCGCTCTAAAAATGCACAAAAAAATTGCCTTTCATGTCACGAACTAAACATCCATTTAAAAAGTCATTAAGGGCAACCTGCTCAGTAACGTGTTACATCACTTGCCACAGCCAATCACACAGGGGGTCTGTCACCAACCACTCTTGCATCTTTCATTTCCTGAGAGCGATGAGGTCATTCTGAAAGCCTTTTGCCTCACCGCTTCTCTACAAAACTGCAGCTAACGAACAGAAAACCGGAAAACTAAAATACCTCATAATTCTCTCGGCAGCATCCAGCGTTACGTTCTAGTATGCGTCCATCCACAAAAGCAAATGTGCAGCATCTCTCCACTAGCAGAGGGAAAGAAAGAACCTGCAGCCTGCTCCATGCTTTTCCTCTGTCATCCTCTCACTCTCTCTGTCGAGCTTTGCCGCTCGCTCTCCTGCAGGTTGCTCAGCCCCTCCTCACTGCGTGTGTCGTGCGGAGGGTTAGTCCGTCCCACTGTTGGCACTCAGACAAAGCCAGCTCTGCTGCAGCAGCACGTACACAGCTAAATTATAATGCTTGGCCCAGTCAGAGGCACCCAGAGCTCCAAAATACGCCTGTAATCCCACAGCGTGACACTCGGCTTGACGGAGATAGCTCCCTTGATTTCCTGAGTGATATTAAAATAGACCTAGTTCTTGGTAAGATGTAATGATTCGAGAGAAACGCAGCCGTTATTCTTCTAGGTTTGACTGTGGGACAGTTGTTGCAACTCTGTGTGGTCAACTTAAGAAGTAACAAAACAGATATCATCAACTATAAATCAGTGTTTCTGAACAATGTCAAAGAGAGAAAGAAAAGGTCTGTGACCTAAATGAGCAAACCTGCTAACCTGCTCTTCCTTTAAAAATCCTGAGAATACTCCTGTGTGTAAAAATTATTGACAGGATTCAAAACACTTTTTAAAAATGTATATATACTTTTTAAACGTGATGTATTGATCGCTTGCCGTTCTCCACTGTGGCCGCACGCAACCTGTTGGGAAAGTTTTAGGGTCTCTTTGAAGTCTAAACTGAACTCTACATTGAACTCTTGAGTATTACCAGCATGCCTCACAGCAATGCCAACTTACTGTATATATGCAGCCTGCAAGAATAGCTCATAACTATACAGCATGAGCAGCAGCCGTAGGCAAAACTGTTTGCTGACAGGAGCTTTAAAAGACAACAATTGGTATTTTTTGTGTCTTATTCTACCCATGTGGCCCTTTTTCGTTATAGCCTGAAGTCAGAAGCGGTAGAAGCACACTGTTCCACTTTTGTATGACAATTAAAATAAATTTAAAAAAGACGCAGAGCATCAAACTTACGTTGCAAGTTGTGCATGTTTTGGTGACTCAACAAACTCTTCTTTGTAGCTTCTCTTTTATTCCCAAAAGGTAAATTAAATCCAACAGAGTTACTTTCAAGTCCTCCAGTAAAGCTCCATTTCATAGTTTAGGCCACTCAGAAGCTGGATGTGGTTTTGTTTAATTCGCAGAGGTTACGGCTTTATGTGGTTCTTAATGAAATCCAGGTAATCCGCTCGGCATGAGGCAGGTGCAACATGCGACAGTCTAGCTGACTGACTGTTCAGTTCCTGCTGTAACTGTGGTAAGGGCTGAGTCTCTCTCTCTCTCTCTCTCTCTCTCACTCGCTTGCTTGCTTGCTTGCTCGCTCGCTCTCTCTCTCTCTCTCTCCCTGAGCTGTGTGAGGCTGAAGCCTGCTCGCGTGAAGGCAGATAGTTAATGATTAGCTGCTCTGGTGTCAGTGCTGCCTGTTCTGAAAGCACCCACTCGTGCCAGCTGCGTGTGTGTGCGTGTCTCGCTCGGTCTCTTTGGTCACTCCCTCTTTCTCTCTTTCTCTGTTTGTAAAGGAGGAGGCAGGGGGTGTTCAGTCTTATGATTAACTTGCAAAGTTTCAAATATTTGCTGAGCTGGGCACTTTGAGGCAGGCAGGACATGTGGAGATCCAGGCGGAGGGAGAACGGGGGGGGGGGGGGGGTTTAGAGTGGCCTTAGAAACTGGAAGCAGCCTTCAGTTAACAAGAAGTGCTCTGTGGAGCAGGCCGACTTTCCAGCCAACCAAATCTAAGTGGGCCTTTTGTCGCTTACTTAAAATAGGCACGCAGTAACTGGGAGGAGGCATGCAGACACCCGCGCACACACACACACGCACACACACACACACGCGTCATTCCCAGAAACACATGTACATAATGTACATGTATGTTTACAAAGTAGGCTATTCTTTCTTTCTCTTCTTGTGTCCCTGTTATCTGTATGACATGGGTGAGTGAAACCAGTTTGGCACACCTGAACTTTGTCATATGTTTGACAGGGTCATGTGTTTATGTATGTGTGTCGGAGGATTAAAAGAGTTTCAGGGTTTGGGTCCTGCCCGCCCGCCCGCCCGCCCGCCCTTGCTTCCTTCCATCCATCCATCCCTCTGCCAAAATGCTCCCGCAGGTGCAAATTACTGACAACTGAGAGTGGCCCACGCATAGGAACATTATAAATAGCCCTAACAGGTAATAAAATGTTTAAACAGCCACAGCCCTGGGCCTCTGGGCCAGCCAACGACAGTGCTTTTAACTAGCACTGTAAAAACATAACTGTGCCACGCAACGCACTGCACTCATACGCCACCAGACCGGCAACCTCGATGGAGACCACCACTAAACCAACAAGTCTGTGTTTGACATATTACCAGATAAGAGAGGAAAGCCAGAATGTCAAGCAAGATTTTATCTTAAGGTTTCATTTTCAATTTTCATACCTACACAGTCTTATGTTAAATGGAAACTCAACAGTAATCACCAACAGATAACAGTTCAGTTTATAAAAGCAAGCAGTCATGAAAATCAACACTTTTATAAGACCAGGTGGTTCTTTGTGTGCAACAATTTCCAAAAGGAACCTTGTACAGGATTTAGGGCTGGATTATATCACCTGAAATCAATATCCTGATAAATTGTTATATTTACCTCAACATAATATCTTATTACACACATCTTTGCACAGCAAACCTTTTATTAATACTTTGTGCTGAACAAAAAACTGTAGTAATATTTAACATATTCAGCAGAACACTTTCAGTCTTTGTTTGCTAGAAGAGGAAAATAAAAACGGCTCTGTTCAACCTCAACTGTAATAGATTTGAAGACTTTTATGGCTCCTAGTGTCTCATTGTTCCATCAGTGTTTACATGGACCCTAATATTCCACTAATAATCGGAATAATAGCCCAATCAGAATAAAAATGCCTCATATGCCCACATCAATTAGAAAAGACTGGCCTGATCAGAAAGAATTTTCAATCAGTGTGAGCGGTGGTGTAAACCTTTGATAATCCGTTTAGTAGGAAAATATTAGTGCCTAATAACCATGTGAACGCTTAATCTGATCGCTTCTCTCTGGTTGGAATAAATGCATTATTTCCACACGTTTGCCTCACATGGGTGTAACATTAGGTGACATGCCAGTAGAGAGAGAGCGCATTTTGACATATCGCCCCGATGTTTTAATCCCTTTTGCACATGTCACACAGCTGTTCCGATTAAATGCGTCGGCACTTGTAATTGTTGAATGTATCAGATCACATAAACAGTCGACCTGAAATCTTCAATCGAAATGATTTCAATCAGTATGAAAAAAAAAAAAAATGTGTGCATGTAACCGCAGCTACTGAGATGTTTTTAGTGAATGAAGTGACATTATTTAAAATAAATGCTTGTATAATAGACTGCTGCGTCTGAAATGACCTGCTTCAGCCTCCAGACTGTTGTCGGCAAGCACGGAGGAGAAGTTGTAGCTAACTTTGGAACTAACCCCAGTCACTATACTCAGCTGCTGGTAAACAAAACTTGGATACTCTGCTTGGCTCTGGAAGAGCTGTAGCAATTATTTCTGACTAACTGTAGCTCATACTGAGCGGTCGATGTTAATTCATGGCTTTCTGCTAACCTGACTCCACTACGACAGCTGCACACCTGCCCGTCCTGCAGCCTCATCATCTGTCTCTCTCTCTCTCTCCTGCACACCTGTCGTCTTCTGAATACACTACTACCCCGCTATTTTCCAACAGTATTTACATTTAGCTTGTTCTGTATCGTGTGAACTGAAGCCAAAGTGTGCCCACATTACATCTTTTTTTGCTGCACCTGCATTTCTACATTTGAATCATTTTGTCTGCCTGGGTAAGACTGGACATGCATAGTTAATTATATTGCTTAAAACTACTAAGTGGAGCCAACTTGACTTATGAAATGAATCCAGCAAAATCTGAAATAGTTAATTGCAATTAGGTAACTGAAATTAGGTCGGTTATTGAGTCATAATGTCAGTTTTGGTAACTTTTCAATTAATCATCTGGCCTTAAATTGAACTATTTCATTAACTGTGAAAGCAGAAGTAAAATTTATGTACAACATGGCATTTTGCACACTCAAAAGCAGAAATTGACATCCCATGCAGCTCAAGCTTTACACAGTGAAAGAGCACCTGTTCTGCAACAAATATCATCAGGAAATGCGTCAGAGTTAGAAATGACTACACACTGAACCCACTGACCGATACATGATAAAACAGTATTAATGAGCCCTACAACGTCAGCAGTATACCTCCACAGTGCACTCTGCCGTCCCCCTACAACTGCAGCAAGTCAACACCTTTCTTCAAGCTATTAATAGTTCAGATCTGAGGGTGTTTGGTACATATTCTGCAGCAATTTAGACCCTGCAAAAGACATCTTCTGCATCCAATAATAACGAGAGCAAGAGCCCCTTACCAAACAGCAGCAATGCAATGCAAAACAGTCATGCATTTTCTTAAATTAAATAATGTTTACTACGGTGCACTGTTGAGCAGCAATACTAAACAGACCAACTGCATTTAATAACTTTTCTGGATAGAGGAGGCAAATCAAGCAAAAATGAGTTAACTACCTGGAGCTGCCTGACTTTCACTCCATTCACTGGTCACCAGAACTTCAATGATCTTGATGTGAGCATCCAGGCTGGGTTCACAACTGTGGAGAGGGGAAAAAGCAAGTTAAATAAAGTCTGTGTTTTACAGCCCAGGTGACAGCCTCTGCTGCTCTGGTTACTCTGTGCTGGTTTCAATCTGATGGTAATTCAGGCTTAACTACTTTAATTGCGCAGCACAGCTGGTAAGTAGAAAAGCTCCAACCTATATCCGTGTACAGCTAAAACCCATGAGTGTGTGTGTGTGTGCGCGCGTGTGTGTGCATGTGTGTGCTTGCCAGAATGTGAGTGTCTGCAAATGTGCATGTTTGAGCGTCTATGTGTCTCAGTATTGCATGACTGAGCCTGCACACTTGTCTGTCTGCGGCCTGAATGTCTATCTTTGACAGATCAGACTATGTAGCAGCAAAGCATGATCCTGAGGCACACTGTGCTGCTCTGACACCCACCTGCTGGCCTGTTGTCTGAAAAACACAGGGCTAAAGATCTCGCCCAGCGCTCTGGCAGAGAGCAGGTTCTTGGAGCCGTTTTGGCACACCCTAGTGAAATGCCTTAGCAGACAGTGGAGGGTTAGCCAGTATTGAGAAGGCAGGCTCGGGGTGCTGGCAATGCGGCGTAGCAGCTGGGCACATTCTTCAGGATTCACCACCTCTGTTGAAATACACGAGAGCAACCAAAGGGTCAGTAAGTAAAATGTGAAAAACTGAGACTACCTCAAGTGGAAGAGGTGCATAAAGTGAAAGATGTTTCTTTACACAATGAGGAGATGGAAAAATGTCATGTGCAGTTCAGTTTGAAAACCGCATAGAGATTGTGTGGTTGACAATGAGCGTAAGGTACACTGGCAGGTGATTGGCTGCTTAGCGATGCTAGAGATAAACTTTCAGGCTTGTTTTAGTTCCTATTAACCACAGATATCCTGTTTCTGGCCATGTGACAGCAAGAGAATGCAACTCTACAGAACAGTGTGGTGTGTGAGGCTTTTGTCTGTGCTTGCAGCAGAGAAAGCAAACTAATTTCAGAGAAGGTGACAAAATACACTGGTTATATTCTGTATGTGTACAACAAAAGCAAAACAGAAAAAAAAAAGGTCAAAATAGGTACTGATGAAGTTTGTTGTTCAAAGTACTGCATGTTCAATAGCGGTGCAAGGGTACATTACGTCAGCACTTCTGTTTTAGGTCACCCGCACATTAAACAAATGATCACTGAAATTGTGCCAGAGTTCTCTGCTCTCACCTTTGGCAGTGTGGACCATTTGAGCATATATTGCAGTGGGGATGATGGGCTGGGGAAGGTCCTGCAGGTACCTGCGCAGACCATCACACAGGATTGGAAGTTCCAACTGATCCAAGTCTGCTGAGGGAGGATCTGAAGTGCAGAATGACACAGACACATACTTCAGATCAAGTTTATTTCTGTACAGAGAGATCATTAATTATAGGAGTATGTATTATCTATGCATGACTATATCATGCATAGGTAGACACAACCATGGATGCAAAATAGTCCTTTCTGATCTTTTTAAGATACTGTATATGCACATGCAGAAATCTTTTTTTGGTCACCTAACTTGTTTAGCTCTTTTCATTATCACCACATGCACCATTTTTAGCTGAATCTATCTGAGACTTCCTCTTTTCTGTCTCCCCAACTCTCCCTCACTCAACTATTGGAAACTTACAAGCTTCATATAAGCTGATAAAAGGGTGATTAAAAAAAAAAAAAACTACTTACCACAATCAAAATACTGTCTGACTTCAAGTCCGCCACCAGCAGTAAAAGTTCGATATAATGTGGGGTTCTCCAGACCTACAAATAATCAGTGAAACATGAGTTATTACATTTATTGACAAAACTAACACCAGTCAATTAATGTGGTTCTGTTTAACAGGTTACATAAGCACAGTAAATGTGAAGTAAACTTGAAGTTTCCTTGGTCAGGCTCACCTTTCTTCTCAATAGCTTCCAGCAGTCTGGCCAGCACGGGCGGAGAAGTCTCTGGAAGGGAAAACTGCTCCGTCAAGTCCAGCAGACAGAAGCCTGGAGGAGATTAAAACAGCTCGTCAGTCAAGGTGATTTTGATGAGTAAAACTGGCTTGCTACTAAATTCTTCATTGGATTAATGTGATCCTGCTTCTGACACATGATGAATATGTTTGTATGTATAACCTACTGGAAATACATTCCCAACCCACCCTGCGTGAGTGGATTGAAAACTTAATTAAACCGAGAAAATGTCTCAAATGTATTGAGATGAAACTGCCAGTGAAACTCATTATCAGTGTAAATCTGACTAATACTGAAATTGTCAACACACTGCAAGGAAATGATGCAGTGATATCAGATTCTCCAATATGAAGTATCTCCAGTATGAAGTGTGTTAAGCCTACATTAGGTATTGATACGTCAAAGATTCTTCTTTCAAAGCAGTTACTCACAGGAAACAATTACTTTCATTACCGATAAATCATATTATTTTCTCGATTAATAGGTTAATAATTTTTTCCCTTGAAATGCCAGAATATAGTGAAAAATCACAATTTCCTAAAACCCAGGTTGATATCGATGTTGTTTTGCCAGGCAATACCTTAAAATACATAAGACAAAGAAAGCAGTAAATGCTTATGGTTGAGAAGTTGGAACTATGCAATGTTTTTTATTTTTGAGAAATGACTTAAAAAGATTAATCATCATTATCAAAATAGTTTCCAATTATTTTCATGTGAAGCACTCGGTGCATGTAATTTCTTTTGTTGTAAAGCACTTTGAGCTGCATTTTTTGTATAAAAAGGTGCTACACAAATAAAGTTATTATTATTATTTTTCTTTTGATCGACTGATTGTTTCAGCTCTAAATAGCAGTTTATAATGGATGATTTTCGGGGTATATTTTAAAGCATTTCTTTGTTGTTTGCAAATGATGCTGACAGAATAACTAGTCTTTATGTTAAATTCCATTTTAGCGTCCCCCAAAAAAAATATGAGAAATGCAAGAAAGAAATACTGCGCCCGTCCATTCTCTCATACATTAGTATCTTCCACAATATGAAAGCACAGAAGAGCTTTGTTTGAATGGCTGTTAAATATAGAGAAAAGGGCAACATAATCATGGCCAAGAGAATATATCGTCTCATCCTTCGGGCTGTTTTGGAAACACGATGGCTCTATGGAGATTTAACTTGGCCTATTTCTTTCTGGAGTGGATGGTAACAGTGAATGGGTTTATTTTGTACACAATTCTATGTCAAAGAATTGTCATTTGTGGAACATATTTAAGCAAAAATAGAAAGTAAATGTGACCCATACAGAAATGAAATGGTCTGGTAGTCACATAAATCTAATCCCTTCTGTCAGTTACCAGAAGTTGTGATGAATGTTTATGTGACATTAAATGGTGAGGGCTGCAATTCATCTAAAGCAGCAAAAGTTGATTAAGCACATGACTTAGGAAACTGCTCAGAACTTCAAAAAGGAAGCAGGTTCGAGACCAAAGGACTACCATCAAAAGTAAAAAGGTGAGTATTTACAACAGACTGATTCAAGAACAGGAGGTGCTGAGCACTAAAGTTAGGGTTTGGTGGACCAAGGAATTAAGCAAATACCCTGTGATATGAGGTAAGCCAGGTCTGAGCTTTTTTCCTTATTTTTCCTTTAGAACTTTGCACCCAGGTGTGGACATGAAAGGATTGAGGGGTTGGCAAGGATTTTATTTGGATTTGCAAAGGCGTATTTTGAAAGAGCACTTTCCTGAAAGGCTCAACTGTTCAACACTGAGTCTGCAGTTTCAAAATGCTGAGAAACTGAATGGAACCCTTTCTCGTAGCCATATTTTTCTTTCTTTCTACCTTAAAAATTATTACTTTTTTTTTTTTTTTTTTGAATCAGGCATTAAACAGGCAACTACTGGTTGCCACTGATGCATGCGTGCTACTCATTACCAAGGAGCTACACTCTTCCCCCAAAGAGTGTTCAATTAGGCAAATAATGAACCACTTTATCCAAATCCACATCCTCTTTGGCCAGCGCAGCGCACAGCCTGGCATGTTGCGTGTGAAGAAACTAGATTACAAAAGTCCTTCTAACCACAGAACACACAAAACTCCATGTAGGACAACTGGTCATCTGGAAGACATTATTGGAACTGCAAAGCGGGAGGGGGGTTTTCTCAGAAGCCATGAACTCTGAGATGGAACACCAAAGTTTCCCTATATAGAGATCGAGACACGCAGTGCTGCCATTGCACACCTTGGAAGTGTAACCTTTCTCCTAGACAAGATATCTAACACGGCTGCCATTCTACAGCCAACCTTTTTCTGAGAAACTCAATTCACAACCTGAAGTTAAATTTAAACCTCCAACCGACCTGCCCCCAACCACTGTTCATATCCATAAAAATTAGGTAGGCTGGTTTTATTAAACATTTCTGACAAACTATGCATCTTTATTGTGACATGTTTTTGAGATGTTTTGTAACCCTAACGGACATTTTTTTAAAACTCCATGCAACATAACACATAATAAACAGACTTAAAAGCCACTATCTTTCTTCAAAAGGTTTGGTGATCTTCAAAGCGCCTTGTGTTTATTAGTCTATGCATGGCTGGCTTATGACTGACACAGGACAGCCTGGAGATAGAGTTGCTTCTTGGTACTGTCAACGATGTGATAGTTTCAGCACCAAAGGATTGTATCAAGTAGCAGACAAAATATGGCAGACATTTCAAGCTATCAGTGATTTCGAAGATGTCTTGGCATGAGATCAAACAATCAACATGCACCTACTGGCCATAGCCTATGACCATGGAAACATACATACAAAAAAACAAACAAACAAAAGTTTCTGTAGCATTTATCGCATGAAGTTATAGGGCCCTTTCACACCTACCTCATTTGGTCTGGACTTTTGAACTTTTCAGTTTGTTCCAAAATTACAGGTGTGAAACCTCCCCCGGACCACAGTCCGGACCAAGATGCCGAATCTTGGTCCAACAAAAAGAGGTGGTCTCAGTCCGGATCAAACTGAACCATGGTTCTGTTGGTTTCTTGTGTAAAAAACACTATTTGGATGGTTCAGACTTTCGGACCAATTACAGGAAGTTCTGGCAGGCTATCGTCAGAACCACAAAAAGGAAAACTGAGCTGTGGTAGCACACGGGGAGAGGAGGAGAAATTGAAATATGATCCAACGATGTTGGGGAAAAAACTCTAACGCTTTCCAGGTATTTTCGGAGAGAGGATGAGAGAGAGAGGTCGGCAAAGCAATGCCACCTTTAGATAAAGAAACTGTAGTATATATAGTATAAGAATATAATATAGTGGCAACAAAATGAATCTGTTTATTTATTTTTCTCCATTAATTCAAACGGAAATAGAAGGCTACCCGCCGAACTGACAACACGCCGACGTCAGACACGCCCGTCTACAAACCAATCAATGTTAATTATAGAGAGACGCAGCCCACGTAGGTGGCGACAGGACATAGGTATGTCATGTAAAGTTCTTTAGTGTGCTCCCATAATTGCAATGTGAAACCAAAACTAACTAGATCAAATGCAGACAATGCAACAAAAACATGAACCTTGGTTCGGACTTTTAGGTGTGAAAAGGCTCATAGCTGATTTTACCACATCTTCCGTGACTGCTTGCAAATTTTCTGCAAGCCTCATTGGAGTACCTAACTGCAGCTGAAACTCCAGTTGTCTCTGGAGGCATGTTAACATCAGAAACACCTTCATCATGAGCAAAATTACAACATCTCCAACAACCAATGTAATCAGTTCCAGAAACATACCACATAGTCTCTTCTTGTAGTATTCAGAGTTGCTACACTACTAACACAATGTGTTACCATTGCCTTGCTCTGTTTAGAACAGCTGAGGGGCTACAGACATCATGAGACTGTTCAAATTTTCTTCTTGGTTTCTGTGGCAACTTGGTACAGGAGAGTAAGGAGACAGGGGCCCCTTGAACATGTCTCTACACGCCTGCATGTTTGGCAGACCTTCTCATGATATCCCAAAAGGCCTCAGCCAGTCAGTAGTCTGTTAGTCAACCGCAGGTTGAGGAAGTAGATGCAGCTGCCACTGGTGCTGCTGTGGTGTGGGGGACAATCTCCCCCGGCTCAAACGATATGTCTGAGCCGTACGAACTGCAGACTGCGGGCGGGACAGGGCTGGGGCACCACGAACACACTAAAGATAGCACACACTTTGGATAAATTTAGAGGGCCTACTCAAGTAACCAGCATTTTCAGGTTATACCATTTCTTCTTGATTGAAGAAAGGTCTAGCTGGGGCACGCCAGTAAAAATTGATAACCCACAGGAAGAACATCACACCACACCACAGCACATTGGAAAGCAATAAGTATAAATAGTAATGCAAAAGTAAAAAAAGTGGATAGTTTCTGCAGTATCATTTATGAGACAGGCTGCAGTTGATACACTAAAGCATTATTCAGACATTCAGAATTGCAAAACATACAAAAAAGCAGAGCATTTTCATTAATATATTTGCAAGAAAAACATCCTTTAACATGCTTGTACTATAACCCAATGATTAATGCAGCTTCAAGCCTTAGTAAGTAAAAAAGGGCAGGCAATGTCTCCTCCTGCAGGGTGGAATATGCAGTGCAAAAGTTAAGCAACAGCCAATGAGGAGACTGTTGCTACAGCTTGACAATTAACCCTATGAAGAGCAGACTATCAATAAATCTCCAAACCTAATTCAAAATTACCACAATGTCCTTAAGTGCAATTTTATGCAAATAAGTACTCAGTTCACGTACCAAAACATATATATAGTAGTAGAAGTATATAAGTAATTACTACTTGAAGATAATTTTGCATTTTTTGCACAGCAGCACTCTCACAGCTGTCAGCTTGGATCCCTGAGTAAAGACCGTATTTACAATAAAACATGCTGTGTAAAAGGATGACATCACCTATTTTCAACCTGCACCTTATCTTCTCAGTTTTTGACACGTTGTCAAGTGTGATTTGTGGGGTCACATCTATACCAACAGCCTAAGTTTACCTAAATATGTCTTTTCCACAGTTTCAATCACACTGCAATGGCACAGGCAGGACAAGTATGTTATGGTCTTAATTATTACTCTGATGCAATGGTGACATAATGAATTTACCTTGGATTCACTAAAGTTATAAATGTTCACTAGTAGAATATGTGGAAAGGTTTTGCAGGGTCCAATATTTCCCAAGTGCCCAAACAGACTGCCTGCTCTGAAAAACTGTGCAGTGTGAGGACAGAGAACTAACAGGATCATTTATAAGTGGTTTAAGTCATTTTCTGTGTTTTATATTTCAGTGTCAACTCAGTATATTTGGGTTTTGTACTGTTAGTCGAATAAAACATCTCCTTGAGCTGTGGGAAGTTATAATTATTCACCGCTTTCTGATATTTTGCAGACAAAACGAATAATCGAATAATAAAGAATATTGATTGATAATGAAAATAATAATTTACATCTGCCCCTGCAAACTGCATGCACTAACTGTATGGGGTGTAGTGTGTCAACACAAATAAACATATCAGTGAATCCACTTTAGCGAGAGGTCCAAGGTATTAAAAAAAAGAGTTCTAACGTGTTAGGCGTGAACATTTCCACGTTGTATCAAAGATACAGTCATCATGATCGGGCACTTTTAGAGGTATGACGGTTTGTTTTTTTGAAATGTGTAACTGCAATGTGAGTTTCAGCAACACTCTGAGTTTTCCTTGGCCTAGCAAACCATGCACACTGAGCGGTACAAGAAGCAGGGACACTCTAAAGTGAAGTAATTGAGTCTATTTGGACCATAATTGATGAGTATTTTGGCCCAAACTAGGAAAATAGGTGCCTGGTTGAAACTGAAGCTGCCATTGTAAGACTCAGGCGCAGCGCCTAAACGTTTTTTCACAAACTGAATGAACAGAAAAAACAATGCTGAAAGTTTCCGCTGCGTCATTTTCTGGCCGCGCTGCTTCTGTCCTCTGCTGTCTGTGTTGGTGTTTCGCCGAAGGTGGGGCTCAGCTCTACCCCCCCCACACACACACACACACACGTGCGCACGCACACACACAATCAGAGCGGCCAGGTGAAGTGAAGATAAAGTTTTATTTGAGTTGGCGACAACTACACTCGTTACTGTAAGTGCAATAAAAGCTTTACCAGTAAAAAGCTAATAAGAGTAATTTATCAAACCACCTGTTCAAGCATAAACATGTAATAAAGTATATTTTCATCTGCTTTACCTGCAGTTTCCCAGAACTCTTTACACAACCACAGTACGCTAGTTAAGCTAATAGCAAATTGTTACAAACAAGCTAAAACGAAAGCTGTCTGTATGTAATCTAATTGTTTAGCTTAGTTCGCCACGAATCTTAAAATTTGGTAAATTCTTGTAAACTTAACTACAGGCTGAGACAAACCAGCCCCTCCTGCAGCAGTGAGTCACATCAGCAGCAGAGGGAGGAGGACAGACTGATACTGACTGATGTCTGTGTTCTTCATTCTTTCTAAACTTCATTCACTATTTTAATATCAGGATTATTATTTATTTTATTGACATTTTAGATTTCTTTCCAGTGAGATATTGAGTTTACCCCCCTCCCACTAATCCTGTTCCGATTTTATTTTTAATAATAATAAAAAAACAAATCTTTAGTAATGAAAAAGAACCAATAAGACTATAGATAAGATAAAGAAAATCCTTACTTCATCAGTGAGCATATTTGTTTTTTTCTTCTTGCCAATGTCTGAGTGTACTGTGAAAGACTACAACCTGTGTTTTTTTAATAAATATTGTTATGATAATAGTCCAAAATTATGTGAAAATGCATAGTTTTTAGTCAAAGAGCTAAATTTTCTTGGTGAAGGACCCCCCACACCCCGCTGCAACCACAGCACCTAAGCCCTCCAGAAACCTAGGGAAAAGCCAGGCTTTTAAAAAGGAGCCTATGATCTATCTTCTTCACAGTATTACGTAATGCCACACCTCCGCAGCACGAGGCTTACACAGCACCTAGCTACACTAGCCAGTCCACCTTGTCTCCCTCTCTCCTTCTTAATATATCACATATTTGAAATACCTTTTCTATCCTCCTTGACTGTGCTTCTCTCTAATCTTACTTCTGTCTTATTGCACTTCTTCAAGCCCGTCTCTCTCTCTCTTAATCCTGCTAGCAGACATGCTCTGACTCCAGTAAAGAAGATTTGCCAATTCAGACTTCAGACTCTGAACACAATCAAGTAATGAAACAGTTACAGTTTCCACGCCTTAATGCACACAATTCTTCTTCAGTCTTACTGGATTTATGCACTTATGCAGTATAGTGAAGAAGTCAAATTACAGTGTTGACTTTGAGCCCTCTCTCTCTCACACATATGTTAAAAAATGGGCATGACTGTGGCAGTTATATAATTTGAGAGTCCTTGTTCTGATATTCTTTATTCTAGTCACAATTTTCTCATTTTCGCACAGTAAGATCTAAATGATAGGCAGTCAAAGGTTTTAACGTAGGCGTAGGTTTTAACCAAGCTTAGAAGTTGGTCTGAATTTACATTTGGATATTTTTAACCATATTTTTCTTTGGGGTTAGTTCTTCATAATGAACTGGTGAGATGGAGAGTTTCAGAGCTGAAATTATTAAAAACTGATTAGAGAATATAAATCTGTAACCAGGCTGCAAAATGTACTTTTTTGTTCACCAGCCAAATATAGCTAGTGAATGTTCAAAATTTACCAGCCACCCAATAGATTACCATTGTTTTTTGGCTGGTGAGTGAAGCAAATCTACCAGCTACTTGCATATTTTACCAGCATTTGGCTGGTGGCTGGTGCTAATTTTGCGCCCTGTCTGTAACTATTTTGATAATAGATTTTTTTGCTTAATTGAAAAGCAATGGTTAACTAAATCTCTTTGAGTTTTGGACAGTTGGCTGGAAAAAGAACAAACAATCTGCAAAATATCACATTCAGTTTTCAGGATATTGTGATGGGCATTTTTCACAGTTTTCTGACATTTTATAGATGAACAATTGATTGCGAAAGTAATGCACAGAGTAATCGACAATTAAATAATCCTTAGTGTCAGCCTTTGTTGCAGCCACTTCCTGTATTTGCAGTTTGGCTGAACAACATAACCCCCACACATAAAATAAAGGCAAACAATGCCTTTTTACATGCTGTTGCTAGGCTTATAAAGACGGATGAGTCTGTGTTGTCACACTAGTGTGGGAAAGTTACAAACACTGACAGATAACCAATAAGTAGCCCGACAGATTGTAAAAAATTGAACGTGTCTTTCGGAAACTTAAAGAGGATTAGGAAAATGATGACATTCTCTGTCTGCGATACTGTGAAATGTTGTAAACAATGACGAGCCAAAAATATATTTAAATCCAGCTTGAGTCTGACGTATGGAGGCAGTGGATTTGCCGCTGCCAATCTCCCCACCCCCGACTAATGCCGGCAACATTACAAGCTAATATTTATCAGTTGAAATAAACAAATGTGACCGGAGTTGATTTTAACCACAGCAGAACTTCTAGATCTAGTAATAATAATCTACTAAGCCAAATACACTTAAATTAGTCAAATTAGCCTCGCGCCAGCAGGATGTACACTGATAACAATGACAGTGTAAAACAGCAATCGCTGGGGTCCTATTCAACGTGCAACCATTTATTGTCCAGCTGCATTGTGCACCAAGTTACTGCAATCAGCACTTAGCACAATACTGATTCATCACAAAGCTACAAATCAGTCTACCATGCAGTCTGTGCGCACCCCTCCACCAAAGAAGCGCCAACACATTCCTGGCCCCAGCTGCCTTTAGCTCTACAGAAGAACACCACATCAGAGCAAATTATCGTGTCATAAAACTTCTGCTTTGTTCATTCTGCCGTCGACTTGGATGGATTTAGTAATCTGTTATTGTCCTTTCTGGCAAAAAAAAAAAAAAAAAGTGACAACTTATACCGAATTGAAACCAAAACCAAAGTTGCAGTGCCAAATAAGGGAGAAGTGATTAGCGGAGACAAATCAACAACACTGACAGAAAGAGTGTTCAATACAGCAGATGTCAGCCGGAGTACTAAAGAGGCCCAGAGAAGGAGAGCTACATTATCTCAATCTCCAGCTATGCACACTACTCTCTCTGCAACTGTCTCCTTTGTATAGCCTGCTCTCTTCCTTTCTAGTAGTCTCTTTCAAAATGTCTATCTTTCACATATAGAAAGTGAACTTCAACCCACATGTTCCGCATATAGTTGGTCTATTGAACAAATGTATGATAAGTCCATTACTGGCTATAACACCCACAAACATGCTTTTGAAATGCACTGAAGATACATTTAACATTTAAATGCTGTGATTTTTTTTGACACGATGTACTGCGATGTCACTTTTGTGTTAATAATGTAATGCAACGTACTCATAAAGTTACATGAAAACTAAAAACATGCTGATAAGCCTCAGACAAGAAAGAGAAGATAGCGCGATGGCATCAAATATTTCCTTAAACAAGACGCAGCATGTAGGCTGAACCTTGTGACAGCATGTAGAGTAACGACCAGTTATTCACACTTTATCTCCCACATTTGGAAGAATGCTCGCTCAGACTGGCTGTTGGGAGATAAAAGAGCAATTATACACACACAGAACAGTGAACATGGAAGATTCAAAACACTGAGGTTTACATTTAACCGTTAGTAGCCTTCCACTTGCTTATCTTCATATCCAACATGGTCATTGAGCTTAGAAACGGCTACATTAACGACACTATACTGCCAAACTGCATGGAGCTGCATGCTTTCCTAACCAATTAACAATGTTGAGAAATATACTGTATTACTTTATTAAATTGTTGAGAATTGGAGAAAATTACATTTGTGAGGATGAAATGCACAACAGAAACTATTAATTTCCGTCTTTGAATTTCATTTCGTTACTCTGATAAAAAACAAAGGCTTGTCATCTATGTTGCGCATCTGTATAACAAATGTGAAAATAGTGCTTAAAAGGTAGAGCTGAAGAATTTCACTTTCATATCAATTCTTCATTTCTGTATCAGATCAAATAAGCAAACGGAGGCCTAATATGAACTGCATGGCGCTTCACTTTATGTGCTTCAATCTTCAAGTTCCTTTTTCTTGGCGGGCCCAAACACATGTATATTCTCTCAACTGAGAGGCCCAGAAAAGGAGCAACACTTTAATGTTTAAAAAAAAAAAAAAAAAAGGCTGAGAGCTGGAATGAGGCAGAATAGTTTCCCAGCCCGGCCCTCTTCTCTTTCTCTTACCCTCTCCACATCTGCTGCACTCATGTAAACCCCTGTGGCTCAGAAAGGAGAGGCCCCTTTTCCAAGCCTCAATTCTCCACCTCTTTCCCCCTACCAGAGCTGACTGTAGAACTATCAAAACATTAAAAAAAAAAAAAAGAGGAGGAAGAAGAAAAAAAAAAAGCTGAGGAGTAGGAGGAAGGGAGTGAGATCCCTTGGTGGTGGGCAATAAATCACAAACACTCTGGGAGCAACAAGAGCCCTCCCTCAATCACAGAGCCCTCAGCCCCTCTTCAAAGCCCCCTTGAGCATGCAGGGCCTAAAGCCCCCCACCCACCCAATTCTCCCCACCCCTGCTTTTGCCCCTCTGCCAAGCCCACAACTCCGCTCCAGTCCGGATCCTTTTGCACACCATCCCTTGCACCGACCTTTTAGCTAGCACAGGGGCTTTCTCTCCCTTACCCACAACCTCAGGGCCCCTTCTCTCCCCCTCTCTGTGTCTCTAACAGCCCAGGACACAGAGACTTTTCTTCTCCCGGTGCAACATTCACACTCGCTCCAGGCTCGGCGCTGCCACTCAACCACGACAGAGCCATTCAACACATGCCCCCTTCATACAGCTCCTCATTCACCCTGCAAACCACAGCAAAGAATTTCACAACCGTACCACAAAGGGCAGAAACTAGAAACCTGGCAACTACAGCTGCTCTTTAGGTGAGCAGAAAGCATTAGCTGCACATTCATACAACCCACAGTGTCTTAAAAAGATGCAAGTTTTAATTGCAGTTCAGAGTTGTGGCCTGAACAGTAACGCTGATTCAGGTTTCAAAGGGTACTTTTCATGTGCAACTATGTTAAACTTCACAGAACTAGAATGAAATAAGAGATGTCAGTGTTCTGATAGAGAGAAGAAAAAAAAGAGACTAAAGACCACAGTCTTTATATAACTCGTTCAATAATGCAGCTATATATAAAGTAAGGAAATTACTCATAGATGTTACATAAAACACAAACTGAGTTATCTTATTTGCATTAAAGGAACCGTCCAACTCTTGCACAGAGTAAGATAAGAGACTTCATCTCTTATGTCTGAAACTGACTGATCTCATGTATTTAGTCTTTTTGTTTTGCACAATGTGAGATCGACACAGCTCAAAACTGCCAAAAATAGCTTCCAACAGCTCCAAAGTTGTTTTATTTACACGCTACATCCTGTTTAATATATATATACACAAATAGATATGTCAGAAGGAGACATTGTGGTTTTGTAGCAGTTATGCATTTTGAGTGATAGTATTTCTTGTCGCAGATAACTGTTAGGATGCAGTAACTGCATGCAGCATTTTATGGGGTCGCGTTAATGACCAGTATATAACGACCTAAACATCTTTCTCCACACTGATAAGGGAAGTGTATTCCCTTAAGATGTGGCTTCGCAGGGAAAAACAGATGATATCCACTGGTAACATATGGCTGGTACGAGATGCTCTGGTGTACTATAGCCTGGATAAACGCCAGCACCATTGTCCTCTGGGACTGAGCTTGGTTGACATTCAGTGCAGCTGTATAGCTCTGAGCAGGGCCACTTGTTATCAAAGACTGCAACTGTTTTGCAAAATCAGCATCTCTCTCGCACTTTTCTAACCAGAATCCAGATCTGTGAGTTGTTGTATGTTTATATAACAATTATTTAGTCATCAGCTAATACACTCATTCACATCCAACGTCAGAGATCTGCGGTATGACCAAAATGTCATACTTTAGTCCCTGTTTCATTTGCACAGCTATCTCTTTCTTTCATTCTTCATCACCTTGACAAGTAATAGTTTAATCTTACTAATGTGTTGTTTTACTTAAATGCGCGTGTTAACAAGTTAGCTTCACTCAGCCAGCTAATTGGGATTGATTAGGAAGTCATTTCTTAAGCAAAAATGCCAAAAAATTCATTGGTTTCAGCTTCTCACACCTAAATATTTTCTTGCTCTTTTATGACAGTAAATTGAATATATTTTATTTTTTGAACTATTGGTCAGACAAAACAAGACATCCAATAACGTAATCATGGGCTCTAGGAACTTGTGATGAGCTTTTTTCACCATTTTCAGACATTTTATAGGCTGTACAATTAATGCAGAAAATAATCAGTAGCTTAATCGATAATGAAAATACTTGTTAATTGCAGCCCTACTTGTTATACAGTTCTGTGGTCTGGTGTTGAACTCACCTTGCTCTGAGTCCGAGTCTGTCTCCGCCTTGAAGGAGGAGCCTGGAGCTACAGGTAAGGGTCTGAGGGGCCTCGGCTTGGGTGTGGGAGGAGAGATCCATTTCTTTCCAATGTACTCGACATATGTCCCAGGGAAGTCCCCTTTTTCCTGAGTGGTTTCGTTGAAGCCGGGCAGCCAGCCAATCTCATCTGGCCTCTGTTCCAGCCCATCAGTGTACCCAAGAGCCACCAGAGCCCCTTTGCTTACCAACAGTATATCCCCCACACGCAGATCAATGTCCTCCTCCCTCTCCTTCTTGTAGTCATAAAGCGCTCTGTATTGATATCCTTCAGCACTCATATTGATCACTTTGTAGTTCAACCAGCAAAGTTACTTTTCAGGTTTTTCTGATTATGTGTTTAGTCCAGGTACACATTTGCTACTTGAAATAGTTGTATGTGTACACTTCCAACACAAAACAGTCTGCGGCTGTTCTTCGGAAACAATATCTAGCTTGTCTTCATTCTTTCACAGTTCCTGTTTCTTCTGAATGATTTGCAGTTCTCTGGGTGTGTTGCCTCACAATATGTACCCATCAGTAAATGGCCTACAGCTGTGATCTTGAGAATGCTATCCAGACCTGCAAGATGAGAGTGGAGGCCATTTGCAACACGTTGCATAAGACAATTACTGTATATATATGACATGTAATGCTCAGATGTGAACAGAGGTAAGTTTACAAAATTAGACTGTATAAAATATGAGGATTGGCTGATCAACAGAAAAGCCATTGTGGAATGGCAAAAAAAGACAGAATTTACATTAACAGTAAGAATACTGAGCTGAACGCCAAGTAAATTAATACCTAAATTCTGTTATATACATCATACATAACACTGCTCAGTATCACTGATGGCACTTAATATTTATTAGTATTTAAACACTTCATACTAACAGTTTATACTAAATTTCTAATTCTAAGCCACATGCCAAGTTTGTGGCAAATCATATTTTCTTTAACGAAGACGCATTTTCAGTGTTTTTCATTAACTGTAATGCTAAGTTAAGCTGCATGTTCACCTTATGAAATGTATTAATTTTCATCATGTACTAGTTTAAAGTACCATTGTAGTATTTCTCTCACATTCTTTCCAACTAGGGACAAAAATCTTTACTGATGATGATTAAAGCTTATATGAGGCTTCAGCAGGATATCTGCCACATTTACAGTCTTTTTAGCATAAAAAATTCCCTCTTCGTGTTTCCGGACAGTGTTTCCCTGTGGAGCTGCAGTGGAAGTATAGTAACAACCAGAGGGACTTTGGCACTAAAAGACTGTAACGTTGAAAGATATCTACTTGATTTGACTCACTTGGATGAAGCTTTATATTAGCTTTAGATCAACCAAAAACATTTTTGCACAGAGGGAGGACTGTGGATTTTGTCCCCCATCGCTTACATTGTAAATTCAATGCATGAAGGAATTTTCTAATGGTCAGTATGAACAGGAGGAATGATTACAGGAAGAAAAACCTGTTTCAATGTTCATGTGGGAACCTGACTGTTGTTTAAAGACAGACTTTTTGGAGGAAAAAAAAGTGTGAACCCGTCCTTTAAACAGTTCCTGGCACACTGGGTTAATTTCAGCGCTGGTCAGCCAACATATGGTTGCTAACATTAGCATTTACCGTGACAGCTTAAAATTCACAGCGCTGTCACTGTTATATAACTAATCTAGCAGCCTCCTTGGCGTGTTAACGTTTGCAGAATGGGCTGGAAACTTGTGGATTTGGAAAACGTTTGATGGTTGCAAACTAAGGTTTTAGGGAGTCTGAGTCAACGTTACAGTCCCTGAAAAAAACTCTCCAGGGAGCAGACTGTTAACAGCTAGCTAACTTCCAGCTAACGCCAGCTTACTAACGTTAACGACTAGCATTAAGTCAAATTAGAGTTAATTAGCTTTCTGCTGAAAGTGATTTCGACAAGTTTACTTAAAAGTTGCAATTGTGCGTTAAGTTATATAAACAAAAGCAAACAATCAAGAGTAGAAAGGAGTAGCACAGAAGAAGAAAAGATACCCAAGTTAACGCAAGAGTAGAAAGTAACTTAACTTTGACCTAGCTATCTTAAAGAAAATGTAACTACCTAAAAAGTTATTTAAATGATCACTTTTATAACAAAGTAGTGTAAACATTTGCTAGCTCGTTAGCCAGCTTGGAGAGCAGCAACGTTACATACCGAGTCTGCATGGATCCACTCTAAACGCTTCCACTTGGTTAAAAGTCTGACTTGCGGCGTGTTATCAATAAAACGCAACCCTAAACAGCTCATTAACCAGCACGGCCAAAACAAAAAAATCCTCTGCTTGGGTTTAAATCCGGTTTACTAAGCTGTACAAACTGTCATAGCCTGTCGACATAACGGCACAGTTTCATCGTCCCGAACAAATGCTGCCTTGAACGTCTCCTATGTGGCCAACAAGGGGCAAGACAAAGGTCGGCAGCGGATTGGCCGGTGCCGCTGTCAATCAACACCATCACATATTCAGACCAATCAGATTCCCGCCAGGGGCGGACGCTCCTCTTCATGTATTCCTTCACGCAATACGAAACATCTATGGAAGTTACATAACTTCTGCACGCAATTCTATGTTAACTAAGTTCTTTTTGGTTTTTATTAACAGTATCTGTGCTTATACATGACAGGGATTGTTTTCACAGTATTATTATCCGAAACATTAAAGGCAATGTAAAGATATCAGCTTCCACTATGTGTGAAAAGATGGACAAACACTCCAGAGAATATAGTATATCTGAGGAACTATTGTGGGATATTGCTAATTTCTTGGTTTTCTAATTCCACACTATTCTGAAACTATAAAGTATGGCTTGTATATTAAATTATGTGTGAAATAAAATAATGTCCATAACAGAACTCAGCAGGAAGACCACAAGAACTATGTTTTCCGTGTTTCAGGTTATTTATTCAGTTCATACTTTACTCACTTACTTTACATACTAACTTTTTTTTTAATCTCTTATAAATCATTACAAGTTCTCAGTGTGGAAGGTCCCAAATCTTAGAGTCACCCTTTGTGGCGCATGACTGTGAATGTGGGTGGCCTAATTATGGTAGGGAAAGAGGGCTGGCTTGCAGAAATCCCCTATCAAGTATAAACCCTACTGTCCTGGCTGTGCTAAAAGAGGCTGTAAGCAGCTTTGTACAAGGGTAGGCCCCTTACGTGTTCCACAGTCATACAGGCATCAGTGGCCATCACGACTCTGGAAAGAGGAAGTCTAGAAAACATGAGAATTGGTGGTGACGAAATCAACAGAGACTAAAGGAACTTCTGGAGAAAATTATGAAACCTAAACAAAATGTGCATTTGACTTTTTTAGTAACATTTTTTTTTGCAATAAATTGCACAAATGTTGCACTTTTTTTCCACAGTAACCTCACAGTTTACTCAACAACAACTGAGTTAAATGTGTTAACATTTGACAGCATTTCTTTCTATCTTTACTCAATTTTTAAGGAGACAGGAGATCTAGTTTATCTCCCTCTCAATTCCAGACCAAATGGTATCCAGTAGATAGCCACTGAATATTATAAACAGGATTTATATTTGTGCTGCAGATGATGGAAATTAATATTTAAACCACCAGACCATATAATCCCCCACTCTGCCAGCACCACACTTTGCCCCTGTGATTAAATAGTGAGGCTCTGGTGACCCATCTGCTACCCTGCAGATTCCCAAACTTCACCTCTGGTAGCATCTCTGTACACAACCAGAACATCTAATGGATTGGACTTTATTAATATTTTCCAACTGACATTTAAAGGTGAGACATAAAACAAAAGTACATCATACTTCCCATACCTTTGTCTGGCTTGTTTGCACAGTAGAATATTGCACAAACAAGTTGTGTCAATACTTGGTGAGTTAAAAAATAAAAAAAGTGGTTATTCTTCAAACCAAAAGCTATTCATTAAGTGTTTTTCCTCAGTCACAGCAGGTCAGTGCAAGTATTAATTTAGCACCTGTGTTTTGGTGAAGTCCTGAACTTTGTATTTACATTTCATGGGACATAAAGGCCCTTCAGCATATTAGTTGTTTATATTTTGATATATCCTTTACTTAAGAATTATTCCTAAATATTTCAATGCTGTATAATCTTATTAAATATCTCTCTTTCGACTACACATCCAGTATACATCAGAATAGTTTGACCCAGTTTTTATATTCTATTCTTTCTCAGAAATTGTTTGTATATTTTATGCAAAGCTAAGAAGCTTTCACTGCAAACTAGACCAGAATCCACACATGACTTGCGGCTCTCTTACTATAGCACATTCTCAGTATTGGGTAATTAGACACACTGGATTTGTTTATGCTAAGAATATTTTGTGGTCATGATTGTGCTTTTCAGCAAAAACTGTGAGAGGAAATGTGTGCTTAAGCTTTACATGTATACTGAGACGGGGCCAGCAGGGATTTTAAAGACAGTTTTTTACTCCTTTCCTTACAGTAAACTTGCGATGTGAAAGCTTTCATCTGGTCAGTGTCAAAAGGCTCAATCAGTAAATTTGTCAGAATGTATATTACAATTATATGCACAATTTTACAGATAAAAAACATGCATTTTGTGGGACTATCATCTGATTCTAATTAGAAATATCATACTGGAGGCTGTTCCATGTTCCAGTTTACAGGCACTCTGTTTTCACATGAGCAGTTTTGTTGCTTTTGTTCCTCATGGAACATCATTTTCATTTTAAACATTAAAACAATTCTTCAAAATGTTTAAGTAGGTTATTTGAATAATTCATTAGATAAGCACTTTTCAGTTGCCATGTATTTCCTTGAAGTAACAGTACTTGAGATCCACCAAACTGTCAGACCTCCTCAGCCTTTAATATGGTAATTTTCAAAGTGTGAAGCGCTCTCGGACCACCTACTGTGCCACAGCATTCCAAAACAGACTGAAAATAGGTCAACAACCTCATGATGCAGAAAAATATTGCAAATTTAAAATCTCGCCTAAAGTTGAATGATATTTATATGTATGTATAAAGACGCATAAACATCACAGAATTTCACGAGTACAAACAGCATTTTAATGTGAACACAATTCCCTCATATGAGTGAACAACACAGACATTCCTCAGAAAAAAAAACACTGCAGGTTCATTGAAGTATGAGAATTTGTAACATTTGTTTAAAAATGTAGAGTCACAATAATGTTTTTCTCCTCTCTTTCAGAATCTGTCAAAAGGGTTTTGATTGGGGAAGTGAAGCACTATACAGGCTATCAGACGATGAATTAAAGCTGCAGGTACATGGCAGAGGGTTCCTTTCATGTTGTAACAGTGGGACCTACTTCTTAAAGAATTCACTCTGCGTGGATTGGGCCCCTTAAACCATTAATCTATACAGCGTTTTCAAGGTTTTAATAATAGCTAACTTTAGTGTGTAGAGCTCTCAGGCTGCCAGCTTTTTAACCCCCCCTCTCTGATTCTTTCACTTTTGTGAGCAAGCTGAGAATTCTCACACGGGTAACCACATAATGCTCACTAACATAAGATGACCTTGTGAAATGCATCACCCACCAACGCCTATTTAAACAAAACCAAAACGAAAAAAAAAAGGGGGGGATACTTCCTTTTTATGCGTATCTTCCCTTTTGCCACAGGAATACTTCACTATTGACACATTTGCTTCTTCGTCATACTTATATATAGTGAAGTGCCCGTTATCCAGTGAGAGGGGAACGTCATGAAAAGAGTCTTATTCAAAACAGACTTATGCATCTCTAACAACCCAGTAGGCAGAAACCTACATACTACAACCGACATAATAATTCATAATTGCCTTTTTATTATTGCATTTTGCATCAGTAGGCATTAAATATGTGCATTCGACTCTACACATATTTAGACATTAATGAGATTTGCTCTGGGTTTGCAGAAGACACTTTCAGAATCAGTAACATTTTTTCATCACCCTCACATACTGTTCAGGTCATTTGTACATTTGGGGGCAGTAAAAACACATAAACAGCATTCTTTTAGCCTGACATTTTATGACATTTCCTGAAATTACCCAGAAAATACAAAAAAAAGGAAAGAAATTGGGAAAAAAAATTGGAAAAAAAATTGGGGGAAAAAAATGGGAAAAAAAATTGGAAAGATTTCAACTTTATTTGTGTGCAGCTGATACACATTTTATACATAGAGAGTGTTAAGGGTTAAATATTTATTCAAATTCAAAAATCACCATTCAAAAATGTTGTTGCATTCATCACATTCAATACAATTCAATGAAATCATGATGGCTGTTATGTTCTCCTGTTTTATGTAACATAAGACTATAATATAGTATGATTGTGAATGCTTTTTCTCCATAAACCCAAAGAATATTCATGTATATTCTTTGCATATCAAAAATATGCAACAAAAGCTGTCATTTTATAGCTGTAGATATGATGTTTTAAAATGGTTCCAACTCTAAAAAACGCTCATTTCTGGCACTCTGCAACTGAGGTTTCCACTCAGACAAAGTGTGATTTACATAGACTGGAATTAGCCTTCATTAGTGCACCTTGTTTTGCTGCTTCATGATTTTCTGCAGCTAATTCCACATCCGGCAATTCAAGGAATCCTCCGCAAATTCTTTTTACACGGGGCACAGACTTGCTTGTGTGCCTGTCAGTAACAACATTCCTCTGGCATGAAGGAACACTTCTTTCATACTCAACCATCAACTCATCCAATGCGGCAGACAATGACCTTCTTCACTGCACTAGGCCATAAATCATTCATTTTCAATACCAGCCACACTTAAAGTGTTTTCTAGCTCAAGAATTCCGACCTGCTGTAGAAATCATAAAGATTTTCAATGGACAGTATGTGTCTGTGTATCAGAGAGTAGATTATTCAAATGATGTGACAGCATCTGACAAAAAATATGCTCTGTAAAAACACTAGCTGATATTTTTGGCATTAATAAAGTTCTGTTAGGATACAAAACTATGAATGATCAGCTTTTAAAGTAAAAACTGAGCTTATGCCAACAAACAAAGGTGGTCTGTTGCTTCAATAAAAGTTAGTTAGTGAGTCCTGTTATGTAACACAAAATCCTCAGCTGTGATTTATTACAAAGAAAGAAGCTTCTGTGAACTTCTCTTGGAATGCAGGAAAACAACATTTTTAGAGCTGACTCTATGTTTACTCACTACTACTCTTCTTTTATTATTAACGCTGTAATTAGTAAGCTTGTCTTATATTTATGAATTCAGTCTTGTAAGGAAATGATGAGTTCACTAAATGTTCAACTGATGAGCTTATAAGCATGTACTTCCCAGGATGCATTGTATTTGGGTTAAACATTTCGAAACAGCCTACCCGTTAGATGATGGAGGTTTGTTAATTGTTTTTGCACGTGTCTCAGAAGAGTCTTCTTTAACATCAAAAATGACAACACTGCAAACCATGATGAAGAAAGGTATGCACGTCAAACCACTCCCCATTCTCTAAAAATGATTTTCAGTGTGGTACAGTATAAGAGAGTTAACCTTAGTTTGCTGGAAGACAGCCATACAACAAAATGCTCTGGTGTCGAGCCGTGGGGGAGGGGCAAGCTTTTCAATGCTGTGTGTTTACGAACCAAATGACAAATCCTGCATAGTATACCTGTAAATTTATGCTCAAATTCAATTCAATTCAAAAACATACAAACATACATACAAAAGGACATACAAACAGGACATATAAGACAATACATGATAGACAAACAGTGGCCGAGATAATAAATAATATAATAGTCTTAAGTGAGGGGCTGCTGTGGTTATTATGATTAAACTTCATCTTTTACCTTGAACACATAAATCTGGTGGTATGTTTCTGTGTGTGTGTGTGTGTGTGTGTGTGTCTCTCTAATGTGTCTAATGTGTCTCTATCACAGGATGCACAGCATGTGATACTGTGACAATAGTACAGGCAAATACTATCTGACAACCACAGTGCACTTAACTGTGCTGTAATGATTCTAAAGGTCAAAATACTGCAGTCACTCTATGTGTTGCTGTGTAGAGCATTTTTTTTTTTACTGTGGCCAAGCTTAAAGAAATAGGTCATCATTTTAGGAAATATGCTTATTTTAGATGATTGATGGTTTTTAAATTTTACCAAAATGTAAAAACGACAGTGACATGAGTTTGATATTGATCTTCTCACCTCACAAACGGAAAGCAAATTTTCCAAAACTATTCCTGGGACTGTCCTCCCAAGAAAAATGAGAACATCAGCTGTAAAAATGATACCTCTTCTCCATTGAGAGAAAAGTAGGATGTCCTGTGATGTTGTTATAGAGCCACAGAGTTTGCAGATGGAGGAGGTTGGGGGTGGGCAGATGGCTCAACAAAATGTCGGACTTTAACATAAAGATTGCTGCTCATTTCCTGTTTCCTACGAGAGCCAATTTTGGTTTCTAACCGTAACTAAACGGTTATTACTGTAACCATGATAACAAAGATTTCCCAACATTAACAAAGTAGTCATTTTAACCCAAACAGTGATCTTTCCCAACCCTAACCAAGTTGTTTTCATGCCTAAACCTAACCAAACCTTAACCATAACAGTGTAAGGTTTCATTTTGGATACAGTGATTTGTAACGGTTTGGGAAGACAAAGACAAACAATGTCGCCCTACAATAGGGGTGTCAGATCAGAAAACCAAAGGCCGATGACAAATTACATTTTCTTGTTGACTTTGGAGGACATGTTGTTCCTTGAATACGTAAAGCAATTCAGTATTACAATAAATAATTTAAAAAAACAGTTGCAAACTAAAACAGGAGTGAAGAAGAAAACAGGAGGTTTGTACACTTCCACATGTCAGCTGAACAATGCTTAAAAAATCCAGCAACCTCTGCTTTGCATTACCAAGTCGTCTTGGAACAAAGCGCTGCAAGGTGATTAATGAATAATGTTGGCAAGCTGTGGTGAGGCTTTCTGGGAAATCAGTGACACAGATAGAGACCTGACCTGTCATCTAATACGAATGTTTGGATTGTTTTTTTTTTCTCGTTCCATTCTTATTCTGTCTCTCTCTCTTTTAAAGAAATTTTCCCCAGCGTAAACTGTTTAGAGCTGTTGATTCATGTTGCTAATCATTTTTAAGATTCAGAAACATTCTTACAATATCCTTAGTAAATACTTTCCCTCCTATTTTTCCATATAAAGACACCTTTACATTTTTTTTTCACATTTAAAACCTCTATACTTCCTATTGCAGTTCAACTAAACTTCCCCTTTTAATCTTGCCATCTCCCTACACATGTATGCACACTTCCTCTCTTTCTCTTGTACTCTCTCTTTCTTTTTTTGCCTCTCCAACTGATCCTTTCCCTCCCCTGTTAACCCTTGCCTATCTGGAACGCTTAGACCACGTCTCCTGCCCCCATTTTTAACTGCATGCTGTGGGAGCAAGAGGCGGTGACATGTCACATAAACAAAGGGGGGGGAAAAAATGGGCCACATCATGCGGAGGTGCAGTGCAGAGAGTCGCACAGAGTTGGCCAATGCTGTACTGGAGGCCTCCGTTTGATGTGCACGCACAGAGAACAGTGACCTAGTTCGGCAGTGACATGTTTATGGCTGATGAGCACAGGCCAGTGATTTCGCTCGCAGAGATTGCACCCTTGCTTCAGGGCCCTCTCATTTGGAGTACTTGGGCTTGAAACCCTTCCAAGAGACGAGACATGATTCTTGTTGGGTGGAACCTGAATACTCCTCTTTCACGCCGGCCCCCATGTCTCCTCTTGCTTTCTTGGTTTTTATGTCTCTATCTTTACCACTCTTTACACTTTTGAAGCAGTATCAGTATGTATCCACCATATTATTCATTTTGTTAGGTCCTTGCCAATTGTTTTATCTTACAAGTGAATAAAATTGTATAAATGAAACTTTTTTCAGATTTTCTTCTGCACATTAGGCTCAGTTCTCCCTGTTCATCACCATGCAGCTCCTTCATGGTAGCTTTCCTAAGTGCCTGTGCAGGGAAGACCTCTCCTGACTTGAATTATTAATTTCCCCCTCAACGTGAGACAAATGCATTGGGCTGCTTTTCTTAGTTGACATACTTGAACAGTCAACCCAGTAACCCTTCAGTTGCTGTTTTTCTTTTTGTTATCAAAATATGTTTTCTTTTTGTATTACACTACAGGAAATAGTGATGCCAATTGCCCTATTCCCCGTAATTTCAAAATTATGAATAATGCTCACTTCACGAGTTCATGGGTTCAAGAGCAATAATGAGTCCTAATTCCTACCATTTCATGGTGTCCAAGGCCATGTGTGAGCAGCCACAGGGCCTACATGACAGCCTGAGTGTATTCATTTTTCAGAATTAAAGCCTCTGATGAAGAGGCCTGCTCTGTAATTACAGGCAACTCCACAGCCACTCTTTGTGAGATTCATGTTACCAGGGCAACAGGCAAATTAAATATGTCTCCGTGGAGAGTAAATATACCCTTGCTCTATAAGTGTAATCTTGTTTGATGTGACTGCCACGACGCTCTCCCTGTGAGGGAGGTAATATTTCACATAGATTGGATGGGTAGAGGGCCGAGGAAGGAGCGAGCCCTCTGTTTTACTCTGTCAAGCAATCAGTCAGAAAACGGGACAGACATTTCGTCCCAGTATGAGCTTTTCCTTTTGACATTACACAGTTACAAAGCCACAATGAATGATAACTCCATGTGGCTGACTTGGACTCTGAATCAATTTCCACTGCTGTTCCCTGTGTACAGCAGGGATTTATTTGACCAGCAGTGGCAGGGTTGAAATCTTTACACTGTCATGAGAAAACTAGCCAGTACAATGAACCCTCATGGCCAAGACTATTTGATATTTACTGATATGTTTCAGGCTCTAGGGATGGCAATGTTGGTCTGTCCAGACTGAAATATCTCAACAGCTACTGGATGCATTGCCATGAAATTTGGTTCAGACCAAGCAGCAACTACCACAGCTTCAGCCTGAAGCCAGTGGGGCCATTGATGGCCATTAGATGCTGGCTCCAACTGACTCCCATTCAAAAAGCGTCAAACTCTCTCTAGAAATACTAGGTCATTAGTTTTCTCTACAAGTCATTATGGTTTCAATCGCCAAATTTGTGCCCTCTAATTGCATTTTGAAAATTATTGCTCCATTAATAGGATTTGAAGACTTGATGTCTGCCATGTGGTCGTTGATTGACACCTGTGATTGACAGTTTGTCGCAATATTTCAGTTAGATTAATGTTACTTGATTACGATACCTGCAATGTTAGCACAATTTAGCTAAAGTAGCTAATGTTAGCCATCTTCATATACAGTCTATGGTTGAGACATTCATGCCCCCTCAGGATGAATTGTAATAACTTTAGTGATCCTGTAACTTTTGCTCTAGCTCCATCAACAGTTCAAAATGTGTCCCAATACTTTGATGTATGACCAAATACCTGCAAAACTAATAACATTTTAGCCTCAGCCTTTTGTTTAGTGCTAATTAGCAAATGTTAGCATGCTAACATAAGATGAACATGGTAAACATTATACCTGCTAAAAACTAGTATGTTGACATTATCACTGTGAGCATTGTCATTTTGGTTTTTTTTATTCTATTGTACTTTTTATTTATTTTCTTTTGAGCCTCATAATTACAGTATTTCTATGATTTTATTTGATTGTAATTGTCATCTCTCTGTAAAGCGCTTTGGTCACCATTTGTTGATTTTAAATGTGCTCTATAAATCAACTGACTTGACTTGTTTTCTCCACTTTACTTTAGCTATATTATTCATCTGCAACTGCTTGTTTTTGTGACATTACAAGCATTAGAAGCGTGACACTGCTTGAAACACACCAGATGAATTTGACCCTTTAGCTTCGCTTTAGCAGATGACTTTGCAGTTAAGAATATGAAGATGTCATCAACAGCACTGGGTTAAAATATTTATGAATGATGTATAGTGTATGTAATATTTCATAGGTAGTGTAAGAACATCCGTCTGAATAAACTTTGCTATGGATATTCCCAGGATGTCCGCAGCGCTCAGCACAGAACACACACTGTTCTGTTCCTCTCTCGACACTGACAGCGAGGATCTGTCCAGCTATTTCTCACCTGCATTTCAAATTCGTCATCGACACACAGCACAGGTTTCAAAGTGTCGATTTGAATTACATGAGGGGGCTATAAGATCTGGCTGCAAATTGAATTTCCTGGCTGAGACTCATTCATCTCCCTGTCACTGGCTCTGCAGGTCTACGTTTTCAGCGAGATTGTAAGATACATTGTTGGAACGATTGTGATCCAGTCTTACTGACTTAGCCTGCTGCTTTGTACATGTTATTGTTAAAAATAAACTCAATATATAACAATGTACTATGAAATCAATGCATGCTAGTTTATATCTTCTGTAAAATTGGACTAACAAGCCCATGAACGACATGTGCTTAGTTTCATCAAGAATCTACAGGTTTTAAACAACAGAAATAACAACAGAACGGCTTATATGAAAAGGAGTTTCTTATGAAAGACCCTGTCATAATAGTCATTATCTCTTTTTTCTCACATTCACTGTTTTTTAAAGTGAAGAAAAATGCTGACAAGAGGAATTAAGAAAACGGGCGGATCTCCCCAGAGCACAGTCAACCTTTGTCAGTCAGGCAACACACTCACAGCTGTATCAAAGACATTCTTATGTGCAATATTGTATATATTTAATTTGGAAATAATAAAGGTCTTAATATGATCTTGACATATGTGGTTGTTAGGATATCATGTTGCCACATGAGGTGAGAAAATGTCGTTTCAGGAAATAAGAAAAAGAGAATCTGCTCTGGGTAGACTTACTGTGAGATATTGGTTCTTGCGTGTGTGAATAAGTCTAGTGTTATGGCTTGAGTCCAAGGTCAGAGATAAAGTTCTATCAGCCCAAAATATCCCCTGTTTTTATTTTCATTCTAGGAACATAACCTCTATCACTATACGTCCCTTGACTTTATGATACAAGAAGTACACACATTTGGGCCAACTCTGACAGCAGATGGCAAGGGAATCAAAACACCTCAAGAGGAAGACAGCAGGAAGAACAAAACACAAGAGAAGAGAGAAGCGAAGCCTTGAACGCAGCACTGAAAGAGAGGGTTTGGGCTCTAGAGACCAGTTAAAGCAACACTGTGAGCAATGACCTGCTACTTTCATCTGGGCTACACATCTAGTTCCCACCACAAGGTATCAGTGTGCAGGACATGATGGAGTGGGCTCTGCATTGTGTATAAGACCGACCATCTGGCATCATAAAAAAAAGCTTGGAACGGAGAGGCCCCACAGAGTTGTCCATCACAATAGACAAACGCAAGCTACATTGAATAGTAGCTGTCAAGATTGACTTGTGGGTTTGTTTCTGCACCCGTTTCTGTCTGATGTATATAAATGCGTGAAATATTAGCTTTCATTTCCACATTTTACCATTTCAAGGATATTGACAGATGCAGATTTGAAGATGAAGTAGAAGTGATTTGTTTCCATCCCATATCACCATTTTTATCCTCATTATCCTCCAAACCTTAAAGGAATAGTTTGACATTTTAGGAAATACACTCATTGCTTTCTTCCTGAGAGTGACACAATGAAATAAAACTTGAAAATTTGAAACTTTTCTCTTCCTGTAAAATGTTTCCATGACTTATCTTGAACTCATGGGCGTATACAAAAATGTATTCAATCAAATGTGATTTTGGGTGCCTAGCTAACTGCATCATATAAAACCGCAACTGACACGTGTGTGGTTCATTGCTAGCAGAGCAGCATCATTGAGGGGCGTATCTTATATCAGTGAGCCAAACTTTTTTCATTTTTTAAAAGAATGTGGTTGAGGTCTAATGAATTCATTTGTCATCGGTCCCTCCTGACCTATCAATGTGGGTGGGGGAGTGCATGTGGAAGCCAGACTGCAGCTCCTGTATTCACTATGCCTCACCCATTTTTAGAGGTCCAATAAAATATGAAGGATTTTATTTGAATCCCTCTTGTTATTGTATACTGCTCACATATTTCATTTCACTGGGAAATATGTCACAGTACAGAAGCTAAAGACACTAACTTCCATTTCACTGTGACTTTAAAGGTGCAAGATTCAAGAATTATGTACGAAATTTAGTTTAAAACATTAAAAAACTGAGGTAGAGATTGTTTGGAGAGATATTTTTCTGATTTGCAGTCTGGACAAAATTGCAAGCGGAGCTGCAGGGTGGAAATTGAAATGTTAATTGTTAATTCCCAGAGGGACTGATCCATTAAATTAAACATTCTGTGAACTAAAAGAAATTGACTTCATATCTAGTACTAGCCAGCTCACTTAGTGTCTAGTCTGGCTTCATCATGCATGCCAGGACAGGTCTATATGACTGGAGGCTCAGAATGTGTGTGCAACCGGAATAGACTCATAAAATTGGATTGAGCATTGTTTGACATGTAATATTAATTTAGCTGTGCAGTTCTCTGCCAGGGCATGACTGGCATTTATGAACGCTGCTCCGAGGCATTTTATCATTCTAGGAAGTGATATAAAAAATATTGCAGCTCACTCTCCCAGTTTGATCGCGACACCAATCTCACACCTCCCCAGGTGAGTCTCTGAGACTTCTGCAGGGGAAGAAGTGATGTCTCAATCCCTGCAAAATAATGAGAAAGACGTCCAGATTTGTGTCCAGTGGGCAATCTAGTTATGTTGAAGAAAAAAATGACAACGTTGAAACCATATTTATGGACACATTTGGTCTTACGATTGTGGTTTAAGATTGCGGTTTCCATTAAATGTTAAAGATCCCCTCCATACATGTTTTAAGACACATAAAAATACTCTGCTTTGAATAATAATTTGTGTCTGACCTTTTTTTTCCTTAAAAAGGTTCACCTGGTTAAAAATTCTTAAAATGGCATCTACTCTTTCCACCTCATTAAAAATGCAGAATCTATGAATGTGCAAATATTTTTCATTTCAAAAACTGACTGAAAAGTCAGTTCTCAGTGTCTTTCTAGGACACAGGGTTACAATGGGTTTGTTCAGCTGTGTGGGTCAGTTGGTTTTATCTTTGATCAGACGCTTTAATCATAAAAATTATATTCAAAAATTGCCAAAAGAATGATCCACTGTGAGTTATTGATGAGAAATCAACTTTACCTGTGTCTGGTAAGTCTTTGAGAATCATAATTAAATAAATAAATAAATAGATAGATAAATACATAAATAAATAAATGTGACGCTGGATGGAGCTGAGCTGCAAAATCAATAGCATAAAATCTAGACAGACACTTTACTGTTACACATTAAAACTGCTACTTTTTGTCTTTACAGCTTACTAATAGATCATTGGAATGCAGATCAATATAATCAGTTAATTGTTACTGACTTCATGCATCCATCTGCATAATATAGCTGAGACAGTGTCGCGTTTTGTTTTTACAGCCTTTTATTTTCTTCACATGAATCCCCCCGTGTGCTACAGCAAATGTTATTAGCGATAAAATCAGTGCAACGTTGAGTGATGCCTCCATGTAAAATCTAATTACCCTAGTTCTGAATGGCTTTGGTCTGAAGCCCAAATCAATCTTTATATATTTTTACTGTGCTGTTTCTCAGATAACACAAGGCTGTGCAGTGTTTGTATCCATGCCTTGCCAAAATATACATATTGGAAACAGATAAGAAAAAAGACACATGCACAGGAGGGTAAGTTTGGCATTTGCCTCATCTGATAACCTGCTTCTTGATTGAATCCTAAAACAGATAATGTGAGTGGGAGGCTTTTCAATACAAACTCCTCTGGGAACATTGGACCATGTTCTTGTCAACAAGCAGCATGAGTCATCCATTAAAGAGAAATGGTTCCTGCAATCTCAGTTCAAAATAGGCCGTGTCATTACAGATGTGAGATTTAGTTATCAAGGCTTTTAATGCAAGTTCAGTTCAGACGGTAAAACACATCTTAACATCTGAAAATATCTGCCATACATTAGGTTTCTCTCTCCAAAAGAGAAAGAATGAAAGGACTGAAATCTGTTTTAAAAAGATGGCATACTAACCTCTGGTTTCTGTTCCTGCAGGATATTCTTCCCATATAAAATCACCAACTTTCTGCTTTTTCCCTGCACTCCAGTGATAGTTCAGGAAAGTGACCTTGCATGAAATATTTAGATAGGCTTCCAGCATATTTGGGTTATGCAGTGCTGTTGTGCGACCTCCAAATCCATGCATGTATTCACAGTATGGGTGTCACATGCAAATTTCACAATGCTTAGTCTTGAATTCACCCTTTTGATCAATTATTGGTGGTGTTAGTGCTGTTAAAGGATAGGTTAACAATCTTTTAAGGCTGTCTTAAAACAACAGTCAGGTGCCCATATGAACATTGAAACAGGTTTTGCACACTGTAATCATTCCTCAGTTCATTGCTCAGTTTTTGTGTTGGTGGGAGTTTTCAGCAGCATGGTGTGTTGTACTGGATGGCTTACAGTACGTCTCTCTCCTTCCTTTTCCTTTGCAAGTTTTGAGCCCAGACCTCATGGTCCAGCAGGCTGTGCCCAGCTGAATTATTGAGCTATTGCTTCCCTGGCAACCAAACACCATACATGTCCTGGGAGCACAAGGCACCAGAGGTGGCCTTTAGTGTCCGTATCCAGGGAACGTTCTCCTTAATCTTTTCAAATGAATCCTAAGGGTCCTTGTGAATCACCACTTGGCTTTTACCAAAAATCAGCTTGCCTTGGGTGACCCTACAAGTGTGAATGAGTATAAGTAATCATTTGGAAATGTCTACATGTTTGCTTTTATCTGCATGTGGTAATAAGACTCATGCACATATTCTTCTAATTCGTTTACTTTGTCACATTTCAGTCAGAGACATTTACATCAAAGAAGTGACTATTTATTGCAAATGGTTTCACATTTGGTGAAAACAGCTCTGCTCTTTGAAGGAGGATTCTGCTGTTAGTCTTTCCTGGAAGGCGTTCGTAGCGTTGCACTCGGTTGTTCACATGAAAAGTGACAGAAATAGTCTGTGTCAAGAATGGAAAAAGAGCACAAGAGAGGAAAGGTCAAATCCCGGCTCCTTCCTCATCTCCGCGCAGGTGGCAAATCACGGCGTGAAGTCGGTGTGAATGTCAGATCGTCAGGTTGGAAAAGTTACAGAAATGGCCGTAGAAAGCACTTAGGATACAGTATCAGATATACAGATATATACATCAACATAGAGCTTATTAAGGTAGCAACACCAAAGCTTCAATGACTTAAAGAGGAGGTTTGGGTGTTGGAGGGAGTAAAAACGAACAGTTTATAAAGGCCACCTAAAACACTTGTATGAATATGACTGGCTGATACTAGTCAGCTGCCTGGTAGCTGAACAGATGATGCGTCAATAAGCCAGTATAGGTACTGTGACAGCTGACACTGATCAGTTGAGAGCGACTTCCTCCGCCTGAACTCCTTGCTTCAAATAAATCCGCATGTACACAGTTTTGAAAGGACAAAGATCCCTGCATCTTTGTCTGCCACACAGGGCCACTTGTAATGAGAGAGTGAACACGTCTCCACCAAACTGATTATTGCCCAAGCCTATAATCTGTGAACATCTGCAGCTTGACTAGTCCGTTGCCAATGGTTTCCACAGTGTGAGAAATCTGACAATGGCACATTTGTATACTTTCTCCTATAAGAATTACTTCAATTTGTACTCAAGCATGGTCTTGCTCAATTTCGGCACAAAGACGCTTGGATGTAGAGATGTAGATGTAGAACTATGATGCATTATCAGTGGACTACATTATGTGCATGGAAAGCTCAGTGCATCATTATACAGATGAACAGGCAGGATGGCAGGATGCAACAGCCCATGCACGTGTTTGTGGGAGAATGAGTTGTATCCGGAGAGCTGGACCTGCATAACAAAACACTGTAGCTTAACTAGCTGAAATATACTATAAAAAATACAGCCAAATGAATCGCTACCAGTGCTGAGCAAGTAAATATGACCTAATGAAACAAACCATTAGAAGCAGACATGTCTTCAAGTCCATATCTCCATATCTAAATAACAGCCGTGCTCCTAGAAGATGGAAATCTACAAACTTAATAAACATAATGAAATCTCCACCAAACCTAACATCTGATGCAATATATAGTAAATGCAAACATCTGCTCAACACTAATGTGACCATAAACCATGTTAAGGTGTTTGGTCTGCTGCATTTTTCTCTTCAACAGTAGCTCATTGTTGTGTTGGTTCTACATCCTGAGCTGATGAAGTGAGCAGCTGTAAGCTACGTGTTCCTGTGACAGTTAAGACTGTGCCATGCTGGCAGAGCAAGTGAGGCAAATCCAGTCTATTCCAATTATACAGTGGAGCGCTTTACTCCACTTACTGAAGTAAGTACATTACCCACTAATCAGTGCCTGGCTGTACTTGTTAGTGCATGACCTTCCCTCATATTCATGCCAAAGTAAGTGCTTCTGGAAAATTAGCTCTCATTTCCCAATCACAGTGATTTCTCTTATTCATATGCAAAGGAGCATGCATTTTTTTTTAATTTGTTGCTTTAAAAAAAAGAGATTGCTATGGAAAAATCTGCATGTTTTTCTGCTTTCTGCCTGTAGCACACATAAGTGCACGCATTAGCATATGCACAGACATGCATTAGTTAAAGGAGCCCGGTGGAGTTTTCATTCCTTTCTAACAAACATGATGAATGTATTTCCTACCTCATTAAACATTTGCAGTGACATTTCTTGAATGTTTTATCTTATATGCAAATTGTTTATGTTCCAACAAGTCCTCCAAATGAAATGACCAAATATGTTGTTTGACCATGTGCACTCCAGGACAACACACAGGAGCATTTTCTAATATGGCGCCTCTATTGGCATTAATTGGAAGGACAACATCATTTGTCTGTGCTTTCCAAAAAGCAAAAAAAAAAAGATTTTTTATGACAACGTGTGACAACGCTGGAGACAGTATGACGAAAGTAGTAACTTTAACAACACCACATGTTTACATGTGGTGTTGTTAAAGTTACTACTTCCTTAAAGTTAGGTGACCTTCATCGTCATGGCTACAATAATAGCCATGGGGTTAAGGTTAGGGCATGATTGTAGTTACAGTTCCTAAAAGACTGTCCCGACTGGCGGCTGCAAATGGGAAACAAACAGCGGTCTCCTGTTGCAAAGTCCACTGTTGGGTTAATGCCTCCAAACATCCCCACTTCCTCTAAATGTGGAAAATTGTCAGCTTTTATTTACGTCATCTGAACTCCACCACTGCTCTGGGTCATCATTACTAGATGGCATCTGTCACTCAAATGTAACAACTATATGTCATTTTTAGGCGACTTACATTACAACCTATTGTGCCGTTTTTCTTGGGAGGACAGTCTCTTATGTTCTGTATTCGATTTGCAGACTTACTTGACATTATTTGTGACAGCTAGAGTTTTTATTTAAGAATTTAGGGCATATTGTGGCTTATGTAAATAAAATATTTTATCAGAATACAGTCAAGTTAACTATTATAGCTAACTGTGCTACAAGCAAGGAATCTTGACTTCCTGAAACAATCAGCCACCTTCATGTTGGTACAACATAAAGTTTGTAAAGACATTTTGGGAAATAGACGTATTTGCTTTCTTGCTGAGAGTTAGATAAGAAGATTCACTCTCGTGTCAGTACGCCAAATATGAAACTACAGCCAGTAGATGATTAGCTTAGCTTAGCACAAAGACTTTGTTTTTTATGTTTTTAAAATATAAAAGTATCACTACCCATCTATTGACAAATGCAGTAGCTACCATTCTTTTACGTATAGTTGCACTAACCTCAAAGGGGACATATCATGCACATTTACAGGGCTTTATTTTTAACAACCCATGGAGCAACAATAGCAACAAAGGCTTGTGGGCATGCACAAACAATCTGATGTCGATGAGGAAATAGAGCTAACTTTGCAAACAGAGCATTCAGAGCAGGCTGAAGCCTTGGCTTTTAACTCGAAGGTAATATTTTTTACATTCATTCACCTTAAATTTTGGAACTTAGACTACGCTTAACATCTAGACATCCAACATAACAGTATATAAATGACATAAATGACAGAGAATCACAATAAGCATGTTATGTCCCCTTTAACTGAAACATATGTATCCTTTGTTAGACTGTTTTAAATGAGATACTCCTTTTTCAGTAGATCCCTCTAATAATTCAGTGTATCTGCTTTGTGGCCTCAGTTGTGTCAGTTGTGTGCTCAAGTTTCTTCTCATATCCAAAGACATCTATATCAAGAAAATGTATAAATGTTACAAAGTTAATCGGGAATTCATATAAATAAAAAAACTAAATAAAAAAAAACAGCAATAGCACAATCTTATGTACCTTGCAGGGTAACACTGAACCTGTACAGCAAAAAATTGCTCAATGTGGATCATATTACAGCACATAACCTTCAGATAAACCCGGAAAAGTTTTGTGAATGCTTTTGGAAATCAGCCGGGGCAAATGTCTCTCATGATTCTCTAGTTATCTGGGACAACCTCAATCCTGCACTTACATTAATCCATCTGTTGCAGTGCCATGCAGTCCGTGCCTGTGACACAGCGCTGAACTAAAGCAGATTTCCAGTGATCTACAAACCCGGCTGGCATATACAGAGTCTGAGCCAGGGCCTCTTACGCAAGTTCAGCCAGCTGTGGCTCTTTGGTCTGTGCGTGCAGGGAATGTGTTTACATAACGCTCATTTGGGCTTTTTTCACCTCACACAGCAGGTCCTATAGAAAGTTAAAAGCATGCAGTTATGATTCTCTTTGTTGAGATTTACTTTTTAAAATTTTCAGGGCACTAAAAAGTTGGTCTCACTGCCATCAGGTTTAATTTATCTTGACATCAGTATTTGTTGTCCTCTCCATTATTACAGAAATACAGAAATCATCAGTATAGTAACTGTAAAACAGTTTTTTCTGACTGATGTTTTTGTCTTTAGATACTAATGTGTGTGCAGATTTTGAAGATAGCATTGAATGTGGTAGGAAACTTTTTTTCTGTCCCTTTGTATCTTAACAGTTCCGTTGTGATGCCTCAACTGCATCAGTGTCATTTTATTATATGTTCATATCAGCATGTACATGCAGTAGAAAAGCTCAGTGGAATACAAAGTCTAGTTTCAGTTACTATTTAAGCAGCATGGTTGCAGCGTTGCGTGACAACTCAAAACATTTCAACACACAAACCCACTCACCAAAGTTCCATGACACAGAGAAAGTGTTTATTTTCTTTTGCAAATACAATTTGACAAAAAAGGGGGAAAAAAACAATAATCTAAACAATACTAAATTCCTCTCTTAAGAGTCATTATTATCATCGTTTTAAAATCGGAGCAACCTTTTCCAGATTTATTCACCTATTTGACTACTGTAGCTGTGAGCTCTTGTGTAGCTAGAAATGATCAGATCAAACGCTGGGCCTACAGGTTTTTTCTCATTTTTCTCCAGTCATAGGACACCAGTTTTGAAAATAACTGCATCTTTCCACTACGTAGCCAGCCTGCTTTTGCGAACGTTTGATCTATAACATTGCATCATTATTTTCACAATCACAAAAAGCATTTAATGCGCAAAGTAACTAGTAACTGCAGATGTCATATAAATGTATAAACTGAGTAAAAAAAATTGAATCCTTCACCTTTAAAATGTGGTGAAGTAGAGGTATAAAGTTGTATATATACTGTATATATGTACTTGTACACTATGTAGCCAGTTTTGTCAGTGATGATGTAAGGTGTAACCAACAGCAACAGGAAAACATCATTTTACATCTATATATGGGAGGGAATGACATATGAATGAATAGACAGCATAAGCCCCCCAAGGCTCAGCCTCTGATGTGGTCGATTATATAAAATACGACCCCACTGTCAGTCTCTCATTCTTTCAGGTGCTGCTTTCATTTAAGACGACCTTAATGTGTCTCTCCCAGCATGTGCCACTGCCTGCATAATGGTGGCTCAGACTCCCGTCCCGTTTTCCTGAGGCAGAGAATCAGCGCCTGATCTGTGTTAAGCCCTGGACTTCAAATCCCTCTCAGACACTCATTAATGCGCTCGGTGTGGGACCACATTGGGGTCATGTCACTCCCCTGAGCATAGACCCCTGCCCTGTGTCTGACAGAGGGATCTTCTCCTTCCCAATCCTCCTCCTGCTCTTCATCCTCTTTCATTTCTGCTTTAACCACTGTCTCTCAGCCTCCGCCACCTTTTGACCTCTCGTACTCCTCATCCCCTCCACAGGTACCTCTGAATGCGACAGGAAAAGGAAAGAATCAAGAGAAGAGGGATAATCATTCAGCTGTCAATCGAGTGGCCTTCTTCACTCACACAGTTTGACGTTCACCATGTACATTTCTCCTACATCTACATGTGCATTTATAGTAGTTTGTAGCCTTGCTTCTGCATTCATTTGTCATTAGTTCATGTCCTGACTTGATAGAGTTCTTCATATACAGTATTTGAATGATTTTCACTGCAAATATGTAAATGCATATTTACATCCACACAATTATTGCTTTGATAACACATCTTATTACAAATATGATATGATAAAAACATAATTATTATACAGAAAGACCACTCCCAAGCCTCATTGATGAAGACATTTTAAGTTTGGTTACAGCTGACTGAAAACTTGTAGTAATTTGATTTTAAATGTCTTGGAGATGCACGCGTGTTTTGAAGGGTAACACATCTGCAAAACAAAACATGCAGTATGTAAAATGATTGCAAAGTGTGTGACTCTCTTCTCGACCTTTCTTCACACTCTCACATCAGGCTATTTTGAACAATGATGATCTGACACTTTAATGTTCAGCAGGCAAAGTTCACTTCCTATGATGAATGACTAACAGGAATAGAGCAGCAAGTGATGACTGGCAGAGTCCAAGCACCACTGAAACTGTGGATCATCTGAGAGCCATAATGTTGACTGAGTCGTATTGTATTGCTTTGTTACTGATTTTCTTATGAGGTTGGATCGAGAAACGACAGTAGAGTTCAGTGTTTCAGTAACATAATCCCATTTATGAGTTGAATTCCCTAAAAAGTCCTTCTGTCAAGTATCATGAAGACTTGATGTTATGTTTATTCATGTCCCAGTCTCCTATCAGGACTGCCAAACCTGAGATCATTCTTGACCAAGGGAAGAGTAGAACTATCTTAAAGCTGCACTAGTCAGTATTTTTTATATTAACAGTAGATTAAATGACTATGTGTTATGTTAGCTTGTTGGGCTACATATCAAAACCTCTTGACTTTGTACTTTACGATGTAGTACAAAGTCAAAAGGTTGTGTTATGTAGCACAACATGTGCAGTAGTGTTTGCCTTACATGGAAGTTTCCTCCTCTAAAAACCCACTGTACACTACCTGCTCAGCACCAAATGGCAAACAGACACAATTAGCAACTAGCCACTGAACATAGTGGAGCATTAAGCAGCTAAAGAGCCAGATATTTCCATCAGGAGTTGGTGGAGGCCAAAAACAGAGCTAAAAGAGAGTGAATATTGGACTTATTGGAAACACGACTCCAAAGGAATGATAATGTTGCTCTGCAACAATTCCATGATGAGTGATTGCGAACAAGATTGTGAGAAAAATCTAGTAAGTGGACATTGAATTAAGACTTTCAGTTGTAAAAAAAAAAAAAAAAGTTTTGGAACTGACTGGATTAACAATAACAAATAAAGTAATGTGTTTGAATAGAGGTCTGGCACTGTGACTGGTGATGCCTATCATCCATTCAAACCACAACTATGCAGGTTGGATTTATGTGTTGCTTATTTTATGCAGCACCTCGAGTCCACACCTCAAAAGCAAACAGCAATATCACCTGTATGTTTATAGACTAAACTGAAATCATGATATAATAACATAAATATAATATGACATAATAATATAGTGACACAAGCATATAAAACAACATAAATGCTGTATAATTCTTACGTTTGGAAAGGAGCATTTGATGACCCAGCACCTTTCTGTATCTGAGCTCACAGTATACACGGTTTGTTAGTACACCCAACATTTAGCAGCCTTACACAGAAACCACATCATCATCCAGTCATACATCATCCTATCATTTCACTGTAACTATACAGGCCTTGAAGAGGGTTTTAATCAACATGCTCTTTGTTTTTTGCCACACAAGGAGTCGGCTCATTTGTGTTCTTAAGGAGCTTTTTTTCAAGTCCCAGGATCTATTTCAAACTGAGCATGAGATTGAGTCAAATGAGTTTTTATGTATTTTATTCTTGCAACACAAGCATTTCCTTGAATTCTGAAAATAATATTCTTTTGTTTGTATTGCTGACTGTTCTCAACCTTCATTTTGTGTACTTAAGCTTTCACTCAACCACACTCAACCAGCCGCCACCCACGCACAAAAAACACAAACACACACTTTTCCTTGTGTCTACATTGCATCATTCGTATGACTTTGCAGACTTTATCAACACAGTGAAATATGTTACAACATTAAATATGTCACATGATAGGCTGGTTGGCCACAGAGCATATACAGTGTGAAAGTTTGAACTGTTGCACAATCATCAAGGATGTTTTCACTGCTGGTTCGTTTCTTCTACTTAACGATCAAAAGCAGCAGAAATACTTTTAAGTAGGCTATATCTACGGGATTACGTGTGTGGGAAAGGCAGTTTTAATGATCAAAGCCAGTAAAGTGAAATTTGTGTCAGGATAACATGGGCACATCTACAGAAAAGAAAAAGTGAAAAACATAACTCAATGATGCAACAGGAGCCCGTTTAGCACAACAGAAACCATAAGGAATGTTTTATTTTCTAATAGGTGTTGCTGGATACTAATATTTTTACCGATCTCAAACAATCTAGCCGCTTTAACTCCATGTAATGTTAAGATCTCTGCAGAGTTGCCAGGTTTGTGTGTTTTCTGCATATTATGATAAAGAGTGAAAGGGCAGGATATGGGGGGTAGGGTGACCAGATGAGAATGGATGAAATTCAGGACAGGGTGGGCGTGGCCTCCAGTACATTATATTAAATGTCAATTAACAGTAAAACATGTGAAAGTCAAAACTCTGTCACAAGTAGTGGACCCAAACGCAAAGACCGAAGCAGAATTACTGATTAAAGATCTTTACTTAGAGCTCAGAAGTCAGGTAACAGAAGGCACAGGCTGGCATGAAACAAGGAACTTAGACAAGCTGGAACACCAGAATCATAGACAACGATCTGATAAACAACTAAGAGAACAGACAGTAATATATACACAAGGAGACAAATTGCAAAACAGGGCACAGCTGGGCTGAGCAGGGACCAGAATAAGGATGATTGGGTAACAAGGTGATTAAGAGGGTGTGGCAGGCAAAACACAGGGCGAGACTGACGAGGCTAACACAGGACCGGTAAGCAGGGAAAAGCAGGCTGGACAGGACTACAGGAACACACGAGGAACACAAGAGGTTACCAACTGACAAGAAGATAAGAGATAAAACTAAAGAGAACCCAGGACTCAGAGGAACAAACATCACCAAGCTCAAACACCACTCTAAGAAAGACAAATGGCAAATGCAGTTATCACAAACATTGAAAACACACACAATCCTCTTTATGCTTTATGAGTTCAGAACTCAGAAAAGTCCGAGGGCCTCTGGAGGACCGGTGGAGAACGGCAGCTAGGGACGGAGTCAGACTGAACAGAGCCATAACAAACTCAACACTGTATTATTTTTGTTCATGAAGTCAACTGTCTGTCATTAGGGGAAAAAAAACACAATGACTGTTGTATGTAACAGTGTGTAAATCATTATCTGTTCTGTAATCAATCCAAACATTCATCTTTGAAATTAGTGGGAGAAATATTTACGATTTAATGTCATTTCTCCCCTTTTCCATGAGTGGATCAAGAGCAGAGTTATTATTGCACACATATGTGTCATTAAGACATGAACATTATTTATAAGCTAAATTAGGCACAGCTTGTCCAACCGATCTGTTTGTGACTGTCAGGCATCATTTAATGATGAAAATCCTGTCAGCAGCAGCCTGAGCAGCACAGACACACACAGACAGGTGAGCTGCAGCCTCTCAGGTGAGCTCTGATGTCACAGAGACACACAGACAGGTGAGTTGGGTATGTTTTCTCCTTTGTGCTGGCAAAAGGGAAAACTGGTTTGCAGCCAGGATATACAAAATTGATTTAAAGCAGTACATTCAACATCGAGGTCAAAGTGCAGAAGTCAAGTAAGTAGTCTGTGCAAATAAGCAATCTCCAGACAACAGTAAAATACTATATACCATTAACAACTGCATGGCAGCAAGTACAAAGGAAACCTTATATCTCTTAGTCCTCATAACGGGCACCCTCAACGATCTTGGCACTCCAGAAGGGAAGTAGTCTTTCTGAACACCTGCCTATTATAACGGTCGGTAAGCTGGGCTTGACTCATCCCCGAAGTCTTATTAGCCACTTTGATGAGGCTACTGAGCCTGTTTTTATTGGCCAGTGTCAAATGACCGTATCAAGCAACAATGCAGAACATTAAAACTGATTCAATAAAACTTCTATAACAGAGAGTCATCATCTCAGAGGAGACATTAAAAGAACACATTTTCCCCAGGAAAAAAAAAAGTCGTTGGGCCTTTTTTTGTCGTGGAAGCAACATGAGATTCAAAACCCAGCGTGTTGTCGAGAACAACGCCCAGGTATTTATAGCTGTCCACCAGTACTAATCAGCACCTTTGATGCTGGTTAGGAGGAGGACTAGGAGGAGTCTTTCTAAAGCTGATTACCATGTCTTTAGTTTTAGACATTTAGTTGGACAAAAGGACTCATCACACCAAGATACAAAATCACCGACCACAAGCCCATGATGTTGCTCCTCCCCTTCAAGAAGACTACCAATCACAGAATCATCCACAAATATGATAATGTGTCTGTTAGTGTGGGGGTTAGGGTTAGGGTTAGTGGAGAGGGACAGCAGCCCTGAGGAGAACCAGTGGAAGAGTGCAGCTGATTGGAAAAAGAGCCATGTACCCTCACACACTGGGACCTATCAGTCAAGAAGTCCAGAATCCAGCCAACTAGAATAAAGTCCAGTTCAAAAAGAAGATGAATTAGCTTTTCTGCTAACAGATGTGGCTGGATAGTGTTAAAAGCCGAGGAGAAATCCATAAACAACAGCCTGGCGTGAGCTTTTGTCCCCTCAAGGTGGCGATACAGAAAATGTAGTAGTGTAATAGTAGCATCCTCCTTCTTCTCTGCCAGACCTCTATGCAAACTGCAGGGGATCAAGGGATTTTCTCCACCTGCGTTAAACCCTCGTTTTTAATGAGCTTCTCTGGTGTCTTCATAATTAAAGATGTCAACACTACTGGTCTGAAGTCATTTAGTGTGGCAGGGATTTTAGTCTTAGCAGCTGGGGCAGTTGTGGAATGTTTCCATAACCTAAAGATAGATTCGGGCATCACTGTGGCTCTGTCATGAAACTCGCCCGTGCGTCGCCCGAATCCACAAACTGAAAGAAGGACAGAGTCTCAGGTGAGGTTTGAAAAGCTTACGGCAGCTAGTTACAGAGCAGCACATTACCTACAGGTTTCTATGCATTTATTTTATTCTAACATCTATTGTGATAGTCTATATGTTATTTTTACATATTAATTTTGGTCTCAGATCTATAGTTAAGTAGTCTATCAATAAAATAAAATGTAAAAATCAGAGAAAATATCATGCTACAAGTCCAGTTTCAGGCAAGTCAGCAAATGCATATTCAGCAAAGTAAATATTTTGCACAGTCAGGCTCTTTACGTGTGCACGTGTGCCTATGAAAGAGAAAAGACTGATAGAGAGCAAGTACACATACACAATTATTTTGGCCGTCTGGCAAAAAAATGTCCCTACCAAAGTTAAAACCAAACCCACGCCCTTGCTTCTAACATACGAGTGAACCCTCTCCTACACAATAAGCTCGCTCCTCCCCGTGTGCGTGATGGCCCAGTGGCTGAGGACTAAAGCTCGGCCAGCAGCCATTAGTTGCAACATGAGATATGAGAGCTGGGCTGGAGTTTGGCTTTCCCCCAAGTAACAGAATGTACTACTTGAACAAATTCCAGCAGCAAAAGTTAATACGGGCCAGAGTGGATTTATCTATCTGTGTCTCAGATTGCATGCGTCCACAGGAACAAGCAATCTTCCCACCACTGTTTGTAACGTCTCTACTTCTTTATTAAAGATTCATCTTTCTCGCTGGTCTTCTAAATGACTACAAACTCTTTAAAGACACTTATAAAAAGCAAAATCAGATGTTCTAAGTGATTGTACCACAGCTATAGTATGTAATATCCTCATTTTGTACATTATGTTAATTAGTTTGAGACTTAATTTTTATGCAAGCATCACTCTGGGCATAGCAATGTCAGCAATGAAATACAGTATCTCTGTATTTATTGTCTATTGGATGGATTCCCATGATATTGAGTACAGACATTCATGGTTCCCAAAGAATGAATCTTGATGACTTTGGTGACTTTTCATCTAGCGCCACCAACAGGTTAAAATGTTCCCTTATCCAGTGAACTATCTCAACACCTACTTGATGGATTGGCACAAAATTTTGTACAAACCTGAATGGTTTCCCAAACGATGCACCCTAATGACTTTGTTGATCCCCTGACTTTTCCTCTGGCGCCACTAAAGACAACTCAAGACTCCTTAAAACAACCTAATAGCTGTCTGGATCCCAAAACATCGGGAAATAAAACAAACAGGACCAGTCTAACAATTAATTGATGAGACTAACACATGTAGATTCTATAACACCCCCGAACATCGGCAGCCAGATGAGAGAGCAGACAGATTGTGCAGCAATGATTCGAATTCAAGGAGGGAAACCAAATTTTGCAGTTTTAGATCAAGTAGCAGAAGGTTCCAGGCGGAGAAGAGGGCAGCATACATAAAAGCACTTTTACCTAACTGAACTTTGGGAACCTTTAATAAATATGACTCCTGGGAACAAAGAGCGTAGCTGTTCACACACTTCTGCTGAGTGAACTTACATAAATAAGGTGATTGTAACCCAATAATGGCTTTATAGGCTAAATATGAGCTTTAGCTAACGGGGACCCGGGTGTACAAAGAACAATGTGTGAGACTCTTACTATTTATAATAAATCTTAGAGCTCCATGATATGCAGTATCCAAGAAGTACATCCGCGACATCCCCATCAGCCTCAGCTATACTTTTTGTTTTTTTAGCAAATATAAGCATGCTAGCACGCTAAACTAACAAACTACAGTGAACACAGAAAAACATTACATCTGAATTATAGCACGCTAGCGTTGTCATTGAGAGCATGTTAGGGCTTTATGCTGCTAACATCAGCATGTTGCATTTCCTAAGTAGAGCCTCACAGAGCTGCTATTTGTCTTGTTGCTCACTTGCTGTTTCTCTCTCAACAATGTGCACGTGTGTCAGTATGCACACATATGCACCCCCCCCCCCCCCCCCCCCCCCGTTAACCTCACACCATATTGATAACAATGCAAACGGTTGATGACATCATTGGTATTGTTCAGTCTTCCTAAAATGGATTACAGACCAGCCAGATGGACAATGAAGATACATTTTATTAACCTCACAATCTATTGATTAACACACTATTTGTTTTATTTGCAACTGACACTAAGGGGGAGGATGCTGAGGGGGGGGTGATGGACAAGATGAGTGCCAAATCTTCCACATGAGACCATGATCACACTAATGAAAGGTGACAAAAAAAGGGAATAGGGAGGGGGCATGGTTAGTTGTGGGAGGATTTTGTTTTACTTCCTTGCAACACAAAATAAATACAGACTTTCTTTAAAGGCATATGGAAAAGTGATGTTTCCCTCTCATTACAAAATATGTTTTTACCTCATCACTTGTCATAATAAATATAAAGTAGGCCTGTACGTTAATATCTGGAAAAGGGTTCATTTTTTTCATTGCGTCTGTGAAGATAAACGATGAATCAGACAGAAATTTCATGCAGGGAGGAAATTGTTCCCTGTTGGAAAACAACTTAAACACACAGCCAATTAATGTCAATAAAGTTACCATAATGTTCTTTCTTTGCTCTGTATGAGCCCCTGGCGGCTGCAACACCCCAATCTGTCCCAACGGCCAACCCCCATTCCTAAACCCTAAGAGGATTTTTTCCATTGATTCCTCTATTTAATATTTCTGCTTAGTAATCACTCTGTGTAGACACTGATCCATCTGTACCATTAACACTATAATCACACATGAAAAGACAGTTACTGATGAGGAACAGGGAGTTATTTTCTGTGTCATTAAGAGGGGCCTAATGTGCTCTGGGTATTTCTGTGACGCTCTCTGAAAATACTCTTTTCTCAACAAAAAGCTTTCGCAATTTAATCAGAAATTTACCGTCATGGGAACAAATAGTCTTCCGACAGATAATATCATGTCAGGATGTGTAGAATGCGAATGTTATTTAGAGTCATTTTCTTTTGGTTTCTGTTTGGAATAAGTTATAGATCAAGCAGATTAAATATGCAGCTTTATCAGATTCATTCTAATCTTGAGAGGATTTCCGTACACTCAGCTATGCCACATTAGTTCTCTGTGTCTCTACTGAATAGATGTTGCATAACAGACACTTCCATTTGAGCAGTATCCACCCTAAAACACAGATGGAAGGATACTGCCCCCTGTTGGGTAAAACTCTGAATACAGTGTTTTAGAGCATATACTGAATATATGAACATACCTTCAACCAACAAAATTACTAGAAAAATCTCATTCTTTGATTGGACCTCTTGACCTTGAAGGCATGTCAGACTTCAACGGATCCTTTAGCTTCATACCTTACAACAATCTAATGTCTGGATACGCTGTTTTGGCATTTAGGGACAATCAAAGGACTATAAATAATTTACAACAATTAAATTTGAAAAATTGAAAAAAATTAGAGCTGTCAGTCTATGAGGACCACATTAGCTGTTGAGATACAAACATATTGGCGGCCTTCTTCTTCGTCTTAAGATCTTATCTGAGCGGGCACAAGTTAAAGGATAGGTTCACCATTTTTCCAAGTTGGTCCTAAAACAACAGTCAGGTGTCCAAATTAATATTGACATGTGTTTTTCTTGCTGTAATCATTCCTCCTGTTCATACTGGCCATTAAGAGATCCCTTCATTATGCGCTTTCAATGTAAGTGATAGGAGACAAAATCCACAAGCCTCCTTCTGTGCAAAAGTGCATTTAAGTTTATTTGAAGCTAATATGAGGCTTCAGTTGTCCAAAAGTAGTCAAATCAACTCAATATCTTTCAAAGTTATTGTCTTTTTAGTGCCAAATTTCCCTCTTTTCGTTATAATCCTTCCAATGCAGCTGAACAGGAAAACACTGTCCATCGGGACACAAAGAGGAAATTTTTTACTAATAGGAATGTAACAGTGGAAGATGGCCGAAGCCTCATATTATCCTCAGATAAACTTTTAAATATCTTTTTACTCGAGGACTGTGGATTTTGTCCATCACTTATATTGAAAGCACATTAGGAAAGATCTTCTAATGGCCAGTACTGATACTGATACTACCACCAGAGAAGCCAATTTCAAAATGATAATAGTAGCTTTAAAGCGAGACTGTAACTTTTGATAGAAGAAATAATTTTTTTCTCTTGCAAATTGAAAGTTTCATAAGTAATAAAACACACCCTTGTTCAATTTAGGGGCCACAACAGCTTTATTTGATTTGTTATGACTAGTAGCTTATGGTGGCTAATGTTAGCAAACAGATATATGGTATTGCTGTGTAACTGACATTACTAACTCAGTTTGCTGACTTAATGACTCTTCTCTACTTGTGCCGCTGTTTTAAGATTATGATTTAACATTTACAGTAATCCTAATAGCTAACTGCGGCCACTGAGGGTTTGTTATTGTTTTCTGACATTTAAGTTTTTTGGCAAAATATTTTCCATAAAACAAATGACGACAAAATAAAATAATTTATAATTCCATTTTATTTTCAGTATTACGCAACATTAGAAGTATAAATATCTGTTTTAATTTACAACATCTATGACATCCATAGAGCTTTCCTTGGGCAAAATACAAAACTCAAAACACTTTTATTGCACATATTCTAAAAGACAAACCATCGTAAGCAAGTTCATCTAATACTAGTTTTGCACAGAGGAGGAAAAAAAAGGAAACTGAGGAAAAGACAAGCAGACAAAGAAGAACCTGACATGAAAAGACGTTGATTACTGCACAAACAGATGTTCTTACATCCTGGTGGCAAAGGAGCAAAGTCTCACACTACTATAAACAACATTATCTGTGACACAGAACATAGATTTGGCAAATCAACAATATACAAAATATACATCCATGAAGCTTTGTAAACAAACATTGAATGTGCTTTGAGGATTTAAATGTCAGTCGTCACAGGGGAAAAAATTTCATGTTTATTTGTTCAAATAAAATTTGGTGATTCATTTCGGTCTGGAGTCAGGACACGTGGGGAATTCATAAACAATTTCAGTTCCAATTTTCCTCTTTTGCTCACCCATTGAACTGAATAAATGGCAAACATTAAGGTGCATTTGTTCTCTCACAATACATTAGCGATACATTTACAATATCTAATGCAAGTCAACATTAGATTCTTTTAACATTAAAATCTCTGCAATCTCATGTGTTTCAGTTTCATTCTCAGATACAGTGTGCCATTTAGATAAACTATATTCTGTGTCAAGTTTAAATGAAGGATTTTCCTATTTGACTTCAACATACTGTAGAGTATATGTAGTATTCAAGATTATTATTTTTATATAGCCAGCACAACAGAGCAAATACTGCATTACATACGTAGTGTCCTAGGCTACTTTCTGGTTGTCGTTTAGGGTTTGCAATTTAAAGGCATCTACAGTTTAGAAACATTGTGTGTGTGTATGTGTAAATAGCAGAAAGTGAAAGCTGATATATGGCAGCCTATACGTATAGTACCAAGTATTTGCACATTAACATCAAATGTATGATGTGGACATGAACTATGCAAATAATCAGGATTCCTCACGTAAAATCTTAAACCCAGGCTCTGCATTAAGATCGAAACACTAACACGTGACTTATACAACACTGAGACTGAAGCCTGACATCCTTTGAAACCCTGACAGTGTCTGCGGTCTTGAACGTGAAACCCTTTCAGATCTTCTCTTTTACTCGCATGACTGATCATATATCATCCTGGGCACACATGGACACAATCGGAGACGATGCCCACATCCTTTAGAAATCTACTGCAAGTAATTATTGGCAGATGTATGCAGAATTGCTGGTTCATCTCACCAATCAAACACAATACTTCATATTTTACACAGTCATCATTCTTCAAACCATAATCAGCCTGCAAATACATAATCAACAATAAAGACATTCTTGGGAAACGCTGACAGCCCTCACAGTTTTGTTATATAATGCTACATTTTTAGAAATAGCCCAGTTTACCCCCTCCCCTCCCCACCCAATGCCTTTTTGTCTCTCTCTCTTCAAGTTAATTTTGGAACATGTGAAAACATGTTAAAAGTCACAAAACAATAGGATGCCTTTTGACGAGATACATCACGTTAGCTTACTTTTGACCACAGAGTTATCAAGCGGAACATGATTCTCTAATATTGAGCATACAAACATGACACTGCAAAATCTATACATATAATACAAATGACAATCATGTAAGCCCATGTATCCCAGTTTTACAGTGTTATCATATTTACACCATATTGCATAAAAATCAAAAATTTATGTACAGATGTCAGAGGAATGTGAATGAACACCACATCTTGCTAAGAACAGCAAGTTTTATTTCCCATTATTCTAAGGCCCCGTCACTAATTATGTGATTTCTAGAACCGTAAGATGATTCAATATTTTCAAAATTTTAGGTGAAAAGCACAGGACTTAGTGCATTCCCTCTGTGTACCAATGCACAAAAACCCAACGTAAAAAATAATTAACAATCTGATTATAATGAACAGAAACAATTGTGATACAACATTGCTATATTGCTAAGCAACATTGCATGGTCTACTGCATTAAAAGACTATCGCCTTCGACATCAGGTCCTCCAAGTCTAGAAGTAAGAGTGCAATTCAAAATCATTTATGGCACTGACTCTACAGTACATCACGGCCTTTGTAAGGCTCCTCCCTATTGCCCCTGACATACTGATTGCACAAAGCATTCTGCGATAAACAGAAACAAAACTTCCAAACATTCACTTGATGCAAAAGTAAAACACAACATACCAGAAATTATCAGCAGATGATTGCCTACATTCACGCCTCGAAACATTTACGTGTTGTCGTAAGTAATCTTAGTAAATGCACACGCGCGCACACACACACACCCCTACACATCCTACCTCTCTATCAGCATGTAACAGATTACCCGGTCCTCAAACAAAACAAAAAAAAAAGAAGGCATGATGATGCTTGCACAAACCATATCTAACATTTTTTTTTATTAAATCTGGATTCTCTGAAGCAATAATATTTCCCCCTCCCTCTTTACTTTTTGTTACTGGAACTGCGTGGTGACTCCTTCTGCTGCTTGCACCTGCCAGTGTCTTTGTCTGAACTTTCTTTTACTGCAGACGGAGCAGCTCTGGATGTGTCTCTCTTTGTGTTTTTCTGTGCAGACGTGACCTCTTGAACAGTTTCTTTTTTCTTCCTCTCAGCCTGCTCCTTCCGGCTGGAGGACACCTGTTTGTCCGGGGTGGTGATTCTGGTATCCGGGCTTTTGCAGCTGTCCGGTTTAAACGCCTCCGACTTGGGGCCTTCCTTGGATACCTTGACTGCAGCCTCCTGGGGTGCGCAGGTGGACACCCTGCCTGAGACGGCTGCACTGCCGGGTGAATGCGTTTCTTTTTTCGCTGCGGGTTTCGGCAGCACTGGTGGTGGATCGGGCTGAGAGGAAACGTCTGACAGCGGCAGAGGCTCCTTCCTGAGCTGCTGCAGCTGATGTTGAGGTGCAGTAAGAGGTGAAGCAACGACTTTTGGTTTTGAGTCATGATGGTCTTTAACGGCTGGGGCTTGTTTTTTGGGTGAGGGGTCTTTATGTTTGGCATCAAGACTTTTAGTAACTGGTGGTGGAGCTACAGAGGGCTTTTGAGTTGCCGATGAGGGGACAGTTTTAGGAGGGAGAGATTTTGGCTTCAAGTCTGTGTTTTCTTTTACTTCTTTTACTATATGAGTTGATGTTGCTACAGAACTTTTGGGCTGTGTTTCTCTTTGTTTCACGTCTGCAAAAGTGGGAGAAGGGTGCGTCAGCTGGACCGATTCTTCCCGCTTTACATCAACGCCAGGGGATAGCAACGTGGCTTCTTTCCGTTTAGAGTCATGGGTTACTTGAGTGGTTGAAGTTGAGAGCGCAGATTCTTTAGACACATCCCTCTGTTTTGAATTAGGACTTCCCTTGACTACTTGGACAGGAGGAGGTGTTTTTGTTTCCTTCACTGACTTCACGGTGGTCTGTGGCACAGGTTGTGGCTCAGGCCTCGACTTACTTTTAAAACTCAAAACATTTTCGTTTGTAATTGCTGGAGCTGAACATTTCTGCTTTGCTGTAGCTACCACAGTGTTTTCTTTTACGCTGATAACGTTTTCTTGTTTTTTAGAGGTGCAATATGCTGAATCAGGTGATTTGTGCTGTGCTTTTTCAGCTGGATGGTGATTGGATAGCTTCTCTGGATCTTTCACGTTCTTTGTCTTTGGTGATATGGGGTCCTCTTTCTTCTGTGCCGATGTGCTACTACTCTCTATTGCACCAGCAGACACAGTGTTATCCTTCTTTTTGTTTACACTCAGTGTGATTTCTGTAACATTGTTTAATGAGGGGGGCATGTTTACAGTAGAAACCTCCCTTTTCTGCTCCACTTTTCCAACTGTGGCACATGTGTTAATTTCCTTCTTAGAGCCTGGGCTGCCTGTGTCACCAACCACCTTCACAGCTGTCCTGTTAGACTGGACACTGTCTCTACTAGCGGGTCTTTCAGAGCAGTCCCGGCCTTTTGATTTTGGACTGCAGGTTTTATCTTCCTGCACGGAACCAGATGTTGATGTTGTGATGATATTCGAAGAGCAGATGTTCAACAGTTGCTGTCTTGAAAGCACATTCTCTGGAACGTGTACAGATGCAGAGTTGTTCTGTACATTCACCTTAGAAGCAGAGGTCATGTTTGAGATCTGTGCACTCGCTGGTTTCTCACAGCTCTGAGGCTGACCTTTATCCAAACCGGAGTTTATACTCTGCTTCATTGACACAGGTAATGGTGCCTTAGCAGCTGTAGCTGGAGCCTCTACTTGTGTCGGTGCAGGGGAGGTTTTTATGTCCAACTCCATCTTTGCTGAAGTCAAAGAGACTACTGTCTTGCAGCTGTCAACATTTTGTGATGTAGTGTGTGGTGTGATTTCCTGCTGTTCCACTTCATCCTCCTGATCTTCATTGCTGACTTCCCGTATGGAGGGTGTTTTTCCACAGGAGGAGTAGTGGGAGCTATGTCGAGGGGCTCTATGTTCATGAGCCAGAGATGAACTGGCCTTCATACCAGTCCTGCTTTCTTGTTTAACAGTAAAAGTTGAGGTTTCCCCTTTGCTGGTTGGGGGCTTTAATGATTCACTATGTCTGTCCTGTGTTTTCTCACCACTTGTACTGCTTTTTACCTCTGTGGCTAAATGATTTGACTGCTCTTTGGAGACAACTATGCTATTTAGGGAGGAAACGGCTTCAGGGCTTGGGGAACAAGTGAGGGGGCTCTTCAGCTTGTCTGTAGTTTTCAGTTGGGGGATGGTTATTTGTCTATCAGTTGGGCTCTGGAGCCAAATTGGAGGACTCACAGAAACAGTGTTGCTTGTGTTCTCTGCCATTTTGGATAAACAGGTCTCTGTTTTGGAGACCCTGGGCCCTGAGAGCAGGCCAATATCCAGGGTGCCCTCCAGAGGTTTGAGAGATGAGACATGGCGTCCCTCTAGTTTATATTCAGATGAAGTCTTTCGAAGTGGAGACTCCGCTGAGGAGATGAGCTGGAGTTTTTCCACAGCGCTCTCTCCTCTACCGGAGAAAAGCTTGGGGGCCAGACCTTCAGGGCTGGAGTGAATACTTCCCAGTCCTGCCTTCATGTGGTCATGAGACATGTTTGTGTCCAGCTGGAGGCTCTTAGACCTGGTGGAGCCAAAGTGGAGGTTCTCGTGGAGGCCGGAAGACAACCGACACATGCAGTCCTCTCGTTCTTCAAATGACAGCCTCTTCCTGGTGAACTCGATGTTGGGAGCTTTGAAGTCCAGTCTGTCAGGCTTCATGTTGTCTTTACCCTGCCTGGAGTGCTGCCACTCTGGATGAATAGAACAGAGGCTTGATCGAAGTCCTCCTTCACTTTCACTGCTGCTACCAGACGACTCAGTGATGCCCTCAGACACACGTGTGGTAAGTTTTTTATACAGCACGTCTTTAAGGGTGGCGCTGGCAGCTTTGGCCTCCAAAGGGCCAGAATCTGGGCTACTCTGAGTTTTGCTTTGACCCCGGACCAGAAAACTTTCCTCCCTGTCATCACTGCACAAGGCAGATGAGTCAGATTCACGCAGCGCATCTTGCTTCTGCAGAGACTCCCTCCTCTCTGACCAGTCTTGTCTCTTCACAACCATCTTGGACTTCAGCTTCTCCTTGTCGAGTTCTTCAACAGATTCCTGTCGGCCCATCTTGCGGCTGTTGGGCCTCTTTAAGCAACCTTGCTCAACAGGTCGCACACGGGTGATTGCCACCGGCTCGCAGGCTGTTTCGTCCACACTCTGCAAAACGGTGTAGTCACGGTCCCCAGCTCTCAGTTCCTCATCCTGCACTTCCTCTTGAGTCACTTCCAGGCTGTGTTTTCTAGGGCACAGGTGCTTCTTGTCTCCTGTGTAAGAGGGGGACAGCTTCTCCTCAGACTGGACTCGTTTCAGGAGGGGTGAGCGAGGTGGCTCAGCACTTTTGGGGCGTACAATATGGCGTACGATTGTAGGTGGGGAATGTATCTTGGCTGGGAAGGCTTGGGTTGTCTTGGAAATGGCAACAGAATGTCCACTAAGAAGAGGAGAGGGTGAGCGCTGAGGAGATGTTGGCTGAGGGGTAGGTGAAGGTGTGCGAGCCAGAGGAGAGAGAGGAATGCTACCGGCAGACTTGCGGCGCCCCTGACGAAGCCTTTGACCTGGCAGTTTGGGGCCGAGGCCATGCAGAGTGCTGGGACGAATGTGGCCTGAGCCTGCAGGGGAGTTTGGAGCGCTGGAGCTGGGAGAGCTACTCTGGGAAGAGTTGCCAGCTGAAAGTCATAAAAGACAAAAAAAAGGATATCAGTAACATATAATATATGAAAGGGAAACAGTAAAATCTTTGAATAACATTCAAGCTATCATCAAAATAAATTAAAATCTGCACCTGACTGGGTGAAATCGGGTGCGGGGCGAAAGGCGGCAGTAGGGGAACGAGGGGAGAGACTGTGGGTAGGTGAGCCAGGGAGACTCTCGCCAGATGAAAGAGAGTGGTTGAGAGAGGAGAAACTTCGGCTTGTATGCAGGAGAGGGGAGGGCTGCATCGCAAAACGCCTGAAGAGGGAGCGTCGTCTGGAAAAAAACAAAGTGAGACAAAGAAAATAGAAATCAGCCTTTATTAAGACTAAAACTATTACTCAAAAAAGGACATTAAATAATGATGTTGAATTGATATAAAACCAGCCTCTATTATTCAAAACTAGAAAATATGTTGATGTAAATTCTGCTGTTACTTAATGTGTCTTATGTGCATCTATTAATCATATGTGCAGGTTTCTTGGATTTCTATATTATGTGTTTTCTATTATTACAGTAAACACACTTTGCACATTTCCATGTTCTCCT